>JAOEGL010000011.1:14242500-14842500 GCA_034509955.1 Urosaurus nigricauda | reverse complement strand
GAAATGGAGGACCTAGAAGTTCCCAGAGAAAACACCTCTCTAGGCCTTTGTAGTTGACCATAGATTTGAAATGGAGGACCTAGACGTTCCCAGGGAAAACACCTCTCTAGGCCTACGGAATTTGACCATAGAGTTGAAATGGAGAACCTAGAAGTTCCCAGAGAAAACACCTCTCTAGGCCTACGGAATTTGACCATAGAGTTGAAATGGAGGACCTAGAAGTTCCCAGAGAAAACACCTCTCTAGGCCTTTGTAGTTGACCATAGAGTTGAAATGGAGGACCTAGACGTTCCCAGAGAAAACACCTCTCTAGGCCTACGGAATTTGACCATAGAGTTGAAATGGAGAACCTAGAAGTTCCCAGAGAAAACACCTCTCTAGGCCTACGGAATTTGACCATAGAGTTGAAATGGAGGACCTAGAAGTTCCCAGAGAAAACACCTCTCTAGGCCTTTGTAGTTGACCATAGAGTTGAAATGGAGGACCTAGACGTTCCCAGAGAAAACACCTCTCTAGGCCTACGGAATTTGACCATAGAGTTGAAATGGAGGACCTAGAAGTTCCCAGAGAAAACACCTCTCTAGGCCTACGGAATTTGACCATAGAGTTGAAATGGAGGACCTAGAAGTTCCCAGAGAAAACACCTCTCTAGGCCTACGGAATTTGACCATAGAGTTGAAATGGAGGACCTAGAAGTTCCCAGAGAAAACACCTCTCTAGGCCTACGGAATTTGACCATAGAGTTGAAATGGAGAACCTAGAAGTTCCCAGAGAAAACACCTCTCTAGGCCTATGGAATTTGACCATAGAGTTGAAATGGAGGACCTAGAAGTTCCCAGAGAAAACACCTCTCTAGGCCTATGGAATTTGACCATAGAGTTGAAATGGAGAACCTAGAAGTTCCCAGAGAAAACACCTCTCTAGGCCTACGGAATTTGACCATAGAGTTGAAATGGAGGACCTAGAAGTTCCCAGAGGAAAACACCTCTCTAGGCTTTTGTAGTTGACCATAGAGTTGAAATGGAGGACCTAGACGTTCCCAGAGAAAACACCTCTCTAGGCCTTTGTAGGTGGTCAACTTCTGACAGAAATTGACCATAGAGTTGTGCTAGAGGAGCTGGAGGATTCCTAGAGGAAAATGCCGCTCTAGGCATTTGTAGGTCCTCCAACGTGATTCTGTGATAAACTATGGCAGAGGTTGACCATAGAGTTGCAGCGGATATTCCTAGAGAGGTGTTCCCGCTCTAAAAAAGGGATAGTATTTTTCTATTTGCGTTTTTTCTACAATCACGGGGGTCCTTTGCCCCTAATTCCTCTCAATGTGAAGATACCTTTGTATTATTGATTGATTGATTGATTGACGGTATTTATATCCCGCTCTTCAGCCCTAAAGGCTCTCAGAGTGGCTTCAGATATTATTATTATTATTATTATTAATATTATTACTATTAATTTGCTGACATTTGGTCTCTTTTGAGGGTGAATCCGTATTGCAAATATAATGAAGTTTGGCACCGCTTCAACTTCCGTGACCCTTTATCCTACGGAATCCTGGGATTTGTAGTTTGGTGAGGCATTGAACTACAAATCCCAGGATTCCACAGTTAAAAGCGGTCTCAAACTGCATTAAACGCCAAAGCCATTGGCCCTGGGGATACGTAGTTTGTTTTTGTGGCATGCAAAACAAGTCTCTCAGCTTTGAACGCCTCAACAAACTACAAATCCCAGGATTCCAAAGGACGTAAGCTCATTGGTGGGGTTCAAAGCTTTGTAACAGCTCCGTGGAAGGCAGAAATTCAACCTGTCAGGCTTCCTAGGGTTTGGATAGTAACATCTAAACCTATTGGGTTTCGATTTGCCTCGTCGCAGGGCTAAAAAATGAGAAAACACGGGAAAAGATCGTGTGAACGCGCTAACACGTGTCAGCGCGCGGGGGGTGAGGATGTTTGCACGGGTTTAGTGGGAGGGCGTGGCTTTGTATGCAAATTAGGAGGCGGTCTGGGTGTTCTAGAGAAGGGCAAGGTGATTGGCCGTGAGGGTTGGAATCGCGGGCGGCGATTGGAGGAGAGTGTTTGATTGACGTCGACGGGGGCGGGACCAAGAGGGTGGGCGAGTCGAGGGATAACAGAGTTCAGGCGAGGAGGGCGCGGGCGGGGATTGGGCAAGGGTCTCTTCAAGGGGCGGGGCCTCTCTGAGGGAGCGCGAGCGGCGGTTGGCCAGAGCTGAGTGGGAGCGGGGCCGGCTTGAGAGAGCGCGAGCTCCGATTGGTCCGAGAAATAAAGGGGCGGGGCCTTAATACAGAGAAAGAGAGCTCTGCCGGCGATTGGTCGGAGGCGAGAGGGGGCGGGTCTAGCGTGAGGAAACGCGACGCCCGATTGGACGGAGCCGGTCCTCGGAGGCGGGGCTTAGGCCTTCCCGCCCGGGCGAGCGGCTCTGCTTTGTGTGCCGAGGAAAGGGGCCGGGCCGTTGCTGCAGGAGCTGCCTCCGCTGTTGATCCGAGAGGAATCCCGGATCCTTCGAGGAGGTTAGTTGGGATGATGGAAGGAGGGATCGGGGCCTCCTTTAATTAACCTCCGTGGCATCGTGGGAGTTGTAGTTTTGGCAGGCATCCAGTCTCCCCTACGAGATAGAGAACTACAGATCCCAGGGTTCAATGGGGCGCAGCCGTGAGTGGCCTCTGCACTGGAGGATCATGGGATCTGTAGTTCTTTCTTTGGCACTGACCTATCGTTGGTCCCTTATGGCAGCCCTAAAGGGAACAAGTCATAGGGTTTTCTGGAGGAGGTTTTGTTCAGAGGAGCTTTGCAGTGGCTCTCCTCTGAGGCTGAGAGAGTGGGGCTTGTCAGGAGAGTCACACTCTCTCAGCCTCAGAGGAAACCTCCTCAGAAAAACCTATGATTGGTTTGCTTCAGGGCTGCCATATACTGTATATGTATGTGTGCGTATGTATATAACATATATATGTGTGCGTGTGTATATATATATATACGTATATATATTTGTGTGTGTGTGTGTATATATATATATATATACACATATATATATACACACACATATATGTGTGTACATGTATATATGTACATATATTTGTGTGTGTGTGTGTGTGAATATATATATACATATGCATATATATGTGTGTGTATACATATATATATATATACACACACACACATATGTGTGTATATGTATATATATGCACATACATATACTGTATATGTTTGTGTACATATATATATATATATACACAAACATATGTGTGTGTGTGTATATATGTGTGTGTATATATATTATATACACACATATTTGTACACAAACATATATATGTATGTGTATATATATACATATGCACACACACATATGTATCTGTGTATATATATATATATATTTGTACTCACACACATATATATGTACATATATACATATACACACATATATGTGTGTGTGTATATATATATATATATACAGTATATATATGTATACACACACACATATATGCATATGTATATCTATATTCACACACACATACATACACTCATCCCTCCATATTTGCGGATTTGATATTTGCAGATTTGATGATTCACGGATTTGATTAATATGTTCTCTCTAGGAATATCTAGGTCCTCCAGGGCACCTCTGTGGTCAACTTTAAACTAAATGTTGCCCTGGAGGACCTAGAGATTCCTAGAGAGAACACTCTACTAGGGCTTTGTAGTTCTTCCAGCGCAACTCTATGGTCAATGTCTGTCGGACGTTGGCCACAGAGTTTCCCTGGAGGACCTAGAGATTCCTGGAGAGGCGTCCTCTCAGCTGAAAACCTGGAGTTTTTGTTGTTTGCGGTTTTTCCATATCCACGGGGGCCTTGTGCCCCTAACCCCAGCGAATATGGAGGGACAAGAGGGCATACGTTTTTCTGTGTGCCTTGAAGTCATTCTGATTTATGGAGACCTGGCCTAAGGCAACCCTGTTGTGGGGTTTTCTTGGGAAGTTTCTTCCAGGGTTCGAATCCCATCTCGGCCATGGAAACCCAATGGGTGACCCCTCTCAGCCTCAGGGAAAGTCCAATGGCAAACTTCTGAAGAAACCTTGCCAAGAAAACCCCAGGATAGGTTAGACTCAGAAACGACTTGAAGGCACACAACAACAAGAACATTAAATGATCCTATTAGCATACATTCTTGGCTTGCATCCTGACCCAGGACCACAGAGTAGCACTGCCCTGTATCACTCCTCATGCAGCCTGCAGCTTTTCCTTCCTGAGATCTGTGTCTGCAATTTGGCAGCAATGTTTTCTAGGACTGGCTTGGAGGAGAAGGTGCTTACATTGGAGCCTGGTGTAAGCAGATCGCTAGTTGCTACCTAACTATGTTTAGCCAGATTTGCTGAGGGCACAGAACAGTTTGCAGGTGCATCACGGAGTAGTTGTGCCTTCAGTTTGACTTTCTTGGCAAAACGTACCGTATTTATCCCCCAAGGAGGTTTGCTGTCGCCTTCCTCTGAGACAAAGAGAGCGAGACCTGCCTAAGGTTAGTCCTATGTCCAACACTCAGACTATTACCTTGTGTGGCTACTCATACATTACTTCACTAACCATCGAAGTGCGTGATGAGGAGGAGAAGAAGCAAACTCGTTCGTCGGGGAGGAAGAGGCGCACAGAAACCGATCTCGTGGTTGGTGGTTTGGGCTGATGGAAAATTTCCCTCTCCCAGCCCTCCGAATACAGCGTCGCATTTGAAAGTGGCAGGGTTTTTATCTCTAATCCCCTCACAAAGCGCTGTTTGTGTGTGTGTTGTGTGTGTTTTGGGGGGATGCAGTCAGAGCTGACCAAAACTAGTCCGAGTGGCAGCTGCAAAGATGGCTAATCCAGAGGGTCTCTGGGGGGGAAACCGGCCTCTGAGCTTTCTTTGCTCAGGGCCTTAAGGAGGGCCACGCACCAAGAAGGATTGCTCCTCGTCCTCTTTATCACAGGTGCATTCCTTCTGTCACTGTTTTATGTATCTTCTTTTTGTATTGGGAGTGAGCAAAGGTCACCACTGGGGTTGCACATCCCTCCTCACAGGTTTAAGTCATGGCAGCCCTAAAGCTGTTTTCTTGGCACATTTATTCAGTGGTGGTGGGTGCCATTGCCATTCTCTGAGGCTGAGAGAGTGCGACTTGCCCAAGGTGACCCAGTGGGTTTACATGGCTCATCTGGGATTCGAACCCTAGTCTCCGGAGTCCAGAGTCCAACACTCAAACCGCTATGCCACACTGCCTCGTGGTCAGAGATCTTGTAGCACCTTTGAGGCTACAGGAAAGAAAGAAATTGGCAGCATGAGTTTTTGTAGACTTCAAATTGTAAATCCTTTGTGTATGTACTGAACCTGCCGCTTCATTTCCATACACGAAGGATTTGTAATTTGAATTTGACATCCTCACATACCAATGGCATATATAGGTCTGTGCCTGGTTTCCACTCCGCTAAATGCATCTGAGGAAGCAGACTGAAGTCTAGGAAAGCTCATGCTGCCAATTTCTTTCCTTCAGTCAGTCTCAAAAGTGCTACAAGAACTCTCTATGTACTGATTCTACAGACTAACACGGCTATATCTTTGAATTCTGCTGCAGGGACAGTACTTATGCTGGCCTATTGGTTTAAATATAGGATTAAGGCTCTGGAGATTAGGGTTCAATTCCTCGTTCGGGGATAAAAACCCTGGGTGACCTTGGGCAAGTCAGACTCTCTCAGCCTCAGAGGATGGCACTGGCAAACCCTTCTGAAGTAACATGCCAAGAAAACCCCATGATAGATTCACTCTAGGGTTGCCATAAGACTTGAAGGCACACAGCAATGACAACAAAAGCTCCAGAACTTTTCATTAGGTTCCTGCTCCCTATAACACAAAAATGTCCTTTTAAACAAAGAAGAGTACACTATATGGTTCAGGCCACTTCTTCCACTTTTTCCATATTTTTGGCATTTGTATGCCCCTGTCAGGGGATCCTGGGGGAGAAAATGGCCCCCTGTGTCTCCTTCCAGTGGCTGATCCCCTTCCATAACCCAGTACTGGGTCTCTGTCATTTCCCCAGACTCTTCCATTTTGCATTTTCCCCTAACAGAAGGTGTGGAAAGGGAGGTGCAGGAGAAGCCTCTGAATCAAAGCCCGGTTGCTTTTGCGCAGACTGCGGTGTGCCTTGTTGCCTGTCTGCGCAGAAAGGGAAGTTGGTTTGCACTCCTGTATTTCAGGTTCCGTTTGCAAAGTGAGGTTGAGCAGAGTAACCTGAGACGCAAGGTGGGTTGGGCGCTTGCGTTGGTTCGTTCGCTTGTTCGTTGGGCAGAAGTGGAGCCGGAGACTTAGCAGCAGCTGTTGGCCGAGTGTCAGAAATGCCACTGGGCTTTGCAATGCTTGGCCTTGCTCAGCTGGGGAATGCCACATGTGTAAGTGACAGCTCCATTAGGATCTGGGCTCGGAGTGGGAAAGAGGGTTGTTATTTTTAATGTTGTGCTGAAGAGAACAGCACCAGACCCTTCTGAGAAATGCCAGCAGTGTTGGAAGGGCTTCAAAGTATGCAAATATATGGCTGACCGAGGCCTCCTGAGATCCAGGATGCTGCTGCTTGGGTAGGATCTCTGGCATAGTGGGGATCCTGCCTAAAACAATATGCTTCTGTGCAGCCCAGAAATGGCCAAAGGAGACCTTTCAGGTGATGGAATTACTCACTGCTTTAGGGCAGTATGTAGAGAGTTCTTGTAGTACCTTTGAGACTCACCGAATGAAAGAAGTTGGCAGCATGAGCTTTCCTAGACTTAGGTCTGCTTCCTTAGAGGCATTCAAGCATCTGAGGAAGCAGACTTAAGTCTAGGAAAGCTCATGCTGCCAACTTCTTTCATTCAGCGAATCTCAAAGGTGCTATAAGATCTCTTTACAGAACTAATTTTGCAGACTAACACGGCTATGTCTTTGAATTCTGCCTCTTTAGGGTAGGTGATCTTTCTGGCTGAGGGCTAAATGGGTGGGTAAATCAAAGTTCTCCGAGGTGGAGGTTTCAAAAGGTAATTTCATGTAGGTACGAATGTTGCATCCATGTGTTTCCGGGTGTGTCTCTGTGTTAAAGAGCCAGCCTTTCTGTGAGAATTTGAATTTGAAATGTTAGCTAGAGGAGTCACCAAGAAGGCATTGTCACGGACTATGGACAGCAGGATTAAAAAGAGCCGTCTTGGAGTGCAATAAAAAATTGTCAGCGATTACAGCCCAATCCATTGTTGTTTGTTGCCATTATTTGTTGTAGTTATGTGCCTTCAACTTGTGGTGACCCTATAATACTTGACCATAATTTAGCATTACATGCACGAGCTGCGTGAGCATTGGCCTCTCATGCTTGTCTTTACTTTGGAAAGTACTTTGGAAAGACTGGGAGAATTAGTTGTTAAACCAGGGTGGGGAAAATTCCAGATTTTGGTGCTAATTTGTTTTAACAGTTGACTATCTCATCTCCTGATACACAGAAGGATACATGCGGGTAATAAATTGAACTTCTAGATTATTCCTCCTTTTATTTGCATTTGGAAGGCAAGGAGGGAGTGCTTAAATTCAGTTTTGGGAAGGCCTATTCCTGCTTATACTTGCAGGAACCTTGGCTTGGTGTTAAGCGTGAAATAACAGAGATACCAAGTGGCCCATCGGTTGTTAAAAAGTTTAGATTTGCTTGCCTTGGGATGATTATTCTAAACACTGTTGTTCATCTTATTCTGTAACTTGTACCAACTGTGTCTTGACTTGGTAGTGATTCTGTGAAAAGAAGGCTTAATGAACTCCGATTCTTCGCTTGATGCCAGTGCCTTGAACCTATAAATAGGGCTGTCTGCTACAGAACATGTTTTCTTGGTGTCTCCTTGAGACTGCTGGCCGTGCTAGATAAACCCTGAAACCACAAGTAGAAATAATGTTCAAAAGTAGGTAGGCTCTTTAAATTCATAGAAGATGGGCAGTGTATGAATCACTCTTCTAGCCTGGTAGGTATCCAGTGTTTTGGGGCTCCAAGGCCTCTTGCAGAGGAGTAGCGGCTTTGTACAGATGAATACGATGTAATTGCTACCACTTAGAGGCATAGTGGTTAAGTATAGTCATGATGAGGGCACCCAGGCACTGTTTCATACGGGATCTTTTGTCTGATGCCTGAATGATCATATGCTTCGTACTTGCTTGCTCCTGTTATTCAGATCTGAAGCATTCAGTTGTTCCAGGAAGATGCTGGCTGTTGCAGAAAGGAAGAGAAGGTTGAGCTTCCTGGTGAAATACAGTAATGTCCAAAATCCACAGAACAGGGATACCGGTATCTTTTTTTAAAAAAAATATTAGTCATATATTCATATAAACATAAGACACAAATATAAACATAAAAACATGGGCTTAGACATTATTGTTACAGACTAAACAAGAAACCAGACAAATGCAATTTTTTTTTTACCTAATACCTCCTTCATTTACTTTCTTATTCATTTTTAAATTCTCTCTTTTCTATACTATCTTTCTTTTTCTTACATCCTCCCCTTCCTTTCCTTTCTTTATTAATCTTTATTAATCTTCTCTCTCTTTCCTTCTCCTATCTTCTTTTCTTCTCCCTTTTCTCCCTCTCTTTACTAACTCTCCTTTAATTTCCTTCTCTCTCCCCCTTAGCTATCAGTGCTCATTTTTACTGATCCTCTAGTCCAGTGGTCCCCCATCTGTGCCCTTTAAGGTATTTTGGACTTCATCTCCCAGAAGCCTCAGCCATGTTGGCCAAGCGTGTGGGATTCTGGGAGCTGAAGTCCAAAATCCCTTAAAGACCATAGTTTGGGGACCACTGCTGGTCACATCTTATACCTTCCATTAAAAATCTCCAATCAAAACAGTGATACCTTTAATTGCTCAAGCCAAATGCACAAAATACATGTTGCAGGTTTTCGAAGTTCCACTGTCTTTGTCTTCAGGCAAAAATGTAATAAAAAAGCATACAGGAATATAGATGTAGATATATAATTATGATGTTAACCACAGGCCTTCATTTTCTCAAGCTCAATCTTGCATCATGCAGTTTGTGCATTTTGGTTGATCCAATAAAGGTATCCCTTGTTTGGTGGATTTTGGATGTTATTGTACTTTGCTATACAGCCAACATGGCTACCCTGAATACACTTCCCAGTCAAAGGATGTTTCGCCAGTAACTTGAGCTCTCTGAGTGAACCGTGGTGATTAGTGTGAGATATTAGATCCTTGCCTGTCGTGAAACATTAATGCGCCAGTGACGCATGCATCTTGGTAGTCAGCCTCACGCTTGAGTTTTGCAGCCACTTAGAGGTTAATATGGCAACTGCTTCCCTTACTGGCGGGTTTTACCATAGAAACAAATCCTGTCGGAGGGTGGAGATTGGCTTTGCAGCAAACATTGAAACCATGTGGGGATTTTTTAATGGAAATCAATTAGCATAAGGCCCATTGTTCCCGTGTGGGGGGTAGGCATGGAGAGAATAGCCCCACAGATTCTAGGTCCCATAGCTTTTGGGCTAGGGATGGCTTGAACCAAACGGTTTTTTTCTCCAGCTGGGCTAGGAGTGAGGTGATCTTTATTGTCCTTAAAATGTAATATAAGGATGTACCCCCTTTCCAGTGTAATGCATAATGTTTACTTGTTGTTTCTTAGATGTTTGAAGGGAAGTGCTACTGAGGCTATTTTCCTATTTTTCTCCCTGCTGAATCTCTGGATCTGAGCCTCAAAAGAAACCATCCCACTCCAGAAATGGTTATGAATGTTTAGCTCCTCAAAAGCCAGGCCTTTTCCATCTGCTGTCCCTTGACCCTTTTGGTTCCTGTGGCATACACAAGAAGGACTGGAGGCTGGATTTGTTCATAATTTTTCTTTCTTTCAACCCTCTAGATGTCTCCGATATACTTGCCTGTGTCATAGATTGGAGTGTTGAAGTAGACTTTATAGATATTATAGTCTTGGAGCCTTATGAACTGGCATTATTAGTACATCAGGGTCAAAGGGATGAACTTGAAAGATCAGCATTTATGAAGTCGAAGGCTTTCAGGGTTGGTTCCCATAGTTTTTTGGACTATGTGTCCATGTTCTGGAAAAGTTTATTCCTGACGTTTCGCCAGCATCTGTGGCTGGCATCTTCTCTGAAAATGCCAGGCACACAACTGCTGGCGAAACATCGAGAATAAACCCTTCTAGAAGAGGGCCACAGAGCCAAATTTATTTTTGATTGTCTTACCTTGGACCGACACAATACAGCTGGGCAAAGGCACCTCCTTTGTTAGCCTCTTCTGTTGAAAAATAGAATATTTTCTCACATTTTAGGCTCACCTGACTTCCATGCCATGCATTTCATTATGGGCTCTAACCCCCCACAATATTGTGGTATTCTTTCTTTTTACGAATCTTACAGGACAGGCCTTTTACTCAGCCCCAGGGCTAGAAAGTTAGGCACCTGCCAGGTTGCAGAGCCTGAAGGAGAATCAGTTTTTGTTTGCCGTTTTGGACAAAATGAAATGGTTGCGGGGGCCTTTGCTGAGGATATCTTTAGATCGGTAGTGCCCACATAAATCAGTGCTTACTCTTTCCGGCTTACAGTTTCTCAATGCACTTGAAGGCTCATGGTCCAGTATGTGGCACTTGTGAGGATGGTACATAACATCTGAGCAGTAATGACCTGTTTGTCTAAAGGAACCTCTGGAACTTGGTGTGCTGCTAGAAAAACTTTACACTAAACCTGCCTGTGGTTAATAATAAACCTTATTGCTTCCCCACCCTTTTCTTGACTGTTTGTTTCCGAGGAATGTAGAAGCGTATGTAATTCCTTCTAAAGACAATACTGTATCGCCGGTTGGCAGAGGGTTGCTCTTACCACGGGTCCGTGAATGGAGAAACTAGGCAGCGATGAGCTTCTTGGGCGATTACGTCTTTAATTCCCTCAATCTCCAGCTTATTGTTCTGCTTATTTCATACCCCGCTGTATGGAGCAGCTGTGGCACTGTCTGTCTGGGCAAGAGGAACATAGCCCTGATGAGGGTAATTGACTCGGGACAAAGTACATGCCTTTTTCTCTGGTCTCCAGCCACTGACATTTGTATTCAGTGGCTGAAAAGTCCAGTAATCGGTTATTGTTCTCTTGGATTCTGTGACAGAGCTTTAGCACCCTGCGCGGTCAGCAGAAAGCGGATGAGGACCGACGCGGCTAATGATACGGGAACATGCTGACCTAAACACAAGGGCGGCCGCCGTTTTTCTAACGCCCGATCAATACCTTTCCGCGGAATCTTCTGCAATATTGGACAAGCTTCTTTTTCAGATATTTGTCACTTCTTTCTTTCCACCTTGCTGTAAATACATTCTTTTAGAAACTGGCATTGCTAAATTATATTATTTAGCTATGCCAGTTTTAATAGCTTGAGACTAGAGCCGTTCACGGACATTCATGGTATTAATACGTGAAATAATAATACTTGGACAATGGGGTTGTATTAATAAGGGTTTGTTGGACTAGAACCAAGGAATTTGGTTCGAATTTACACTCAACCATGAAGGTTATTAGGTGACTTTGGGCCGGTTGCACACAGACACACACCTTCAAAGAATTACTGTGAAGATAAAATGGAACAGAGGGTGTGTACCACTTTAACAGTCATACTAATTTTATTTTGTAATTGCAATACCTATCTGACCTCTGTTTACAGTAGTTCTCAAAATATTGGCGGTTTAAACATTCTTCACCATTATTTGACTGTGTTGGGCTTACAGTGGTTTCCAAAGTTTGATCCCACAGGCATTTTGGACTTCAACTCCCAGAAGCCCCACTCAGCTTGGCCAACAGTCTGGGAATTCTGGGAACTGTAGTCCAAGAATCTGTAGTCCAGAGTTTGGGAACCGTTGGACTAGAACGGATCAAGCACCTTCTTTATTTGTTGTATGCATCCTTTAAACATACAGAGAGAGCATATAAATAGTTTAAAGATATGGGACTGTTCCAGTTGTGAAGTTGTCTTGTCTCTGTGGACATATTTGCAGCATATCCATAGTTTAACGATATAGGACTATTTCAGTTGTGAAGTTGTCTGGTCTCTATGGAAATATTTGCAGTCCAGAAATATTCGTAGGTGGTCATGGTGACAGCGAATACCATAGAATATCCCAAGGAACAGCCAGAAATTCATATTCTGATATTTGTGTGTTTATAGCTCCATTCTTTTAGCCAAAAAACAAAAACTGATGGAACTGCTAATTAGGCTGCAATATTAACATTTCGTATTTAGTAGCATTATTCTCTATAGCCAATGATTGCTGTTGGGGGTGATCTTTCATATAGTGGATACTGAATTATCACAGATCACCTGCTGTTTTACATGTAACAGGCTTTTAATCCCAGAGTTTACCTGTCTCCCCCTTCTGTACCTTTACATACGTTTGCCTACAGATATTAACACTTCACTTGCCTGAGAAAGGTGCATTTGACCTACGGAAGTGGAGCTGAATGAAGGCAAACGAGCCGACACTTAATCCAGATAAATTTGTGATTCTGCAAGTTCAGAAATCTGAAGATCTGGACAGAGTTGTGCAACCATTTTTTAAACAATCTAGTCTAGCTTGCCCACTGTGACCCTATCTATTGAAAACGAACTTTGCCTCAGTTAAACACGTTCTTCCTAAACCCAGACTAGATTATTCCTCCACATTAGACTTTTCCAAAACCCTGTAAACTGGTTTAGAAAGTTCCGCTGGTACAGATGTTTGCTGAGACTTGGCGTTCGAAATATATAATACCCAAACTGTGTACCTGTTACACTGACTACCTATTTGTTTCTATACACATTTTTACATTGCTGATGTTGATCTCTATAACCCTAAACAGTTTGGCACCGGGTTATTTGGAGGACCGACTGTACTGTGATGATTTTGGCCTTCTTGATACATCATTGAGTTCTGTTAGTCTGGTAAACACTAGCGATGGCATTTTCCTCTCATGGTGTGTATGTTTGATTTCATCTTTTAAATCCCTTGGTTTTCAAACAGGCTTCAGTAACTGTACTTCTTATTAAGGATGCTCTGAGCTGGACTAAGAATAGTTTGAACGGCTACGGTTTTAGCTTTTAATTGGTTCACTTCTGTGTATATTTTAAGGCTTTGGTTTATGCTTTCAGCTTTATGTCTCTTGCCTTAGGAGGCCATTGTTTGGAAAGGCAGCGCATAAATATTTGAATAAGAGAAGCAAAGGAAGGTTCATGCCACAGTAAATTAATTAGTTTGTGTCACTAAAATCTAGAATATTCCTTTTTTTTTCTCTTGGAAGCGCTCTTTAAAGTAACACCCAAAATATACAGTAGGTTCTTAGTATCTGCTGGGGTTTGGTTCAAGGATACCAAAATCCATGGATGCTCAAGTCCCATTGTAGACAATGGTCTCGTAAAATGGCGCACCTTATATAAAATGGCAAAATCAAGGTTTGCATTTGGAATTATGTTTTTAGAATATTTTCAAACTGTGGATGGATGAATTCTTGGATCCAGAACTGTAGTTTGCTTTGTACAGCTGACATAGTTAAGGAAAATTATTCCATCTGTTCACTTGCAGAGGACTTGTCCTTATCCAGGAAGAGAAGGCAAGCAGAGAATGCCATTTCTTTTCTGCCTTTTTTCAGGGACCTTTACACCTGTTTGAAGGTCATGAAGGAGATAAGACAACTTTGAAATGATAGAAGGCCCAGCATGAGGCAGTGAATACGAGACGAAACATATTGAGATTTGTTAGTGAATTCTGCTTCTGCAGTTCGTGTGCCGTGTCATGTATACTGAAAATGCCTCTGCTTCTGTCGCTAGATGCCCAATTAACAGCCTAAATCCAAATCCCAACTAGAAGAGACTAGTGGAATCAATGGATTTTACCTAAGTATTGACTTACTGATCTATTGAATCAATGGGTCTACTCCAATCGGAAGTAGCAACTGGATTTGAGACAAAGCTTTTGTGGCTCATGAGATGCTATCCCTTATTTATAGGTGGATTTAAAGCATTTATCTGCCACTTTTCAAGTGGTTCCTAGTGCAGATTTGTAAACTGGAATAATAAGGTAGTCCCTGATTTCCAATGTAAAAGGCATGACACAAAAGGAAGGATGATAGGGAGGGAGAAGAAGGGAAGCAAGACATTAGTTGTTAGATCCAAACCATATGGTTGCCTTGGAACTCCGAAGAGGGATTCCTCTTGTATTCAGATGCAGTGAAGCCCTGGTTGCTTATGGACAACTTGGAAAAATGCCTTTCTCATGTAATGCACACTTTTTCTACTTCATACTAAAAGCCCAAATTACACAAATAAGACTTGGGTTTTCCTTTGTATGAAGCTGTTGTCTCTCTCTCTCTCTCTGCTTTTCTTTTGACTCAGATATTTAGAGGTGGGTGGGAGTAGGAACAGTATACTAGAAGTAATGTATAGGGCGGGTATGAATGGACAACGGAGTATGAGGAGGAGGGAGTCCATGTCAGACAGAGCCTGCGTGTGTTTCAGAAGAAACTCTGGCACCCCAAGGACAAGAAAGCTTTTTCTTTCTGAAAGCCAAGATTGGTGGGCAACTGTTTGTGCCAGATATCTGATTCTGTGACATGCCTTGCATGCTAAATCTTGGAGGATGAGCAGTCATGTTATCTGATCTTGAGGTGTGTCTGCCCTTTTTGATAGCAATGGGAAGCTCTTTTACCCCTGGCATGGCAAATTTGGTTGAGTTGTGGAGCATCTCCATCTCCTGGGAAGTGGATGTCTGTATCTTCTGCTCATCCTATTTTAAGATCAATCCTCTCTAAAGGAAAATCATCCCCCAAAAAGTGTTGTTCCTTATTCACACTACTTAAGATGAGCAGCTGCTATTGGCACTCCTTACCTTTTCACTATTATCTGTAATGTGCAGAATGTTTCTGGAGCCCAAGTAACATTATAATTTTACTAGCAAAAGAGAGTTCATCCTTGAATTCTTTCTGAGAGACCCAGCTTATATGGTATGCAGCCCATTAATCTTACTGCTCAGTTGGCCTTAATAGCAAGTGAGCTGCCTTCCCAAAGTGTGTGTCTGGCTGGGTCAGATAAAGACTGCTTCCTTCTCCCTTCTGTATTAAATACTTCTGATCCATTGTGCTTTGCTGAATGGGAATGAGAGAGGTGTTGTCTGTCATGTTCTCTGCTTGAATTCTAAGTGCCATGTTTTTTTCTTTTCTTTTCAGAGTACAGCCGTTTCGAGTCCAAGATCCATGACCTCAGAGAACAGATGATGAACAGCAGCATGAGTTCAGGATCTGGCTCGCTTCGGACAAGTGAAAAGCGGTCTCTCTATGTGCGGTAAGAAAAATGGCTCTCCTCTTACGTAGGGAGATGCGTAAGGCCCTTTTGAAAGCTGTGTCTTGTGCCGATCGAAGATCTATCAAACTTGATTGTGGGTCCCTTGGAGAAGCCAGTGCCTTCCTGAGAGTGCATTAACTTCACTGCGTCAAAGTCTCCACTGGCTTGGGTTGCCTGTTTGTTGGTAGTGGTATATCTCCTGTAGGTCTCAGCACAACCAAGCACCTGAGCAGAGGCTTGGCTATGTTGGAAGGTGTTGCTTCCAATCTCTAGGGAAGAATGCTCTCTGTCTTGAGTATCATCCATTCGACCAAGGGATTGCCCAGGCAAGTAACCACAGGCTCTGCGGCCTCTCTGTTCCAGCATAGGGCATCGTCAGTATTTCCAGAGTGTGTATTGACCGTTGTGTTGTTGTTTTATGGAAACAAAAGAAACTGGATGAGAAGCTTTTTGGATAAAAAGGTTGCCCAGATTTCCAGATTTGCCCTGGGTTACACTGTATGTGCAGAAAATCTTCTCTGGAGTGTCTGTTGCCTGTTGGCTGCCTGCAAGAGGGATGAGCCCTTAGTCGGATTACTGCCTTGAGCTTGGTAATTGGGCAGAGTGCTTAGGTACAAGATGAGCCGCAAGCAGCTGAGCAGCTCCTTCTTCTCTTTCCTCCGTGACGTGCTGCTCCTCTTTCTTATGCACACAGATAAGCTCACTGATAGCATGTCTGCAAGAGGAGAGGCGTGAGCCAGCAAATCCATTGTCCCAAGGAGACCTCTTCTTGGGCCTAGGTGTCTCTTCAGGCACTTCTGCAAACTTGTAGGACGTTGCATGCTTTGAGCGTTCTGTTTGCATTGGTGTTAAGCCTCAGAAGTTTTGTGGCTGAGAGCTGTCGGCCCATGGACTCCTTTGGCCCGTGGTTGTGCTGGTGGATTCTGTGATGCTCCTCACCCAAACAGATAACTTCTTCAACTTACCTGCTTTGTCTTTCAAGGGCAGATCACCTGTTTAGTAAGTAAGGACTTTTCCTTGTTGAGTGCTAACCCCTCTTATGTAACGTACTCTTTCGTTGCTCCTGTGATTAAGGCAGCGGGCTGCAAGTCCTTTTGCACATGGGATAATAGTGGGCCCAGCCCTTGCAGGTGGGGTAGTTTCGAGCACAGAGTAAGTGAAACTGTTGGAATGGTCTGTTAATGCTGCTGGTAGTGATAATTACAAGGTTTGCGATTTTGCAAGACGTGATCCAGATTTGACTGAGGTACTTCCCTCTGTGTCCTCTCTGAAGCAGGAAGTGAATCCCTAAGCCTGCCGCTGCCACTCCTTTTGGGAGCGTGCCCAAGGAGGAGGCACAGGCAGATGCACACCGGCGACGGCCTTTTCAAGAAATGCAGCTAAAAAGGCCCCCTCTTGTGGCCAAGGATGGCCTTCCTGCATTGACAGGACCCCAGGAGTTTGTCATCTCTTGGACAGGCAGTTAACTGCACTGACAGCGCTGCGTCTTGAGACGGGTTTGCCGAAATCTTGAGCATCCAGTTTGACAGGATGCAAATCCAGTTAAGCCGCTGAGGTTAATACTATCCTCTCCACTCCAGTTTATATTTTGGCTAGATTGTCAACAACAACCTTCACTGTTTCAGAGGTGCAAGGCACAAAATTTGAGATTTGCAAAAAAATAATAATCACATTTTGGTTTCCAGCACTGGAGTAGAGGAAGAATCTCCAGACTGAATCACACTTGGATAGCCATAGCTTGGGCTTCTAAGATGTTTGAACCATGGCTTTCAAGGGCAAGAAGCCTTGAGAGACCCTCTGACTTCCCTTTCCTTGAATGGTGTGTGTGTGTAGCTACCTGGAGAGGACTTTTGAGCTGTTGCCCAGATGTGGTGTTTCCTTGTGTTTGGGATGCGGATGCACTCACTCTCTGACTGCTGGGTACCTCAAATACTCAATGCTATTGAAATAAAAGCTCTTTAGTAGACCCTGGGTTCCAGCACTGTCCCAGAAAGTATGTCCTGCCAGCTGTACCAGGTTTCTAAATCAGAGGAGGTAACCCACTGATTTTTGCTTTGCCGCAAGTGCCATTATTCTGTTGCTGAACAAAAACCTGGAACAGTTGAAGGGTATAAAATGAATTTTGCATGTGGAGGTGTTCCAAAGCATTGTGTTACAAAAGTAAGCACATCTCAAAATGTAAGGCCTAAGTTTAAGGGAAGGGCCTTGCTTGGTGGGTCAGCACTTTTTTTGTGTGGAAAGAGTTAGGTTCAGTCCCTGGCAGATCTCAGGTGGGGCTGAGAAATACTTCATTCTGAAACCCCAAAGAGCCTTTGCCAGTCACTGCTGCCAGTGCTGACCCCAGTGGGCCAGTGATCTGGCTTGGTGAAAGGCCTTGTCCGACATTCCTGCCATTCTTCCTTCTTGTGCAGGGCCCTCTTTGACTATGACCGCACTCGGGACAGCTGCTTGCCCAGTCAAGGACTCAGTTTTTCTTACGGAGACATCTTACATGTCATCAATGCCTCGGACGACGAGTGGTGGCAGGCGCGGCTAGTGACTCCCCACGGAGAGAGCGAGCAGATTGGGGTCATCCCCAGCAAGAAGAGGTGAGGTCTTGCTTGCAGCCAGGATCTTTGTGGCACATGACAGTCCCCACCCTCAGCCAACCTGCTGCGTCTCTTTCTGGTCGGTCAGTCAGAAGTGGTCTGTTAGGTGGACCTGATGAGGGAGTGGCAGTGTATTTATTTTGCCTCTTGATGGTTTTCATCAAGTGGAATGCTTTCCTTTATGCCTTGCTGGGCAGAGAAGGTGCTGCTCATCTCAAGGAGAAGTCTGTGTTATGAGCTGTGCACCACCATAGACCTGGGAAGAAGAACTGACTAACCATGCATTGCTGTGCCAGCAGTTTCTGTTGATATCTTTAGTCTAAAAAATGGTCTGAGAGAGAATGAAGGCTGGGGAGTGGGGGACGAGGATTAATGTGGGATTGAAGCGACATGTGAACACTCACTTTCTTTTTTTCTTTCTCTTGATGTAACCAGAGTAGAGAAGAAGGAAAGGGCACGGTTGAAAACGGTGAAGTTCCATGCTCGAACTGGGATGATAGAGTCCAACCGGGTAAGTGGTGCTCGGAGGAAAGGTGAACAGCAACACAAGAGAGTTAGAAAGCCCTTTGACTCTCTAAGTCAGTTTTAGCCTGCTTTTAAATATTTCTTCCTATTTTCTTTTGTTTGATTAATGTGTTGCTATTGTACGTCACTTTGGAGGAATTGGTGGGCAAAAAAGTGTTTCTAAATATCACTAGTAAATCAGTTTTTTTTAAAAAAAGGCATTGTGGGGTAAGGAGGTTACTGGGGAATTAAAGGATGTTCACCCTACAAAGTGGAGCATGATGTAGTCTAATTCATGTGAATGGACTGCTAATGTGAGTGGAATGGTGGTGCCAAGATTTCTTAGGTGGAGTGTGGCTAGAAAACTGCGATGAGACCTCCTGGGGCTTCCTTGGTTCTTGGCCCATAGCTGTGCCCCATTGCCTGTTCATCTACTTCCCTTTCCTCATGGCACAGGAGATGCTACAGGTTGCACCAAAGCTGCTTGGCGATGTTGGCAGAATGTGTGAAGACTATGAGTAGCTAGTTGGGCGGCGGGGGGTAAATGAAACAGCTCTTTATTCCTAGGGAAATGCAGATTGGTTAGTCATCTTCCACCATCCCTTAAACCCATTATTTTTTTCTTCTGCACTTAATTTTCCTCTTACATTCCCGTTTACTTATGGTTTTCATGATTTTCATTTGAGGAGTAGCTTCCCCGACCATCATTGTCTATTCATTTTAATTTTTTCTTGCATGCTTTAAACTCCATTGTTTGTTCTTTTTTGTTTTTTTCCTTTTTGTTTTGTTTCTTTCTGCCCCCCTCCTTCCATCTCCACCTTCTTCACAGTCGATCAAAACGAAACGTAAAAAGAGTTTCCGCCTCTCCCGAAAATTCCCATTTTACAAGAGCAAAGAGAACATGGCCCAGGAGAGCAGCGGACAGGAACGTAAGTAGCGGCTGTCCTGCTCAAAAGTCTGGCTTCGGAGGCTGCTGCGGCCGCCTCTCTAGGCGTGAAGCGTTGTGCCGCTTCTGAGCAGGGCACTTCGAACTCCCACCTGGGGCTAGGAGGCCTTGCTGGATTCCGCGTTGCAGTGAGACCCATGCCATCCCATAGATCCTCAGGCCTCTGCTTCCCCGCAGCTCTGAGTTGAGATGAGCCTTACCTTTCCACCAGGTGCCCTGATACCATGCAAAGCCAAGAATTGCCCTCTCCCTTCTAGCAAACACAAGCTCTGGGATGAGCTTTGTGGCTCCAAGAGAGGCGGCTTGCTGCCCTTGGCACCCCACTCAACGCTGCTTGCCCTCCCTTGCTTTATCTATGCTAGCGACTCTTCCAAACCACCCTTGTAACTTCTGTCCTTTCACATGGAGATCTGCCAGGCTCTGCAGTATTCTACCTGTTCTTATTTTGGGGTACTTGCCCAACATTCTCTCTTCCCTGTTGATGTGGGTTAAGAAGACCTTGTAATGATACACTCTCTCAACTTGGTTCATTGAATCTGCGACATTTGTGGCGAAAACGCCGCAGGATGCCTGTCACAAGTGCAGTTCCTTGTCTTGTCCCACGGTGCAGAATAAACGGGGGGAAATATGCAAGCGATGGGCACACCTGCGTAATTTATCTGAGTTGCAATGTTTTGGGCTACTGTGGTGCCTTTAAAACAGCAGTGATTATGGAGCCTCAATACGTCTGCCTCAAAAGCGTTGTTTTCATAAAGCTGTCTGGTGGGAACAAGTCAGTGTGGAAATAAAACTTCTGCCGTGATAGTAAGACTAGTGTGTGGCATAGTATGGCCTCGTTGCTGTGCCACGTACTCTGGTATACCTGCCTGCCTTCATAGAGCAGCCTTGTATTAGGATGCACCGTTTGCCCAATAGCAGGGCTAGCAGGACCTTCCCAGGGCCAATTTAACTGGAAATACCAGAGCTTGAACCTAGGATTTCCTGCATGCAAAGGCCATGGGCTTCCACTGAGCCCTATAAACTTGACTGACTGTAAAACAATCAAGAGTCAGGAGACAAGAAAGCCTTCATGTCAGATGCTGATTGGAGATGGTAGCCTTTTGAAAGCCAGAGGCAGGGTGTTTGGATGTGGCCAGTGGGCAACTGCCTAAAGCCTTGCAAAAGGGTTTCTACAGTAAAGTTTCAGGACCTTTGGAGACCAGGACTAACCTCTGAGGCCTTGCAGGCCTTTCTCTGTCATGTCTATTAGTTACTGGTGGCCTCGTGTTGATAACTGCGTGGAATAGACAAGCACATGTGGATTGATGGAGTGGAATGGAGTAGGCCAGGTCAGCTGCTGGCAAGTGTGTCTCTTGGGTTATGGCACTGGTTGCCCCAGTCTTTGCCTCTTAGTAGTTGCCACCTGAGAGCCTAGTGTAGTTGGTTTCAACACAGCAAGAGACTCTGTTTGGTGATGCCCTGATCTGGCTCAACTGGGCCACACCTGCACTTTTACTGCCATGGCTCCATGAGATTCTCTGACAGAATGCTAAATATCTCACAAAACAACAGACCCCACAATTGCATAGCATTGAGCCATGGCAGTTAAGGTAGTGTCAAACATTTTTGCAGTGGGGCTGCAGCCCTGGTTTGCAGAAGAGCACAGCCTCTTGTCCTCTGCTTCTTTCATGGGCAGCTGAGGAGTTTTGGATCAGTCCCCTGTTACTTGTGGCCCTCCTGGGGCAGTTCTTTGCCTGGCCGTAAGCACTAGGTCCTTGGGCAGTGTGTGGGGGTTCCCCCAGATGTGGGGCAGAGCAGTGTGTTGGAAAAGAGAGCCATGTCGGACGCTGGGAGGCAACTGGGCTTGGGGCCTTGCGTAGGGTGGTCCAAATGCCTGAAGAGTTTGGGGCAGGGAGGACCTCCGCAAGTGTTGGTCAGGAGCTTTAACTTCACTTGCTGTTGCAGCTCTCAGCCATTCTGCACTCCTGTCACTAATGCTGTCCTGGCTCTGTCTCTCCTCCCCATTCTCTCTTTTCTCTTTCCCTCCTTCCTTCTCTCTTTCTTTCTCTCTCCCCCTCCTCTCCCCTTTCTGGTTGGCTGTGAATCAGGACTTCCCTGGGTTAAGTGACGATTATTATGGCGCAAAGAACCTGAGTAAGTGGAATTTCACTGCACATGATCACTTTTCATTGCTCGCATGTGTGTGACCGGGAAGAAACGGATGGCAAGCTTGAAGTGGCCACATCTCCCCTGGGTCCAGCCGGGTTGCCTTAAGTCCATCTGTGTCTGCTCTAAAGTGAACCAGTCCCCAAAAAGCAGCACTCCACCTGAGTGCAATGAGTTGCCCACCAGAAGGGTGGGCCCTTCTGCTGTTGTTCGGTTCCCTTACTGACAGGTGCTAGGAAACGAAATTCAGCAGGGAAGGGAGAGATATCTAGTGTGAGTTCTGTCCTGTGCTGGCACTGTATGGGAGTCCCCCTTTTCTCATAGGCATGTTTCATTCGGTTGGGTCATAGGACAGCCCTGTCGTCTCTTGTCTTTCCTTGCATGCTGTACCAGTTCATCCCTTCGTCTCCTGTCCCTGCCGTTTCCCCTCCTCCTTAGCCCTTTGTGGCAGGATTATACCTTAAAGAGTGGCCAAGAGAAGCCTGCTAGGAACAAGGCGCAATACCTGGGCTTCAGCCCTGCTGGCACCCCTATGTGCACCTGCTGGCAATGCGCTACTGAGGGCTCTTGTTTGGCAAGAGACCCACAAACCCCTCATTTTCTCCTAGTCTGGAGGCTAAGCAAGAGTTTCCTCAACAATGCCCCAAGCCAGTGTGCTGTGGGGACTGGGAGCATGTATCAGTGTCTGTCTTGTTTGCCCTTGCGCTGCTCATCTTCCCCTCTCCACTGCCCCCCATTCTTGTAACCACATCTTGTCACTAACCTTCCCTGTCCCATCTGTGTGTACTGACTCAGGGTCTCTTTCTTGGTTGCAGAGGGCGTGACATCAAATACCAGCGACAGCGAGAGCAGTTCTAGTAAGTGTTCCTCCCATCTGCCTCATTCTTTCCATCTGCAAGCTCTCCAGATCCTTTGCTTGCCCTGCTCCCACCGTAGGAAGCCAGGACTTGCTTTAGGTCCTCTGGATCCAAGGGTGGTGCCTTCCTCCCCTTACCGCCCAGGGCTCATTTGAAAGCCATGACCTACACTGTTGCTGCTCCTGCCAAGAAGAAAATCCCCCCTCAAACACATTCTAACATATATGAAGACATTTTTGTCATGGTTTAGGCCTTTCCTGACCTCTTAGAGGGCATCTTTGGGTGAAGATCTTTCTTTTTTTGCAAAAGAAAGTACACTTTGGCCATTCCTACCTGACACAGTAGTCTTGAGCAACCCTGTCTCCATTTTGCTGGCTTTGAAGTGTTGCATTGGTGAGGTTGAGTGACTTCACACCTGTATGTCGAGTGCGTGGGGCCGTTGGAGGCTGACTCTTTTTATTTTCCAATTTTTTTCAGAAGGACAAGAGGACACAATTTTGTCATATGAGCCTGTGACACGGCAAGAAAGTAAGTCAGAAGGAGGACTTGCTGCTTTGCTGTGAGCAGGAGGTCAATTAGCTGTGATATTCTTCTGAGTGTTACTGCCTTTCAGTTCCAAGCTGAGTTGCACTCTTAAGGCTCCCTGTCCTCTTTGCAGTTCACTATGCGAGGCCGGTGATCGTTCTGGGACCCATGAAAGACCGAGTCAATGACGACCTCATCTCCGAGTTCCCACACAAATTTGGCTCCTGTGTCCCACGTAGGTTCCGGTCCCCTTGCCTGCTTCAGGAGAGGGATGTTCTGGGTGACTGCTGAGCAGGGCTTGTAGCTCTACGCTTTTAGGACACTGGAAGGAAAAGGGGGCCAGTGCTCATAGGGAGGCAGTCCCAATGCCTCTCTGGAAGTTCCTTTTCTGCACCTTGCACAGCCATACCTCTCCATGTATGTGGAGATGGGGTGTCTGGGCAGCAGACAGACCGGGTGCTTTCTCTTGTAGACACTACCCGTCCTCGGCGTGAGAATGAGGTAGATGGGCAGGATTACCACTTTGTGGTGTCCCGGGAACAGATGGAGAAGGACATACAAGACAGCAAGTTCATTGAGGCTGGACAGTTCAATGACAATCTCTATGGGACCAGCATTCAGTCTGTGCGGGCAGTAGCTGAGCGGGTGAGTACGGGGGCCTCGGACCGTGGCTGAAGCCTTCTTGTGACTCCCAGTTAGCCTCCTGTGCCTCATCCAGGCTCTGGCCAGTGTGGAGTGGGCTTATACGCCAAAGGCCTTGCTGGGATGGGAGATCAAAGACAGAAGCCACTGTGGTGTTTCCACTACCCTTTTTGGAGGGCACAGCATGCATGATGTAGTCCCTGGAATGAAATGTTTGCAGTAAGCCTCTGCCCACAGGGCGTCTTCATTCTCCTGGTCTCTGTCAGTTGGGGTCTTGCTCTTGAGATTATGATGGGGACAAACCGTAACGCTGTGGTAACCGACATCCTTCCCTCCTCCAGGGGAAGCATTGTATCCTTGATGTGTCTGGGAATGCAATCAAGAGGTTGCAGCAAGCACAACTCTATCCCATTGCGATTTTCATCAAGCCAAAATCCATCGAGGCGCTTATGTGAGTACTGTGGAAGTTGGGAATTCTGGTAAAAACATGAATACTGCCTTTGAGAGGAGTGGGGCGCAGGAGGGATGGAGGGAAGGAGCATACCTGCTTGAAGCAAGAAAAAATGGCTTATGGGTACAACAGCGAATTGGCACAGTAGGAGTGGGGAGGAAGAAGTGCCAGAATCCTTGCAGGCCATGGGTTGCCCACTGGGGCTGTTTTCATAGTCCCAGATTGCATGTAGGCTTGTGTTACATCTGATACCATTGTATGAGGCTGTTTTGTTTGGGCCGGCAGGGAGATGAACCGGAGGCAGACGTACGAACAAGCCAACAAGGTCTTTGACAAAGCCATGAAACTGGAGCAGGAGTTTGGAGAGTACTTTACAGGTGAGAATCTGCGCTTGAGCTGTTCACAGTAGTCTGCTGCTGCTGTTGCTGCCACCCACTTGGCACCATTTTGCAGGGCCTGGAAGGAGCGAAGGCAGGTGAGGGACGGACTAAGTGGCTGGGCATCCTACATGATGGTAGATATGAAGGAGAACGTAAGCAAAGAGCTATAAGATGCTGAGGGCGGAGGAAAATTCAGTCCTGTGCATTTTTTATGGCAAACTGCCTTTTAGAAAGAAGAGGAACATAAAATCTGCTTGGGTGTCGGAAGCAGCCCTGGGGAAGAGGCCATACTGGTGTACTGGCTAAGGGCCTGGGTTTCCATTGTGTCTGTGGGTAGAGATGGGGGCAGGATGGGCCACAGGGATTGGAGAGAGATTTGTTGATAGAGCATGCAATTATACCAGTTGTTCAGTAAAAGAGGTTTGCTCTTCTCTCTTTCCCCTCTGCAGCCATTGTACAAGGAGACTCTCTGGAAGAGATTTACAGTAAAATCAAACAGATTATAGAGGACCAGTCCGGGCATTATATCTGGGTCCCGTCCCCTGAGAAACTGTGAAGCCCCCGTCCTCCAATCAACTTGTGAGAAGGCCAGAGACCCCCTTCCCCAGCCCTCTGCCCCAAGAGGGGGAGCGAGAAGACCATCCCTCTCCCTTTTCTAGATGGTTGACCATTGCGTTTTCTAGTCCTCTTTTTCTTTTTTCCTGGGGTGGACCGTTCTCCTTCATCAAGTGACTGTCCCCGCCATTCCTGCATGGACCTTCCTGCTGCTCCCTTAGACATGGAGACAAAAACCCCATTTGAGAGTTTTGTGTGTTTTTTAATTTAAAAAAGAAAATGAAACAGAAACGAAAATGACAACAATTAACAGTCGAGAAGCAAGATGGGAGGTGGCAGGTGCCGAAGCGTGACTGACTTGGACAATGGCTGCCCCGAAAACACACGGAGGACTGGCAACGTGGGGCGCTCTTTTCTAGGAGTGCAGTGACTGCCCAGCACTGTGACTGAAGGAAAGGCAACAGAATGCATTTATTTATCTGTATATGTAATTATATATAATATATATGCTAGATATATATTATATATATGTGTGTGTATGGACTAGAAAATATGAGGGGGCTGCTTAAGTGGTACTTTGTTAGTGCAAGGACTGTATCGCTGCCATGCCTCAGCCACTGGGCACAGGAACCTTTCGTGGCTGGCGCAGATTTAATGGTACCCAAGTGTCTTTTGGGCACTGCTTGGTGCTTTTTCCAAAGCCAGTTTTGTGGTGGAGGCTGTGTTTGGAAAGAACAGAAGGAATGTGGAAGAAGCAGAGAGGGCCCAGAACCACGCGTGAAGTTACAACTGTTGATTTCAGCACGAGAAAGCGAATGGATAATAACTACATATTAATTGCACATTGTTTTTTTTCGTCACCTGATGTGTTTGCATGAGAGGTTTCTTTCTTTCGTTTTTTTAAGCTGGTGTTAAACCAAAATCATGTTTGTGTTGGTGTGTTGGCTTTTCATTATTCCAAGCTTTTGATTTTAATAACGAACTTGAACGGGTATACAATCCAGTTTTTTAACTTATTTTTTAAGATTGTTCCATTGTAAATAGATTCTAGGCCCAGGCCCAACCTACAGACCAAGTGGCATTGGGCACACCAGCTCTTCAGAGTTGCAGCGGGATCAATTCCCCGTCGAGAGACTTAATGACTCCGTGGCATTGGCATCTCAATCTGGCGGAGGGACGCGGAGCATCCGGAAGCAGCAGCAGAAAAGGAGAAGAAGGGAACCTGTGTCTTGGGTGAGGCACAATATTTCAACCGGGTGATGGAATTTAGGACAAGCTTCTCTAGGAATCCTTCACTTGGCAGAATTTTGTCAGATTTTGGTAGCAGCGCATGAAGCCCTTCCCAGCGTTCTATGAAGAGAAGCACCATCCCCTTCTTCCTGTGTGTCCATGCATAGTTTGTGTTACAGAGCTGCCCATCTCCCCTGCCCCGACGGTCCTTGCCACCAACATCTTGCAGTTCTTTAGGGCAGGAGGTAGGACGAACATGGGATGCCCTCTGCCGTGGAGCATGGACTGTGAGTCTTCCAAGGACTGACTTCTGGGGCTCCTCGATGTGTGCTCATCTCAGCAGCGTCTGTCAGTTATGTAAAACTGTGTGGTTGCAGAGCTTCTTGTTTTGTCGCTGAACAAGAGAGTAAGATGGACTGGTGAGAGAAATTCTGGGAGGAGATGATTTAAAGCATTCCTGGTTTGGTGCAAGCCCTCGCTTCTTAGCCAAAGGGGAAGATTTGCTCACTTTCCTAGTCTTGTCCCCACTCCCACCCACCGCTTTAAACGGGTGCTTTTCTGGTTTCCATGGAGTGAGAGCCACGACTGCTATGGGAAGAGACCAAAGCGCTCACCCAACAGGTACGACCAGGCCTCAGCTTGTAGCAGGGGGACGCTGCCCGCTCCGTTGCTGGTAGGTAGCTGTGTCATTCATTTTGTGATTTGTGCACGGGCTTCATTGTTAAACATGGGTGAGAAACTACTGTCATCTTGTGGAGATTCGTTCTGGTAAGCGAGAAGCCATTTTCCGCATCAGCTGGTGTTGCAAGAACTTCCAAGTGGAACTTTGCTAGTCCTAGAGCTGCTGTTGGCTGGCAGGACTATGAAGAATAAAGACGAGGGAGCCGATGCCATAGACGGAGTCCCTAGCAGAGGGGATTGGGACCAGGGCTGCCACTGACTTCCTCTGCTCTGCCAGCGCTGCCGGGCACGTTCCCGAGAACCGGCCTGGGCGCAACCGAAACAGCTTCTGAGGCGGTTAGTCTCCAGGCTCCGACTCCTTTTATTTTCTAATAGCCTGTCACCTTGTCTTCTAGGCCCATGGAGAAAAAAAAAAAAAAGGTCTGTGTGCTCCATGGCATAGCTGAAAGTATCAATCATGACACTAGTTGGTTTACCAGTGTTTCTTCCAAGGAGACATATATTTTTAATAAACAGAACGTTGCAATGAACTTGCCTGCTGAGCATTTTGTGTGCCGTGAGGTTCCTCTGTTTATAGACCGGGTATCACTGTGTGGGTTCAAAAGTAATGTGTGTTCTTTCTGTTGCGCATAAGCGTAAATTGCTAGACCCCTTGGATCCTTTAACATTATCTACATGTTTATCCATTGTTCAACAATTGATTGAATGAATGGGAAAAACAACAAAATGTCAACCATGGCTTGTGGGTTGAGGAGCAGCAGAACATTGAAGTCAGCAAAAGAGCCTGAAGGATTTTTAAAAAATGTTCCCCTATGTGACACTGCAAGGTATCTCAGTTGCTATCCTGCTCTGCCACAGACCCAGCATAAATGGGCTTTACCATAACTGTTGTCTGAAGTAGATAAAGTATTAAATTTTTACCACATAAAAGCATCATGCAGATGGCTTACCCATAGGTCAGTCAAGCCCCACAGTGGCAAAAAGAGCTGTCTTTGGGAAGCCCATGGCAGGCCATATCTTCACCAGGAGCCATTGCAAGCCCTGTCTTCTGAAGCTGTCAAATCCCCTTTTAAAATTGTCCAGCCTAATGGAAGCAAATTCCATAGTTTTATCTTACGTATTCTCACTTGTCATTTAGCTTTTTGGATGAGCCTGGTATTAGTATCAAGAGTCAAAAACTTCATTCTTTTTATTGGAATTTAAAAGTCGTTTGCCTATCCTACTGGTTGGGGAGCTAAGGAAAATGCCATTTCTCACACATGAATTAGCTTCTTATCATTTACTTATACTATTGGTGTACATGGTGCTTAGGCTCAAAGGTCCCAGACAACAGAGCTGTTGGCTCTAATAAGGATGGCTCTTGGAGGGGGTGAATGGGAAATTGGCATTCAAAACGTTCTCATCTTTTGTGGTCTTTAACCTAAATCCAGCTGCTTGTCACAAGAGAAGAAGAGCAGGCCTGTCGAATCACCTGCGAAGAGGTAAGTTAACCAGTTTTACTGAATCTTCTCTGTTTGGGACTAGCAGTTGTACTGTGTTGTTGCTGTGTGCCTTTGAGTCATTGCCACCTTAGAGAGACCCTACTGTTAACTTGCCGCAAGGTATTCTCAGCAGGATTTGTTCGGAAGCCGTTTGCCATCTCTGAGGCTGAGAGAGCCCTGGTGTGACACTACCTGGCTCAGCTGGGTTTAGACTCCAGTAGCCAGCCCTTCTGGCTTGTAGTGCAACAGATAGAAAGTTAAAGCCAATAAATACTCGTGTGGGAAGAGAAACGAAGAGAGGCGGCCTGAAGGCTTGAACTATTTTGTCATTTTACTTGTAAAACGTCAGTGGGTCTAAAACAAGGACAGAAGAAGTACACACCTGCTTCCATAAAACTAGTTGCCCATGATTGGGATCCTTACTCCATATGGCCTACGTCTTGGCAATGATGTCTGGCAGTACTGGTCACTTAGGGCACTTGGCATGAGAGGGATAGGTTTGTCGTAGCTTTGGCTGCTGTCACTCTTCATTGGGAGGGAACCCCTTTGCTTTGTCCAGCTTGTCCAGCACTTCGCTGTAGAGGCCGATCATCTGCGGGGGAAAACCAACCAGAGTTAGTTGGCAGCTCAGAGTCACTGGGAGCTGATGTGTGGTTGGGCCCAGTTGCATTTAACCTACTAGGCAGTTTTCTAGAAAGCTGGAGGAAGGTAAGCCTGGTCCTTTATGTGCTGTCTGTTCCTTCCCTGAGAAAACCCTAAGAAAAAAGCATGGGTTTACCATAAGTCGACAGGTGACTCAAAGGCACTTGCTGTTGTGTGCCTTGAAGTCATTTCTGACTTATGGCAACTCTAAGGCAAAGCTGTCATAGGGTTTTCTTGGCAAGTTTCTTCTTGCCATTGCCATCCTCTGAGGCTGAGAGTGACTTGCCCCAGGTCTCCCAGTGTCCTAGTCCAACATTCAGATCATGGCCTCACACTGGCCTAAACCCCACCAGGAAAGAGGAGTATGAACATATCCACATTTAGATCTTTGCACATCACCCAGTGGTAAATGCCTTAATCATAGCCTAGAAGCCTCCTGCGGGAGTGGCACAGCTAACCTTGGCTAGCGGCTAGGATATCAAGCCAGAATATTTTACATCAAGGTGGGCACTGCAGATGTTGCTGGATGGCAGTTCCCAATATTTGTCCACATAGCCTATGCTGCCTAGGGACGATGGGAAATGAAGCCCAAGAACAGAGGCCCACAAGTTATACATACAGCCCTCTCCTTGCAGGAACAGCAGCCTGTTAGGACATGGCTGCTTCTGAATTTCAGCCACTGACTGAAAGATTGTGCCTTTCTCTCTAAGCAGTCCTATGTGCTTTAACCCATAGGCTTGCTCCCACAAGTGCCTCCTGCACACAAATTACGTGACAGTGAATTTCACTCTACAGCAGTACTATTCAAACTGGTGGAAGTGGTGGTGGGTCTCAGTGCTGGTCCATCACACACTATTGACTGCCAGTCCAAGAAAGCAAGAAGTAGTTGTAGTCAATGGGCAGAGACATGATGCACACTAGGAGGGGAAGGGGAAGCCTGCTGGTCCCCCACATCAGACAGCTGAAGAATCACTGATCTTAGAGCATGCTTAAAGAAAGAGGACTTCAGAGGACATTACCTGGTTCTCGTAGTTGCTCTTCAGAGGTCCAAGGTAAGCCAGGAAGCGCATTCCCAGGCCGCACCACTGTTCAGCTTCTCGGTACCTGCCAGCGCAATAATGGTAAATCCCCGTGTTCCAAGCTCTAGTCATGAGCCAGAGGATTTCCACCTCTGGGTAGTCAGCCTGTGGCACCTGCCAAACACCAGAGAAAGATAAGGGTTACACCTTGGGTTTCCAGGGTGCCAAGCCACTTGTGTGTGTGTGTGTGTGTGCACGCAAGCATGGGAAAGCTAAGCAACTCTTTCAGGGCATCTCATACACCTTGTGACTATAGGCTAAGGCAGACTGGGAGGTAATTAGTTGTCTGTGTCACTGTCACCAGACTGATGGGTCTGTTTGCCAGCATCCCCCCAAAGAAACCAGTGCCTGTGTCCAACCCCCCCCCCCCCCAGGTTGTTATGTGCTGTAGACATGTCCCTCGGAAGTCAGAGAAACAACCTGGAACATCTAGAGAGATCGTGTAGCACCTTTGAGACTTAACTGAAAGAAAGAAGTTGGCAGCATGAGCTGTCCTAGATTTAGGCCAATTGCATCTGAGGTTGTAGACTTTAAAGTCTAGGAAAGCTCATGCTTCCACCTTCTTTCTTTCAGTTAACCTCAAAGGTGCTACAAGATCTCTCTACATACTGATTCCACAGACTAAGACAGCTATATCTATGATTTCTGGGACATCTAGTGTACTTCTCGTATGCTTTCAGTGACATGTTTTTAGGCCTGGATAGCTCAAGAATTCCCAGCTGATTTGCCTTGCCTGGAGTAATGCCTGAATTCTAACTTTGAAAAAAAGAGGGATATAAATAGAGATGATGGTGCTGGAAGTCTGCTTGCAAACAGCTCTTGCACTGGAAGGAAGTTTAAGGGTGTGCTTTTCTTCTGCCCAACTCACTGTGCTGCTGCCCAAAATGCTCAAAGCGTCTTCGAAATAGCCCCATGCCTCCTCTAGCATGCATGCATCTGTCTCTATCATTCCAGATGGCAGAGAAAGGTGGACCAAACTGTGTAGACATTTGCTGAGTAGAAACGAGAGAGAGAGAGAGAGAGAAATGCACTGGGAGAAACATATCTCCTAAAGCCAACACTCCTGTCCTCAACACAAACCTGGCTTGATAGTGCCAGGGTGCGTGTGTATCCCTGGGGCATCCATCCATGTATTTTCCACCTGCAGTTGGGTAGCCAGGAAAAGGGAACAGCTGTTTTTCCCTTGGACCCCCCAATGTCTTCTCTGGTCCATTGAATGGCTGAGGCATCATCAAGCTGTGTTGCAGAGCCAGGGGAAGGGCGGCATAAGTACACACAGAGTTTTGTGCTTTACGCTCTGCCAATAGTACTGTTATATCTTAGCCTTTGTGCCAATGACAATGAGGCTAAGAAGACATTTCCAGGTGGTGGGGACTTAGTCATGGAGAGGAGTGCCTGCTGATAAGGCAGTGTCCATCCCATCCAGGGTATTCACACATTGCCAGTATCACATTTCTTAGGTAGGATTCACAGCCTTTAGGAAACCCCATTTCTCCCCGTCGGAAGCACTGACCTGAATGTGACTATGTCAATGGCTTCGTGTTGCCTGAGGAGAGTCAACACCATCTTAAGGGCCTTCTTACACACTGAAGGGTAGTGAGCAGGGGGCTCCATGGCTAGTGCTTGAGAAAGGAAGGCACAGAGGCAGAGTCACTTCCAAAGTGCACAGTCTACCCAGTTAACTTCTGCAACATGTAGACCCCTCTGTCGTGCACCGGTCTCATCCTGGGAAAGCAGTGAAATGCAAACTTACATGCCATAGTTTCCAGGGTCTTAATATCCAGTTGTGACAGTTCCCACACCTGGTCCAGCAGGCTGGCCACTGTTGGGTCATTCAGCTTGGCTCTGGCTTCAAATTCATAAAGCAGCAGTATTGTGTCTGTTGGATCCTTGGGAAACTCACCTATTGAGGAGAGAGAGAGAGACTGTCATATGTACAGCTTCTGCAACACATTCCACTTGGCCAGAAAGCTCTCCAAGCCTGGACAACCACAAAGGCAGCAGTTAAAAGGAAACAATTTGGCCTCATTCCCACTACAGTTCACTGTGAAGTGTGATTCAGGCTATATGACCCTCATTTGCAGTTGAACACGCTTCCAATCCTCATTTGATCCATTAGAGGAGGAAACGTCTGGGGCAAATACAAATAGTCCGGGGTTTTCTGACACTAGTTTGGGAGACGTTTTTTAAGTAAGACTCAATTCTGAAGCGTGCCCAATAAGTGGGAATGCTAGATCAGAATCGTGTTTTGTTTTTTGCCATAGAATTGATCGCAAAATCAATCTATTGCTAAAGCGACTACTTGAGCTCTGATAGCCTTTAAGGCTGAAGGGCGGGGTATAAATACTCTAAAAAAATAAATAAAATTTTTGTAACAACTTGCAGAGCAAGGAGGGACAAATGGCAAAGGGGCGACATTTTGACAGATCCACTATTTCTCCCCCTCCCTTGCAGCGCTGACCATGTACTTGTGCTTTGTTTTAAATTAAATTGATAGAATATGTGATTGATAGAATATGTGATTTATTGACAGAATATGTGATTGACAGAATATGTGATTGTTTGCCTGCCTGCCTGCCTTTCCTTTCCTTTCCTTCCCTCCTTCCTCGCTTGGCTTTCCTTGCTGGCTTGTGCTGCATCACCAGCTTGAAACATCGCAAATGGGGACAAAAATATGTTTCAAGTGGCCTAATAATAATAATAATAATCCCCTTTTACAGTGAGAACAAGGGATCTTTTGAAATTGGTTACAAACACGGAGGGGATCCAAATCACAACCCATGTTATTCTACCAGTGGGAATGAGCCCAAATAGAACACCATCCTCTTTTGGTAACCATTTCTGTGAGTAAGGAGTCACAAGCCCTGAACTTTTGCAATCGCCATACTATGAAGTGTTGCCGGTTATTGTTAAGGGGGAGAGTATTAGGGAGATGATGTTTACACAGGTTTTTAAAAATGGAAGCCAAGATCACATGTGCAAATATTCCTGACACATCTTTCATTAAAAGACATACAGTAGAAAATGCAAGAGTCAGAATATTTATGGGTCCTATGGGTTGTAAGGTGCCTTTGCACCTACCTGGTGCAAAGCTTGAAGATCTCCATTATGGAAGAGTTCATACGTTACCCTGGTTTTGTTGTGCCACGAATTAAAATAAAGGCTTCCTGCAGCCAGTATTTGATAATGTTTGATGAGTCTCGACCTAATCTGTCCTTTCTTTCCTGCAGTTTAGTTACACTGCTTTCCACCCACATTCAGGAGAGGCTGCAACGGCCTATTTGCAAGGAAGCTCCAGGGTTCAGGTAGTCTCTCCGAGTCAGAGCTGAAAAGGCAGCAGGCAGCTTCAGCTGAAAGCATGGTAGGCTCTCTCTCCTTAAAAAGGAACTCAGCTGCAGGGGAAGCTCTGAAATGAATTGTTTCAGACGCTGGCCTCCTATCACCATATGTCTTGGGGTCAAATTTTTTATTAGTCGCTCTTCCTCTTTTACAACCAACACTCCCTGTATGGTTAAAAACCGCAGTTTTAAATGCTGTATTTATGAGACTGTGCTTGCAGTTCTGTGCACACAAGTGTAAATCCAATTTAGATAGATTTTTTTTAAAGAACAGACTCATTTTGTTGATCCAAAAACCCCATTCTCTACCTTTCTATCCAATCTCAGCCTTTAGTCTCTGTCTTTTATTCCCCTTGTACATTTCTATGTGCTAAGAAAGGACACCAGCCCCGTCACTACCATGGAAAGAGGTCTCTCATAATTCACCAACTGTGTCAACAAGAATATGGCATCTGTAGCAGGAGATTATAAAAGTCTTAGCTCACCTGTTTGCTTCAGGAACTTCCAGATTTCCCTGCATGACTGGATGCGTTCAAGGGCCTGAGTCAGCAACTGAATCTGCTTTGAAAAAGAATATTTAATTTCTTTTTTTAAAAACTGTTAATATTATTACAATCTTTACTGAACAAAGAGGATGCATCTCCCTACTTCTTGTGTACACAGCTGAATCCAGCCTTTGGGTAACCAGTGTCCAAATATTAAGGCATTTTAGCCCCTCGATCAGTTGGAATGCAATTGAAAGACTCTGAGTAAATGCAAAATGATGGCAAGAACAAAGGTGTGCAAAAATAAAGCAGGGAGGTTTAGGCAATCCAGTTACTCAAACATGATTCTGATCCTCATCCTAAACACAAACCTCCCCTGAAGATTTTTTAGTGTTTTGTGGGTTTTTCAGGCTCTGAGGCCATGTTTTAGAAAAGTTTATTCCTGAGTTTCACCAGCATCTGTGGCTGGCATCTCTGAAGATGCCAGCCACAGATGCTGGAGAAACACCAGGAATAAACTATTCTAGGACATGGCCACAGAGCCCGAGAAAACCCACAAAACACTATGGATGCCAGCCATTAAAGCCTTTGCCTTCACTCCCCTGAAGACATCTTGCCAAGAAAACCCACGATAGCGTTGTCATAAGTTGGAGTCTGAAGGCACATAAGAAATAAATCGAACTGAATCAAATGGCATCAGTCAGGAATCCAGAGCTACACGGAACGCCAGACACAGAAGGGAGTGGCGTAAGATCTGCCACTCCATCCAGACTTTACCTGATCAGCTGGCAACAAACTCTTCCTACCGATGTCCAGATCCACAGCAGCAGCCATGAGCAGGCATGTCCTCTGGGCAAGAAGGATGGCTTTATCCGAGGGACAAAGCTGGGAGAACTGAAGCAAGACAAGTGAGTAGAAGTTAATTTTCCCTCACCTGGCAGCAGGGCAAACCAAACTACCAAACAAACCAAACATAGGGACATTTTCTTCGTTCTTCTCTTAAAAGCCCAGTCTCTCCAGTGAATCCTGTTCCACTGCTTTGCCTCCCACTCTCCCTCCACACTATTCCTCTTCTCTGCTCTCACTATAACTTCCTTTCCTGAGTTTCTGTGAAAAGCCTGACTGCTGGGCAGTAAAATGCTTGAAGGACCTGCCTTCATCCTTTCAAGGTATTTCATGAAGCATTCAATCTGCCTGAAAGCTCACAGCTCTTTATTAGAAGCTCACAGTCAATCATTCTTGTTCATTCTAAACAACACTGACATTAGCTCAGCTTGTTCTTGCTTACATAAGCACAAGGCAAGAAAGCAAATGGTATCCTTTGCTTTTTGTGGGTTTTTTGGGCTATGTGGCCATGTTCTAGTAGAGTATACTCCTGATGTTTTGCCAGCATCTTTCTCTGAAGGTGTCAACCATAGATGCTGGTGAAATGTCAGGAATAAACTCAACTAGAACATAGCCACATAGCCTAAAAAACCCACAAAAAACTATGGATGCCAGCCGTGAAAGCCTTCGACTTCACAATGGTACCCTTTGCATTTAAACATGCCCATGGCCATGAACAGAGCTCTCTCCACTCAACCATAAGAGATCACCAAAGTTCTCCTAAAGTCACAGACAAAGCAAATTTGCAAAAGAGATTTTTTGTGACATTCCAAACGAATTACTGTCCCCTACAAGTGGATCACCGTTCAGTTCAAAAATGGGTGACTTGCTATTCTCTATCGACTGAAGAGAGCAAGGCAGCATCTGCACTGCAGAAATAATTAAGACTGACACTACTTTAACTGTCATGGCTCATGTGTAGTTTGTTGTGGCAACAGGGCTCTCAGACAGAGACAGCTAAATGTTTTGCAAAACTCCAGTTCCCAGGATTCTATAACATTAAGCCACGGCAGTTAAAGTGGTACCAACCTGGATTATGTTTGCAGTGCAGATGCAGTCCAAAATGTCCCTTTCTACTTCAGTTGGCTTGTGTCCATCTCATTTAAAGCATTTTTGACAGCTTTCAGAAGGGTGGCAAAAGCACATACCTTGAAAGACATTACAAAGAACTCTCTCATTATTCTTGGGCAATGCTCACACTGGACAGCCAGGTTCCAAGCTCATGAAACACATAGGAAAGAAGAATTAGGTTAACACAGCGTCGATCCTGCCTACTAAAACCACCACAACAGAAACACTGTCTCTTCCGTCACGCTAAGCAGAGCTTTAACATCAATTTAAGATACAGCTCATATTTAGGATCTACAGGAAACTTCCAGTCATTAGATATCAGCATGCTGCTTTTAAGAACTAGCCATTTTGTCAGTGAAAACGTTCACAATGCAAAACAAGGCTGAACACAAGCAGAGACTCCAGAGGGATCCCTTCAGCCCGATTGTTGCTAGATAATATAAATTACATTTGCTCCATGCCAGTGTGTGTGTGTGTGTGGAATAAATGTTCAAGCGGCAAAGCTGTTGCATGAGTCAGTTGCCATGAGCAACCGATCTGCAAAATTGCCAGCTTGCACGCCTGAAATGTGCACACAATGGTATTTGAGCAACAGATTTGTTTCAAGACGAAGGCTGCTGTCGCTTGCTTTGGTGGTCAAACTCCCTTTAAACGTATTTTACCATCACCATTACCCTGCATAAATATCTGTTCCCACAGAGGAAGGCAAAGGCAAAGCCCCTCTGAAGAAATCCTACCAAGAAAACCCTGTGATATGGTTGTCTTAGGGTCGCCATAAGTCAAAAACAATTTGAAGGCAACCAACAACAGAGGATTGTCATATCCTGCCCCCTTTTTTGTTACTGTGATTTACATTCAATCAATGCAGAGGCAAACACTTGCTCTAAGACCCCACAAAAAAATTTCCCTCCAACCCTCTGCAGCTTGTAATCTTGTTGCTCCAGCTTAGGTTTTGGAGGCCATACGTTAGGACTCCAGCATTAATACCTACCTATCTTCCTGAACCACTGAGCTTCGCTGACTCTCATTTCAAGTGTCTCATTCTCTTCTTTGAATATCCTATCAAGTCTTTGGTAAGCTGAAGCAAAAATGTGTAGCGTTAGTAGAAAGTATGCATTACAAACATTGTGACATTTCAATTGAGCTTTTAAGAATAAAAGAGAGAACCATTTGTCATGGAAGTGAACCCAAGTAAGTGATCCTTTCCACTTGCTAAGCAAACAAGAGGCAAAATCACACATCTAGCCACATACCTGCAGTCAAGTATCTTAGAAGTTTCTCCATATCTCTATTAACAAAGAGGGAGACAAAAGGGACGATGTTACTGAGCAGAGGTTGACAAACAATGCTTTGGTCAAATGAACCCTTCCCAACTCAACCTAGAATCTATGAGTAAAGTGAAATTTGAACGCAGGTCCAATAAAGATATTGGTGGATGCTTAAGGTTAACATATTATATAACTTTATGTTTCCGATCAATTCAGGACTGCCATCTAACCTCCACTTATTAAGAAATGGAACAGCTGTAAGATATGCAACTCACATTTCCTCTTCAGATTTCACTGCAGCTTTGGACAAGACAAGTCGAATCAAACATCTGCAAGGCAAGAGAAATTCCAGCAATAGAGCCTTAGCCACTCATATTACTCAAAGCCTTTCTTCAGGGTTTCATCTCCATATCATCATAAACAAAATCAGTAGAAGGAGAGTGAGGATGATCTTTAAAAATTGAGCTTGCATCTGGGACAGTGACAAGGGATTTTAGCTTCTATCCACTTGCAAGCTAAGACTAGGACCCTTCAAGGATTTGTGAAATGAGCCAAGACTAAAGGTCCTTGCACTGTTCTTCACCAAGAGCTCAAGGCAGCTAACAACATGTACAAAACAAAGGACAACATGCAAACATCATTTTTAAAAAATCATGATTCTAAGATCCTAGATTTATGATAAAAATCCAATAAAACATGAGCAAACATCAGCAACTAAACTAAATATTTGCCCTTCTTCTGAAACTTTGGACAAATAAATGTGTTTTCCACTGGAGCCTAAATGACATTAAGAGAGAACAACTTGATCTCCAGGAACAGTGGGATCCACAGCTGACTTAATCCCTAAGAACAGTGTAATGGCACGAATCAGTTATTTGAAGAGAGTGTGCATAACTCTGGGTTTGTTTATGGTACTCACTTTAAAGCTGTAAATGCTTGCTGGCAGTCTTGCAGGTGCAGAGACAAATACCCCAAGACTTCAATCGCCAAAGACTGTTCATCATTCTAGGTGGAAAGAAGTTTAATTTGCATTCCTACAAATTCAAAGGGTATGTAGCCACGGCATGTTCTTATGGAGAGGACGAACATCAATTTATACATCTTTGTCTTTGTCATTCAAACTCAGGCAACACGATTGGTCTGCAAGAACCCCCAGCATCATGAGTTTTAGGAATCTCATTTAAAATATAACACACAAAAATGAAAGCCAGAATTTATGAATTCAGCAGGAACTATTTTTATTGCTTTGCATTTATAGCCCACTTTTTAAAAAGTAATTATAATAAAAAGGCTCCAAAAAGCAATTCAGCAAGCCATCCAACTGCACAGGACTAATCTTAAAACAGCCTGTTTAAATAAAAGAAAGGTCTTTGCCAACCAAAGAAGAACCAAAGGAGAGCAGAGAGAGGGCACCTAGAAAACCCTTCCCTTGTCTTCCCCAAATAGGATTGTGATTATAAAGAGATGGTAAAGAGACCAAGAGAAAGAGGATCTTAAATCTCAGGGAGGCTCATGTAGGGCGATTTGGTTGGAACAAAGGGATACAACTGGAAGTCTGCAAATCTGTTTGCACTGGAGATTTTCACATGAGCAAAAGTAATGGGAGAATGATGGGATGTTTCTGTCACTATCATGCAATTGCATGAAGATTATCAGATGATGTCGCCCAATGTTGCAACAATCGTGTCATGAATAAAGAGGAATTCTTTCATCACTTTTTTATTTATGGGACTTTCCTGTGAATAAAAGTGATGCTCTAATTCCTCTTTAATCATGGGATAATGACGTGATTATCGCGACATCATCTGATAACTTTCAGGCAATTACATGATAGTGACGGGAGCATCCTGCTATGCTCCCATCACTTTTGCCCATGTGAAAATCACTCTTGACAAAGCAAGGAGTAAAAATGACAAAATGGCCAGTAGCGACAGGAATTTCCAGTCAGAAAAGAACAGCTAAACACATTGTAGTTCTCACATATGACAATTTATCTTGTGTACATGGGGGTGAGGGTTTTTGTCCTCAAGCTTCTGGAAAACATTGGACCATTTAGCTATAGAAATGATTAGGCAAATCTGCATGTTTAAATAGCTACACATACACACACACATGTACCTGTCAACAAGGCCAGAAAATGGACTTTCCTTGAACGTTTTTAAAGTTGTAGCTGCAGTTTTCCACAATCTATACTAGAAGTGGTAATTTAAAAAGGAAGACAAGCTATGACTGTTCTACTCATTTAAAACACGCTATTCAAGAAAGCGGTCCCAGTTTGTACCTCCAAAGCAAACTGGGCAGCTAAGCTGATAAGGTTGGCAGTCATAGATCCATCTGTTAACAACATATCTTTGTGATGGGTTGGCTCTGCTGCCATTGTAGCAAAAGCATCCAAAGCTAAAAGGTAAGAAAGAAGACATTAAAGAGATCCTACGCCATTCATATAAACATATAAGTGTACATTTTTCTGCATAACCAGTATGTGGTTTGGCCAGCCCCATCTTGACTCCAAAGGTTACTAAATCCCAAATTAATTTCTTTATAGAAGAAGCATTTATTGGGATGCTTCCATTTTCTTGACGGTGTAATCTGCAGAAGGAGCATGCCACAGTTGCCAAAACACCAGCAAGCAAAGGTAGACAAATAACAACCCTTTCTAAGTATAAAATAGAATAGTAAATATTATACAATTAGATATTTTACCATTTTATGCCATCAAGGTTATCTTCTATAAAATATATTAGTATTAAAGTGACAGCATGGCACGATCACAATTCAAAAACGACAGAGCAATTGTTTAAAAATCCAATAATGTGACTCCTAAGAGGGTGATTTAGTAAGTCCCAAATATCTCTTAAGGTAACTCTGAACAAGGTTACCTGTCTTAACTCTAATATTACTGATATTTCATTTATTATAGTAAAGGCAGCCAATGTATATACAATTGATTATTACTTCTATTTTGCACAAATAGACATCTTTCACATTGCAGCTATAGGTAGGAGTGTGCTATTGCCTAGTGATGTTTTGGCATGTTCAGGATCTTGAATTATTGCAAGATCAAAAACAAAAGGCCCACACTCTTCTACTTTCTGGTACAATATTTATGGGAAGAGATTTATTGCAACTGTCTAGGAGAAATATTAAGCTATGTATATACATGAATAATTACTTTACATAAAAGGGTGCAAATTGATATCCCTGAGTTTCTGTGATGTTCATCTAAAATTTTAATTAGTGTCTGAAATGGCTGCACTTTTAGTTGGTTGAGTGTGCAAGAATCACTCACTCTGAAACCTGTTTTTCTGAGTATCTTCATTAGTCAATATCAGTTTGGAAAATGCCAAGTGCAAAGATTATCTAGTCAGCAATTTTTGTTTCAGAATGAGATATTCTTGCACACTCAACCACCTAAAAGTGTAGCCATTTCAGACACTAATTAAAATACACTTGAAGGTTTCAACATACGCTGACGTGGTGCAGGTGAATCCTAAAAATGTGTTACCCTGATTCTAAATATATGGCCAAATAACAGTGGTGTGACTGGAAATCAGCTGTATTTTACACACACTAATTACAGTTGTTAGTATTTGTGTAACAATCATAATAACTACAACCAGGCAAGAGGGGATTTAGCGATGCTGATAGTATACCATTGGTATACAAGACTCTTCTTTGATTACAGATATGCATCTTTACTGTAACTGAGTGCAGAAAGGGAGATTCTCCTGTATTTCCAAATATGTCCCTGATATGTACACGCCGAACATTTAGAATAATCTATAGTCACTTTCTTAAAATATTCTGCTTGGTGAAATATTCTCTCTCATTTCAAACCATTCTGGCAACACAAATTGATCCTGTGTAGAAGGTAACACCTTCATTATGGTAACAAGAAAAGCTGAGGACAGCTACGGAAAAGACCATTTGCTGAACAGAAAGCACTGACATGAGATGAAGAAGGATTATATGAATTACTGAACATTTTGGGGATAGAAAATGTAAAAACCTAGAGGACCTAATATCTGTTATTCCCCTTTCCCTGTGAATCTCAGACAAGCTCGTAGAAGACTGCTAAGTAGTAAAAATGACAAAATATTGCACTACAGGATTTTTCTTTTACCTTTTTGGGTATTGTGCTCTAAGACTGCTATTTTATACACATAAAACTGAGTGAAGATGCTGTTTGGATCATAATTCTCTGCCTCTTTTACTGCCTTGTGAGCCTGCAGATGGAGAGATTTATCAGAAATGTTGCTGAAGCATTAAAGCAGGATCAGCTAGTGACACTTACGCACAGAAAATACCCGGATTCTGTTTGCTTCAATCCTTGCTATGAGTAGGGATTTAATAGGTATCTCCATAACAATGTTGGCCTAACAGCCGAAGACAAACGTCTCTTCTGACTTTGTCCTATTGCCTCATTTTACTGATAATGTTTAAGTGATAGTCTCTTCTTACTTGTTTTATAGATTCTCACTATACATTGCTCTGAATACATGTATATTCAGCAGTGCACTGGTGCAGTGGTTTGAGTGTTGGATTATGACTCTGGAGACCAGGGTTCAAATTCCTGCTTGATCATAAAAAACTAACTGGATGCCCTTGGGCAAGTCACACTCACTCAGCATCAGAAGATGGAAATGGCAACCCCCCTCTGGATAAACTTGCCAAGAAAACCCTATGATAGGGTCCCCTTATGGTCACCATAAATAAAAAATGATTTGGAGATAAGTAATATGGAAAAAACGGAAAAAGTAAAGTATACCCACTGAGACCTAAATCCCACTGAATTCAAGAGAATCAGAGAGGATTGCAACCTAATAGCAAAATCCTATTCTCTTTTCTGCAGTGGTGGGTTCAAGTGGTGGGTTCCTAGGACAAGGGGCTACCTCGCCCATTACAATATTGCTGCTAAAAAATAATGTATACAAAGTGCAGAAACTTCACATGTCAGAGCTTTCAGAAGAGGAGACAAGTTGAAAGGGGTGATGCTAAGTTGCCCACAGTCCCATAGTTCATCATTTGCCAAAAAGCCACACAAGTGCCACTGTTTCTCTGGGACTCTTGTAGTAGCGCAGGGCACAATTTTGGGGGGAAAGCATGCAGAAGAGTGTCACAAATGATGGCCAATCTTTTTGTCATGAGAAAAGGTGTGGGAAAAGCTGGGAAGTGCGGACATTCGCCTGGATAGAAGTGTATTTGTACCACAGCCGTCTGAATTTTCTGCAACAGAAAACGCAGGTGATAAGATTCACAACCCGAGTTTATCGACTACCACAGGGATAATTGCAAGATAAACCCTATTTTTAGATTAAGGAACGTTACATTTTAAAAACCCAGCTGCAAGGAGGAAGGATTGGGTGCTCCTCAATTCGAAACCGGCCTCATAGCAACTCCCTTCACTGGCTTGTGATGATGAAAACAAAGCAGTTAAAAACCTGATTGCAGCCTAATGAAAGGGAGATAACCCCTTTGGGACTGGCACAACGTGTATCTTTGACATTACATTAGCAAAGAAAACATCCTCAGTTAAAAGGAAACTTCTGTCGCCTTAAAAGGTGCTCTGATCATTTTAAATGGAAGCAGATTTCAAAAAGACTGCTGCTCATAATCTCATGATGGAGACGTTTAAAGAGGAAATGACAGAAGCACCTGGGGCTACAGGGACACAGTTTAAAATGTACCTTGTCATGCTCTTTCAGGTGAAGATAGCAAGCAGCCATATTTCTGTGCAGCTTAGCCAGATTCTGGTAGTCGACTTGCCCCGAGGAGTAGAAGCTGAGGGAATAGTTGTACCATTGAAGAGCTTCAGAATAGCTTTTTGCCTGGAAAGTAATCAAATATATCTTAATCCTACTGGTTTATGTGGGCCCTCAGCAGTTCCTGTGCTTTGAACAAGCATGTAGCTATTGAAAGGCAGAACAAACAAGTCATTTAGTCAAGCAAGGAGAAGGAGTCTTAAGGTTTTTATCTATGCTAATTGAAATTATCTTCTTTTTTATTAAAAAAAACAACCCCATAAGAATGGCAGACCGCTAGAGTCAGGCATAAAGTCTTCCGAATTGACAGGTACAGCATATTGTGAGCCTAAATTAGTCACATGAAGATATTAGCTTGTTCACGTCTCATCTTCATGAGCAGAGAAAATATGAAGTGACAATTGATGGAGAGCATGCCTTTAATCCATAATGCTGTAGCTCTTGTAATAAGGCTTCTCAATTTGCAACCTTTTATACATGTTTTATCAGGGCTGCAGAGCAATCTTTTCTCAAACTCTAATGCTCCTGCGTAGAAAAACAAGTAACTGCCCTTTACAAACAGGGAAATATGGTCCTAGAAACTATGAAGATTGAGGGGAAAACCCAAAGAATTATGCTGCTGTTTTGATTTCATTGTATAACAGTTCGGTTTTGCTAAGCCGATGCCTGTAGCACTTTGTTTAGATTATGGCTTTAGATTCTCAAAACACTGGCGATAGCCTAAGGGATGGCTATCTACAAAAGCACATGGTATGCAACTGACATGTTGCCTGCTCTCATTCTGGTCACGCATGCACACACACAACACTTGTAATACAGGTGTCAGGTAATAAAAACAAGAGACAAAACTTCGCAGGGCCCCAAACCTCATAGCTCTTGGCAGCTTTGTCCCACAGAACAAGGTGCAAGTGGTTCAGTGTTTCAGAAGGCAGCTGTTTTCCTATGTTATGTCCTGAGGAGAGATAATTCAGCATTTTACAAGTTCTACAGATCTGGGGGCATCAAATCTATTTGTATGCAGCAAGCCTGCAAGCAGAATTGAATACGTCTACAAGAGTTGTTGTTACAGACAGTCACTCTAAGCATATCTACCATAAATTTTGAAAATTTATGCAGCCAAGACACGGTGTTTATCGGTACATTTTAAAAGCTGGGGACTGTTAGAACTCCCAATCCAAATAGGTTTAAGCTGAACTAACTGCCCTTCTTATGCTTATTCAAGCAAGCTTGTTTAGAATAATTATAAAAACACACAGATATAATTTTGATTAGATGAACACAGACAGAAAGGGTTGAAATGCCAGGACCCACACACTTCATGGCTAAAATTTCAGCTTGAAACAGGAGTCCTGATATTTGCTCAACTTCTTCCAAGTGACTCTAAACCAGCAACAAGAGAAATTGGACACAGACCTGCGAGGATGTCTTCAATCATTTTTTTGGCCAGTGGTTCCTTCATTCTCTGTAACAGGAGCTTGATGTGAAGGAGAATGACTTTGCCAACATCTGGGGAGTCTTCAAACAGCTGAGCGACTGACTTCAGAAAGTCAAAGCCAATGGCCTCCCTGAATATAGAAAGAGAGAATAAAAAATGGATTGGGTATATATACCCGGCATCAAGGAAAGCAGATGGTGTTCCACCTGGCCAAGAAGCAAGGACAATTAAGAAGCAAAATTTCAGCCACTGCTCATGTAATAATAATAATAATAATAATAATAATACTTTATTTATTTATACCCCGTTCTTCAGCCAAAAGGCTATTAGAGTGGCTTACAAATTGTTAAATTAGAAATTTCATGCCAAAAGCTTTATAGCACATTGTCAAAAGCAGTAATTCCCAAACTTTGGTGCGCCAGGTGTTTTGGACTTACACTCCCAGAAGTCCCAGCTAGCTTGGCCAACAATCAGCAAGTCCAAAGGGACCGCGGGTCAAAAAGGAACCTAACCACGGGACCTTCTGAACTACTCAGAGCACATCCACTGCACTCGTATTATTTGCAGGTCTCTGGCTGCTCAGCCTTCTTGCCAAGATATGACAAGATTCCTGTTAGTTATGTACATGTGTGTGAGTCAGGGTTATGTGCGCTTGCGTCTTTTTTGGGACAACGTGCCAGGAACTATTCACCTAGTGCAGCATCTAAAAACACCTCCCAAGGCAGCTGTCAGGACCATTTATTATGGGGTAGGTGACTATGCAGTTCTGCAGACAGGGACAAGGGGAGTAAGAATGACCTGAGCTTTTAAATGGTAAGGAATTTATATCTGTTGCCCTTTTATTTTCTATTAGTCTCACCTAGCAGTCAATCTTGTACCTGCTGTCTTAAGCCAGACTTTCCATGTCAGCCTATTCATCCCTCTCCTTGTTTTGCAATTGTGCCCAACATGACTGCAAGCGCAGTTTCAGAAAAGGGACAAAGAAATGAAATTGCTGAAGAACCTTAGTCACCATACTGAAATGGACTTCTTTGATTCTCTTTATCTGCTCTTTCTCATTGACCAAACAACCCCAAACTTCACTACTTTCTCAAAAAGGTGCCTTTGGTCATAATCTTTCACTTGTTAACAGCTGCGAGATTACTTTGCGCACAATATTGGAAAACAAAAACAAGCCCCAAGTGAAAGAGTGGTCTCTTAAATTATCAGATATGAGAGAGATGTATCTACTGTCGGCAGCATTAAATGATAAGATAAAATTAGAAAAAGAGGAAACCTGGCGAAAAGGAGCAAAATCGTTCAAGACATTGCAAGATGCAAAGGTAGAAGGTGGGGATAAAGGGAAAAGGTAGATAAAAAAATAAAGGAGTTACTGGAGTAAGAATTAGATAACAACATTAAATAACTTTCACCAATCATAACTGGAACGCTATAGAAGAAGAGACAATGTTTACTGGTGGAAGAATCTACAGTATCAAGACGTAAAGTGGACAGAAAAGGAAGACAACACAGATAGACTTTAAAATAAATAACAGTTCAGAAATCACTGAATGTGGAAACCAGAGGAAGCAACAATTGTAGAGTAGGAGTGGGCTTAGTAGGCCGTGTTTATGAATGTATTTAGACTTAAAAGAAGGTAATAGGGAGGGGGAGTGAACAAATTGCTTGAGTTTGTTTGCATAATTATAATAAATATTTTTTAAAAAGGTGCCTTAGGTCTCAGTACCTCTCATGTTCCAGAATCAGCTTTGCGGTGTCCAGGTAAATATCCAAAGAAAACTTGTGATGGAGGAGTTCTGTGACAGCTAGAGAGAGCAGAAGAATCAGCAAATGTATTGTGCCATTAAAAAATAAAATAAAATTCTAAATTATTTCCCTCTGCACCCACTAAGTAATTAGGAATCTGTTCAGACATTACAGTATTTTTTGAGTCTTAAGACAAAAGTCCCAGAAGGACAGGATAGGGCTAGAGCTCACTTATGGACTATGATGGACTTTGAGATTATACTGATGAAAGCGGATATACCCAGCCATCCTATAGTAGATGAATTTGCTTCAGTGACCATGGACTCAGAATACTAAATAAATATGCTTTCACTAATTAAAATTTATTTTCTCTACTAAGAATGCACAGTATGAAATAAAGCTCCTCCTGCTGTTTCTGTCCCATCTCCATCCTTCTGTCATAGCTTGCTCTGGTCTGCATCCACATTGCAGAAATAATCTGGTTTGACACCACTTGAACTGCCATGGCTCATTGCTAGGCAATTCTGAGGTCTGCTCCAGTGCCACAACAAACTACATTTCCCAGAATTCCCTAGCATTGAGCCATGGCAGCTCAAGCGGTGTCAAACTGGATTATTGCTGCAGTGCGGATGGAGCCATAGACACGACGTTACATACCTGCGCCAACATCTTCATCTGATGCACCACCACCTTTCAGGAGAATTTTAATTTTCAATAAAAAACCTGCTGGATGCAAATTCTCCTGCAAATCAAGAAATCAAGACATTATTTTGACAGCCAAACTATTTTTTACCAATTTCAGGATATTTTTAACTGGCGGCTGTCAGAATTCAGCCTATTCATAACTCTGAAGGGATGTCAAGAGCTTCTAATCACTGCTCCTCATCATATATATATATATATATATATATTCCAAATCATCTTCTAGAATAATTCTGAACATCCTGAGGAACAAGTCACTTGATGATGCCGGATTGTCTATTTGGAATTCTTCTCCTGGAGCATTGAAATTCTAATTCTTTTTGCTCAGCAGCTTCATATAGGCAGCAGGGGAAGAGAAACCGAAATCTTAGCTTCCTCCTGATCCACAGCTTTATTACACAGCACAGTCCTCAAGAATGTCAGTTGTCAAAACTACTTAGCATCATTCAAATGGGTGAAAAAGTACCCTGTTCTCTGCAGTCTTTTCCCACTTTGGCTGCTCTCTTGTCAAATTCAAAAGAGAGAAAAATCCTTATCCTTTCCCACTACGTTTTCACTGCACATAATCCAAATGAGGAACAGGAAATGAAGGAAATTTAAGAGCAATTTAAATCATCTTTATATCTGGCTGCAATACATCAGCACCCTCAGGGAAGGCCATATGCTTGATGCCAAAATGAATTATTTGCCACAATATTCCCACATCATGCACTCAAGATAGTGCAAAACAGCATAACTTTGTGGGTCAAGCGTGAAGCAGATTTAGCAGGATCAACCAATACTGGAAATGTAGTATTCAAGTTTCAGGGCTAGCCCAAGACACATCCTGCATAGCATGAAATAGTGCATCCGACCTGTCCAAAAAGCACCGCTCCCAAAGGGAGCCAAGGTTTTGCTGCCCTTTTATAACATGCTGCCCATTTCTGCCTAATGGCAAAGCCAGCCCTGTCAAGATTTGGGTTACACAGGACTCCTTTGCAGAAATAAATGTTCAATTGTTTTTAAAAGGGGGAAACTGGATGCTTCCAGGGGAAAGAATGTTAAGTCCACGTCCACAAACCGGGCCTCAAAATTAGAGTGAAACGTAAATTTAAAGATATCTTAGTGAAGGAAATAAGTGTGAACAGAAATGGAGATGTAATCATATGGAAAAGGGATGAAACGGAGGACTAAAATAAGTCACAAAGGAGTTTAACACACGAAGATCTGGAGTTTATCCCATGAATATCCTGGAAAAATCATGTAATGATGTGAAACCATTTTACATGGCGTCCCACAAAACCTGCCATGAAAGTGGCCACAAAGAAGCATTAACATGCTTTTTTTTTTTCCTTTTGGGATTTCAGCTACAATGCATTTCCGATATTGCTTTATTTGCGAAATCATTTGCACAATTACTCGCCATTTCCACTATATTTGCAGGATGCTTTAAATGTGCTTTAATCTCTCCTTAATGTCGAAATTAGCCCCAGTGTGATAAACTCCTTTTAAAGATAATTACAATAAAACTAACAGCACTAACAGAAAGGAAATTAGAACAAATGTAAAGTACTTAATGTAAAGTAAGTTTATAAGTGGCGGAGTAGGCGGAGGTGGGAGTATGTGTCGAGTATGTGTCAGTAGGGAGGATTTAGAAAGAATGAAGAAAAAGTGCAAGGGTTTAAGATAAGAAAGATAAGTAGAAGATGGAAAAAGAAAACAGAAGGCAGAAGGAATGTAGATAAATGGGTTTGGAAGGTATTTGAAAGAGGAATGAAAATGAGACGGAATATGTCTTGGTGTTAACTATATGTGAAATGAAACACAAGTTGTGTTTTATATAATAGTGAAACACAGAATTGTTTCTTCAGTCCACAAAAGTCTGTGCCGGAAAGAACTGGTTAGTCTTAAAGGTTTCAGTAGATTCCTTCGTTCTTATATTGTTCATTGCTAACATCTGCACAGTCTAGCAATGAACCCAGTTGGCCCAAACAAACTTGTAGAGAGATATTGCTTCTGTAGTACCGGTAACTCTGTTCAAACACCAGGTAAGCTCCATCACCTTATTAGCCATTGTGACAGCCCTGAGAGCTTTATCTTGATATTGCTGGTAGTCCCACTCCAGGTAGACAGTAGCGAGTAACCTCAGCACTTTAGCCTACAGATGAAAACAGGCAGATATTTTAAGTTTTAAATCTGGACAGAAATTACAAAATTACAGAACTGGACTGACTTGTCAGTAAAGATTTCCCACCTGCATTTCTTTTCCAGTTGAATATTTCATATCCATCTTCCCAATTTCATAGCTCTGGCTGTTGAAGAAGAAGAAAACATTAAGCCAAAGGTGTGCTGATCATTAAAAGGACAGAGGAGAAGACTTAACTAAGAACAACATTCCTACCAATGGCGGCAGGTGGTTCCCATGTTAGCAGGGCAGTATTTATCCAATAAATAAGCAGTAAATGAGGAAATAAATTCAAGTTTTGTTGCTAACTTTAAAGGAGCCTGGATTCACCATCCAACTGAGGGCACATCCACAAGGCTTGAAATGATATTGTTCCTCTTCTTTCTGATTTTATACTGGGTTAAAATAAACCAAGCCGGGGAGCTTCTAGAAAGTCTCTTTATCATACCAGGACCTGAAATTTGGGGATAAGATGGGAGAATCTGCTCTTCTTTACTCTAGAAAGAAAGGCATGATGCATCTCTAGTAGAAATCGACTACAAAGCCAGTCTAACTAAAGATTATCTGCACATATAATTAAATCCCAAATGGATGCTTTCTTTAAGAGGAACAAATATAGGGACAGGACAATTGACAGTGAAGCAGCAGCATTGTTAAATCCTTTCACTGCTTTGAAAGAATCAAGCCATACCAACTGCTCCCCTTTCCTCCAAATGTATTTTAATGTTACAAGTGAAAATGCCTTCGCTATATTAAAATAATGGGAGCCAGCATGGTGTGGTGGTTTGAGCTTTGGAAGATGACTCTGGAAACCAGAGTTCGAATCCAAGCTCAGCCAAGAAAACCCACTGGTTGAACTTGGGCAAGTCACACTCTCTCAGCCTCAGAGGATGACACCCTTGCCAAAAGATCCCATAAAAGGTTCGCCGTATTGGAAATGACAATGGCACACTACAACAATATTAAAATCATAGGATATTATATTTTATAGAGTGTGCTTCAGCAGCTAGAAGGAAGTTCAAGACACTAGATGGTGCCAAAGCACTTGGTTCAGATTCAGAGTATTTTTTTCAGCTATCAGACAGACTTTCCAAGACCTGAATAGCTTAGTTTTTTTTTTTTTCAGGTATCAAATAGACTTTCCAAGATCTGAAAGGCTTAGCCACTCCATCTATTGTACATCCCATGTAAGATAAAGTAATGTTCATTAATGGCCCTGTCTCCTCATGACCTTACCTGAGCCAGAAAGAGCTCTGTTCGTATTTCTTCATTTCATATGTTTCTACACCAAAGTTATAGCATAGAAGGGAAAGGTAACAGGCCTGTAATTAAATAAGAAAAAATGTGTATCATGCTCACATACTATTATGTTTTTCAAATGCTAGAAATGGATGCAGACGCATTGCATTTTCCATCATTTTCAGTGAAGCACCACTGAGCTGGATCAGGGCAAAAATCCATTCCAAACCTTTTCAAGACAATTTCATGGTTACTAACCTCTTTCGGCAGCCTCATCAGGATGTCTTTGCAGCGCTGGACACACGTGACTGCCTTTTGAAAATCCCCTTGAGCGACTGCCTGAGAAAGCAATTAAAGAGGCCAGTTAATGTTGCTACCAGGCCATTTATAAATCAATCTTTTAAAATTCTAGCAAACCAGATTACTCTTAAAACAAAAGGAGTGCGCCAATTTTTTTGTAGAAATATGGTTAGTCAGTTTTATGAATATGAAAAGCCAGTGGAGAAGCAAAATCATGGTGGACAGTGCTTGTTGCATTGCCCTGACATTGCTGCAATGATTTGACATATATTTCGTACTGATTCAGCCTGATATGAGAGAACTTTGAATACATCCTTCTCTACATCCGCTTTGTGCGTATGAATATCAGCCTCGCTCATGCTCCTCTTGGTTAGCTGGGCATACAGTTTCTCCAGAGTCTGCAAAGTAAAGGACATCGTATGCCTTAAAACCACAGAAACATCCATGGCATTTTTAAAAAGCAAGCTCAATACAAGGCAGCACAACTTACATTCATGGCAATCTCAAGCAGTTCATTGGCAAGGGCAGGTTCTCCAACATCCACCCACCCTTTTCCAGTCTTCATGGCCATCTGGAACACAAAAGAAAGGTGGGTTAAAAACATGGACCTTTGCTGATGTGGAATCCTACGAAGCTAGGAGATATATTTCATACAATATTCAAAAGACCTTTGCAACAGCTTGGACAGCCATGGTTTGTTAAGCTTAGATCAGACATCATGCCTGCCACATCATCCTCCCCTTATACCTTTGCATATTGGTACATCACTTGAGCAATAATGCTAACATTTCTATTAAATATTTACAGCTTTCTTGATTTAACACATATTTCCCCCCAAAGAAACACAAAGAGATGATTAAACCCCGCCTCTGGGCAAAACAAGAGTCAAAGCCAACTTTTCACTTTCCTTGGATCAAAAATACCATAATTTGAAATCTAACAGCCTAAGAAAGATACATAATTCTTATACCATTTTAGAGCCCTTTCTGATTTCTAGCATCTGGGAAGCAGACTCTAACTACAGAAAACCAAATGCATCTGAGGAAGTAAACTGAAGTCTAGGAAAGCTCATGCTGCCAACTTCTTTATTTCAGTGAATCTCAAAAGTGCTACAAGATCTTTTTGCATACTAATCCTACAGACTATATCTTGAATTCTATCACAGAAAATCAAGTTACAATTACAATTGCCAGTTAGCAATTACAACTACAGTTATAGTTACCAGAATTTGCCTCCGTGCCATCTCCTCCGGCGGATCATTTACTTCACAAACCAGCATCATTCTGCAGGCAACATGTCGCACTGTAAGAAGATAACATTGCAAACCCTTAGACGTGGATTTATTTATTTCCAGTTCCTAACTAATAAATGTGGAGGTTATGAAAAGACACATTTGTGATGCATAAGAACTACAGAATGTCCATTATAACTGCTGAGCATGAAGGAGGTCAAGCTGTCCTCTTGCAACTGAAACATGCTTTTCTCATTCCATCAGCCAACCTTGTCCTAATAAATCAGTTTATCAGCAGGTGAAAATGTTTAGCATCCTATAGATACTCCAGGTGTTTTTCTCCTCTGCAAAACCACTCATCTCAGTGCTAACATCATAAGTGGAATATCCTTTATATTGCAAAAAAATATATTCTGTTTGAAAACGCAACTAACATCCGTGAAAGCTTATGCACATTTCAAAGCAACAAAGCAGAATAAATACAGTACTTTGATATTTTCAGTAAATCAAACCATCTTAGGTTGATGACAGAGAACTCAGACGTACGCTTTACTTTTTGCAGATCACTGATCGCAGGGCCAGCTTTTCTGGCTACAGTCCAGTTCCATAAATTGACTATACTTTCTTCAATCTGCAGGGAAAGAAAAGTTAATTTTTTCAAATACAGCCAGCCTCTGGTAATAATAATAATAATAATAATAATAATAATAATAATAATTTGTATCTCACTTCTCCAAAAAAATCGAAGCGATTAACAATAAAACATCCATGAAATACAATAAGCATACAATAAATGTTTCATTGTCCATTGTATCCCAAACCCTCTCATCCTTCCCTCCCACAATAAAAGACAATTAAATTATTAATATCCCACACTTTGCATGTCTGTACCTGGGCCTTCTCACTCTCATTTATACTTTCTTTATTCACTTTTCCTATATCACCAAACAGCTTCTCGACGACTTCTTGCACATCAGATAAGGCTTCGCTTTTAATCATTTTTTGAATTAGCCCTGAAATTAAAAGCGGCAACATTAGTCAAAACAAGGCACAAGGTAACTTTCAAAGGCAGCACATTGTTTGCAAACAAGGTCAGCCAGCTTACATTTTCTCAATAAACTGCAGGAAAAAAGGAAACTTTTAAAAGAGAACAGAAAACATTAGCTATGGAAATTTTGTTCAGCACTCAACAACACTGTTTTGCACCAGATGGGGAAACCTTTTGTTGAATATTGAGTCCTCGAAATCTCTGTTAAAACTAATGCACCCCAAACTTCCCTCCATTCGATATTAAAATAAGCAGACTAGACTTTCAAATAGTCCCAATGTTCAAGGGAACACTATTATGCCTTTTTTGTTAATATACCAACAACTGTTGTAACACCCAGGAACAGATGGCATGAAGTTAAGGAAAAATCACTCCAAAGTTGTATCATTTCATATGGGGTCAAGATATAGGTTGGGAAAGCTTCTGTGCACCTGTAATTTCCATGATGAGTTTTCCTCTTTAGCTTCCAATTCAGGACGAGAAACCTTTGGGAAAAAAGAGGGGAAAAAGAAAGGAAAAAATGTTTATCAGCCTATTTCACATGCTATTATAGATATGCTTTTCTATAGATATTTATTGCATTGCTTCTTGCAGGATTTCATGCCCGTTTCTTAAAACCACTAGATTCCATCCAATATATATATATATAAAATGGCTGGTAAATTTATGTCAGTATATGCACAGGAAGCACGTTTATCATCTTTACATGCTAATGTAGATTGCAGCCTTTAATAATGCTTTTCTATAGATTTTGGTTGCATGGCTTTTTGCTCATTTCTTAAAATCACCAGATTCCTATTAATAACAATAAGTAAATTTATGTCACTGTGTGCACAGGAAGCATGTTTTATCATTTTATTTCACATGCTGTTCGAGGTTGCACCTTTTATTTATGCTTTTTCTAAATAATTTTATTGCATTGCTTCTTGCAGGAGTTCCTGGCCATTTCGTAAAACGACTAGATAATATTAATATTACCACTAGATAATATTAATATTATGGCTAGTAAGTTCATGTCAGTGTGTGCACAGGAAGCATGTTTATCATTTTATTTTACATGCTATTAACATTTTGAATTTGGCCCTTCTTCACGAGGCCAGAAATACTGGATGTGTGTGTGTGTCTGTGTGTAGTTAAATAATAAAGTATATTATTAGTTAAATAAAACTAAATAATTACTTAAATTTAAATAAACAAATTACTTAAATTTAACTAAATAATTTGTTAAATTAACATTTTGGAATTTGGCCCTTCTTTATGGGGCCAGAAATACTGAATGTGTGTGTGTTTGTGTGTACATAAATAATTAATTATTAGTAAAATTCAACTAAATAATTACGTAAATTTAACTAAATTAATTAGGTTTAATTAAACAATTAGTTAAATATTTTGGAATTTGGCCCTTCTTCATGGGGGCCGGAAATACTGTGTTTGTGCATACATAAATAATTAGTTATAATGTTAAATTCAACTAAACAATTAGTTAAATTTAACTAAATAATTAAGTTAAATTAACATTGTTGAGTTTACCCCTTCTTCATGGGGGCCAGAAATACTGAACGTGTGTTTGTGCGTACTTAAATTAGTTATAATGTTAAATTCAACTAAATTATTAAAATTTAACTTAATAAATTAGTTAAATTAACATTGTTGAGTTTGCCCCTTCTTCATGGGGCAGAAATACTGAAGCTGTGTTTGTGCGTACATAAATAATTAGTTATACTGTTAAATTCAACGAAATTATTAAAATTTAACTTAATAAATTAGTTAAATTAACATTGTTGGATCTGCCCCTTCTTCATGGGGCAGAAATACTGAGTGACTGACAGGCTTTGGGCCTAGTAGTGCTGCTAAAAGTTCTGACAGAAAATTCCTGAGGAAAATTCCTGAGGAAATTCCCGCCTAAACTTCGCCCCGCCCCTTTTCCCTGCGCAAGGGTAGCTGGGAATCGGCCATTAAGCTGCCGCTGAGAGAAGGGAGGAAAAAAACTACACCTCCCAGTGTCCCTTGCGGCAAGACGCCCTTTCCCCGCCCCCTTGGTGTGTGACGTTACCAACGAAGCGACCCGGAAGGAGGCGGGAGCTTAACTTTGAGCGACAGCGGTCCGAGCCAATGGCCTCTCACGAGGCCTAGTTGTTACGTTTCGTGGCGTCATGTTCAGGCGACTTGGTCCAAGATGTCGAGCCTGCTGAGCACGACGCTGAGCGGCCTTAATAGCGACTCTTACTGCGACATCAGCGACTACAGGGACCAGCACTTCAGGGTAGGCCCTCTGCGCATGCGCAGAAGCACTCTGCACTCTGCACATGGGCAGGAGCCCTCCTGGAAGGAAGGAAAGAGAAAAAGAACTCCCTTTGCTCCTATAATTGCTTTATCAATGGCCTTTTTGGTCTTGATTTTGACATTGAGGACCCCTTTAACAGCCTTGTCTAAGTGCTAGGGAATTCTGGGAATTATTTTTTAATTTAAAAAAAAAATTTAAATTTAATTTTAAGTTATTTTTAAATTTATAGTAGTAATAATAATAATAATATTTATTTATTTAAATTTTACATTATTTTTATTAATAATAATATTTAGTTATTTAAATTTTGAATTATATTAATAATATTTATTTATTTAAATTTTAAATTATTTTTAATAATAATAATATTTATTTATTTAAATTTTAAGTTATTTTTAATAGTAATATTTATTTATTTAAATTTTAAATTATTTTTAATAATAATAATTATTTATTTAAATTTTAAATTATTTTTAATAATAATAATAATATTTATTTAAATTTTAAATTATTTTTAAATAATAATAATAATAGTAATATTTATTTACTTATTTATACCTTGCTCTTCAGCCCTAAAGGCTATCAAATTTAATTAACTCTTTTTCAATTTTAATTTCCTTTTAATCAATTTTCATTTTTTTTTAAGACTGAGGTCCAAAAAAACCCAAACCAAACCCACACAGGAATAAATCCCAATTTGAGACTTCTTTGAACGCTGCGGAATCCTGGGAATTGTAGTTTCAGGGTGGTACCAAAGCCGAGGCTCAACCTCTAGCAAAACTACAGTTCCCTAGCATTGCACCAAGGGCCCTTAAAGAAGCGGTCCCAAACTGGATTTGTTACTCTTCCATTTGTTTATTTGGTCTTTTCAGCTCTTCAGCCGAAAGCGTGTTGCTCTTCCATTTGTCCAGTGCCTCATACTTGTTGGTGTCAAACAAAACATTTGGAAAGGTCTGTATGGCCCTGACTCTTTTCCTCCTTTCTCTGTCTTTTTTCCCTGCCAGGGGAACTGTTACCTGCAAGAAAAGGCCCTGAAGGCCTCCTGCACGCTTTACGTTGGCAACCTGTCCTTCTACACGACGGAGGAGCAAATCCACGAGCTCTTTTCAAAGTGCGGGGATGTCAAGCGCATCATCATGGGGCTGGACAAAGTGAAGAAGACTCCCTGCGGCTTCTGCTTTGTGGAGTATCCTTGACTTCGGTCGGCAGTTGCAGGCTGGGGGCTGTGATGTCTGTAGTGCAAGAAATCTGGAGCATGTCCAAACGAGGGACACCAAAATGGTGAAGGGTCTGGAAACCATGCCTTGTGAGGAAAGACTTAGGGAGCCGGGTGTGTTTACTCTGGAGAAGAGAAGGTTAAGAGTGGCCATGATAGCCCTGTTTTAAGTATTTGAAGGGATTTCACATTGAGGATGGAGCAAGCTTGTTTTCTGTTGCTCCAGAGAGCAGGACACAGAGCAGTGGATTCAAATGGGAGGAAAAGAGATCCCACCAAAATGGTGAAGGGTCTGGAAACCATAAAGCCCTATGAGGAGAGACTTAGGGAGCTGCGTATGTTTAGCCTAGAAGTCATAGTACCACTCTATTCCACTTTGGCAAGGCCTCTCCTGGAATAATACTGTATCTAATTCAAAAAGGATGTTGAGAAGATGGAGTGTGTACAGAGGAGCGCAACCAAAATGGTGAAGGGTCTGCAACCCATAGCTATCCTTATGAGGATCAACTTAGGGAGCTACGTATGTTTAGCCTGGATAAATATGATATGATAGCCCTGTTTTAAGTGTTTGGAGGGGTATCCTATTGAGGATGCAGCTGCTCCAGAGATTAGAACATGGAGCAATGGATTCAAACTACAGGAAAAGAGATTCCACCTAAATATTAGGAGGAACTTCCTGATGGAAAGTGCTGTTCAACAGTGGAAGATGCTCCCTTGGAGTGTATTTGAGTCTCCTTCTTTGGAGGTTTTTAAAGAGAGACTGGCTGGACCATCTGTTGGGGGCGCTTTGTGTATTCCTGCATGGCAGAATGGTGTTGACTAGATGGCCCTTGTGGTCTCTTCCAGCTCTATGATTCTATTAAATGAACCACATAGTTTGCAATGGCCGCACACAATGTATATGTGGCTTGCCTGTACAATGGTCTTCCTGATGGTTTTCCTTAAAGTAACCTTCCAGATACTACACAAGAGCAGAAGCTGAGCACGCCATGCGGTACATCAACGGAACCCGGCTGGACGACCGCATCATCCGGACAGATTGGGATGCAGGGTTCAAGGAAGGGCGGCAGTATGGCCGCGGAAAAACAGGTGGCCAGGTAGGAACCGCTTGGCTGGTAAGGTGCAGTGTGGAGCTGCGTGTTATTAAGAAGGTTTTAGAGTAATGTTATTGCTACCTTGTTTTTTAACTTTTGTGCTGTATCTTGTTTCAGCTGCATTTTATTCTAGCCTGTCTTTAAACCACTTTAGGTCCCATATTGGGAAAAGGATGGATTTATACATTAAACAAGTGAAAACCGCTTGCTTCTTCATCTTTGTTGCTATAATAGATTTGTCTGATTTCTCTTCTCCACTGCTAGGTACGCGATGAATACCGGACAGACTATGATGTTGGGCGAGGAGGCTTTGGCAAGATAGTTCAGATGCAGAAGAAGACCCAGCAGGCAGCCATCTACTAACAGCTTCATGGACTGAAAGGGTGGGTGGGAATAGGGAGGTAAGGAGGACAGGATCCTTCTGGGTCCAAAGGATACAAGAAAAGAAGATGGTTGCCAGGAAGAATTCTTTGCAGTCTGGGTCTCTGGTGTCTGAGGGACCTTTCCCTCATCTTCCACCACACTTGTGTCAGTTTCTGCGATTGCCGATTTACTCTGTTAGAATTGATGTAGAAATCCAGAGGGAACAAGTGTTGTCAATAACTCTTTTAAGAGGGTGTAAGAAAACATGATCTGTAAAGCTTGGGTAGTTATTTGTCACCCTTGTGTGCAAACTGGAGTATCCTTAGTTTATTGGTTTGTACTTAATTTTTTTTTCTAACAGGGAGAACCCCAATAAATGGCCTTTTTAACATATTACTGTCTGCGGTAACATGCTTGGTATCTGGGTGAGATGCACAATGAATTCTCTTTTTTAATCGGAGTGAGCTACCTTTTCCCTTGAACTTCTATGGACTGGGTCACCACTTTTGCCTGAATGGACTTGGGCCATGTGGGAACTTTGGCTATCTCAGCTTCTGAATATATCCTCATTGCTGGCTGATTGACCAAAATACTTGAAAAAATGACTGACCAAAAATTTCTTCTGTGCTTGCCCTAAGGCTAAAATGTGGGGCAGTATGGTCTGATTCAACTCCTGAAAACTGATGGGGAAGGCTAGGAGTTGGAGTTCAATATCTGATGTCCTGCTGAACTGGCACCCCTGGTTCAGTTGTCTTCCTTTCCAAGGTGGATTTGTGAAGCCTCTTAACCAGGACAGCAAAGCTCAAAGAGTGATTTACTCTATACTTTAGGATTACCAGCCTGGTGCCCTTCCGAGTTGTGGGAGTGCAGCTTCCACTGTCTTAAATCACCAAGGCCCTCTCAAAATCCATGCAGCCTGTGGCAAAAATGGAGCTCTCAAGTTCCTCCCCACTTTTATGAAATGGCCAGAAGTTTCCGATTGGGGCAGTAGGAGCCGAGCCCCTTCCATATTTTCACTTGGGGGCAACGTTGTTGTTCTGTGCCTTTGTTTCTGACTTATGGTGACCCTAAGGCAACCCTACCATGGGGTGATGTAGTGGTTTCAGTGTCAGACTACAGCTCTGGAGACCAGGGTTCGAATCATGGCTTGGCCTTGGAAAGCCACTGCTTGACCTTGGGCAAGTCACATACTCTCAGCCTCGGGAAGGCAATGACAAACCACCTCTGAACAAACCTTGCCAAAAAAAAACCAAAAAACACAACACAACACGCTATGACAGGTTTGCCCTAGGGTCATCATAAATCAGAAATGACTTGGAGGCACACAACAACATGTATATATATTTATAAATACTTGTAAATATATATCTATATGTCTCTCTGTGAATGTGCGCATGTCTGTGTACAATTTTTGTATGAACAGATGGAAGATATTTGCCAGCAGGAGGCCCCCTAAAGCTACTGCTTGGATCCCTTTTGCCCTTTTCCAAATTCTTGCATCAGTATTTGCTCTTCTGTTTTTTCCACGAAGTTAATGCAATCTTCCACTTGGCCCAAACCGGAAACATGGATGTTCTCTCTGAGCCTAGGAAGGAAGGAAACTCCTCCTTTTGCGCAGAGACGGAGGGAGGAGGAAGGCGGCGGTGCCCACAAATGCCTCCATTGTTAATTTTCATCTCGCAGATGTGCCACTTTGGCTGCCCTGCCCTTCCTTAAAGGCACTTTTTGTTGCACCGAGGGAGAGCTAATGAGGCAAAACCGTTCCAACGAGGCAGAGCTCTCCAACGGGGCAGAACTAATGTCTGGGAAACCGGCATAAACAAAATTCTTCGGAGGCCACTGCCCTCTGGATTTCCTCTTAAAGAGCTTGGCACATGGACCTTTTTGGTGGGACTATAACTCCCGTGGCAAGTTGCCATGCTGGCTGGGAGGGATCCTGGCAGTCCAAAAGACTCTTCCATAACTTGGCTTCATTTAATTCTGCTCCGTGTCGGAATCAAAAGTTGCCACCTCCTCTGATATTGTCAGCATCCACAAGTGCATCGCTTAGCGCATGGGTCCAAAAAACTTGATGCCACCATCTTGTCTGTTACAGCAGAGACTGGAAGCCCTGATGTTGAGTTTCCGGGTGTTTCTTGCCACCTATTTTGAGGTCCGGAAAGCTTTCCCTGACATAGCTTGAATGAGAGACCCCTTATTTTGGAATGAGGAGTGGAGTGGTTATTCTGCAAATCTAACCCAATGTAAGCTTCACATTAAATGGAGTATTTGCATTATAACTTTGTGCTGTGGAAGAGCCTAGGAGAGCTCAACCCAGTCAAAAGAAATGTCTGTCTCAACCAAAATACAAGGAGAATTGCACAGCAGCTGGACTTACTTGGTTACCTTTCTGTTGGACTTGATGCAAACTACAAAATAATTGCATCATTTAAGGAATTCTAGCATGCCTTGAGAGCCAGCTTGGAGGAGTGGTTTGAGTGTTGGGATTCTGGAAGCCAGGGTTCGATTCAGCCACGGAACTCATTGGGTGACCTTGAGCAAGTCACACTCTCTCAGCCTCTAGGGAAGGCAGTGGCAAGCCTCCTTTGAACAAATCTTGCCAAGAAAACCCTGTTATAGGTTTGCTTTAAGGTCGCCATAAGTCAGAAATGACTTGAAGGCACACAACGCAGACAACACAGCGTGCGTACAGCTTTATGTGTTTATTGTTACGGTTTGTGTGTGTTGCATATATAACCATACTAGAAATTTAGCGACGAAATAAAGCGGTCTCAAACCGGATTATTTCTGCAGCGTGCTTTGGACCTCAGAGGAATCAGGAATCCACTGTAAGTCTAATACGGTCAAAGAATGGCGACGAATGTTTAAACCACCAATATTTTGATCCCGACTGTAAGCAGGAGGACAGATGGGTTTTGCCAGTTCCTTCCTCCGAAATCTAGCATACTGTGGCTGGGATTCATTGGTCTCCTGTCCAAGGACAAACCGGGGCTGGCCCGGCTTAGCTTCCGAGATCAGACAGGCCTTTAGGGGGCATTTAGGAGAAAGGAGGAGGAGTGGAAGAAAACCTGTTCGGCCTCTTCTTCTTGGACTGTTTGCAAAACTGTGTGTTGTTGTTGCGTGCAAAGTGGAATGGCTGTGCCCTGAAGCTTTGGGCTCCTTTTACATCCATCTTGCCCTACTACTACTACTACTACTACTAGGCATGGCCACCCCTTCAGGAACTGGAAAGGGAGGAAATCCAGCTGGCTGGCACCTAACAGGACTTCTTTGCCAGCCAAGCATGGAAGGTGCTGATGGCATCAGGGGCAGCTGGTGCAGAATATCCTGGGAACTGTAGATCCCTTTGGCATGGAGTCTCCTTAAGCCAGGTGTCCCCCATCCTATAGAAGCTCCAGCAATGGCCAAGCCAGGATTGGAAGGGACCCTAATAGGGTCCTATTAGTTAAAGCAATACCCCAGAGCCTGGCTCCTGTCCTGGATGGCAGAGAGAAAGAGGGCATGTCCTGCAAAGGCTGGCCAGGAGGAGGCGCTGGGCATCCCTCCCCAATTTGGGAAGAAGAGGGCTGTCCTTGGCTCCTTCCCTCCTCCAGGGCTTGGCTTCAAGTCCTGCGCCTCCTTCTTCTCTCTCTTTCCTTTTTTGCTTCTCTTCTTTGGAGGCTGCAGCAGCAGGAGCTGCTCTGCTGCGTTGCATCCCAGGCAAAGGCAGGTAAGGTGGGCATCCTCCTCCTCCTCCTCCTCCTCCTCACCTGGACAGGTAGAGGGGCCAGTGCCTCTGCCCATGCTCAGAGGCACTCTCTTGCCAGGGTAGAGGCTGAGACAGAGTGACCCAAAGGAGCAGGTCCTCCTAGCTGCCAAGGAGGACCTGCCAGGAAAAGGTAGTAGGGTGCCTTAGTTTCAAGCCTTCCTTGCATCCTCCTGACCTGGCCAGGTAGAGGCTCAACAGGTGCAGTTGGAAGGAGGAGCTTGGTTCCTTCTGCCAGGGCAGAGGCTGAGACAGAGTGACCAAAAGGAGGTCCTCCTAGCCTTCATGGAAAAAGTGGTGGTTGTGGGATGCCTTTCAAGCTTCCTTTGCATCCTCCTCCTGACCTGGCCAGGTTGAGGCTCAACAGGTGCTGCTGGAGGAGGAGTCAGCACTCTGCCCATGCTCAGAGGCACTGAGCACTCTCTTGCCAGGCTGAGACAGTGTGACCAAAAGGAGGAGGTCCTCCTAGCCTTTGAGGAGGAACTGGAAGGGGAAAAAAAGGTGGTGGTTGTAGGATGCCTCTTCAGCCTCCTTTGCATCCTCTTCCCCTGGCCAGGTAGAGGCTCAACAGGTGCAGCTGGAGGAGGAGCCAGAGCTCTGTCCATGCTCAGAGGCACTCTCTTGCACCGGCTCCCATGGCTGAGTTCCTTCGGCCAGAGGAAAGAGGCTGAGACAGTGTGACCAAAAGGAGGAGGACAAGGACCTGCAAGGAAAAGGTGTTGGTGGTAGCATGCCTGAATCTAGCATGCTTTCTGTTTGCTGTGGCCTGAGGCTGAGAGAGTGTGACTTCTCAGACTGTGGCTGTTGTAGGGTGACCCCCAAGGCGGCGAACTTTTCATGGGGTTTTCTTGGCAAGATTTGTTCAGAGGAGGTTCTCTGAGGCTGAGAGAGTGCGACTTCTAAGTTGCTGTGGTTGTGTGCCTTCGAGTTGTCTCCTGATGTATGGCAACCTTTAAGGCAGTGAACCTATCCTGGGGTTTTCTTGGCCAGATTTTGCTCAGAGGGGGTTTGCCCTCTGCCATCCGCTGAGGTTGAGAGAGTGTGACTGATCACCCAAAGTCACCCAGTTAGTTTTATGGCTGAGCTGGGATTCAAACCCTGGTTTCCAAAAGGTCCTAGGAGTCCCAGCGACGCTCAAAGAATTGACAGGTAGGAAATTCCCAAATCGAAGCTAAGACCTCGAATACGATGCTCAGAATGGAGGACATTATGGGGGAAAAATCCCTCTTGCGCAGAAAGCTGGAATAGGAGGACACATCCTGGAAAAAGGATATTTTTAGCTTGGAAGCTGTCTTAATTATTGTACTAATTTAATTCGGTTTTAATGTAATATTGTTGTATGTTTTTAATTGTATTGTTGTTAACGTTGTAAGCCGCCCTGAGTCCCAGTCCTGGGAAAAGGGTGGGATAAAAGTAAATGGTCACCCTGAATGGAGGTCATTTCTTCATTTATTTTTAAAAACAGAAAGAAAAACATAAGAAACATAAAAAAAATCCTGAAATACAAATATACAAAAAAATGACATGACAGACTACATATAAAAATCAGACAGTTGTCATAAAAATAAAAGACTTCCTTTCCTTTACTGCGAATATATTAATAACAACTTTCTTCCATCTAAAGCGACTTATTGATAACTCTTTTTTTAAATGAAAAACAAATTCCCAGATTTCATACTCCAAAATAGCATTTACCTCTGGTTTTGTTTCATTTCTGATTCTAGATTGTTCAGTACGAATTATGTCTCTTTCTTTACCTGACTCCAATTTAGAACAAGCCTGATGCAATTTGTGCAATTGTACCGTTATTAAATTCCGCCTTAAAAAGTCATATTGCTGGTCACTTATGTAAATTGATCTACCTTTCTAACTTGAATGGAGGGCATTTCGGAACTCCTCCTGGACAGAAAGCTGAAATGGAGGATGTGTCCCGGAAAAGGAGGACCCTGGTCACCCTCGGTTCATCCCAGGTAACTCATACCTTCCAGGAAGGCAGAAATAATCCTTGGGCTTCCTTGCACTTACCTGTCTGCTTACCTACCTGCCAGGTGGCATCTTTGCTTCCTCTGTTTATGTGGCAGAGATGGCAGCACCTTCCTCCTCTCTCCATGTGCCACCTTCTGACTCCCGATTCCTTTTCTCAAATGCAGGTAAACTCCGAACAGGTTGAATCTCTTTTTTTTTGCAAAATGCTGGGGATCCGGAAGTTTCTAGCAAGCTCAGTATTGTTCTGAGTTTATTGGAAAGAACAAATATTACCAGATATCTGTTGCATCATCCAAAATGGCATCCTCTAAAACCTGTACATGTTGTACACAATGTACATGTTGCATACTTTCGAAGCACCACTGGCTTCCTCATCAGGCAAAGATGTTAAAAACTATACGGGAAAAAGAAAGAAAAAATATTATTATTATTACTATTATTATTATTATTATTAGGCTTTATTTATAGAGCGCTGTACAGTTAGATGTTAATCATAGGCCTACATTTTGCTGTTTCTATTCCCAGTTCAGATGTTATGGAAGGGTTATTCATACAGCCTGGCCCTGTGGATGATCGGAGGTTCGTTCCATGAAATAAACTTTAAATTCCATTTACAAGACAAAAAAGCTACTGCCTTTTGAGATCCAGTTTGAAATCTGGATAACAACAGAGTTTGTCTCTGATACCTAAATGATACCTTTTTGTCATACTTTATTTTTACGTTTGCCAGTGAGATGCCCCCGAGTTAGTAAATCAAACTTCAAAAAAATATACGTATTGATAAGCGAGGGATGTTTTATTCATTCAGCGTTAATAAAGTCATTTCCAATTTATGGCAACCTGTCAATGGGGACTACCTTTACCTTTTTAAACATAGCGATCATGGAGGCCAGGGTTCGTTCGATTCCCAGTTCAGCCATGAAATCCTACATAAATTTTAGCTTTTTGGTGCCAGGGGAGAGGCAGATTTAGTATGGGGGATTTCATCGGGGAGATGTTGCATTGTGTCCCCATCTACACACAAAGGACTCACTGGAGTGTAACTCAGAGATTTCAAAACCGATAGAGGAGAGACAATAGGAGCAATGAGATGCATCCTATGGGGTGATGCAATAAAGCACCAGTTAAGAAAATAGTGGTTGCCTGTGTAGCATAGGGATTTGAGGACTCTGGAGACCAGGGTTCAAATCCTGTCTCAACCATGTGAACCCACTGGGTGACCTTGGGCAAGTCACACTCTCTCAGCTTCAGAAGATAGCAGTGGCAAAACCCCTCTGAAGAAACATGACAAAGAAAACCCCCAAGACAGGTTTGCCTTAGGGCTGCCGTAAGTCGGAAACGACTTGAAGGCAAGCGACAACAAGAAAACAGTCACTGATTTGCTTCATTAAGATCAAGTAGACAGAACGTATTGTAAAGAACAAAAATAACTTCCTGGCCTTGCATCGCCCATTTTAGTGCAAAACTTAAGACACAGGTAATGTTCAAATTCAGCAGGTATTGCAGAATGCCGTGTCACAAGTCCACTTCAAAGAGGATTCCCCCATTTCTCAGATTAAAGAAAGTTATATTGTGCACCTGCATCCCCTGAAATTTTGATAGGTTTTCTTTCCTTTGCTGGTGGCATGGGACATGCTGCTGGCAGAGAATCAAATCACCATATTAGAGTATTCCCAAGAGAGGCATCTGCGGAAAAGGTGGAGGAAGATGGCCCTCATCCCATGCTATTCCATGCCTGGTCAAGTGGCTCAAGAACGGGGCATCCATCCTTGTCTCAGGCCAGGTGTGGTTCTCCCTACCAGTTCCCACTGCTCCCTAATATTTCTGCTTATTTTTTAAATTCTGGTTGTGTCCCCCTCCCCCCCAATTACACCTCTGTTGCCTGAGGCTGGCTAAATTCCATGCTCAGCCTTTTGCGGGGGGAAGGAAGGGAGGGCGATGGGCATAACTGGGTTCTACCCAGGACAAGCCCCTTGGCACCAGTCAGCATTTTGTTTGGTTGGCTGAGTCCCGTGAGAAGCATCCCAATGTCCCGACAGAGGAAGCCAATGGCTGCCGTTCCAGGAGAACTTGGGAAAGCTGCTTTTGGAGAGGGACTACAAGCCCCAGAATGAGATAGTTGTGCTCATGTCCTGCTTGTGGACCTGGCTGCCAACTATGGGGAGCCAATTCCAGCTGCTCCTGGAGACCTCTTTGGATCATGTCCCCATGAAGTCCTGGGGTCTGAATGGCCACCAGACTCTGATTGCTCACCATGGACAGTCGTGACATTCATGCGCCTGCGTTGTGCGCAGTTTTGGAGGGCCTGCCCAGTATTCCAGTTTGCTTGGAACAGGATGGGGCTGTAGAATAGGAAACACGCTGTGGGAGGGCTGGCAAAGGCTGAAAGGGATCTGGCAGGGCTGTCCGCAGGGGATCCCGGCTTCCTCCCATTGTTACCTGTGGCATCTCAAAACTCCTGCCCCTTTGAGGTTAAAAAGGAAGGAAGGGAAGCATTTCCACCTTTATATGTAGCACTGCTCTGTGTGAGTTTGCACCTGGCTGCAGGCACCTTCCCCATCTGTATAAATGGCTGCTGGGGCAGACAGGCAGAAATTAGACCCTGGGCAAGCAGGTCAAGAGGCTCTGTAGCCACAGCCATTTGCCAAAGCAGCCCTGTTTGCACCCAGGAGCCACAATATCAACAGAGTGTAGGGTGGCCAAGTCAGATATAGGACAAGGCTCCTGTAACTGTAATCTTTAACAGATCATGGAGCAGGACAAGGTACTATAAAGCTCCATCAAGCAGGAAAAAGGTACCTATTTCCCCTACCTTGCCTTCCAAAGCCCAACTTTCACCCACAGCCAGGAGAGTAAGTCTCAATAGGTATCTTAGTCCTGCTTGATGGAATATTGTGGTGCATCATTAAAGTTGCAGGTGCCCATTTTAGGCTGGTCAGAGCTGGGGTCTGCAGTTTTTGTGGGTCAGCTCCTGGCAGGAGTTGTCGTGTGCCTTCAAGTTGTTTCCGACTTATGACGACCCTGAAGCAAACCTAGTTGAGTTGAGGTTACTGTACTTTGAACATGTCATGAGAAGGCACGACTCATTGGAAAAAACAATAATACTAGGAAAAGTGGAGGGAAGTAGAAAGAGTGGAAGACCGCATGCCAGATGGATGGACTCTATAAAATAGGTCAGGAGTATGAATTTGCAGGACCTAAGCAGAGCAGGGAGTCTTGGACATGTCTCATTCATAGGGTTGCCATGAGTTGAGATCAACTTGAGGGCCGTTAACAACAACAACAACAGAAGAAGATCCTGAATTACCAACCCTAGCCAGATCAACCCTGCCACGGCTGCACTGTGATGGCATACCTCTCCATCCCTGCGATGCCCTCCTACCGCACCTTTATGCTGGATGTCCGTAACGTATAAATGTTGAGCAGCAGTCCTGACAAACAGCCCTCGTATCTTTTTCCCTCAGATACTCCATCCCTACCAGCATCTTTCTTTTCCTCTTGCATTGCTCAGACTTGGGTCAAGAGCACTTTCTTGCAGCTGGGGGCCAGAAGCCACAAGTACGGTTTATGCAAAGACCTTGAGTTGAACGGAAACCCTTCAGCTCAGAGAAGGAACATAAGGGGAATGATGCACATCTTCCAGCCTGAATAGACCCAGGTGTGTCTATGCGTGAAGCCTCTCTAAGTGCGGCTCCTGCCTGGGTTTTTGTTTTAATGACTTCCCTGATGAAAGGCTCCATCCTCTGAAGGAGACTCGGCTTCCTAGCGAGAGGAAGGAAGGTGTCTCAGATCTTTTCTCTGGCGCTCTGTTTTGGAGGCTCCTTGTAGCACAGCCGGCATGAAAGCAGACCTCATTAGCACCATGTTCAGATTTGCTCCTATACAGGCTTCAGGGAGTTGCACAGACACCTTTGAAATGCCTTAAAGGTTGCAGGTGAATAAACAGAGCCCTGAGATGTGAAAGCAGGTGAGAGGGAGAAGGAAGCTTTTCCCCAAGGCTCCCAAAACAATGCACATTTAACATATATTTAATTAAAAAGAAGAGATTAAGATCAACAGAATGGTGGTGATGGTGGTGAAGGAACAGTTCCAGGAGTGAATGAAGGATAAAAAATTAAATGAGCAGATTCTCACACAGACCTCCAGATTTTGTTAGACGGCACTTTCTTGTTGCGAGGGGCCAACTTTGTGACCCGTAGGGTTGCCCTTTTTGCCGTCAAAGCAGCTACCCTGAGGAACCAAGAAGTAGAAAAAGGTTTAGCCTAATTTTTTTTCTTGCACAGAGGAGTTGAATGACCGTTCTATGATTATTTGTTGTAATTGTATATAATTTCTGGTATTTTATTATTTGAGCTGTTCGCTTGCTTTTGCTATTTCGGAATGGCCTGGTGACTTGTTCAACAATTGGACTTTGTTGGACTGTAGCTCCCAGCTTTCCTTATCATTGGTTGTGCTGTCTAAGGGCTGATGGGAATTACAGTCCAGCAACATCTGGAGAACTACCTGGCTCCCATCCCTTGCTTCAAGCCCCATTCAACATTGCACCAGAAGGGATCATCCAGTAGAACTACTTCAGTTGGGATTCCTTCCTTCCTTCCTTCCTTCCTTCCTTCCTTCCCTTCCTTCCTTCCTTTCTGTGGGCTTGACCCCCAAATGCCACTTGCCTTGGATCCTGGACACTTGCAACCTGCCCCATTTATTCCTTCTAACCCATATATAAGCCTCATTTCCCATTGCTTATATATATGTATGTATGAGTATGAATATAGCAAAAGTTCCAGTTTGTGTGTGCATGCATTCCAACCTTTTCCATCTTTGTGAAGGGAAAATAAGGGAGCTGGGCTGATGGGCGCATAAGGGCCGCATTGCCGCAACAGATGGGAGAGACCTTTGTTGTTTTTTCCTCTCCGGTGACCGGCTGATGCGTTTGGCGGCTTCTGCTTCCTCGCTACGGTCCAGGACCTTTGTCCCCATCAGTTCACGCTTAGACAGCTCCTGCTCTGCAACTATCTCTCAGCAAGAGGCCCTGTAAAGTGTAACCCTTCCATGAATCATTTCTGTCTGAAAAGAGGAAGGTTAAATTGGCAAGGTGATGGCCCAGTCCATCACGGTGCCTTGTGTGGCAAACAGCTATGTTTCTCCTCTTGGCTCCTTCTTGGATTTCTTATTTTCTCCTTTTTGTGTTTGCAGCAGATCTTTCACGGTGGTAGGGAAGGGTCAGGTGTGCTTTGTCTTGTGTCCATCCTGGGAATCCTCCTTTTCTTTGGTGTATTCAGTCAGTCAATCAATCAATAAGATCCCAACTTTTCCCATAACAATTGGACCTAACAACAGCAACAATAGTTAGAAAGAGATTTCCAAGACACATGGAAGGCATTCTGCCATTGTAGGACCTGGGGCTTCATAAATGGAAAAATAGTTGTAATTTGCAAATGGTAAAGCCAAACTGCCTTCATTTTACTGTTTTTGTAAAAATTGTTTCGTTCAGGTCCATGGGGAAGGTAACTTAACATCCACTAATGTGACCTGTAACATCCAAAATGTAAGACGCTGTGACCACAACACTGTCGCTCTCTTTCCCAAATAATATTTTACCATCTCTGCCTGACAAAAAACCCTCTGTGAAGCCCCCAAAGCTAATGTGATGCATTTTACACCTTTTGTTGCCGCAGGATGGATTTTCTTAGGTTTTTTAATCTCAGTTATTCCTGAGAAGGGATTTGGAAATAAAAGTGCCAGTATCATGCTGCCTTTATGGTGTGAACACATTTGGAGTACTGTGTATAGTTCTGTTCATTACACTTAAGAAAAATGATACGGCAGACTTGGAAAAATTGAAGTGTCTATCTTGGGAAACAAATGATTAAGGACCAATGTGACAGCCATCTCGAAATATTTGAAAGGATGTCAAACAGGTGAAAGAGTAAATTGGTTTTCTGTTGCTCCAGACCAAATTCCAAGAAAAAGGACTTAGGACAAACATTTTGAAGAAGGTTTTCCCAGGGATTGTTGTTCAACAATGCTGCAGACTATTGTGGAAGGAGAAGGAATGGTGGACTCTCCAGCTTTGCAGGTTTTCAAACAGAGGCCATAGAACTGCCTGGCAGGGGTGTCGTAGCAGTGGCTTTTCTGCATTGGTAAGGGTTGGACTGGATGACCTTTGAGTTCCCTTCCAGGTGTTATGATGCTATGAACTGGCAACAGACAGGGCTGGCTGAGATACATAACAAATAGTTCTCTTGAAGAGGCACACTGGGGCATATGCGTGTGTCTTTTTAATAAGTTACGGCTCATGAACAGCCACAGTCATAAGGAGGCCACCTTTGCGTGTCTGTGTCTCCCTGTTGAGATTCGTAATGGGTTCAGCATTCGTAATGGGTACAGCAGGTGGTGGAGATACCGGGAGAGAGCCTGGTGCTTCTTGGGTCTGGCAGTCCCTTTCTTTGTTGCTTTCGTGCTTAACTTAATGGAAAGAAACAAACAACAAGCAAAGATGCTAATAAAAGATGCTAAAAAATAGTCTCTGTTCGCCATTTTGGAAGTTTTGATTTGCTGCTGCTGCTGCTATTTGCCAATCTCCATAATGTTGATGGAGCACAGAGCTAAGTTAATTATTTTGGATCCTCAGTTGTTAGAATTCCGGTGGCTAGAGATTTCTGAGAATTTTAGGGCAAAAAAAAGGGGGGAAATTCCAAGTCTGAGAGGAACACTTGTCTCCTTATCTTCTGTTTTATTTTCCTGACCTGTTCCTGGCAAGTGGGATATTTTGGTGGCAAAAAGCGAGATCCGCCCATGGCTGTGTTTCCTGAGTATTTGGGCTTTAGGCTTCGCTCATTTCAAAGTCCTGGTAAAAACTGTAAATCTTCCCCTCCCTGCCTTGGTAAAGATCCTGGTACCCACAAGATGCCATGTATTGTAAACAGAAAGTAGTGTGTGTGAGACTTGTTACCCAAAGCCTTGCCAATCACATTCTTAATTCCCACAGCTATTTAAGCATATTGGTCCGAACGACAGGATTGGAGCCAAGGCATAAGCTGAAAGTGACCAAATCTAGGAGTTTTCACTCCAACCATTTTCAAATTATGGCCTCTTATTTTAATAGGAAGCACATAAAACAGAGGCTGGATGGCAGTCTGGGATCTGATATTGTCTCCTTGCATGACAAAATGGGGTTGGATTGAATGGCCTTTGGGGTCTCTTGCAACTCTAGGATGCTATGTTTTCCTGCATGGCAGAATGGGGTTCGAGTGGATGGCCCTTTGGGTCTCTTCCAACTCTATAGGATTCTGTTTTGCCTGAATGGCAGAAGAGGGTTGGATTGGATGGCCCTTGGGGTCTCTTCCATCGTTGTGATTCCGTGATGGAAAACTGCTACCCGTCCTTCTGCAAGTAAAGGTTAAACACTTCTGTGCACACAGAAGCCAGGAGATAAGGGGACTTGCTTAAGCGGGGAAGGAGGCATTCATTGTCTGTGCAGTGTTCCTTCCCTTGCAATTGAACGAGCCGGCTCTGGTTTGCAGAAAAGATTGACCACTTCAGCTGCTGGATGGTGGGGACTGGGCCCCCTTCGTAGAAACCAGGCGGTCAGTCTGGAATTAGCCGGAGAGAAGAAAGCTGATAGCACTGGTGTGTGTGTGTTGTGTGTATAGGAATAGCTCTTCTGGCTGTTGTGTGTGAGTCCTAGTTGGCATTGGCTTTGGGCTCTCTTTCCCCCAGCAGTAACCTTGGCTACGCTCCTGGTTCCTGCGTAGGAGATGCCGGGGGCTGGCATTTTGGGTGGGTGGGTGGGTGTCTGAAGCCAGGCAAACCTGACTTCCTCTGCAGAAGTAAAATTATCCTCTATTAATAGGATCCGATGAAGATTCAAAGGCGCAATTAGCCTCCCTTCTCCTGTGGCAAACTGTGCATTTGTTTGCTCTTCTGATAAGAAAAATGTTCAACCCGGGTGGCAATCAATGCAGCCTTCTAGTTGAGGTTCGACTGCAGCTCCCAGCAGCCTTGGACAGCATAACCAGCGACGAGGAATGCTCAGCCCAATTGTGGTTGGAGGGGCTGTACTTCACCCAGGATTGTTTTCAAATCCTAGTTTTCTCAGAAAGAAGTGACCAGGCATTGCACAAAAATAAGCAAAGGAATAGAATATTAATACCTCTGGAGGCCAGGGTTCGATTTTCATCTTGACCATGAAACTCACTGGGTGACCTTAGGCAAATCACACTCTCTCAGCCTCAGGGGAACACCGTGGCAAACCTCTTCGAAAATCCCATGATACGGTCGTCAGGTTAGGGTTGCCATAAGTCAGAAATGACTTGAATGCACACAACAACAAATATTAATCACTATCTTCTTGGTGGTTTTGTCCAGCTTGGCTCTCTTAATGGGGATGTTTCGACATAAGAGGAGCCCCATCTCAAGGCCTCTTGGATCCCATCACACCCTTGAAATTCTCATTCAGGGGGAAATTGGGCAGCCCTTTGGATGTTGCTACTCCTGTCAGCCCCAGCCTGCATAGCCAGCCAAGAGTAGGATGGAAAAGGCAAGCTGAGAGGTCCCTTTTTGTATTGCCCTTCTCCTTTGTCACACTTTGTTGTTCTTCATTACACATTGTTTTGTATCTGTGTTGCTTTCCCGTTCATTCTAGAAATGCAGATGTGGCTCTATTTATGCTTCAAACAATTTCATGCCTCCGTTTTAAGCAGAAAACAGCAAAGATGCGGAACGATTACAAAAGCAAATCAAGGAAGAACATGCAAACTCAGGTTTACAGCTGAACATTAAGGAAACAAAAATAGTAACCACAGATGATTTACTTAACTTTAAAGTAGACAACGACATTAAAGTAGTTCATGATTTCCCATACTTAAGCTCAGTCAGTCAGAATGGAGATCAAGAAATCAGAAGAAGATGAGGACTTGGAAGGGCAGCAGTGAAGGAACTGACAAGATCATGAAATGTACAGATATATCACTGAATGCTAAAGCTGGGAGTAACCATGCTGTCATATTTCCCATTTCTATGTATGGTTGTGAAAGCTGGAAGGTGAAGAAAGTGGATAGCAAGACAATCAACTGATATGAGATGTGGAACTGGAGAAAAGTTCTGTAGATACTATAGACTGCTAAAAAGACCAATAAATGGGTCTGATTTCTGCATTTCTGTTGCTCGTCTCACACTCAGCCGGCTGAGAAACTACTAGACTCAAGTCTATGAAAAATCATGCCCCCAGATTCTCCCAAGAGACCCTCCATGTATCTGCAGAAGGAGACCCAAGTCTATGAAAGTTCAAGCTACCAATGTCTTTCTTCTAGTCAGCTTCAAAGATCTAAAGCAATGATTCCCAAATTTTGGTCCTCCAGATGTTTTGGACTTCTGCACCCAGCATCCCTGACAATTGGCCAAACTGGTTGGGGCTTCTAAGGAGTTGAAGTCCAAAAGGCTTGGGCGACCCAAGTTTGGGATTCAGTGGTCTACAGGATCCCTTTGCGGACTGATTTTTCAGAGTCACAGGGCTAGGCCTTTGAATTCGCAAACCAAAGATGTCCAGGTTTTGTTCGGCAGTTTTCCTACGCTCTTTGCAAAACCTTCTTTGCTCCCAATGCCTTCCCACCCAAAGGTGGAGTGAAATAGTGGCTAAATTTCCCACCATACATGAAGGGATTTTGGAGCCCCAAATGTCCAATTTTAGGGATTTCTGGGGGCCTGTAGGCTACACTTTCCCCATCCTCTGCCTTATGGTTTCCTCCTGGTGCTTGGTGCTGCGTCTCTTTGTCTGCTCTAGTGTGTTTTGTACTGGTGCCTCTCTCTTAATCTGACTTTTCCCTCCCACACTATTAAAAAAGGCCTTTTCCTAAGCAGCTTAGCAGTTGCCACGTCTCCCTCCTGCTACCCAGTGTACTGCCGGGTAGCTTTGCAGCTTTCGTCTCTGTCCAGTCCATCCCTCCTCTTTCTCCTCCTTTGGATGAGTAGATAGAGGCGACTCCAACTGACCAGTAGCCCCTGAGGGTTTCTAGGGTGGCACGATTTTTTTCCCAGGCTGGAGCAGAGCGAGTTTGCTTTTAGTGTGTGCCATGTGTTTGCATTTTGCAGACTTATGGCTGAAGTCAGAAAGGATTACGTAAGACAAAAAGAAAATGAAAAATGCAGGCTTTTTGTTTTTGTAAGCCACAGACTTTGCAACTTTTGTAGGGCTAAAAAGTGTGTGATATCCAAGAGGTTCACGCTCAAGTGGGTTGCAGGCAGAGAGGCGAAGAATTCCCCCAGCGCCTCCTTTCCTCGTGATAAACTTCTGGTACTGGTTGGTTTGTGGGGAAAAAGTGGCCAGCAGTAGCCCGGGGCAAAAAAAAACCTCCCCCAAAAACCTTCAGACTTCTCAGTTTGCACAGCTTGTTCCTGGGCGCTCTTCCCACAACTAGTTTTGTTTTGGCTCGGAACCAGCCCTGGAAAAGCAAAAAACGGCAACAGCTGTGCTTCCCCAGAGAACCTTTTATTTTTATTTTATTTGCCATTATCTTCTGCTCTGGTGGAAGCAGAGATTGGCATTCCTTTGGCTCACTGATAGCGCTCATCCGTCAGGGTGGCGAGACATACTGTATATACTTATGTATAAGTCTAGAAATTTTACTCAAAAAGTTGATCCCAAAAATCTGACTCAATTTATCCACAGGGCAATGTAAATACTGTACTTTAATTCTTATTTAAAAAGGAACCATGCCCTGGTAAAAGCAAGAGCATAATCTGTCCTGGAAGAATTCTCTCATCTATCCAGCCTTTAGGATGAGCGCAAACAGTTATATCCCTGCTGGAATTTCGTAAGTTGTTTGGCGTTGTTTTCCTTGCTTCATCATTTAGATTCTTTGTCGTAATCTCCTAAGTTTTACCCTCGACTTATCTATGGGTCATATAAAAATCTGTAATTTTGGCCCCAAAACCTACCCTCGACTTATACATGAGGTCAAGTATATACGATATATATCTATGACCACTACTTGGTCAAGAACTTGGGGCAAAGGGACATCTGTGGGACCCTTGGGTCTCTTTTGCGCTACACATTGCTACAAGCAGCCACTGTCTGTAACTGCACCCTCCATCATCCTGGGATTTGTCGGTTCAGGGTCTGAACCGTAGTCCATGTACACTTGGGGTGATGATGGTGGGAACTGATATCTCAATTATCCTCTCCCGTTTAGTTGCCTCTAGTTGTCTTAGTGGTCCTGAGATTTGTAGTTTGGTGAGGCACTAGAGCTCTCTGGTAGAGAATTCTGAATAAGTCACAAAGCATACAGAGAATGGTGCTCTGGCACTTAATTGTGTTGTGTGAAAACAAGGCTAGATTCTGCTCTTTTTGTACTTTTCACTTCATGGTTTGGCTCAGAGAGGGGAACTCTGGAAAGTTTTCTGCAAAGAGCTGGTGCATATGCACCTCTTTGGTATTTGTAGGTTAGCGGCTGTGAAACTCAGGCTTTGGGGGCTGAATCTGGCCCTTTTGCGGTCCAAAACTAACCTTCCTTGCTTTCTCAGATTGTGACATGCTCCGTTTTCTCCATAAGACACTCGCTTGGTGGTTTCCCAGCCTTTGGAAGGGTTCTCCCCATCTCTATTTAAAAAAGGTTGAAATGCCTCCTAAGGCTCTATTGCTGGCAGTAAGAGCAATAAGCAAAAATATGTCAATAGCTGATTTTGTTTGCTCTCCTGAGATCTCATGATGTGGATCAGGAGATAGCTATTTAAATAAATTAAAACTCTTGTTCCCTTTGGCCTTTGGCTCCATCTGCCATTGGAACGTGGCCCTTGACAATTTCTGTGACACTGAGTTTGGCCCTTGGACTAAAAGAGATAGGGGCAGGTTCTTAATTAGGATTTTTCTTGCTTTTTCTCTTATGGATAAAGGAAGAATCTCCTGGTATCTTCAGTTTTTAAACCGGATGAAAACCCTCGCTTCCACAGTTTTCAGCCTGACTCAAGGGCCAGGAACCAAAAGGACATTAACCAAAGTTTAACGTGATTTAGAACTTGGTTTTTCTCCATCATTGCCAGTATCTGGCTTTGACATAAGCGTCTGGACCTTGTAATTTCCATTTCTTGGCTGGCGTTGCTGCGTTGGTTTCTTCTTCTGAACACACAACTGTGAAAAGACATAGAATTTCTCATTCTGTCGCACATCGCCAACCCTGAGCTTCTTCTGAAATTACTTTTGTGGCATACTTTGCAGCTATCTTTGGTTGGCAGGGACAGTCCTGACTACTCCTCTTCTATCCCATTCTTTCAGCTGCTTTTAAAATGTCCCGGTTTCTTTCCCCTTCTCCCACTTTGTCCTCATCTTGCTGCAAACTGAGTTCAAAAATCCTTCCTTTCCTGTCAGCTCAGGAAAAAGCAAACTGGGACGGCCTCTCCTAGCTTGTCTATATCCTTTCCCATTCATAACTTTGGCCATCTTGACCATACTCTTGATATTGCTTGGCCAGTACACGCATCCCAATTTTTAATCTCTGAAATGTTGGACGGTGCACTTTGGGCTCTTCTTAGAAGCTTTTCTTTTTCTCTCCAGAAGGAGACATTCATTAATCTCCATAAATTAGGGCTGCAAGAGTAGGAAATGAGTGGGCCTCTGTTTTGGCTCTGCTTCTGGACAGCGCTATCGGTCATCTTGATGGATAGATGGCATCTGTATTGATTCTCTGAGGCAGAACAGATGATGGGATGCCACAGAAAGTCTGCACCTTCTGGGCCGAGCAGATTATATGTGACATTAATGAAGACGATGTTGATAAATATTAATATTTTAATTGGATTTTTAAAGGATGGACGGGTAGACAGACAGAAAAGAGGAAGGATATTATAGGATGTGAATGTGCATATATATGAATGTAAAGTGACCCTATTTCCAAAAATATGTTTTGTTCACATTGGTGTCTGTAAAATATACTTTCCTGTGTAGCCAAACTAGGGACATTTTTTGACCACCAAATGACAAATGATGGATGTTTTATCTTTTCAACCTTAGATTTCATGTCTTTTAGTAAGGAGCAGCACACAACTCCTTTGTTGCAAAACTCCATGCTTTTAACTGTTTCTGATGTTATTGACAGTTTATAATTTTGTATAATGTAAACCTTTTTTTTAGCTGTTATCTGTTTAGTGTCCGTAAGCCGCTTTGAGTCGCAGACTGGGAAAAAGATGGGATATATAAATAAATAGAAAAGCTATAGCAAGATTAAGAGAATGCAGGATCCAACTCTGCTAAACTCCAAGACGTAGGAATATAATTTAAAAGAATTTGTGCATCTGAAAAGGGCAATTTATTTTTCATAATGCAACGTTTAATGTGGTATAAGTTACCAGATCCTGTCTGATCTTGGAAGCTAAATAGGGTCATCCCTGGTTAGTACTTAGATGGGAAGCCATGAAGGAAAACCTGGGGCTGTAGGCTCTATTTCGGAGGAAGAAACTGGCAAAATCACTTTTATGAGTTCCAATCTTGACCTCAAGGCGTCAAGAGAGCATTGAGAAACGACCATAGCTAGCTTTATCTGGACAAATGTTTGTCATGTTGTTGGTTAACCAAAGTTCATCTGAAATTGGTTAATTGTTGAAGGTGCCTTCCAGACATTTTATCCCATGAGATGCTTATGCAAGCAGTTGTTTATCCCCCCAAAGGATGCAGATATTCGTGTTTTGCTAACCTTTGTGGACCTCTGCGATATACATGGTTGTAATGTATAACTACTGTCAGTGGAAAATGGGATGTTTCTAAGAAGAGCCTTGCCATAAAATGCCTTTGGACCTAGGCTGCCATGGTTGTTGGAGTCAGAGGTTCTCTTTGTGTGACTTCCTTGAAAGATATATTTCTGACTTATGGCAACCCTAAGGTATCACAGGGTTTTCTTGGTAAGATTTTTTCAGACGGGGTTTGCCTTTGTCTTCCTCTAAGGTCGAGAGAGTGTGGCTTTCCTAATGTCCTCCAATGGGTCCCCATGGCTGAGCAGGGATTTGAACCTTGGTCTCCAGACTGGTGGTAGTCCAACCATGCCAGCTAGTACTGAGTACCTGTGATATTCGCTGTTGTATGGCTTCAAATCTTTTCTAACTTATGGTGACCTTATCATGGGGTTTGAGGGGGTTTGCCAAGGCCACCCAGTGGGTTTCATGGCTGACCGGGGAATCAAACCCAGGTTTCCAGAGTCAGAGCATTATATATAGACTGAGTTGTATAGACTCAAGGCATGATGTGCTTCATCAGAACATCTCTCCCCAGAATTCCATAGAATGGAATCAAGACAGTTGAACGCAAACCAAACAGGCCTAACTGTGTTGTGGAAATCTGGTTGCTTGATCCCAGTTTTAGCTGCCATGGATCCATCCTGGGAAACCCTCAGTTGGCAATGCTCTAACCCTTTGATCTTTTTTGGAAAGGCGGTATATAAATAAAATAAATAAATAAAAAAATAAATAATAAATAACCCTGGACTACAACACCCAAGGTACCCTGAGTGCCTGTCTACACTGCAGAGTTAAACTGATGTAGTCCTCAGTCTTCTCATTAGACCTTCAAAGTGTCGTCGTTGTTGTGTGCCGTCAAGTCTTTTTTGACCTAAGGCAAACCTATCACGGGGTTTCCTTGGCAGGTTTCTTCATAGGGGGTTTTGCCATTGCCTACTCCTGAGGCTGAGAGTGGATGACTTGCTCAAGGCTGCCTAGTGGGCTTTTAAGCTTAAGAGAGGATTTGAACCCTGGTCTCCAGAATCGTAGTCCAGTGCTCAAACCACTATGCCATGCTGGCCACCTTTATAAAGTGCCTTGCAAAACGACAACTCCAAGGAGTTTGTAGGATAAAACCATGGCAGCAAAAGTATGAAACTGATCCAGTGTAATGTAATGCAGGTACATCCATCTCCAGAAGGAGCTGGCCCAGAAAGCATGAGTTAAACACTCATTAATGAGTATGATGATGATGGGGATGATGAAGATGATGATATGCCTGCTGTTCGCTTGATTCTTCTGGAGACAAACCTTCTCCTTGACTCATGCTCTTGCTCTCTCTCTCTCTGCTGCTGGTTTTTAAGAGTGCATCATTCTCTTTTCTTTTTCCAGATTGTTGGGAGACATCTGGTACCGCTCAAAACTGGCCAGGATGCTGAAGAAAACCCTGAGCAGCTTTGGGAAGAAGCTGATCCGTCAGCGCACGGTGGACCTGGGCTTGCAGGAGACTAAGTTAGCCCGCTGCCTCTCCACCTTGGACCTGATCGCTCTCGGCGTGGGCAGCACTTTGGGGGCCGGTGTCTATGTCTTGTCGGGAGAGGTGGCCAAAGACCAAGCCGGCCCTGCCATTGTGATCTGTTTCTTCATCGCTGCCATCTCTTCGGTCTTAGCTGGCTTGTGTTACGCCGAATTCGGAGCCCGAGTCCCCAAGGCTGGCTCGGCTTATCTGTACAGCTACGTGACCGTCGGGGAGATATGGGCTTTCACCACAGGATGGAACCTCATCCTTTCCTATATGATAGGTAGAGTATGTGCCACTGAGCTCAGAGAAAAAGCATGGAGGCTGGCAGGGATAGTCATAGGGTTTGGCCAGGTGAGACATTGTCCACCTAGCCCCCAATACCTTTCCCATCCCACACAGGTATTGATTTGTTTGACTTGATGTGTTTTTAATCTTTTGCCCAAATCGGACTCAAAGCACCTTACGATATTACAGTTGGCCCTCTGCATCCACATAGAATAGGCCCTTGGTGTCCACTGGAATTTGGTAAAAAAATCCATGGGTACAGAGGGCTGACTGTATTCTTTATTCATGGAATCAAGCTTCCATGGCTTGAAATTATTCAAAAAAATCTATATATTCCAAAAAAGCAAATGTTGATTTTTGCCATTTTCTATAAGGGACACCATTTTACTACCCCACTGTAAATAATGGGACTTGAACACCCATGGATTTTGGTATCCACAGGGATTCCCGGAATCAAACCCAAGCCAAGGATACCAAGAGCCCATTGTAGTTTAAAGATTGGCTGACAAGGGGGTTGTTTCTAAGAGAAACAGATAAAACACTATGGAGTCCAAAGGTTTATTAAAAAGAAAACCATCAGTGCAGTTAAAAATGCTATGTTTGCAACATCAAGACACAAAGAAAAACATGTGAAATGAATACATTATCAGGTAATAAAAGAAAGAGCATGCCAAACTGCACATTATGTTGTTATATTGTTTGCATTGTTTGCTTTGTTTTAATCTGTGCTAATTTAATTCTGTTTTAAGGGGTGGGAGGTTGGGATTGGGTTGTAATATTTTAACTGTAACTGTTTTAAACTATGTTGTACCCCACCCCGATTGCTTAATCAGAAGGGTGGATTATAAATAAAATTTATTATTATTATTATATTATTATTATTACTGTATTATTATCCCTCTGGCCTGATCAGTTACGGGTGAAGTCCTGTTTAAAGAGGAAGGTTTTTGCTTGCCGATGAAAAGATGGCAGAGAAGAGGCAGATAGATCCTCTCTTTGGAGGGAATCCTACAACCTGGGGCAGCCACCAAGAAGGCCTTCTCACCTGCCCTCCCTAGACGATCCTGGAAGGATGGTGGGACCAAGAGAAAGCCCTTCCTCAAAGACTGTAAAACCCAGGCATACTCATACGGGGTGGAATAGGCTTTCAAATACTTGGACGAGGGGCCACGTGTCTCCTTTCAGGGCTCTTTTGGTAGCCCTTTTGTGCCCCAGACACCTCTGACTGCTCTTTTCCCTAGAAAGGATGAATTGGTCATCCTTCTGCCCTCAAGAAACCCCTCTACAATCCAATTTGGCCCTTTAACCAGAAGAAGTTCCCCTGCTCTTGGCTGTTTGACACCTTCCTGGTCTAGGAATCCGTTTTTGCCTTTGTTGCGGTGAGAAGACATTATGGTCCTTCCTGAACTTGGACTGATGTTGCATCTGGAGTTGGTGCAGAGGAAGCAGGTGTGAGGCTTTGCTTAACAAAAACTTTGGTTAACAAAGGTCCTGTTCTGTCCTTTTTCTCCAGGAACAGCAAGCGTGGCTCGCGCCTGGAGTTCCACTTTTGACCACATCATTGGAGGCCACATCTCCAGGTTCTTCCAGAACCACACCTCCCTGCATCTGGAAAATGTCCTGGCTGAATATCCTGACTTCTTTTCCCTTTTCCTGGTTTTGCTGCTTACAGGTGAGATGACCTTCCCGGCTGATACGATTCTCTTCTTCTACGATTCAGGCTACAGAGCTGAACCGGACTTAGTTTGAGCCAGTGGGACTCATCCCAGAAATGCATCTCCCAGCTTCTGTGCTGTGACTGCCTTCAAGGCAGCTTGCGATACCTCTTAAAAACCACATCCTCCTCTAAAATAGGCTGCTAGAACCATTAGTTATCTTTGCTAAAAACCCAAGAAGCAGGAAAATCTGAATTCTTACTGACGTGGCAGGACTGTATGCAATTAGCATAGCTTGGGAGAGTTACTTTTTTGGAAAGTTAAGTTTTTGGATTGCAACTCCTAGTATTCATTGCTGGCAGTGCTAGATACTGAAAGCTGCAGCTCAAAAATGTAACTGGAATGCATCATGGTGGGGAGAAAAAGGATATAATGGTTTTCTGTTTCATAATACTGGAACCCACTTGGGGTGGGGAAGGGTGTTATCCATTGAAGCTGAACGCTGGGAGATCCAGAGCAGCCCCAAAGGGAGCATTTCCTCACACTGTGCCTTGTTAAGCTGTAGAGGTCACTGCTACAAGAGGTAGTGGTGGGACATGAACTTGGAGGGCATTAAAAGACGTGAGTGCTGGACAGTGAAGAAAGTAAGAAGAAAATCAACTCATTTGAAATGTGGCGCTGGAGAGGAGTGCTGAGGATACCGTGGATGGCCAACAAGACAAACAAATGGGCCCCAGATCAGATCAGTCCTGAAATCTTCCTGGAAGCCAAGATGATGAAACTGAGGCTGTCGTACTTTGGACACATCATGAGAAGTCATGAACCATTAGAAAAGACAATGAAGCTGGGAAAGGTAGATGGTACCAGAAAGAGAGGAAGGCCACATGCCAGGTAGACAGACTCAATCAGGGAGATCCTGGGCCTGAGTTTGCAGGACCTAAGCAGAGCAGTGGAAGATAGTGGGTCAAAGATGTCTCATCCATGGGGTCACTATGAGTTGGAGTCAACAACAACAAATACAAATTCATGGAGGGGAAGCCTGCCTTCCACTAGCCACCGTGGCTGCATGTTATCCCTGGTACCAGAAGTAATGAGAGATTGCTGAGGAATGCGAGACAGAAGGGTGCAGCTTCACTCATGCCCTGCTGGCTGGTTTCCCATAGGGCTCTGTTTGGCCAGGAACAATGCAGGAATCGACAGGTCTTTGGTCTGATCCAGCTTTAGGGTGCTTTTAAGTTCTTCTGACTAATTGCTGTTAAAAGCTCAGGCAAACAGGATGGGTTATGTGTAATGCCAGATAAATCTCCCTGTCGTAGCCAAAGTGTCATCTCATATGTGCCCCTAAAAGATCCTCTTCCCTGTAGCCCACGTCCTAACCTCCAAGAAAGAATGAAATTGAGAAGAAGTTCATTCCTGTTTCCACTTGTCCATCAGTCAAGACACAGCTGGGAATTGTGTGGCCTGCCAGCAGATGTTGGTGGACTGCAACTCCCATCGGCCCTAGCTAGCAAAGAATGGGGGAGATAGTTTGGTGACATCTAAAAGGCTGCACAGTTTCCACATATCTCACCTGAGTGGCAGGTTCAAAGAAGCTGCCCTACAAATACTCCAGTCTTGGGCTCATTTGTAAGGTTTTCTCCATTAAACAAACCATGGAGGGTCAATAGACTCACTGGCCAGAGCTTTGAAAAGTTACTTTCTTTCTACAGCTCCTAGACGCCCCTAGACAATATAGCCAGTTTTGTGGGCTCCTAAAACATGTGAATATGATTATAGAAATGCATTCCTACACCTGGGACTCAGGGGTTTATATCCCAGACCCTCTTGTTTTCAGGGAGCTGTCCAACATCCCATTCCCCGCTGTTCCTCTCATGCTGCAGGGCTGAGCGATGAAATGTAAGTGCATTAAATTCCAGTCAATAAATGCTGCCACCCTTGCAGGGTTGTTGTCGTTTGGCGTCAGCGAATCTGCCCTGGTGAACAAAATCTTTACCGCCATCAATTTGCTGGTCCTCAGTTTTGTCATTGTGGCTGGCTTCGTGAAGGGAGATGTCAAGAACTGGAACTTGTCCGAGAACGATTTTCAGAATGACTCTCATAAATTCTTGGAGCATGGGAACAGGTAAGGGGCCTTTCCTGCCACTTGTGGCACCTGCCCAGCCTGGTTTGTGGACTGAGGTTGGCAGCTGCCATCTTCTCCTGCTCTCTGTAAGTCCACATTTGGCTGCTGCAGGTGCCGCTAGCTGCCCAATGGACCTAGTCTTGTGCCTGGGGGATAAAGAGAGCTCCGAAAATCCCTATATATGAAGACTCAGGGTTTGAGAGAAAGACTTGCACCTATGTTTAGAAATGGTGCTTTGTGTGTTTTTTTTAATTTTTTACTTCTTTTGCTTCCTTGAATGTCTCCAGAGTTATCTTTCTTTCTTTTTCAGACCTGGACCCTTTGGGAATGGTGGCTTTTTGCCCTTTGGCTTTCAGGGGATTCTCTCGGGTGCTGCCACGTGCTTCTATGCCTTTGTGGGATTTGACTGCATTGCAACAACAGGTAGAGCATCAGCTTTCAAAGAGTGCAGTGGGATGACAGAGCCACCTTCCCCCTTCTCAGTACCAGAGAGGTATTATATGAGCTTAGGCCACATAAGCAGAAGCAAAGTGTTCAGAGTATGGGAACTAATCTTCTTCCCTGTTCTGTGGTGGTCAGGACAGGTTTTGAGTAAAGTGTCTGTTTCTGGTGCTACATGGCAAACCTCCTTTGAACAACTCGTCAAGAAACTCTTGTCATTTTAAAGATTTTGTCCCCCTTGGATGTAATTAGTTGAATTTTTTAATTGGAATTTTCTTGGGATAATGATCCACATCCTTTCTCTCTCTCCAGGAGAAGAAGCCCGTAACCCTCAGCGCTCCATCCCCATCGGCATCATCGTCTCCCTCCTCATCTGCTTTGTGGCCTACTTTGGAGTTTCGGCTTCCTTGACACTGATGGTGCCCTATTTCTTGGTGAACAAGGAGAGTCCTCTGCCTGATGCCTTCAAGTCGGTGGGGTGGGAGCCGGCCCGCTACGTGGTGGCCATTGGCTCGCTCTGTGCCCTTTCTACCAGGTGAGAGGAAACGGCCAGCGGCCGAGAAGAGCCAGGGCCTGAGAGTATGCCATTTCAATCTCCAGCTGCCCAGTGAGGCGCACATGTTCCTCTGTAATGCTTTTAGTCATTTCTAATACAGTTGGCCCTCCATATCCACTGATTTTATATCCACAAATCTATGGCATGAATTTAAAAAAACAACAACAATGAATTCTAAATAGCATATTTTGATTTTGCCATTTATATAAGGGGCACCATTTTATTATGCCATTGTATTCAATGGGACTTGAGCATCCACTGATTTTGGTATCCACAGTGGTGCTGGAACCAAACCCCAGAGGATAACAAGGCCCCACTATATATATTAAGAGGTTGAACTCTTTCCAAGCTTTCTAAGATGTTTAGTGATTAATGTTTCAAAAGATGCCAAGGAATTAAGAACAGCAACCTATAAATATAGCTGAGAAAAACAGCAGATTAAAATTGGCACTGGTACTTAAGAGAACGGGGGGGGGGGGGGGGGGCGGGGAAGGGACACAAAAGATTATGAGAAAGTTGAGTGTTATTAAATCTCAACAGAAACAGGGAGGCCTTCACCTAATGCCTAAAGCAAGAGGTAAGGATCATGTGGTCCTATGCATTTGTTGTACTGCACTTCTTGGCTTGACTTTGCACCTCTTGGCTTCTGCCCAATACAGCTTGCTGGGCTCCATGTTCCCCATGCCGCGAGTGATCTACGCCATGGCCGAGGATGGGCTTCTCTTCCGGTTTCTGTTCCGGGTGCACAGCCGGACCAAGACTCCTTTGGTGGCCACTGTGGTGTCGGGAATCATTGCTGGTATGGATGCATTAATGGACATCTTTCCATCCCCTTCTGTCCCCATCAGCTCTCATGGGACTCACTTGGCATGTCTTTTCTTGCAGCCCTGATGGCTTTCCTTTTTGAGCTGAAGGACCTGGTTAACCTCATGTCGATTGGCACTCTCTTGGCATACTCCCTGGTGGCTGTTTGTGTCCTCATCCTCAGGTGGGTCTCTCTTCGTTTCAACAACTCAGCCGAGGAGCTCCAGGCCTTGGGACCCAATCCAGCTTTCTAAGGATCCCAGTCTGGCCTCCTCTGGGCTTCACCAGAGAGCCGTGATTCCTTCCCTCATGATGCCATTGTTTGTTTCTTTATTTTTAAAAATTTCTTCAATTTAGATCCTGCCTTTTTCTCCATATGTGATCCAAGGTCACTTACAAACAAGTTGCAACAATATGCAACTAGAACCATGACGATGTGGAAGTTTAAAAACAATTATCAATCATGTTTGAACACCTGCAGCTTAAAAAAAAAAAGATAACAAAGAGGTTTTTAAAAAACTACTAAGATAACAACGCAGCACACAGACATCCCATTAAAGAAACCTTCCTGCACAACCAAATAATTGGAAAATGCCAGTTTAAACACAAACAATCTTTACTTGGTAGCAAAATGGAGAATTTCACAGATCTGCAAGTCTGGTAGCTGCTCACATGAAGGGTTGTAATGCCTTTCTCCAAGGAATAAGTCCCTGACAGTAGGAGCTTTAAACCCAGATATTCTGTAATTTGCGCGGAAAGAGGTTCCATTGTCTATATTCTGTAATTTGGGCAGAAAGAGGTTCCATGTCCTGTCTAAGTATGATACTCTGGCCCACTTTGCTTTGTGGATGCTCCTTTTTTCCAAGGCTTGACAGGGTGTTACAATTCCCGGTCATACCATCATGCCAGCCTGAAAACACCCAAGATTTCAGAAGTGAAGCTGGGTTGGGCCTGAGTGGCACTTGGATGAGCATCTCCTGCTAGAACTAGGAAAGCATCCTGTGTGAAATTCTGGAGAGTGGTTGTTGCCAGCTATAGTTGACTATAATGGGCTTGAAGGACCCCAAGAGTCTGATGTGGGGTAAAGGAAGCTAGCATGCTTCTATGGAAGATGCTAAATTCAATCTCCAGTCTCCTTGGTAAGGCTCATAAAGAATCCTGCCTGAAACCTTGGAGAGATACAGCTGCCAAGCCAAACTGTCCTTAAGTGGTCTTAGTGGACTCTGGGGGATCTGACGTCATCTAAGGCAGCTTCCCATGTTCTTGCATTAACTCTGCATCTTCGCTTACAGATACCAGCCAGAGCTGTTCACCAACTCCAGAGATTTGGAGATGCTGGAGGTGAACGGAAGCGAAGAAGAGAAGGTGATCATCAATCGTGCTGCTACGGAGAGCCAAATTGTGTTGAAGGAGAAGTTCACCTGGAGGAACCTTTTCTGCCCTGAGGTGGACACCCCAACCCGCCTCTCGGGGCGCGTCGTCTACATCAGCAGCACCATCATTTGTAAGTGCCAAGCAGAGGTGGGACAAGCTGGTCAGATCTCGTTCTAAGGTTTCTACAAATTGCGCGTTCTAGTTCACTTTGCCGGAACGTGGAGCTCACAGGTGACAATGCTTGAGACCATGGCTGTTTCTAAATGGGAGCAGGCAGAGTCCTACAGCAGTGGAGATGGGCACATGAGAGCCCTTGGCCAGCCAGGAGCATTTGGTTAATTTTGGTGGAGCACAACAAAAGTTCCAGGTCAAGAACAAGCAGACTCCCTGCACCAGTTTTCCTCTCCTCAGGATCTGCAGTGGGTCTCATGGGTCCTTAAAAATAGACACATATACTGAAAAAACAAAACTCTTAGGTGGCCAGAGGTTCACTTCCAGGTTCATAAGGAAGAGTGGAAAAGTTGCACCTCATTTTACTGCAAACCCAACTCCTGGATGCTTCCTAGAGAAGAAAATGACATTTTTGGGAAGGAGATCCTCTTTCCATCTGGAGTGTGCTCCCCTAGATGGATTGATACTGGCATTAGCTTTGTTCCAGTTCCAAATTCAAACATGGCTTACTGTCAAAGCTGGGGGCAGGGTCAACATGATTTTTAATTTGCCTTAATTGTCCAACATATTTTAGATGCAAATTATTCATTGTTCATTACTCATTGTTATTTAAAATTTAGTAAGTTGCTTTGAATTGGTTTTGCTGGTGTTTTATCCTGAGATCTTGTAATATAGTCAGGAGTCAAGCCAGAACACTGCATGCCGTGGTCTCTGGTTCTGAGATTTCCAGTAGAAGAATTCTCAGGCTTGGAAAACTGGAAATAAACCTGTGCAGGTCTCACAAAAACTTGCTTTAGTTTTTAATTTTGGTCTACCTTCCTCGCAGCTATCATGATCACTGCCTTGTGTGGCATCCTGGCACAGAAAGGGGTAGCGCTCATGGAAGGAGATGTCAGCTGCATCATCGCCTGCGTGCTTCTCCTCAGCATTTCGCTTCTCTGCACCATTGTCATCTGGAGGCAGCCAGAAAGCAAAACACATCTCAGTTTCAAGGTAAACACCAAGCTAGCAAGCTAACACGGAACAATGGATGCAATTCGCAGGAAAAGAGATTCCACCTCAACATTAGGAGGAACTTCCTGACATTAAGGGCTGTTTGACAGTGGAACACACTCCCTCGGAGTAGAGTCTCCTTCGTTAGAGGTCTTTAAGCAGAGGCTGGATGGCCATCTGTCGGGGATGCTTTGATTGGGAGTTCCTGCATGGCAGGGGGTTGGACTGGACAGCCCTTGTGGTCTCTTCCAACTCTATGATTCTAGCAAGGACCTTCAGGGATTGTATATGTCAAAGCCAAAGGCTTTCACTTTGGAATCCCACTATTTGCTTTTTGCAGGAAGGGCACCCGCCTCTTGCTCTCTGACATCCTTGTGAGCCGATGTTCCAGCTTTTGTATGGACTGCCCCATTCTTGTTGTTGTGTGCCTTCAAGTCAATTCTGACTTATCATGGTGTTTTCGGGAGTTGAGAGTGTGTGCCTTGTGCAAGGTCACACAGTTGTGTTTCCACGGCTGAGTGGGAAATCCAACCCTGATCTCCAGAGTCACAGTCCAAGGCTCAAATTACCCCACTGGCTCTGCCCTCAGTTCTCCAAGGTTGAAATTAGTTCTGATCAGTAAGAGTTTTAAACTAGAACATGCTGGTATATTCACCTATATTGCTTGAAGCCATAGCTTCAAGAACAATGCCATCTTTGAATATCTGAGAGCCTGTTGTGCAGAACAAGCTTGTTTTCTGCTGCTACAGCTAAGCATTAGGAAAAATCTGATAGCAAGAGTTTTTTGACAGTGGAATAATTTACCTTGGGAGCTAGTGGACTCTCCATTTTTGAAACTTTAAAAAATTGACAACTGCCTCTCAGGGATTCTTCCTTTTTCCTCAGGTGCCTGGCTTGCCACTTCTCCCGATTTTCAGTATCTTGGTGAACGTCTATCTCATGATGCAGCTGGACTCAGGCACTTGGATCCGCTTTGCGGTCTGGATGGCCATAGGTGAGACTACCAGTGCGATTCTGCTCATGAAATCCTACATGAGGAACTGTGTCTGGGATGCTGTAGTCATTGCTTGGGTGCTTTTGGGTGTGAATGCATGCGCAGCAGGGGTTGGGGAAGCATTGGAAGAAGGGAACAGCAGCTGCTCTCATGACCACAAGTTTTTCCCATTTTCCTTCTAGGCTTTGCCATCTATTTTGGCTACGGGATCCAGCACAGTGTGGAAGGACAAGTGGCCCGGCAGTCCACCAGCACCAAACCTCTGAATATCACTAGTTCTGACCAGAGTCAGGATACAGCTATATGAGGAAGAAGACAATCTTTCCCTACCCTCATCATCCACACACTATGGATGCCCTTGAGTTATTCACCTGCCACCTCCCCGTGCAAATGACAGGCAGATGGCAGAGTCCCAGGTATATGGTCTCTATAACAAACTTGCAACAAAAATGTCACCCTGCGCGGGAGGCCGCTCATGCCAGCACTGAGCAGGTGGTAGGTCAGACTCAAGGCCCCGACCTTAACCCTGAAACCAAGGCTAATAAAGCCAAAGCAGGGCCAGCTCAAAGTGCATAACCTCCAGTCCCCCAGGCCTTGCTGGTGGGAAGCCAAAACCAGGCAGCAAAGCTACCAAAACACCCAACGTCTGTATTTATTCTGTTTGGCCTTGCTGGCCAGATGTTGCCTTTCTTGTGTCTAGACATACATGGAAGTGTCAGATTGTCTGTCCAAAAACAGTCCTCAAAAACCTGGGGCTAGAAGCCCCTTTTTGTGCTTCTTTTTAAAAAGCATTGTTTGTATATTGTTGTGAGAATATTATGTGTTTTTTATGATTAAAACTCCAAAGGACTTAAGACAGGAAGGAAAGATTTTGATATGTCTGGCTCACAGCCTTTGTCTGCTGGCAGTTTGGTTTCTCACGGAATTCATCCTTAATGGGGAAATTATTTTTCAGCATGAGCTAATGGCACTGCCTCCAAGCACTACAGAATTGTATCAGGGCTTGAGTAAAACCAATGTTGGTAGTTCAATCCACTGTGAAGCTGGTGGGGCAGTGGCTGGTTTAAGAGTCCTTGCTGCAGGTTTATTTAGGGCAGAGCTCTAAAAATGTCACCCTGACTGGCCTGTTAAATTTCTGATACAGTATTTTTAAAGGATGCTTTGTGGTGCCTAAAACTGAGGAAGTCTATGCTTGAAATCAAGTATTCAGTGGCCTGAATCGACTTTTAAATATACAATTACAATAGCTTGATCCTGCCTGAACTGCAAAGGTTCCATTCTGCAGAACCCTGAGATTTGTAATAAGACACTTAGAAGCCTTTGCTAGAGACCACTAGATTGGTTCCTATGAATTAGATACAGCAGTAGAGTTCTCTCAAAAAGTAAACGCAAAATTCCCTGAGAGAGATTTTAATCGCAAAGTTCTGTCGGATGTAGCCATGATGGTAGTATGAAACCCCTAAACTAAAAATATTGTAATGCTTCCACTTCTCACAGGGATGGGAAATAATTATAGACAGGACTTCAAAACCCACCCAGATAGGGAATACCTGTGGAGCACATCCAGCCCATGAGTTGACAGGCAGGCAGCCATCTCTGATGCAGAATCTGTTTGTGTGGAGTGTGTCATCACACTCATAAGCAGCTGTTATTTTTTGGGGTGGGGTGAGGATGGGAAGGAGATCTATTATCTAAAAGAAACAGAGACAATTTCTTGCAGCATCAGTATAGATAAAAAACAAAGCAAAGACATTCTTACAAGCAGATCCCTCCTTTTTATTTCTGCCAAGCCATACAGTCCTTGAGACTGCAGGGCATCTGGCACATCTTAACAGGTTGAGGAAGGTTATGGCTTAGCCCAAAACACATGCCCAGAGCCAGAGGGAATCCTCCTGCTGCTGCACCTAATTCAGCTATTAACCCGAAAAGAGAAAATACACTACAGGTTGAGTTTCCCTTATCCGGAATTCCAAAATGGTCCATGTGGGCAGCTGAGATAGTGACACCTTTGCTCTGTAATGGTTCAATGAGCCCCATTTTGTTTCAGTCACAAAATTATTTTTTTAAAAATACTTTGTATAAAATTACCTTCGAGGTGTATACGAAGCCTACATGAATTTCACATTTAGACTTAGGCCCCATCCCTGAGATATCTCTTTATATATATGCCAATATTCCAAAATCTGAAATGGAAAAACTCATTTTGGATAAAGGAAACCCAACCAGTAATTCCCAAGTGTTAGTACATTTAAGGTGACGCCCCTCATAATGTATGATTTGGTTATACAGAACTGGAGCCAGAGGAATATCATCAGCTCATATACGTGGCACAATCATACATCCCAAGCATGACGAGACAGCTGCCAGGATGTTATCTGCTATAAATCAGTTCTGACAGAACAGATTCAAATTAAACTAATGAAGAGTCACTGGCTCCAGGCTTGGGGTAGAGGAGGTTTTATAGAAGACAAATACTTTCTCTCACACACCCAGTGATAAATAAAATGCCTTAAGTGCAAGTTTTATTTTACTCCCTGCTGCTCATGACTCCTTGAACTGACTCCCAGTTCTTCCTTGTTTTTTGGCTCTATTCAAATCAGACTGGAGGATTTGCATACTGAAAGTGTAAAAAAATTAATAAAAAACACACCCACTTTTTAAAAGGACTCCCACAATAATGAAGACAACTACCAACATACTGATGAAACCTGTCCCTTCCAGGTGCCAAGGAAAAACAATTGTAGGACTTCCATCAAAGCTTACCAGTGTCACTTCTAAGGTTTACATATATACACACTCCAAAAGCAGACCAGGGGCAAAGACCTCTAAAGCCTGAACCAGTGCCAAACTCCAGCTCACAGAAATCTTTTGAAGCCTCTTAACAAACCTCCAGCCTAGACCTTTTACTAGACACATGTGAGTATTTCCCAAAGCCTCAGGCAGTTTTAAGACATCAGAGGACACAGGCAACTGTTCCATGCCTATAGATATACTTGATGTTTCATCCTTTGTGGCCGGGGGAGTGGTGGTGGTGCTGAGAAAACCACCCGTTAACCCTGGAGCTCCAGGCTGTGGAGGCTTACTCTCTTGTAGCAGAATCTCACTGTTTCTGATCTGAACATCCATTTGTGAGTAAGAGTCCTGTAACTTGAATGTGACATCTTGTTAGACTTGTTGGACCAAATAAAAAGTTGTCACGCTAGCGTGTGCTGCGTCCTTTGTAAGCAAAACACCGATACACAACGATGATCTCCTGTGACAAGAGGAGGACACCTGAGCAGCTCTGTTATGTGCTTTCAAGCTGGCCCCAATTTATGGCATCCTATTTGCATAGCTTTGCCTTTGGGGCTGAGAGAGTGAGACCTACCCATGGCTTAGCAGAGGTTCAATCCTTAGTCCCCCAGAATCCTTGTCCAACACACAGCACAAACTGTCTGGAAGGCATCAGAGGTTGTTCAGTAAGTCAAGGTTCTATATGGCTTAGCCTAGTTAGGTCTGCATGCGTACCTGACAAGCCATACAAGATTGTAGCCCTCCTGTGCTCAGGAATCAAGGTCCTTCTTCAGAGTAATATAAGATGGCGTATAGACTTTTAACATAAAAAGCAATGAAAAGAAACCAGAATCAAAATTCTTTTAACAACCACCAAATTAATTGCAAATATCTCTGAAAATGTATTTATATGAGCCAGTCAGTTACAGGATAATACTGCATACATCTCATTATGTTGACCTATGCCAAAATAAGTGTCTGCAATAATCAAAGTTCTTCTATCACAATAAACTTCATTAGTCTTTATGATGCTACAGAACTTTAATATTTCTATTAACTTGATAATTTACTTAAATAAACTTTATTCTTATACCCTGCCTTTCTGCTGCAGCAATCAAGGCGGCTTACATGACTAAAATAATAAATGGACCCTCCTGTTAAAATAAAATTAAATACAATTATAAATTAATATAATTTATTTAAATTAAATACATACTTAAAATATGTTCCAACTGTAAAATACAGTTTATTATATTTTTGAAAAGATATTTTATGAACTAAATACTGAAATTCAGGTTCAATAAATTAAAGCCATAACAATTACACAGAGAGGAAAAGCTGTGATGTGCAAACTTCACCTACTAGGAATATACAAAGATGAGCTTGACCTGATTTCTGAAGAAAGCAGAATTGTGGTTTTTTTCTCAACCTTTCTTTACAGATTCTTACGTGATTACAGATGTGAATGAAAGGTAGTGGTTGCCACCCTGTCAGAAACATTCACTAACATGATTGTTGCGGAGGGAGAAAACCCACCCCACCTGTCCAAGACACACCTTCCTCCTCTGACTCCCCTTCTTCAAAATAACCAGGTAGCTGGAAACAGCTGAGAAGTATCTGGCTACGTCTCTACAGCCAGACAAAAAATAATAATGTCATCTTTTGGAGGATTCCCATCAGGATGACTTTGTGCATTCAACAACAGGAACATAACTGGTTGTTTTTTTGGTCTTCTGCAGGAGGTAAGACAGAGCCAAGTTCCAAAGCATCCATAGACATTCTATCTAAATGACAACTATTCTTCAGTATTACCGATATGTACCTTATTCCTCTTATTTATGTCTAAACTTCAAAGCAATAAAACGGAATAGCAGATGCATGCAAATTCGTAGCAAAGTCAAATATTAAAAGATCTTCATTTTGAATTTTCAGAAATAACACTCTCAGGTTTTAAAATTCAAAACATTTCTGTCCTAAAAACATATTCTAAAACCTCCTCTTGTGATTTTATTGTCATCCAAAAAATAAAAATCTGAAATTCCTCAACAAGTAATATAGATAGTATGTATGCCATTGAATCTTCATATCGAAAAATATATGCAGGTCAAAGCCTTCCATTACGGATACACAGGTGAGCATTTTAGCCACTTTTGAGACAAGAGTCAGGCACTTTCCTGGCGCTCACATCCAGAAATCTGGATATCAACCACTTTTTAGAAATCTGGATGTAAACCATCTTCCAAGGAGGGAGATGTATCTTCTAGTATCAAACCTGTGACAGATAGGAAAAGTCAGATGGACATACAGCAGATATCTCCCTTCATTTCAACATAAAACCATTAGAACAAGAGGGTAGAGGAATGAGGAGGAAGTTAGGAATGCAAAGCTATGTGAGTCTTGTAACTGGCAGGTTAAAGCCCAACCCCACAGAAATATTAAAGGTTACTTTAGAGGTCACTTCAACCATGGATTTCACAAACTGTGACGCTCCATCTAGAGAATGTAGATACAAAGAAGACTTTTGAAGCAATTAATTTTAATAAACATTTATTTTGCGTAGTAAAATATTTTTACCATGCCCTATGTCGACAGACCCAAGGACAGGAAATAATTTAACACAGCGTATCTATATTAAGATGAGAATCATGTGTATATACAGAAATATTTACAGATGTAAAGTTAAATAACTTTCTTCATTCAGTTTAATTTACTGAGCTCAGTTCACAGAATACAAATTTGCATGCATAAATATATTCACACAAATACATAGATACATATATAGAGATGCAGACAATAATTTTTTTATAATTCAGAAATGTCTCTATAGTAATTCTTTTTTTGCCTCTAAGCTAGGAGAGGATGCGAAGAGAAGAAGAGGGAAGGAAATCACTTGTGTTACATACTCTTTTCCTTCTTTTCAAGAAAGAAAGTGACTTGCAACCAGGACAGGGAATCTGGCTGCATACACAATCCCATACATTAGCTTACCAGACAGGAGAGTGCCCAAAATGATTTCCACTCTGCCAGTTCCCCAGATGACCTTTAAACATCAAGAACCTGGAGCAATCCCATGGGGTCCTGCCACAACTGCTTGCCTTAAGACATCCCACAACAGGGACTGTGTTGCTGTACCTCAACCTCCAGCACCTCAGAAACACTTTGGTTGAGGCACTGTTAGGTTGCTTTGGGGGGAGGTCACATTTAGAGATTCAACAGCATAAATGTGAAACCCCAGAAATTACAGTATCCCACCTCAGACTATCATATCTGCTTAACAGCATGGCAGCCTATAAACAGTTGAGGGAAAGAAGCCGCAATAGCCCAGGTGTATGTGCTGATTGTGTGAGCAAAGGCCCAGTGATCTTAAAGTCCACACAAGGAGACGACTACAGACCTTTCATCTGATGTATGCCACGGTCAGAGTTCCACAGCTGCCAACACTTCTGTTCAGCAAAGGCAAACCTGGCAAGAGATGCCAAGGTCACCTACCAATGTGTTCCACAGTCCAACCCTATATTGTGGCAGCATCACCCAGACTTTTAACACAAGAAGAGGTACCTCTGCACTGGCAATTTTTCAGCAGGGTCTTCAGATTTTTAATTTCCTCAGTGAGGCGTTGGTTTTCCTGACGTAGTCCTTGACACTGATGGTAAATCAAAAGCCACGTTAACTTGAAAAAGGGAGACTTTAATTACTGCACAAAAAGACGACAGTTCTGAGTCATATGGGTTCAAGAGGATACTCTCAGTTAAGAAGGCTGCCAGAAGCTTCCTGCTGCTACAATACAGCAAATGCACCCTACATGTTTCTTGATTATATTATTGGTAAGATGTATGCTAGCAGGTGGGCTTCATATTATCTAAGAATAATGCAAAATATTTCAAGAGCTCTTGAAACTATACAAAGAGGCTGATTTGGTTTTCTTAACGAACATATTATAGACCTATGTCATGCCTTAGCACAGGCAGAGGAATGGATGAAAATTCAAGCTTGTGGTTAAAGACTCTGTTTTGAGGTGTCAGAGCACAACACATTGCAGCTAACAGCCTCAGAGCCACAGCCAAAGGGTGGGGAGAATTAGGACAGCAATGTCCAATCGCATCTGGAGGAATGATGTCCATTTTCTGGATCTCCGGCAGCCAAGATCCAGCACAACAACCTCTTTCCTCTTCTGCCTTGTTGCATCCCCATCGTTTCCCCCTCATCCCGAAAGCATGCATGTCACCAAGAGGGCTCCAGCCGTGGAGTTCATCTAATGCAAACCCTGTTCCAAGTGCAGGATCTGCAATGCAGGATTGTAGTTCTAGCATTATCTAGTACATATATACAGCTCTTTCAGTTATGCCTCTTAGGACTGGTTTCTAGATCCCTCAATATTTGGGATCTCCCTTCTCTGGATGTACCCAGTTTGTAAGTACTCCATGGGGCTCCAAGTTTACCAACACTTTCTCTTAAGCAGTTATAGATCTTGTAGTACAAAATCTTATAGTTTGCACAACCAAATCAATCAAGCTCTTTGAACAGACATTTTGCAGTTACAGCATCTAGTTAATTTGCGCAAAATATTTATACCCTACCTTTATTTCCAACAGGAGGCATCTAATGAGCAAAAATGAGTACTTAAAAATGCTCAAGAAATATATGAGTTGGGAAAATAATTTTTAAATGGTTATTTTTCATTACTTAAAGTTGCCATGATTAATTCCATCCTTCATGCAACCGCCTGGCCTTACCTGCAAGCAATTCCTAGAACCTGGAGCATCTCTGGGGACCTGCCTTGCTGTCAAGATAGATCCACTTGTGTGTTTCCATTTCAAACCTGAAAACAAAACACATTATTTCTCAACTCTGGACTGGTGCAAATAGCCTTGGTGCCCCTGAGATAGCATATGCTTGATACTGCTGTCCCAGCCCTCAAACTAAAGGTTACACTTAATGCGTATTCAGAAATGGTGCTCCCTTAAGTGGTGAGAGACATCTGTTGATCCTAGCAGTTTCTTTTGCTCACCTCCATATTTTGCATTCCAACATGCTTCCTTTTGAGATTGGACATGAGGACGACTTTGCAAGACTGACTGCAAAGCATGCATCTGTAAGGAAATCCTCCTGTTTGGGGGGGGGGGGAATGCTAATTACAGCTTAATTTCTGTTCTCATCTATGTTACACAGTGCCAGAATATTCACTAGTCTTCCTGCATTTATGAAAGAGTATTTGGGCTGTTGCTTCCCTCTGCTGGTGACAAGCCACCACTGCAAAAAAAGCCATTTAGTTGGCAATTCTCTAGGCATGAAGGCATTTCACTTCACCTGACACCTACTTCCTATATCTAGGAGGGAGATTTAGGATCCTGTACTACTGGAAGCGTGCTCAAGCCCCCTAAAAACAACGCATGTGTCTACACAGATCTTTTCTCTCCCCACTACAGCCCTGATAGTTAATCCTTTCACAGTTGTCCCATCTGCTCCTATACACACCCCAATCCTGCCACCTGACAAAGATTTTACTTTTTAGAGAAACTGTAGGGCTTTCTAGATGGGCAAGAAAGTGTGACATGAAGTTGCCTTTTCCTTAATGCTTAGCAGCTGCACCGCAGCCTTTAGATGGAGCTGCGCTGTTACGCAGTTTTTAAAAAAGAAGCTGGGAAAACCAGCATCTTTTTAAAGGCGCTTCTTCTCCCCTAAAACGCAAAAATAGGCGTTTTCATGGCACACTTTTCCTTTTTTCTCATCTAATGGCTAGAGTTTCATGCAGCCATGAACACACTTCTTTTTGCCAATCTAGAAAGCCCCTAAGTTGATGCAACTTCAGCTGTAAGCTATTGCCTAAATAAAGTCAGCATTCGGAGACACATGGCACTTTTTTCCTAGGTATTTTGGTAGCCTACATCTAACGCTCGCTGTTGTCGCAAGGATTCAAAGAGTTGGAGACACGCTGGAATGGGTTTTGACCAAGGCAACGAGGATGATAAGTGAATGGGAGAGCAAAATATGCGAGGAGAGGTTGATCACAGTCTTTAACGACTTCAAGGGCTGCCTCACTTGTTCCTTGCAGACTCAGAGAGTAAAACTAGGGCTGCATCCACACTGGAGACATAACCCGGTTTGACACCACTTTAAGTGCCTTGGCTCAAGGCTATGGCATTCTGGGAGTTGGAGTATGTTGTGGGGTCCAGAGCGGAGCTCCGCTCCGGGCCCACAACATACTCCAACTCCCAGAATGCCATAGCCTTGAGCCAAGGCAGTTAAAGTGGTGTCAAACCAGGTTATGTCTCCAGTGTGGATGGGCTGACAGCCACCTGCTTGGGATGCTCTAGCAGCAGATCCTGCATTGAGCCTGACGGCCCATAGGTTCCCTTCCAGTTCTATGACTCTAATCCGCACACAAAGCCCAGACAACTAACCTGTAGGGACTGGAAGTCTTGTTCCCGGAGGCTTGTTCTCCCCCTGAGGCTTCAGATCCTTCAGACCGGCCGAGGAGCCACCGAGCGAAGGTTTTTTGATGCGTTGCAAAGGAGCCTGGACGGACACGGCAGATTTCTTCTCGCAAGGCACTTCTGCCAAACTGTTTCTCGTTTTATCACGCAGCGGTTTCTGTTAAGAGACGTGACCCAAGCATTAAGACAAACTTAAAGTAGGGAGTATGTTCAATTAATGGTAGACACGTAACTCTTTTTTTAAAAAAGAAAATAAACATATTTTTTTCTTTTTTCTTGGGCATGTCAGAATGGGTGGTTCATAATAATAGCAATAATAATTTAATAATAATAAAATTTATTCATAGCCCGCTCCTCTGTCAACCAATTGGAGCGGGTTACAACAACTAAAAAGATACAAGAGAAAAATGACAATGACCCATACCCAGCCACCCACCCCTTAAAATTGGATTAAACTAACACCAAAGTTAAAAACAACGCGATTAAAATTTCCATGATATAAAACAACGATGCGGAGTCAAAGGCTTTCCATGGCCGCCATCCATTCCAACCCCATTCTGCCATGCAGGAACTCTCCATCAAAGCATCCCCATTGACAGATGGCCATCCAGCCTCTGCTTAAAGACCTCCAAGGAAGGAGACTCCACCATTAATTCCACTGTCAAACAGCCCTTTCTGTCAGGAAGTTCCTCCTAATGTTGAGCTGGAATCTCTTTTTCCTGGAGTTTGCATCCATTGTTCCGGGTCCTATTCTCTGGAGCAGCAGAAAACAAGCTCGCTCCCTCCTCAATGAGCCCAAAGCTCATTATCTGTCTCCAAGGCTATGGAATTCTGGGAGCTGGAGTCCGTTGTGGGGTCCAGAGCTCATTATCTGTCTCCAAGGCTATGGAATTCTGGGAGCTGGAGTCCGTTGTGGGGTCCAGAGCTCATTATCTGTCTCCAAGGCTATGGAATTCTGGGAGCTGGAGTGTGTAGTGGGGTCCAGAGCTCCTTGTCTGGCTGAAAACTATGGAATTCTGGGAGCTGGAGTCTGTTGTGAGGCCCAGAGCTCCTTATCTGGCTCCAAGGCTATGGAATTCTGGGAGCTGGAGGCCCATAGCTTGTTGTCTGACTCACTTGCTATGGAATTCTGGGAGCTGGAGTGTGTCGTGGGGCCCAGAGCTCGTTGTCTGACTCAGTCGCTATGGAATTCTGGGAGTTGAAGTTTGTTGTGGGGCCTTAAGGCCCCACAACAAACTCCAACTCCCAGAATTCCATAGCCTTGAGCCAAAAAAAAGAGCCGCAGCGGTGTCTGCTCCAGTCGTAGGTACCTGAGCCCGGCTCGTCCCGAGGAGGAGGGCCGCCTTGCTCCTCCTCTTCCCCCTCGGCGTGGCTAAGATTCCCGAGGAGGAGGATTGCCGGGCCTTCCCTCCATCGGAGGGGCGGAAGACGCGCCTCTTCTTGCTCCCGGGGAGCCCTAGCCCTCCTTCGTCGTCCTCGTGAGGCCTCTTCCCTCCAAAGGACGGCTCCGTCAGGGTTTCGGCCCAAGAAGCCGGGGTCGAGGTGGCGGCGGCGTTGCTCGGTTCCCACTCGAAGGTGAGGTCGAGGCGGGGCGAAGGGCCCTGGCCTCCGTCGTAGGTGAGGTTGGGGCTCCTCGAGCAGGACAAGGCCGAGGTGCTGAGGGGGGTCAGCCGCTCGCCCTCCACCGTCGAAGGGATTCGAGGACGGCTCTCTCCTTCTGCTTCTTCTTTTAGGGCCGCCGCTAAGGCCTCGCACTCCTCGGCGAAGGCGCTGCGGTACAAGAGCCGAATCGGGCTCGACGACGGAGGATTCTCCTCAGGACCAGGCGACGCCATCTTGGAGAAAAAATCGTCGACAAAATTTACCTCAGGATTTGTCTTTTTCCTCTTTTCCCTCGCCGCGCCCTGATTGGATCTACGGTTCCCAAGCAACCCCTCGAAGGAAGCCTCTGATTGGCTCTTACGACGCTCGTGGGTGGGGTTTATAGGGTGACGCTGTTTTTATGGGCGGGGTTTAAAGGGGGCTGCCATTTTGTAAGTGGGGGTTTACAGGGGGCTGCCATTTTTATGGGCGGGGTTTACAGGGGGACGCCATTTTGTGGGTGGGTTTTTAAACGGGGACGCCATTTTGTGGGCTGGGTTTACAAAGGGGGAGCCCCGTTCGAGTTTGGCAAGCTAGCGGAGTCGAGCGTGTGCGCATGCGCACTGAAGTGGCGTCTTTCTGTCCATCCCACCCTCCTCTCTTCTCCTCCAATCGCAACGCTGGAAACACAGAACAAAGTCATGTGGTCCCGGCTGGCCAATCAGAGGAGACAATAAAGACATTCCTGGTTTCCCTGTCCTCCAATAATTGTCGCTGACTCCCAGCTCCCTCTGGATCAAGGCTATGGAATTCTGGGAGTTGGAGTATGTTGTGGGGCCCAGAGCGGAGCTCTGCTCCGCTCTGGGCCCACAACAAACTCCAACTCCCAGAATTCCATAGCCTTGAGCCAGAAAAACAGTTAAAGCGGTACCAAACTGGGTTGTGATTTCTCCAGTCTGGATGCAGCCTAATAAGTGACCTTAGCCAAGTCACACTCTCTCAGCCTCAGAGGCAAAACCTCTTCTAAACCAATTAGACCAAGAAATTATATTATTATATAATATAATATATAATTTACTATACTATACTATAATAAAATATATTTAATTATATTAATAAAATTAATATATATTAATATATATGTATTATTAATATATAAATATATAATTATATTTAATTATATTAATATATATATATATATATATATACCTATTATATTATAATATACAAATTAATATATAAAACCCTAGAAATGACTTGAGGGAATATGAATAAAAAATACACCTGTTGTGTTGGCTTCATTTTTTTTTTTAAAAAAAATGAGTTTAAAATGGCAATTATTTTTACTCACCCTCATCCCAGCCTACCTTACAGGGTTATTGTTGTAATTTTAAAGGGGGATAGAGCTGGAGGGGTTTCCTGCTCCGCTTTGGGCCCACAACAAACTACAATTCCCAGAATTTCACAGCATTGAGCCATGGCACTTAAACCGCTTTATTTCTCCAGTGTGAACACAGCCTTAGAGGCACAGCCGAAGCGCTTAACTCTGTAAGCCGCTCCGAGAGCCTTTAGGGCTGAAGAGCGGGGTGTAAATACTGTAAATAAGTAATTAAGATTTATTAGACCATTTCTATAGACCATTTCTAGAGAGACAGCTAAAACTGAAATTAGCTGTCGCAACAAAATCTGCTAAACCCCATCATTAAAGACTAACACATTTCCTATGAACCCCTAACAGGACAACATGGTCATATTGGAGACAATGGTATCATTGAATGAAGGATTTTTCTCTGAAGGTACACTTTAGATGGCAGGCCCAGGAGCGAAGCTGTGCTTATAAAATAGTAAGGCCAGCGAGAAATGCAGAAACATATATGAACAGGGATAACTGCTTTATTAGCACGAGATGCATAAAACCGTAGTGGCGATTAGCAGATTATCATGCACCAAGAAATCTTGTTGCAAAAAGCTGACAAGAGGGTCTGAGTTGTTTTGTGAAGACTGACGTTTTTGCGCATAGTTGGGAATCCCAATTGTTAGCTGGATTTCAATTACTGAACAATGCGTTTGCCACCGGCCCTGCCATCCGACTCATGTGTTTGAATGCATACATACAGGATGCTATTTCAAGCACTATTTGTGGGGAAAACCAGCCACACAGCTCCATAGGCTTTTCAGGAATTACAAGCTGCAGTCCTGAACAGAAAATCTGAACCGCCAAGAGGTAGATTCCTTAATATTATACGCATAAAAGTCAGAGAGATGCAGAACATGGTGGTGAGTTACACGGGAGGACAATTTGACTCACCACCATGTTCTGTATTCATATACACATGTATGAACCTTTCATACTGTATGTCATTCTTAGTCATTAATTCATGTTTAAAGAGAGGGGTTCCGACACAGCTTGCTATCTTTTATCCCAGTTTCCCCAGCCCAGCCTCATAGGCCATGCCTTATTTCAAAGGTTAGCTCACAACACAGATCTTTCAACAAAAAAGTTTGACAGCAGAAATTCCAGAAAACCATTTACCTGTCGGATGTTTTAGACTTCAAGATCCCAGGATCCCTGGCCATGTTGGGCAAGGGAGACTTCTGGGAGTCAATGTCCAAAAGGAGGGTCGGGGAAGGTGGGATGTCAAAAGTTGAAAACTACTATACTATGAATGGTTTGTAGACACAGAGATAAAGCATATTCTGGCCATGACTTTCAAGACCAACCACCACTAGAAAGTGGCATTCCAGACAGACCAATGTTAGCTATCAGGCCAGGAACTACATGCAACTTTGCTCTCATCCCTGCCAGAAAGTATTCAGCTCCAGCTGCCGCTTGGCTTGACTGTCCAAAACCAAAGAGGACAATGTTTTTCTGCCTGCGAACACCATCTGACTAGTGTTCAGCAAGCAAGAAAGTAGGAGCTTCCTTCCACGGTTCACACAAGTATCGCAAGAGAACAGTCTATGACTGAGAAGACACGGACATGTTGGCTTCACAGTGGTTTAATATGAACAAGTCTTGGACATTACATCGGACAGTCAACTGAAGACATAAGATTGCTGAATTAGAAGCCCCACATCAGTATGTATGTATATATACATATCTATATACAGCAGCAAGAGCCTTTGATCTTCAGACTTTGTGCACCAAATGAAAGAAGGGGTTTTTAAAACCCACAGGTAATGCAGATTCACCAGGCAACGGCAGAAGACTGCTTGATACAGGACCATCGGAACCTCTTCGAACAGCAGGTGGGCGCAACCTGTCCAGAAGCAGCTTCTTCAGTTAGTTGCTTTGGCAGCCAAGGAGTATCTCCAAGATACTCCATAAATGGGGAGTGCATCTCCATCACCTCCTCCACTCCACCCCAAAACATGCAGTATTTTTTTGTACAGGGTCTTCTTCCTGCCCCCGTCCCTGGCGCCATACTCTTACCACCATTGTTGAAAAGCGGACGGCGCAGAAAAGGCAATGTTAAAGTCACTTTATTACTTGTCTTGGTTCTCCCCGTTCCCACATACATGCTGCAAGACCCATCTTTTGAGCGTAACAGCAGTCCCTTGTTGGAATCAACTGAAGACACTACCGCCACCCCCCACAAAATGGCCACAGGGTCTTTTCATGACATCCAAAGGACCTCCTAGCAGATTAAATATTAAACAAAGAGCAGAGAACTTTGCACTCTAACCCTCAATGGGTGCTGACACAAGCCTACAGGAAGGTATCCGTGAATCGCAGCAGCAAGCTGGCTGGAACTTAAGAACGAGCTGCTAATACCTCTGACTTGGCAAGGTTCAAATCCTCACTCCTGCCTGGAGAAACACTGCCCTTCAACCTTAGAAATCAAGAACCAGCCGAGGAATTGGGGAGAGGCCTCATTCACCCAGGCATCAAAAAGCTTCCATTGAGAACCCATAACTCATTTGCAGAGCCTCCTTTCTCCTAGAAGTAGCAGTTACCAAAGGTATCTCAGGCCCTGAATAGGAAGTCCTTTTTTGCATGTCTCCAACTTTTCAGGGGCTGAAAAGATACTTGGGATAGGATTAGCAGCTAATACCTGAAACATTCCCAAGGGATTGGGAGTGGAAGGAAGGTCTGGACCTGTGCATGATGGCCACTTGTGAACTCCTTCTAACTGATCTCTAAAAGGAGTTTCCAAGCGCTTTTTGGTCTCCTCCCACACCCTCCTCCCGACAGGGGAAACACTTGCTACTTTCCATTCCCATCTTGAATCAATCATTCTGGGGCGACAGACACAAAACACTAAAGGAACCTCCACAGTGGGAGGAAGGACTTTCAAGAACCAAGTTCTCCTGAGGCGGACATGCAGAAGCCCGAGAGTGCCCCACATTCTCACCCAACAAGAGAGGCAGCTTTTTGACTCATGCTGCAATCCTCACCCTGTTTCCCAGCAACCTTTCCACATTCATCAACAGGTGGAGCAGCTCTTCACAGCTTCTCACCTTCTATACAAACACCAAAGACCAACAGAACTCAACTCTGCTGCCTGACAAAAGGATTGGGATGAGGTGGCGTGGCAGGCAACACTGGACAAGTGGGCGCGGGAAAGGAAGGGAGGGAAAGTCGGACAGAAAAAAGCTGGTTCGGAAGAGAAAGTGTAAAAATAAATGTCATTTTTGCAGTGGGTGGGGGAGAGAAAAATGGAGGATGCCAGGCTCCCCTACTGGCGGACTTTCCCCGGGACGTAATTCCTATCAATGATCTCCTCTTGCAAGAACATGTGTAAGCAGCGCTCATTCTGTGCCAGCGGGTGTCCAGCGATTCTGCCAGGAACAAAGAAAAATAAGGTTAGCAAATGGTTACCTGCTGAAAAGTACTGTGCAAGGCAGAGGAAGATTACAATCCATGTGAAATGGCAACAAACACTGGCATCAAGTGAACCTATTCCCAGGACATTTGTGACTGGAGGCAACTGTAAGGGCCACAGATGTTATCTGGATTGGGCAGCCATTCATTCATTTTTCACACTTGCCACCAACTCTGTTTCTCCAGAGATGGACAGAGCTTCTTTTTAGACACTGGGTGCCCTTGGATGGCTCTGTAACATCATATAAAGTGTGATATCAGAGACTAGACCTGCATCTTAGCCAAGTATCAGACCTAGAAGAACAAGTAGTGTGTGTATCCTGTGTACATGCATGTGTGTGTGAAATCTGAAACTGCAATGTGCACTAGAGGTTCCAAGTGCTTCTAGAGTACAGTGCAAGAACCTGAAATAAGGCAAGTGACTAGTACCAGAGTCTTCCTGTGCAGTGTGTTTTCTGTGCTACTAAATCTGTGAATCCTTAGATATAGGGATGCCACAGACATATGAGTTTCATATCAGAGCTACTATCACAACTCTTCCCTGCTTCAAACAAATGGATCTTAAGACAGTAATTTGATAATCCACAGCAGAGGACTAATGCAAATGTCTACCAGGGAGAACAGTGTATTCAAAGACTAGTTGCTGAATCACAGTTTTGTGTGGCCTAGGAAGTGAGCCCTGCCCTACTTCCTCCTTGGCAGAAGCACCAAGAAAAGGCAAAAACCTAAGTCTGTTATGAAGCCTTACTGAAAGATAGGCAGACAGCGGGAACAGAGCAGTGGAAAAAAAAGGCGCTCTTTGTGTAGTTAAAATTCACGGCTACCAAAGTGTTGTACTTTGATAACTACAAAGGGGTATTTATTCTACTTCCTTCTGACTTTGTCATTTCTAAATGATTTCAGAGTCAAGCATGGTTACAGGCAATCCACCCCATAATGGTGCTAAGAATTTGATAAGAGATCTAGGCATCTTCCCCCACTATAATTCTGAATGAAGCTGTTTATAATTCCTCTTCTCAAGAGTCTAGAAGGACAAGGAATGGATAGTAAGACAGTTTGTCCAGCAGAGATAATACCTCAGGTTTCTGACCAAAGCAAAGGAAGGCTGTTCCTGCTTATCTGGGGGACAACAAAGGAAATCCTCTGCTACCTTGTGCTGCATTGTTTCCACTGTCCTTACAGCACAATCTACTATTTGGAGTGTAGAGGCACACTATCAGCCAGAAAACATTGGTGCTGTCGATCTTTCCTGTGCCAAGCAATCTAACACCCATGTTGTTTCATGACACATCCCATCTCTCCAACAATCCCTCCACTTGCCCACCAACAGCACAGACCCATGTTCGTCTTACTTGTTTATGAACTGTTCTAAGCCCTGTCTTCTTTCTTCTATGAAGGACTCCTCAAAGATGCCCTCATCTCCTCGGAAAGGGAGCTGGCGTTTCAAGGCTTTGCCAGGCAGCGGAGGCACTACAATCTAGATGAGGAGAGCATAGTATGAGAAGGTGGGGGGAGATGGGGCGTGCCACTATTATCTGATGCTGCTTCACACAGCAGAAAAGAGCCTGGGCAATATCTCTGCCACAAAAATGCAGAGGAGACCAACACTTAAGAGCAGGAACAGGCACAGAAGGAGGTGCAGAGTTGATGTTTCTGCCTTGCACTCACCTTGCTGTCACGTTCCAGTTCATTTTTCAGCCACTCAAAGTCACTGTATCGTCGCCTCACACAGGACTCTTTCAGTTTAAAGATAGGTAGGTTTGTCTGCAAGGAAAAAAAGAGGATACAAGCATAGCTCAGTTAGACAAATCTCTGACAGTGAAGCTCTTTTTTGTGTTCCCAGCCCCCTTTTCCTCCTCATTCTCTGTCTAGCTGGATAGTTAGCAGCATCAACATTTAAGAGGACTGTGAAGGAGGGTTGGAGAAACACAGTTTTCCTTTTGCAGCAGCATGTCTGCAGTAAATAATGCAATAAGCAAAGCTGAAGCAAGGAATGATTAGGATTCTATCTACAACAGGCAAAGCAAACCGTACTGAGTACGGGTGAATAGCAAAACAGAGAGAAAAGGGGAGAGCTCTGCAAGTTTGGTCACCAAAATGGAAATCACCAAAAAAAAAAAAATAAAATAAAAAATAAAAAAATGTGGAGGTTGGTGAAAGGAAGATAAATGAACGCATTGTGGGAGAAACCTGTAGGTCTCTAGAAGGTTCAAAATGTGTTTGTTTCCTTGCAAGAGGCTCACTGGGCCTTGGTTTTTTTTGTTGCACATGTGCATGTTATTAGTTCTGCATAACAAGTTTTGGAAACATGTTGACCTGCTCTTCTTTTTTGTAGTGTAGGGACTTAATATTTTCATACTATTTTTGCCTCTGGCAATTATGTTACATAGTTAAGGCCCAGGAGAACATCTAACTGAGGTATATCTGTGGTAAATTTCCTACCACCATGCATCAGACCTTGATGCTTAAGACACATACCCCGAACACAAGGAACAATCCTATCAATCAAGAGGCTGCTTGTCACAACTATAATCTCTTGTTCTGCATTCCAGATAACAGACGAAGTTTGAAGTGTGGAAGGAAGGCGAGAGAATTGAGTATATTACTAGCTGCATTGGAGGAGGCAATCATTATAATGTTTTTGAAAGGCTTGTTTGTGGCCAAGAGGATGACTTTGGGCATTTCCCCTAGCCTCCTTAGCTGTGTCTGTGGCTCAGAAATACCATACAGTGTGAAATGTGCAGGACAGCTCATTTTTGGAACATTGTACTACTTCTCTCTCTTGGTAAGGAAGCCCATCCAAACTGTCTGCGATCAGGATCCATAAAACTGGTTGCCAGGTGTCTACTATAAACATGATTTTGGCAATGAGAAGGGAAAAAAGCCTTTACTACGTAACAGTGAGAAAATACAACATTTTGCTCAGCATCACCAAGAAAGAAAGAAAGAAAAAAGCTGTGGTGGAAGTACACTCATCTCTTCATATTTGTGGCTTTGATCATTGCAGATTAGATTATTCATGGCTTTGATTAATATGTTCTCTCCAGAAATATCTAGGTCCTGCAGTGAAACTCTACAGTCAACTTTAACTAAAAGTTGCACTGAAAGACCTAGAGATTCCTAAAAAGAATACTCTACTAGGCCTTTGTAGCTCCTCCAGCGCACTTCTATGGTCAGTGTGTGTTGGACATTGACCACTGAGTTGCACCAGAGGACCTAGAGATTCCTAGAGAGGTCTCCTCTCAGGTAAAAACGTGGCGTTTCTATTGTTTGTGGTTTTCCCATATTCACAGGGGTCTTGTGCCCCTAACCTAATGGATATGGAGGGACAAGGGTACTTCTCTCATAATTGCAGCAGTCTACGTCTTGTCTTAGTAGACAGCATCACAGACCTGGGAGAAGGATGATACTGGAAACACCTTTGCCCCTGTAATGTCTGAAAGAAGGGCAAACAGGTACAACAAGGACACAATGACTTGCCTCTGTGGCCCAGGGTGGAAGAAAAAACATCATTGGTTACCACTCTCAGCTAGGGTTTGCAGGTCTTTCAACATTACACATTTTGCACTAAGGAAAGTAGATTGTATTTGCCTTTCCCCACCAAGTACAGGTGATCCACAGATATGTTTTGTGTGGGGCGAGGTATCTCAACCCAATCTCTCTAGGAAAAAGAGAATGGCAAACAATCCCCTATTAAACCAAGAGTACTTCCGCCAAAGATTCAACTTCAATTTTTGGCATACAATGCAGAAGTCCTCCATGGAGAAAATTTACTCAGCCATTCAGCAAGCTGCACTGTGTGAGGGATGACCAACAACAAACTCCAGTCGTCCCTCCTAACTCAAAGATCTGAGATCTGCGACCTCGAATATCCGTGAAGGGGGGACCTGCACTATTTCCAATGGCGTGCACGGCCCCATTCAAACCTATGAGGCTTGAGTATGTGCGAGCCACCATTTTCATGGGGGGTTCTGGAACAGATCCCCTGCAAAAATGGAGGGTCAGCTGTATTTGCAGGTGAAGAATTGTCATGTATTTAATTCCCCTTTTATCGTTGATTCTTGTTCGCATGAGGAACCCAAGACTGGTTCATCCAGCAGGATAAAGACTTTTCCAACTGCAGCTGACTCTGTTGCCCCTTTCGAATTAAGCCTCATCCAGCAACAGAAGATTTAGGAAAAGTTAAACTGTAACGGCTCAGGAGACAAGACTATCGGGGCTGAACCTTCTCGAATAGATTTTAAATGAAAATGCCAAGCTCTCATAAACCGCAAGCGTCTGTTATCAGCCGGCAGGCAAAACTAAGGCTGAACAGATAAAACAACACCCATTTGCCCTCCTGCTTGGTTTACTGGTGTCTCCTCTTTCTCCTTTCCACCTGAACCTCATCCAGGTTTTAGGGTGCAAAGTCCTCAGGGTCGCATCCTCAGTCCTTGCTGGACATTGCTTCGTAAAAGCATTGATGCCGCTGTGGAAATTAATGTTAGGTTATGTTTCTCTGTAAACATCGGTGTGGCTTATTTCCAGGTAGAAATCCAAAGGAGGAAATGGGGGGATTGGGAGGAAATATGGAAGTAATGGGGGGACTGAGAGCTGGGAACAAATGGGGAGATTGGGAAGAGGAGATGAAGAAATTTAGGCCCAAAACACTGCGGATATAATCCAGTTTGAGACTGCTTTATAGCTGCCCTGGCTCAATGCTAGGGAATTCAGGGAACTGTAGTTCTGTGAGATATTCTCTATCGGAGTGAGCTCTGTTGCCACAATAAACTACAATTCCCAGGATTCCCTAGCACTGAGGCAGTGGTCTCTAACTGGATTATTTCTGCAGTATGTGTTTTGGACCTTAACCTACACTCTAAATCCAAAGGACGAAATGGGGGGACTGGGAGGAAATGTGGATCCTCCAGATGTTTTGAATTTCAGTTCCCAGAAGTCCTGACTGTCGGCCACGCTGCTTGGGGCTTCTGGGAGTCGAAGTCCAAAACACGTGGAGGACCAAAGTTTGGGAATCATTAAACATTCCCTATTCACCTTAATCTTTCCTCAAGGGAAGGTTATCACCCCAAACAGAGCCGTTAAAGCGGTCTCAAACTGGATTATTTTTGCCGTATGTTTTGGGACCATTAGTAAGAATGGGAATTAAATTTATTTTATTTTAAAGTGACGTTTTCTCAGCACTGTACGTCGTTTCTCCTGTGTATGTTTATGAGTATGATCTCGATTTTTGTGAGGTCCGTCTCTGCGCCCGCCAAACCGTTTTTAATTTTAACCTGTTCTGTGTTGTATTTTATTGGTTTTAATTCCAATTTAAACATTGGGGAGCGGGGTTGGGAAGGGATCAATTTGGATTTTGTTGTATTTCTAATGCATTTTTAGTACTGTTACCCGCCCGGATTCCTAGTGATTGGGCAGGCTATAAATAAATCATTTATTATTATTATTATTACTATTATTATTATTATACTCTGCTTTTTCCTCCAAAATCTCAGAGCAAGAAGCGGCCTTCTCTCTCTCCCTTCTCTGGGTAAAATCAAAATACATATTACATATCAACAAGAAGAGTCCTATTTACCCTTTTGTTCAATAAGTTTATAATGGTTGGAGGCTGAGGAGTGGGGGATGATGGGGTCTGGAGGCCAGAGACAAGGAATGATAGGTTTTGGAGGCCAGGAGGAGGGGATGATGGATTCTGGAGACTGGGGGGATGATGGGTCCTGGAGGCCAGTGGGGAAGGAATGATGGGTTTTGAAGGTTGGGGAAATGATGGGGCAGGAAAACTGGGGGGGATGATGGGTTCTAGAGTCCACAAAGGAGGAGACAATGGGGTTTGGAAACCGAGGGGTGGGGGATGATGGATCCCAGAGGCAAAGGAGGGGGATGATGGACTCTAGAGACCAGGGGATGATGGGTTCTGGAGGTCAGGGTGACGATGGGGCGTGGAGACTGGGGGAGATGATGGGTCATGGAGGCCAGAGAGAGCGAATGATGGGTCCTGGAGATCAGAGGCAGGCGATGATGGGGTTTGGAGGCAAAGGAGGGGATGATGGACTCTAAAGACCAGGGGATGATGGGTTTTGGAGGCTGGGAGAGGGGATGATGGTTCTGGAGGTCAGGGTGATGATGGGGGAAGTGGAAACCGGGGGGGGGGGATGATGGGTTGTAGGGTCCAGAGGAGAGGAAATGATGGGCCTGGGAGGCCAGAGGGGGGGGGGGATTATGAGTTTTGGAGGAGGGAGGATGATGGGTTCTGGAGGCCAAAGGGAGGGGATGCTGAGTCCTGGAGGTCAGGGAGGATGATGGGGTCTGGAGGTCAAGGGGAGAATGGATGATGGGGCGTGAAAACCAAAGGGGATGATGGGTCCTGTAGGCCAGAGGGGATGATAGGTTCTGGAGTCCAGAGAGAAGGGATGACGGGTCCTGGAGGTCAGGGAGATGATGGGGTGTGAAAACCAGGAGGGGATGATGGGTCCTGGAGGCCAGAGTGGGGATGACGGGGTGTGGAGCAGGGAAGGTGATGGATTCTGAAGTCCAGAGGGGAGGGTTCTGGAGGTCAGGGTGACGATGGGGGGCGTGGAGACCGAAGGGGATGATGGGTCCTGGAGTCCAGAGGGAGGGAATGATGTGTTTTGGAGGTCAGAGGGTTTTGAAGGCCGGGGGAAAGGGATGATGGGTCCTGGAGGCCAGGGAGGATGATGGGGCATGAAAACTAAGGGGGATGATAGGGTCCTGGAGTCCAGAGGGAGGGAATGCTGGGTCCTGGAGGCCCGAGAGAGGGAATGATGGGTTTTGGAGGCTGGGGGAAGGGGATGATTGCTCCTGGAGGCCAGGGAGGATAATGAGGCATGAAAACTGAGGGGGATGCTGGGTTTTGGAGTCCAGAGGGGGAGGGGCTGATGGGTCCTGGAGTCCAGAGGGGAGGGAATGATGTGTTTTGGAGTCCAGAGAGGGGATGACGATGGGTTCTGGAGGTGAGGGAGATGCTGAAGCGCGAAAACTAGAGGTGGGGATGATGGGTCCCGGAGTGCAGAGGGGAGGGGATGACGGGCTTTGGAGTCCGAGGGGGGTCTGGCGGGGCGTGTGCTCACCCTCATCCGGAGCTCGTAGCTGGTGTACCTGGCCCTCCCGACGCCGACCGTCTGCGGGTTGAAGATGTCGATCTCCAGGAAGTTGCTGGGGGGCCCGTAGGCGTCGGTCAGGTCCTGGGGCTTCGAGTTCAGGCGCCGCGTGTCCGCCACCGCCGCCTCAGACATCCTCAGTCCGGCTCCCGACCCTCAAACGCCGCCCTTCCAATCCTTCCTTCCTTCCTTCCTTCTCTAAATCTTCCCCCTCAGACTCAGCCGCCCCGCAATACACCACGCCCCGGAACCTGCGCCCGAGCTTCACCCCTCGCTTCCGCCCTGCATAACCCAGCTCCGCATCCACGGTCCGGGGCTCCGCACCGCAAGCGAGCCGGCCCCGCAACCGGTATAGTCGTCACCCTCTCGCCCCGCAATGGATGGGAGGGCTGTATGAATGGATTAGGCATTCATGGTCCCGGGTGCTGCAACCCACCCACCCCCTCTTGCCGCGGAATCTGTGTAGAGTACTACTGCGCCGCCCGCCGCTCGCAAAAAGGGAGCGGCCATCCATGTTCCCGGGTCCTCCTCGCGTATTGTAATAATAGAGGAGGAGAATCAGTGACGCCGGGGCAGCTCCTGAGTGTGTCTTCTTCGCGCATGCGCAGAACGGCAATTGGGATTGCAATGCAAGGGCTTTTTTGCAGCTGCAAAAAAGAGTTTATTATTATTATTTTTAATTACATTATATATATATAGGCTTTTTTGCAGCTGCAAAAAAGAAAGTTTACTATTTTATTTTATTACATTATATTAATTATATATATGGGCTTTTTGTAGCTGCAAAAAAGAGTTTATTATTATTTTATTTTATTGCATTTTATATATATATATATATATATATATATATAGGCTTTTTTGCAGCTGCAAAAAAAGAAAGTTTATTATTATATTTTATTTTATTACATTATATATATATATATATATATATGGGCTTTTTGCAGCTGCAAAAAAAGAAATATTATTATTATTATTTTAATTACATTATATTAATTATATATATATATATGGGCTTTTTGCAGCTGCAAAAAAGAGTTTATTATTATTATTATTATTATTTTAATTACATTATATTAATTATATATATATATATATATGGGCTTTTTCAGCTGCAAAAAAGTTTATTATTATTTTATTACATTATATTATATACCTGTATATATATATATATATATATATGAGCTTTTTTGGAGCTGCAAAAAAGAAAGAGATTATTATTATTATTTTATTGCATTATGTTAATTATATATATATTAATAACTATATATTGTTATATATATTATGTATATTCATATTAATTATATATATTAATAATTATATGTATAATAGTGATATATATATATATATATATATATTATTATTTTATTATTTTACACTGCTTTGCACTGTACAGAAAGAGTGGCTGCTGCTCAGAAGAGGGCAGCATCTCTGAATAAAACTAGGAAAAACTGAATTAAACCCATTAAGGCTGTTGGGCATCTGCAAGGCCCATCATCCACCCTATTTTGATTTATGGAGACAGTCAGAATACTTGCCCATAGGGAAACATTGGAATAGGAAATAGGATTTAAATTTATTATGGTATTTAATAAACAAATTTAAAAAAATTTAAATGTCTGAGGCTCATATTACTTATTATTATTATTATTATTATTATTGAAAAAGCAGCAACAGCCACCGCGGAGGGCGGATGGGCCTCCAAACGGAAGAGCCGAGAACTAGACGCGCGCGGGGCGTTGTGGCTGTTCAGCGGAACAGCCGGGGGGCGTGGCCCAGCGGCGCCTAGCACAGCGCGGCGGGATTGTTTTGGACGAAGCTGATTGGTCGGTTGCTTTATATAACGTCCCGAAGATCTTCTCGCGAGATCATCTTACGCGAGTTACATTTCCCCATTTTCTGCCCGGAACGCGCAAGCGCACTTCCTTCGTCTCGATCCTCGACGCTGAGAAGGCCCAGAAAGAGTACAATCGAGTCCCAAGGTTCAGCAAGGCCGCGCAAGCGCAGACCCCCCTCTTTTAATCCAACCGGGCCGGGAAAGACCACGCCTCCTTAGAGTCTTATAACTGCGCATGCGCAGATCCCTTCTTTTGGCCTCGAGAAGCGTCTAAAGACCACGCCTCCTAACTGCGCATGCGCAGATCCCTTCCTTTGGCCTCGAAGCATCTCAGGAAAGACCACGCCTCCTAAGTGTCTCATTGCTGCGCATGCGCAGATCCCTTTTTGGCCTTAGCGTCTCAAGAAAGACCACGCCTCCTCAGTGTCTCATTAGTGCGCATGCGCAGATCCCTTTTCGCCTCAAAGCGTCTCAAGAAAGACCACGCCTCCTCAGTGTCTCATTACCGCGCATGCGCAGATCCCGAAGACTCTTTAAAGCAAAACCACGCCTCTTAGGCTTCTCATGACAGCGCATGCGCAGTTCCAGAAGCGTCTAAACCAAAACCACGCCTCCTCAGCGTCTCATGACAGCGCATGCGCAGATCCCGAAGACTCTTTAAAGCAAAACCACGCCTCTTAGGCTTCTCATGACAGCGCATGCGCAGTTCCAGAAGCGTCTAAACCAAAACCACGCCTCCTCAGTGTCTCATTACCGCGCATGCGCAGATCCCGAAGACTCTTTAAAGCAAAACCACGCCTCTTAGGCTTCTCATGACAGCGCATGCGCAGTTCCAGAAGCGTCTAAACCAAAACCACGCCTCCTCAGCGTCTCATGACAGCGCATGCGCAGATCCCGAAGACTCTTTAAAGCAAAACCACGCCTCTTAGGCTTCTCATGACAGCGCATGCGCAGTTCCAGAAGCGTCTAAACCAAAACCACGCCTCCTCAGCGTCTCATGACAGCGCATGCGCAGATCCCGAGGCGTCTAAAGAAATAAACCACAACTCCTCAGTATCTCAAAACCGCGCATGCGCAGATCCGAAAGCGTCTCCCTCAAAGCCACGCCTCTTGGGTTCCTCATAACCGCGCATGCGCAGTTCCCTCTTTTCCCCTCAAAATCCTCCAAAAGAAAGACTACACCTCCCAAGGTGCTTTGTCCCGCGCATGCGCGCACAGACTCATATCCTCTCCCCGGATTCCCTCCCAAGAAGCAGCGCGTATAGTAAACAGAGCCCCGCTGAGGAGGAGGAGGAGAAGGAGAAGGAGGCTTAGCTGAGTAGGCTGGCGGTGACTGAGGAGGAGAAAGGAAGGAAGGAGCGAGCGAGGCCTAGAGCGAGGCCTAGAAGCCTGTGAGGCGGCGATGTGGCGTCCTCGTCGGAGGAAGAGAGGGAAATCCTATTAATAATATTAATAGTAAAGAAGAAGGAGCGGCGCCATGATGGCGGATCCCTCCGAGGCCTCTCCTCCTCCTCCTCCTCCTCCGGCTTCTTCCCCGCCTTTAGACCCGGAGTTCCCTCCTCAGAGCCGGCCTCGTTCCTGCACTTGGCCCCTTCCTCGCCCAGAAGCCCCTCAGCAGCAACAACCGCCACCGCAGTCGTCCTCAGGGGAGGCCGAAGGGGCCGGGAGCGGCCTGGGAAGCCCCGCAGGAGGAGGAGGAGGAGGAGCGGCATCTGCGGCTGCGGCGGCGGCTCAGCCCGGACCAGGAGGAGGAGGAGGGCCCAGGAAAGGCCCCGGGAGCACTGGCCCCGGTGGAGGTGGAGGTGGAGGTGGCGGTGCCCGCCGCAACGCGTGGGGGAGCCAGTCGTACGCGGACCTGATCAGCCAAGCCATCGAGAGCGCCCCGGAGAAGCGCCTCACCTTGGCCCAGATCTACGAGTGGATGGTCCGCTCCGTGCCTTACTTCAGGGACAAAGGGGACAGCAACAGCTCCGCAGGATGGAAGGTAGTAGCCCTCGAGGACGAGGAGGAGGAGGGAGCCTCTCAGGGCAGTTGGGACTACAGCTCCCAGAATCCCCGGCTATTGGCCGGCGCGGCGGAGGCTTCTGGGAGATGGAGGCCAAAGGCTCTTAAAGAGTACCTTTTGCGGACCACTGATAGATATAATAATTATTATAGTTCACCAAATTGTGCTCTTTAAGGGGTTTTGGACTACAGCTCCCAGAATCCCAGGCTATTTGGTGACATAGCTGACGCTTCTGGGAGATGGAGTCCACAACTCTCTTAAAGAGTACATTTTGGGGACCACTGATAGATAAATATTATTATTGTTGTTATTATTATAGTAACCTGAATTGTGCTCTTTAAGGGGTTTTGGACTACAGCTCCCAGAATTCCTGGCTATTTGCTGACATGGCTGAGGCTTCTGGGAGATAGAGTCCAAAGGCTCTTAAAGGGCACCGTTTGGGGACCACTGATAGATAGATGGATAGATATAATTATTATTATAATTATAGTACCCCAAATTGTGTTCTTTAAGGGCTTTTGGACTACAGCTCCCAGAATCCCTGGCTATTGGCCGACTCGGCTGAGGCTTCTGGGAGATGGAGTCCAAAACCCTCCTAAAGAGCACATTTTGGGGACTACTGGTCATTAATCAGAGGACTAATGGGAGCAACGGCTCCAAGAGTTCAGAATCTGGGCTGTGGAGTTTATCAGACGGGGGAAATTTCTCTTTATTGTGAATGGAGCCAATTCGAATTCACGCGAATTCGCTAGTTTAGCAAATTTACGTGCATTCCAATTGCGTTCGGAATGCGTTCAGAATGACTTCCTATTACTCGAAAATGACCCCCTGTTTCCTGAAATTGCGTGAGATGCTTTAATTCGCAATAACGTGAAACCCCATGATTGCGTTCGGATTGCCATTAGATTATACTTCCGATTTCCAACGTCTGATAAACTATGAAGGGTGCCAGGGCCTGGATTGTCCGTGGTATACAATGGGAGCAAAAGCTTCGGGAGTCCAAGGCTGCATTCAGTGCAATGGGAACAAAAGCTTCCAATGGTTCAGGGATGGATTAATCGGGGTGTAATGGGAGAAAACACTCTTGAGTTTTAGGGCTGGAATATGATGGGTGCAATGAAAACATACGGGCCAGGGCTGGATTCTCAAGCTGCAATGGGAGCCAAAGGTTTCGGAGGTTCTGATCTGTATTAATCGTTGGGGGGGGGGCACATGGGAGGAAATGCTCTGGAAATTTAGGCCTGGATTATGGAGGGTGTAAGGGGAACATATGGGCCAGGGCTGGATTTTTAGGTTGCAGAGGGAGCAAAAGCTTCAAGGGTGCAGAACTGGATTGATCAGGGGTCGAATGGGAGAAAATGTTCCAAAAACTGAGAGCTGGACTGTCAGGTGAAAGGAGAGCGAAAGCTTCAAGGGATCACATCTGGATTAATCAGGGGTTGCATGTTCTGGACGTTTATGGCTGGATTATGAATGGTGCAACAGGAACATATGGGCCAGGGCTGGATTCTCAGGTTGCAACAGGAGCCAAAGGCAGGGATGTCATGGGAGAAAATGTTCTGGAAGTTGAGGGTTGGACTCCCAAGGGTGCAGTGGGAGCAAAAATTTAAAGAAATCTGGAGTCTCATGGTAGAAAATGTTCCCATAGTTTAGGATTGTATTGATGCAATGGGAGCAAAGGCTCTTGGCGATCGGGGCTGGATTATGAAGAGTGCCAGGGCTTGGATTGTCAACGGTATACAATGGGAGCAAAGGCTTCAGGAGCCAAGGGCTGGATTAAGTGCAATGGGAGCAAAAGCTTCCAAGGGTTCAGGGATGGATTAATCAGTTGGTCTAATAGGAGCAAAGGCTCCAGAATTTGGGTTATGTAGGACTTGGCTTGTCCATGGTGCAGTGGGAGCAAAGTCTCCCTGAGTCCAGGGATAGATTGTCGATGGAAACATATGGGTCAGGGCTGGATTATTAGGGCTGCAATGGCAACAGAGGTTTGGGGGGGACTTCATGAGATTTGCGAGGATGGAGCATCATCCTATGATGTTCCCCTCCACATTGAATGCAGGGATGCTGTCAAGAAAGAGATGATCCTGGGAAGGCGATTTGCAAGTATTGGGATTAGATGTTCCTTGGTGCTACTATTCCCTTTTAAAAACCTCTGCCTTCTCCAAAGGTTGGTAATGCTGGCAGCCCACCCTGGCCTCATTTTTGGCAACAGGGCTGGCAAAGGGGCCGGTGGCCTGCTGGCATTGCTTGTTTTGTCAGCTACACGCGCACACCCAGGTTGCTCACATAAATGTACACAAAAAAGGGGTGTGTGTAACTCTTTTGGGGAACTGCTCCAGGGCCCAACCACTCTTAATTTGGCCTTGCCTCAACCTGTTTGCCCTACTTGACAGTTCCCTTTGCCAGGTTGACAGTTTGGTCCTTGGGCAAAATCCAGTAGTGTTTGGCTAAAAATGGCTGTCGGCGGAGGTACTCCTGGGACTGGGGACAACAGCTGGTGCCCAGCTGCGGAGAAGCAAAAAGCGTAAATAAACCTTAAGACGGCGGCGCTGGGAAAGCAGGCTTCCTTTGGACTGCAGCGAACAGGCTCTCCCTGTCTTCCCAGTCTTCACAGCCATGCCAGCTGGGCAATTTTGGGAGGTTTAGTCCCACCCAAAATGTAATACGTACTTCCAAACTCCGTCCTGTGTTGGCATCTTCAGAAGGCCTCACGTTCTCCCTTGCAGGAATTGTCATTACAACAGCCCTTCAAAGGAGGACAGTGTCTCTTGTTACCTCTATAAGTGGGTTTTTTTGGGGGGGGGGGGGCTAAATTGGTGCTTAATTATAAAAACCCCAAATGCATATTTGTGTTTGGTAATATGTGTGCTACTGCTGACCTCTTCAGAGTGCTTCACATTTCCTTTTTCAGGAGTCATTTTCAACAACCCTTCATGGTGAATGTTATTCTTTTTCTTTGAACTGCAACTCCCATAATCCTTCCTGCTGTCATGGCCACCGGACTACGCATGGGCAAAGCAGGACTCAGCACTGGCCATTCTTTCCTGAGGGTTGTGGCAGTTGTAACCCCCAAAAATAACTTTTTCATGCTCTGATCCCTGTGACATTGCAGGTGGAATTAGCTCGGAAGAAGACATGATTTCTTCTGGGAGTGGCAGAGTTGAGATCCGGACAGCATCTTTGGCTGCATTTGTACTGCAGAATTAATGCAGTTTGACACCGCTTTGACATGACGCAGTGCTATGGAACTGTGGAATTTGTAGTTTTGTGTGTAGTTTTGGTGCCAAAGCAATCTACAGATCCATAGGATGGAGCCATGGTATTTAAAGTGGTGTCAAACTGCATGCATTTTGCAGTGTGGCAGCAACAGCCTTTCATCTTTACTTCCACCTCCTTCTCCCCTTCTGCATTTATTCTTACTTGCTCTATCACAGGGTTTTTTTTAAAATCAGCACACAAAAAGCATTTCCCAGTGGCACAAAAGCCTTAGCCCAGCCCATTAAAACACACATGCGTGCACACACACATACACAGCCAACCCTGTGGAAAAGTTTAATGAAAAACCAAAGCTGACTCTGCTCTTTTTAATTCTTTTTTTTTTTTTTGAGTCCTGTGTAATGAAAGTGTTATATTACTGCTCCACAAACTCTTTCAAGACCAAGAAATTGGTCTTTTCATGAGAGAAAGTGGTGGGTGCCAGTTGGATTTTCCCTCCGTTTTGGTAAATATGGCTAAAAGGTGCAGAGTTCTGTAAGTAAAGAATAAAAATGATGGCAGCATCGGGAGGCTGGGTGCTTTGCCATTTTAGGGTGGAACTGTGTATATTGCACACGTACCTGAATTATCAGGGTGCAGCCACAGAGCTAGTTTTTGGTGCCAGGCCATAGGTTTGTTGCATGCATCTATTTATTCGTGATGTATTTATAATGTTTATGATAAATAAGAATCAGTGTTATTCAAATGATTATATGTGTGCAGAGGAGGAAGAATAAATGTATTTTATTTAGCACTAAGTACCCATCAGGATGTAGGCTGCCCAAGCCCCAGGGTCACAGGGTGTGCCAGGAAATCTTTCGCTTCCAGACTGACCGCTGTCATGGTTGGTGTGTCCGTCAAATTGGGGATGGAACTTAGCTTGACCCAAGGCTCACATCCTGAATTACTGAAAGCTGTTCTGGGAAGGAAAAAGGGGGATTTGAGTAAGTGCCGGTTGCTAGCTTGAGAACACAAGTTTTTCACATTCATCTGGTTTGTTACCTGTATTCTGTTTTAAACTTCTTACTGTATTTTATTTGGTTGTACCTTAATTATATTTAACGTTGATGGCTTACAGCTTTTAGCAGTGAACAAAGAAACATTCAGCTATGGCTGATTATGAGGGAAGGCTTTGGGAGTTTGGAGTCCTGTGGCTTGAATGGCATGCCTTAAGATGATGGGTAGGTTGGGTTGAGTAGTTGGCCTGGTTGTCTCAAGGCTAGGTGGGCATTTCATAGAATCCTAGAGTTGAAAGAGATCCCAAGGGCCATCCAGTCCAGCCCCATTCTGCCATGCAAGAATTTTAAAACAAAGCATCCCTGACAGATGGCCCTCCAGCCTCTGTTTAAAGACCTACAAAGCTCTTTTACTGTTGGGAAGTTCCTCATTATGTTGAGCTGAAATCTCTGGGGGCAGAGAAGGAATATCCAGTGAGCCTTCTCCAAATTGCCTTGCTGAGGGAAATCATTGGTTCTTCAGATGGCGATAAGCTACTTCTAACTCCTGGCTGGGGCTGATAGGGAGTAGAGTTCAAAAATATGTAGAGGGCTATAGTCCCTAGTTCTGCCCAGAGCTTGGTTTTGGACCTTGCTTGTGGAAACGGATGCCGGAATTCCTAGGTCCGAACCCTGGCACGGGCGCTTGCCCCGCATTTCCAGGCTGGCAGGTTTGACTCGGCTTTCTTTTGCATGCGCTGCTGGCACTGTTGACTTCTGCAGGGTTTGTGTACAGAAAGCCGTGATCCAACCTCCTTTTCCTTCTGTCACCTTACTGCCCCCGATTCCCATGCCAAGTGTCCCAGATATACCCACTCTGCAACTAAATGCCAAGGGTGGCGGCCCAGTTTTTGCAGGAGGATCGCTCCCATCTGCATCTGTTTGCAGCTCTGTTTTAGGGAACTCTTTTGCTGGCTCTTGCCAGAAATCAGGAACAGAGGGACAAGTACATAGTTTTCTCCTGGGGCTTGAAATATCTCTCGAAGCTTTTGGACCGTTTCCTCTCTTGCAGATGGTTTCTGAAAACATAACTTTTAACTATATGGTTGTTGAGGGTACTAGTACTGGCGACAGGGAACTGGACCCGTTGTTCAGCTTCATGCAGTTCTGTCCCACAGATTTCTTTTGCATAATCTGTTTTGCGCAGACCCGATGTGGGAATCATCCTGCCAGTTTCTCTTGGCTTTCCCATGTCTTGGATAGTACCTGAAGGCTGGGATTGGGGCAAGGGAAAGATAATGAAGATTTCCCTCCTCCCCTCCCCTCCGGCCGCTTCCCCTCCCCTTGAGCTTGACCCTTCGGTTCACTTTGTTTCAGCACTTCCAAGAAAGGCTACTCCCTGCCCCCTTTGTAAATGTTCAGCGATTTCTTGGAAAGGCACGAGCCTGAGCTAGGACTCTCCCTCGGCTGGGCTGCTGTGCAAGACCCAGTGTCCCTTGGAAAAGTTTTCAATACTGGGCTTCAGTTCTTTGTCACCCAGCTGCATTGATGCTTAGTATAAATAACTCCTTCATAGCACGCATTCCTGGCTCACACAACCCTTCCTTCAGAAAAGGAGCTCTGGGCCGAAAGAGAGAGAGAGAGACACACACACACAGAGGACATGACTGCCCTGCTTCCACAGAGGAAGGCTGAGAAGGCATTCAAAAAGAAGACTCTTTCTTTCCGATATGAGCCTTGTTTTGTTCTAAAAATGTGAAATGGCAGTCGGCAAAGGGAGTTGGCTCTTTCGTGGCTTGGGATGAGAGAGCTCTGCCCCTCCCAAGTCCCAGAATAGCACCACGTGCAAGAATTATCCACCTTTTAAGAGCTTGTGCTTAAAATGGTTAAAAAAAAAAGGCCTCAAGATTGTGGGATTGCTTTTAATCCCATAGCTGCTTTTGCCATTTTTGGCAATTACTGGAAGTGTCTGCAAAATCTAGCACGTTCTGCCTCCCAGCGTGACTGTTTGTCCCTCTTTTCTGCCCCATCTCAAGGGTTTAAGGGGATATTTTGATTTTTTTTCCTTTTTAAGGAGCTTTCAGACTGTGGATAATGCTCACATAGGGCTTCGTTGGTTTGTTTATTGTTGCCATGCTGGTTATTCTGGGGTGGAGGGATTTGTGTGTGTGTGGGGGGGGAAGGATATAAATAAATAGAGAGCTGTCTGACAAGCTTCGTGCAAGAGACTTCATAAAACCACTGCACAAGGCCAAGTCTTGTGTCTTTAGCCATGCTTTTGTTTTTACACTTAAGGGGAAATATTGAATTAATAATAACAACAACATCAATAAAATTTTATTTGTATCCAATCTCTCCCACAGGATCGAGGCAGCTTACAACAGTAGTAAAATACATACAGTATAAAAATAAGTCTCATTATCCCCTCCCTCCTAAAACATAATTCTTACCTAATAATAATAAATATAATAAAATGAATAAAATACCATTTACACCATTGAGACATTCAGAGACAGAGAGATGGCTATCTTGGGGTATTCTATACGATGGTCTATGTCAGCGGGTGAGCAAGTGGATTACTCAGAAAAGGCCTGTTGGAAAAGATCCATCTCGACAGCCGTTTTAAAGCTGTCAAGATAGGTAATGTTTCGGATCTCTTCCGACAGGACATTCCATAATTTTCATAACTGAGTGTCTGAATTAAGGAGAGTTGTGCAGGCACTTTCTGAACAGTTTCTGAATGCTTTTGGCTATATTTTATTCCGCAGCAGGTCCTTTTATGGTTAGGCAATTTAAAAAAGAGGTCTTGCCTGAGATGCAGCTGAAACATGTCCTTTAGAAGTGAGGAATTATTTTGATCTGAAGCTTGTAGGTTCCTGATCTTTTCAGGTCTCTTGCCTACAGGTTTGAGGGGAGTTAAAAGGCTTCCCATTCCCCTAAATTTTTCATTTCCTCCAAGTGAAAGGATATGGCTAACCATGTTGTATCTTCATCTTCTTTTCAAAGACCAACATCTAAGCGCTCCAATCCATCCTGTTCTGTGGAATATTGATGGAAGTGTGTTAATAATTCTGTCTTTGAGTGCTGCTTTTTTCTACTCTGCCTCTGTTAAATGAAAGGAAAGAAATCTTCCTCTGGGATATTTGGTTAATGACTGTGGGCTGCGAATGCGGGACCAGCTCTTGGGGTGCTGAATTCCACCCAAGCAGTAGATCTTACCAGGGCTTCCCAAATTGAACACTGGCCTCTTCATTTCCAGTCCTTGGTTTCCAAACTAGCAACGTCTAGGGCTTTCCCAGGAATCTTCTTTGATTCACTGAATACATCCTGGCTGCTTTTTCTTACTAGCCTTTGGGGACCTTCCACTTGCCTGATGGGACTCATGAAATTCGGGGTCAGATCAGGTTGGAACCAGGAATCCCAATTGACAGAGGCTGTGGGGGAATGACAAGACAGTGCAATTGAATCCAGCCTGTAGGCTCAAAGTATAGGGTGATGGATTGACTACTACCAGTCGCTGTACCTGTCTTAATAATAATAATAATAATACATTTTATTTATACCCCGCTCTTCAGCCAAAGCTATCAGAGCGGCTTACAATTTGTTAATTAGACAATTAAGTCCCCTTAAGATGGTGGTTGAAGGGAGGGCTCTTCTTGCTTCAAGCAGGAGGTGGCCTGCCTTTCTCTCCCCTCAAGATGGTGGTTGAAGGGAGGGCTCTTCTTGCTTCAAGCAGGAGGTGGCCTGCCTTTCTCTCCCCTCAAGATGGTGGTTGAAGGGAGGGCTCTTCTTGCTTCCAGCAGGAGGTGGCCTGCCTTTCTCTCCCCTCAAGATGGTGGTTGAAGGGAGGGCTCTTCTTGCTTCCAGCAGGAGGTGGCCTGCCTTTCTCTCCCCTCAAGATGGTGGTTGAAGGGAGGGCTCTTCTTGCTTCAAGCAGGAGGCGGCCTGCATCTCTCTCCCCTCAAGATGGTGGTTGAAGGGAGGGCTCTTCTTGCTTCCAGCAGGAGGTGGCCTGCCTTTCTCTCCCCTCAAGATGGTGGTTGAAGGGAGGGCTCTTCTTGCTTCAAGCAGGAGGCGGCCTGCATCTCTCTCCCCTCAAGATGGTGGTTGAAGGGAGGGCTCTTCTTGCTTCAAGCAGGAGGCGGCCTGCATCTCTCTCCCCTCAAGATGGTGGTTGAAGGGAGGGCTCTTCTTGCTTCAAGCAGGAGGTGGCCTGCATCTCTCTCCCCTCAAGATGGTGGTTGAAGGGAGGGCTCTTCTTGCTTCCAGCAGGAGGTGGCCTGCCTTTCTCTCCCCTCAAGATGGTGGTTGAAGGGAGGGCTCTTCTTGCTTCAAGCAGGAGGTGGCCTGCATCTCTCTCCCCTCAAGATGGTGGTTGAAGGGAGGGCTCTTCTTGCTTCCAGCAGGAGGTGGCCTGCCTTTCTCTCCCCTCAAGATGGTGGTTGAAGGGAGGGCTCTTCTTGCTTCCAGCAGGAGGTGGCCTGCATCTCTCTCCCCTCAAGATGGTGGTTGAAGGGAGGGCTCTTCTTGCTTCCAGCAGGAGGTGGCCTGCCTTTCTCTCCCCTCAAGATGGTGGTTGAAGGGAGGGCTCTTCTTGCTTCAAGCAGGAGGTGGCCTGCATCTCTCTCCCCTCAAGATGGTGGTTGAAGGGAGGGCTCTTCTTGCTTCCAGCAGGAGGTGGCCTGCATCTCTCTCCCCTCAAGATGGTGGTTGAAGGGAGGGCTCTTCTTGCTTCCAGCAGGAGGTGGCCTGCCTTTCTCTCCCCTCAAGATGGTGGTTGAAGGGAGGGCTCTTCTTGCTTCAAGCAGGAGGTGGCCTGCATCTCTCTCCCCTCAAGATGGTGGTTGAAGGGAGGGCTCTTCTTGCTTCAAGCAGGAGGTGGCCTGCATCTCTCTCCCCTCAAGATGGTGGTTGAAGGGAGGGCTCTTCTTGCTTCAAGCAGGAGGTGGCCTGCATCTCTCTCCCCTCAAGATGGTGGTTGAAGGGAGGGCTCTTCTTGCTTGCAGCAGGAGGTGGCCTGCATCTCTCTCCCCTCAAGATGGTGGTTGAAGGGAGGGCTCTTCTTGCTTCAAGCAGGAGGTGGCCTGCATCTCTCTCCCCTCAAGATGGTGGTTGAAGGGAGGGCTCTTCTTGCTTGCAGCAGGAGGTGGCCTGCATCTCTCTCCCCTCAAGATGGTGGTTGAAGGGAGGGCTCTTCTTGCTTCAAGCAGGAGGTGGCCTGCATCTCTCTCCCCTCAAGATGGTGGTTGAAGGGAGGGCTCTTCTTGCTTCCAGCAGGATGTGGCCTGCCTTTCTCTCCCCTCAAGATGGTGGTTGAAGGGAGGGCTCTTCTTGCTTCAAGCAGGAGGTGGCCTGCATCTCTCTCCCCTCAAGATGGTGGTTGAAGGGAGGGCTCTTCTTGCTTCCAGCAGGAGGTGGCCTGCCTTTCTCTCCCCTCAAGATGGTGGTTGAAGGGAGGGCTCTTCTTGCTTCCAGCAGGAGGTGGCCTGCATCTCTCTCCCCTCAAGATGGTGGTTGAAGGGAGGGCTCTTCTTGCTTCCAGCAGGAGGTGGCCTGCATCTCTCTCCCCTCAAGATGGTGGTTGAAGGGAGGGCTCTTCTTGCTTCCAGCAGGAGGTGGCCTGCCTTTCTCTCCCCTCAAGATGGTGGTTGAAGGGAGGGCTCTTCTTGCTTCCAGCAGGAGGTGGCCTGCATCTCTCTCCCCTCAAGATGGTGGTTGAAGGGAGGGCTCTTCTTGCTTCCAGCAGGAGGTGGCCTGCCTTTCTCTCCCCTCAAGATGGTGGTTGAAGGGAGGGCTCTTCTTGCTTCCAGCAGGAGGTGGCCTGCCTTTCTCTCCCCTCAAGATGGTGGTTGAAGGGAGGGCTCTTCTTGCTTCCAGCAGGAGGTGGCCTGCCTTTCTCTCCCCTCAAGATGGTGGTTGAAGGGAGGGCTCTTCTTGCTTCCAGCAGAAGGCGGCCTGCATCTCTCTCCCCTCAAGATGGTGGTTGAAGGGAGGGCTCTTCTTGCTTCAAGCAGGAGGTGGCCTGCATCTCTCTCCCCTCAAGATGGTGGTTGAAGGGAGGGCTCTTCTTGCTTCAAGCAGGAGGTGGCCTGCATCTCTCTCCCCTCAAGATGGTGGTCTTCAGCGTTGCTAGGCCCCCTTTTCTCCTTAAGAACATAAAATTGGAGATCTACCTGGGGAAATCAGCTTCTTTTCAGAATGGAAAATGGCTGGGTGACAAAGGGGGCAGCTGAGCTGCAAAATGGCATGAAGGAATGGGACACAAACTAGCAAATTTATGTCTTCATATAAAGGGAATCTTTTCTAGGACTCTTGGAGATGCTGGGCACATCCTGGACACGCTAAGGAAGATACTTGCACTTTCCTGCTGAGTTTTGAATGCTCTTGTGCGTTGCTTTAGACTGGAGTAGAAAGTTCTTTTGCACATCGGGATGGCTATGTGGCTGCATTATTCCAGAAAGTTCAGGTTGGCCAGTGAGCAGATTTGCACTCCTGGGTGGGAAGCAATAGCAATAAATCTTGCGGCGGTGACCTTCCTGCTTTGAGCGCTACTTTCTAATAGCCTGGCTTTGTTCAATAAATAAGCTAGATCTTGTAAATAAAGCCACAAAAGCAGCAGTAGTACCAATGATGATGGTGAGGATGCAGTTGCAGTCTAAAGAACAGAGTGATTTAAGGCAAAGAGGGGAAAAAATTGAGACTTAAAAATTGAGATCCAGGGCCTCTGGGAAAAGAAAAAAACCGAGGTCTCAATAGTGAGAGATACTCTGGGAGATTTCGAAAAGGCCTGGCAAAACGTTGGAATGAAATGGCCATAGATAGAATCACAGTAGCCCAATGACAGAAAGTGGCATGTCTTTGAGTGTGCACCAGGATGGGGATATTGTCTCACTGATTCCTAGATCACACAACAACAACAACAACAATAATACTAGGCTGGGAGGGAAGGGGCAGAAGTGCCACCTTATGCCAAGGATGTTCTTCCACCATCATTCCACTTACCTTCACACAGTACCTGGTTGCCCATGGCTACCAGGCTAGTGCTTAAATACAAGGATATGTTAAATATGGAGAGGCAGGAGGAAGTGTAGTGTCTTGTAAACAGCTCTGAAGCAGCACTGGTACTGTGCACAAAAACTGAATAAATACAAATAATGAGACTTCTGAAACAACAACTCAGATTTTAACAACCTGTATAAGTATTTAGTGTTTCTCTTAATGCCGCCCTAAGGTAATACTAAGTAATCTGGTCATAGCCATGTTTGTTCAAATGTTAATATATAAATGGAATCCTCTATAATGTCCAATGAGCCAGCGGAGGCATTTCTGTGTAAAATATTTATATAGTTTGGTCAAGTCTTGAATGTGGATATTTATATTCTATCTGGAGAACATAGTCTATCTGGAAAACATAAGTGCATGTCTTTACTCTGCCTGGATCTTACTTCTACCTGTCCGTGGTGGAAATTATTTGTCTGCTGCATTGTTCTTGTGAAGATGAGGCTTGGCCACTGCACAGTAAAAGCAAGAAGGAGACCTGAAAGTATAGGGCTTCTAGGCCACAGAGGATCCCTGGAAAAGTGTAAAGAAGAAAAAAGGAGTCTCTGGCTGCAGGAATAAACACACTGCACACTGCAGGAATAAACCAGTTTGACACCACTTTAACTGCCATGGCTCAGTGCTATGGAATTCTGACATTTGTAGTTTGGTGAGCTGCTCAGCCTTCTCTGCCAGAGAGCCCTGGTGCCACAACAAATCCCAGGATTCCATAGCAATGAACGAATGCAGTTAAAGTATCAAACTGGATTATTTCTGCCGTGTAGATGCAGCCTCTGTTTGGGAACATTTTGAAAACATTTGTTAAAACATGGAAAATTTGCAAAATCTACACAGTGAAGTAAAGTAGTTCCATAGTTGCAGTTGCACCATTGTTTATGAAATACATAAAATGTCTTGGGAAAGTTTGATTGAAGTGAATTCTGAGTTTTTGGGTTTGTTTCAGGTCAAGATGGAGTATTGTCCTGAGCTGGGGCTTCTTTCCCTTCCTTTCCCTCTTCTGCTGCAGCCATCTCTGGCAGATTTTTCTCTGAAGGGTCCTCCATAGCAGGGTTTTAGGGTATTCAGGAGAGATTGCAAGAGAAGAGATTGCTGATGCTGGCAGAAGGAGTGGGATCCTTTTGAATTACCTCACTGGATTGTGGTTGCCGACTCTTAATAGCGCTGCAGAGGTTTGTTGTTGACATCCAAGTTGCACGCTTCCCAGTTTACAGGAATCTCACCCAGAGCATGTTCCAGCTTGGCATCCGCAGGCAGCGCAGAAGATCTGAGAGGACACACAACAAAGCTGTTGCAGATGTTTGTACTTTTGAAAATCGAGGAAAGAGGAAGAGAAGCTGGGCAGCACCTCTCAAGCGACCTGTGGCAAAAGAAGGTGGAGGAAACCTGAAGGCAAGGGTTACAAAAAGAGACGAGAACGCAGTTGCACAACTAGTTCCACTTACACCTCTCTTCCTAGAGAACGTTTTCCCTGGGAGGTGTTGCCAGCCTTCCCTGTTCCTGAGCGAACACTGTCGATTAAAAACAGGGTGTGCTTAACCGAAGGAGAACAGGACAAACATGCCCCACCCCGGCACCATTTGGGTTCAGAGTCCCAGAGGGCACTTTCCCACTCCCATCTCAGATGCTGCCCGCTCTTTGTAAACCGTGTTGAATTATCTGGAAGGCCTCCTAGCAGTTGCTGCCAGTTCCTGAAAGAAGTTGTTTCCCCGAAGGGATCCTGTGCAGAGGTCGAGGCAGGACCTTAAAATGGGAACGCTTTGTATATCTTCCAGCTGCCAAAATTTGGCCCCCTTTTACCTAGTTCTCCCTTTAAGGAATTTATCACGCTGAGGCTGATTTAAAGAGAGATTAAAGCGCATTTAAAGCATCCAGCAAATGAAGCGGAAATGGCGAATAATTGCACGAATGATTATCACACTCAGTTGCGCAAATAAAATGATATTGAAAATGCATTGTCACTGAAATCCCAAAAGTAAAAAGATGCATGCCAATACTTCTTTGTGACCACTTTAATGGCGGGTTTTGTGGGACATCGTGTGAAATGGTTTCGCATAATTACGTGATTTTTTCCGGGATATTCGCAGGATAAATTTCCAATCTCCATGTGATAAACTCCTAAGACTAGATCACATTTGAAAACTGCCATGTTTCTACATCCTCTCCAACTACTAAGAAAATCTGTGTGTTTCACTTAAGGTTGGAGGCAGTTCCGGGTAGGTTTTTGTTAACTGTTCTTTGGGGAAGGTGTCAGTCCCAGGACTAGGTGAGAGACTACTAGAAATGTGGTCAGCATAAGTCCTGGTGGACCTCCTTCATTGCAAATCTTGGTAGTAGTTTCATCAATATCCTGTGGTGAGGTGGAATTTGGAAGAGGAAGACATTAGCAATTGTTTGGCTAGCAAGGTATTGCATAGAAATAAGAGAAAATCGAGAAGCATTCCTCTGTCAAGAACTTCTCTGTCATGCTGTTTATTTTCAGTTTTCCCCTCTCAAACTCCTCTGTGTAGTCATTGCTTATCTCCATTTTGTGTGTGTGTGTGTGTGTGTTTATATTTTTAAAATATTTTAACTATATTTTATTCTTTTACATACAATCAGTTTTAATAATGGAATTAATTTAATTCTATTTTAATGTAACACTCTTCTGTGTTTTTAGTTGTAGTGTTTTTAATCATGTAAGCTGCTCTGAGTCCCAGTTTTGGGGAAAGGGTGAGATATTAATATTAATAATAATAATAGCCTTCCAGTTTCCTGTTGACTTGTGGCAACTTCATGAATTTCTCCTAGGCTTTTCTTAGGTGAGGAATTCCCAGAGGTGGTTTTGCCAGTTCCTTGCTCTAAAACATATCCCACAGCACCTAATGTTCTTTGGTGAATTCCTACCCAAGTACTAACCAGGACTGACTCTTCTTAGCTTCCAAGATCAAATTAGCTCTGGTGCCTTTAGGGTACTTAAGCTCTCATTTTCTTTTCTTACCATAGGAAATTCAAAGTATATTTATTACTACACTCAGAAGTGTAAAAATTCCCTAAAGTGTTCAAGTAGGAGGAGGCATTTCTCCCTGGATACCTTTTTGGGTCTTCCCATCTCTACCTGTTTGTGGTCACCTGTTAGGCTCTCCTGTGTCATAAACTTTCCCAGCCTAGTGCCCTCCAGATCTGTTAGACTGCAACTCTCATCGTCCCCTAGCTGTCCTACTTTGCTTCCAATTCCTTTCTACGCTGGCATTGCATTATCAAGCAGAGGCCAGGCCCTTTGTACTCTTGACTCTCATCCAGCTCTGTCTGGAGAGGCCAAGCGTCTTCCTTGGCCTGCAGCAAGCAGGAGCTTGCAATTCGATACGGGAGGCGTCTTTCATTCCCGCTAGGAAAGTCTGAGCATCTGGCACGTCAAACTTTAATAAAAACCATCGTTTCCTGTCTGTCCTGGTGAGGACAGCTTGCCTCTAGCCTGTTGCCAAACCCTTGGAGTCCAAACGGGTACCACCACACTGACATTTTAAGAAATACTCTGGGAGAGGCAGTCAGTCAGTCAGCTGGTACTATCAAAACAACATTTACTTGTGATGGATACCAGTAGGTCTTCAGGGCAGTGTCTATTCAAGAAGAAGAAGCGGAAAAAAATGCAAATATAAAGTGTTTTTTTAAAAATGTGTCAATAATAAAGCAGATGCTTTGTTATTATACAGTGGCACTTAGGGCCCTATCATACGATAATGTTATAGCATAATACTTCTGATGAGGTTCCTTAAAAACCTGATAAGCTCCCCCTTACCTGCACCAGTGAAACTGAATTGTCTGTTAAGCATATTCCAAAATGCACACACTTAACAAACAGGAAAAAATATGTTTTCCACACTCACTTCGGTACCAAACAGGGCTGCACTCTTTCATGTACGCACATGCCAACCATAGAAGTGTCTTTGTGGTTGGCTAGGTATTCTTTTTCTTCATCGTTCCCTCACTTTGACATACTTATTTTAGAACACTGAATTACAATCCTATGATATATTAGTCTGTTATCACAGGATAGTTCTTATGTTCTGCTTCAGGGGCTTGCATTTTCTTTTGTGTTGCTACAGTTATGCACCCGTTGCTTCAAACCGGCTAAATTTAGCTGCCAAAGCATCTAGTCATTAAGTCTCTGACTTTCAAACACAACACCATTCTGGAGAGTACATTTTCCCCTAGATCCATTTGGTTGTCCCAATTCGAGGATTGGTTGCCAAAATGGTGAGTCAAAACATACGGAAATCCCATTGACGTAGTGGATTCCACACTAGTAGAGAGGCTAATTGAACTCAGCCCTTTTTGTTGACGGTACTCTCTGATGAGTAAATCTAGTTTGAATGAAATGGGTTATACAACTGTAGCCACACCAAAGCAAACAGAAATCACTGAAAGGAACCCAATAAAACCCCCAATAGCTTGAGCTCTGTACATTCAGACGCCATCTCTTTCTTTCTTTCATGGCAGCAAGTGACTAGACAGGAATCAGTTTCTCTGCAAGTGGCTTCGTGAGGTACATGGTCACCATGCTCAGATGGCAAACAGTATCCAGAGAGGCATTTGAGGTAGCTGCCCTGTGACACGGTCCTCTTCCCCAAGAGGCCTCATTGAAACATGAGCCCTTGTGCTTTTCAGACATTTGGGCTGCCTTTAGGTCACTAGAGGTTAAGCCTTTGCACTAAGCTATCTTTTTTTAAAAAAAAAGAAAGACAGAAAATTACAAGTGGAAAATGTAGACAGCTTAGTCACACTGTGCTTTTGGGGTCTGGCGGAGGGATTGGAGTATAGATTTAGGTGAGTGATGAGAAGTGATTCTCAGCAGCATCCCTAGCAAGAAAAACCCTTCTCTGTGTGAGAGAGAATGAGTCATTTTAAAAGACGTCCTCTCCCCTGGCTTCTCTGTTCCTCAAAGTTCTGTTGGTAGCACTTTGACACAAGGGATTACCCAGGGCAAGGGGGTATTTGGCAACTTGCTCAATAATTGTGAGCCTGTAAACCTTCAATTTACGTTAAATATTGTTTCGTTAAAAGCAGGGTTGAGTGTAGCCATGTGGCTCAAAGCTTTTAGCCTGTTTGTCCTGTTGCCAAGTTCATTCTATGTATTTCCAAGACTGCTTGCTCCTCCTGAAAACATGGAGCCCTCCAGATCTGGATGGACTGCTACACCCATCAAGGCTTTCCACACTCAACAATAGCATGAAGGAAGAGGCGCTCCCACTCATATTGCGGGCCACGCTTTCCCCATCCTTTGTTTTGCCTGTGGTTGTCAGCGTTTGTGCTGGAGCCTGAGCAGCTCTTGGACTCAACATTTTTAGAAAAATGTGACACACATGTTCTGTTTTGATATGACACTTGAATGTTCTTGTCAGGAATACTGTGACTCAGTCATTGAGAAGCCTGGGCCTCTTGTATGGAGAGCACATATGTTTTATGGTTTTTTTAAAATAAAGGTCCTGAGTTCAAACCTGGCATCTTCTCCAAGTAAGGGTTGGAAAGGGGCCCCTGAGGGTCACTAAACTAGATGGCTCAGCAGTCTTGCATAGAACAAAACAACCTGCCTTGCACAAAATCAGACCTTTGGTCCATCTAACCCAAGACTGTTGGCTCTGATTGGCAGCAACTGCAACTCTCCTAAGATTTTCAGACTTGTACCTTGATGCACCTGGAAATGCCAGAGACTGAAGCTTGGGCTGTCAGTGTGGAAGGAACCTGAGACCTTTTGTGTGCAATGTGGCCCTCAGGTATAAGGCAGCCTTCTCCATTCCTGTCAACCATGGTGGGTTCCCATAATACTGCACACATTGCTTTCTTCCTTCCCTTTCCCTGCGCTGCCATTCCCGCCTGTATTACAATCCCAAAGACTTCAGTATGCCTCAAGATTTTTCACTCGAGAAGCCAAGTCCTGATGGTTTCGCCCTTCAATTCCAGAACGGTTCTGCTGTTGGGCCAAGAACATCTCTTGACGCAAGGCTTAGCGCACTGTGGTTCTGGCTGACCGGGCTTGTTACCCAGAAACAAAACCTTACTACTATTCCTAGGAAGTTACATGCTGTTCCGAACTCCTTGGTTTCAAGTAACTCTGAAGTCTTGTGGTTATGCAATTAGACAGCAGTCATTCCTTTAGGGAGGATGGTGAGTGTGTGTGTGTGTGGGGGGGGTTGTCTGTTGCTGGCCAGCTGGTTGGCTGACTCCCTGCAGGGCGGGATTGCACAGCAGCTCATAGCTTCCCAACCTCTGGGAGGGGAAATAAGTATTCCATTCTAAGTTGAGAGCAGCCATGGATGGGATAGGGCTTGTTCCTTTTTTCCCTTTTGAAGTAATTGCAGAGGAGATCTGTGGAAGCCAAAGGATTCCAGCCTGGCATTGTTGTTCCCAAGCAGCTTTGTGGGATAAGAACCATAAACATCTGGTTATGCAGCCCTTGTTGGGCTCAGTGGTCAACTGACAACGCTGCCTCTGCAATCATTTACAGTCAACCATCTGGCCATATTGGGTGCTGCCCAGTTTGAAAGCCAGTTCAGCATTCCTGGGGTCAAGCAGGACCACTCACGCTTGAAGGGAGAGCCCTTTAAGCCTCTGACCAAGCAAAGGTCTAAGTGTGCTGATATATCCTGGTTGTCTTCTATTCCCCTTTGGCTTGACTAGAAAAGTGAGCCGGGGGATTTGTCCATCAAGCTAGATTCGAAAATGGTGTCCCTGTAGCTCCCATTATTGATCACTACTTGGAACATGGTTTGATGTCGACCACTGAATTGTTGAACATCAGAGTATATCACCCAAAGCAAAACGAAGGCAGCAAATCACCCCAAAACAAATGAGCAGCAGAGTCTTGAAAGAACTGATACTCTGTACTCTGGATAGCTAGAAGTCAGTGCTATCAGGCTGAGCATAGAAGGGCTTTGGGAGCCTCCAGTGTTCAATGGAAGTAGAGGAAGACAGCTGGAAAGGGAGAAGGAGTGAAGGATAAAGAGGGGCCTGAAGGAGAGCAACTACCTAACTTGACTGCTGGTTCATTTGAAGCGTAGGAGTCACTGCTTCTTGGCTGTGCTTTGCTCATTCCTTTGGCCTTGAATGGAGTATTAGATCAGAAGCAGTTCAAACACCTTGGACTACATAAATCAGGTGGGCAGATGGCCAGACTTTTTGCCCATGATACCCTCTCCACGGCACCCCCCCCCCCCACACACAAGCAGAACTGATACCATGTTACTTTTGGTTTAAGATTAAGCTTTAGGGTTAGGTGAAGCAAAATCCTTGTGTTTTGATTTGAAGTGAAAATACCATGGTGTTTTTTTTTGGGGGGGGGATTGGTGAGTGGGGGTTTGGTTTGGAAAAATGGGATTGGGGGAGCAGCATGTGTCCCATGAGCCATATTTTGCCAATCTTTAGTTCAAAGCATCTCACCAGCTTCCTTAATCAATGGTGCTTTATAATGGAAAACCAGATTGCCTTTCTGTTGGCATGGATGTCTGAAATAGCAGTGCAAAATAGTCTGTCCTAGCTTGTCCTCTTTGTGCAAGCTTGCTGGCATTGTTGCGGGTTTTTCTGCTAAAGCCTATCCCTGTGACCACCCACCATTCCTCCACAGTGCAGAATGATCTCATTGGCATCCAGGGATGACACTAACACTTCACCCTTCTCTTTCTTTCTCCCAGAACTCTATTCGGCACAACCTCTCCCTGCACAGCAAGTTCATGAAAGTGCACAACGAAGCGACTGGGAAGAGCTCTTGGTGGATGCTCAATCCGGAAGGCGGCAAGAGTGGAAAGGCTCCACGGAGGAGAGCGGCCTCCATGGACAACAGCAGCAAGCTGGCCAAAGTTCGAGGGAAAGCTTCCAAGAAGAAGGCGGCGGCGACAGCAGCCATGCAGGTGGCCCCGGAGCCTACTGCCGACAGCCCGGGCTCCCAGTATCCCCCAAAATGGCCTGGCAGTCCTTCTTCCCGGAGCAACGAGGACTCTGATGTGTGGACCAGCATCCGGCCTCGGACCAGTTCCAATGCCAGCAACATTAGCGTGCGGCTTTCTCCGATCCTGACTGAGCAGGACGACCTGGCGGATGAGGAGCTCCTTCCCACCCTGGTCTACTCCAGCGCCTCCAACAATGTTCCTCCAACAGTGACAGAGGAGCTGGAACTCATTGACGGCCTGAACCTGATGTCACCCAGCTCATCCCTGCTGCCAGCTCAGCAGCCAGCTTCGAGTGGCCTGTCCCAAAGGAACCCCAGCTTCCCCTTGCGAGCCCAGACCTCGGCCGCTCAGGCCTCACCGTTCAGCAGCTCCCTCTTCAATCCTGTTGACATCTCTCTCCACAGCTCTGCCAGCCACTTCTCTGGCCCACAGACCCTGGAAGCCCTCCTGGCATCCAACTCACCGCCGCCCAGCGACGTGATGATGACACAGGTGGACCCCATCCTCCCGCAGAGCGGAGGCAGGCTGAACAGCCAGACATTTCTGCTCCTGGGGGAGCAGCCCTCCAAAACCAAGATGGGCCTGGTGAACCCGCTCAGAAAGTCTTTGGAGCAGCAGCAGCAGCAGTTGGAGTCATCAAGTGCCACTGCTTTGCCCTCCACCTTTACCATGGCGACCTCTCCTCAGAATGCGGCCAGCTTGTCAACTCTGAAGGCAACGGGCTCAGGGCAGCCTGCTCAGGTGGCCCATCTGGGCACCCAGCCATCTCTGTCCTCTGCCACTTTTGCCCCCTTCGGAGGGAACCAGGACAGGCTGCCCAATGACTTGGATGTTGACATGTATATGGAGAACCTTGAATGTGACGTGGATTACATCATCAACACCGACCTCATGGATGGAGAAGGACTGGACTTCAATTTTGAACCCATTCCGTCTGCTCCCAGCTACCCCAGTACATCGCAGTCCTCCAGCCACACTTGGGTACCCAGTTAACTTCATGATTGACAAAGGTAGGTGAATGGCAGCCCACAGAGATGTTGTGTGGTAGCTAGAGCCAATTCTGTCTGCCTCTCAGCTTGGCCTCAGGGCCAGCTTGTCTCTCTTTTGTATCTAGTTTGTATTGCAGTAGCCACTCATTCAGAGGTGGTGCATTATGCAGTTACTTCACATTTCCAGGAGACAGTTGGTTTGCCAGCCTTGCATAGGACAGAAAGTATAGTTCAGCTTCAGTGAAATTCTCCAGCCCTGAATGAATCTGTTCTGCAGAAGCTTCTGCGTGTGAAGCTAACTGAGAAGTATAGTTTAGTTTCAGTGAAATTCTCCAGCCCTGAATGAATCTTCTGCGTGTGAAGCTAGCTGAGAAAGGGATGGCGCTGATTCTCTGGATAACAGACTTCTCTTCTTGGCATACTGATCAAGGGGCTGGGAGACTGCAGTGAGATAGTCTGCAAACCATTCTTGGTGTAACTAAGATCCTCTGTTCCTTTGGGCCGAACCTAACTTTTTTTAAAGGGGTATTTTGAAGAAAATGCAAGTATATGCCATGGATATCCCCAAAGGAGCAGCAGGGCCACAGGATGGTGGGGTGGGTGGGTTCAGGGGGAGCTTAGAAAGAAAGCTTTCATTGATGGCTTTCAGAGCCTAACTCCCAGTGGAAATAACCCTGTGAGAGTTTAGAGGGACAATCATTGGAGTTGTAGCAAGGGACAAGGCTAAACTCAAAGCATGGAAAACCCAAAGGTGGTTAAGGTGAGGTGGGAGCCAGCTGGCAACCATCATCATCAACATCATCTCCTTCTCCTCCTCCTCCAAACAAGTGTGTTGAAAGCAATTGAGGCACCTAATGTCACAGATAGTTTTGGCCCTTTCCCTCCTGAAATACCTGGAATGTTTGGCCTTGACTTGTTAAAGTGAAAGCCAGTTAGATTGCACAGCAGCCAGCTGGCTCTCTGTAAATGGATGGCCCTGATCGTGGGAGTGGGGAAAACAAACATAGGCCAGCTTCGGCCCTCCTCTTCTCAGGCAAATGTCCTCAGATAGGATTGTGTTTTGTTCAGTGCTTTAATGTCACCAGGGTAACAACTTAAAACAGCCACTGCTGACACCCAGATGTTTCATAGGTGATGGCATAGGTGCCTTTGTGCTCTCTGGCCGTAACACAGTGCTCCTAATACCAGCAGGCCTTACACAGTACTTGGATTGCAGATGGTTGTTCTCTGTGCCAAGACGTGACACAAAGCCGAGCCCCTCTGTGGAGAGAATAAGATGTGTAGCCCTAACTCTCTCTTAGGGAACCTGAGGCCAAAGGCAACAGGTGCCAGTCTTTTTCCCAGCGAGGCTCAGTTCTCTGTACAGCTCTACAAATCTTGTTGCATCTCCCCAGTGTAGGATCAAATGTGGCTTATTAGCTAGCCACTCTTCGTGTTCTTCCTTGCTCACAACCTTGCTGTGCATAGTATCTGCATGCTTTGGCAACACAGAAAGGTCTTCGCTTCCTCCCTTGAAGAGTAGTGGGAGCAAAACCAGTTCATTAAGGGATCATTCGGGGTCCAAATGACATTATTAACCCACATTAGTGATTTGGGCCTCTGCCACCATGAAGATGGGTTTGGGAGTCTCTGTTGGTACCATGGACAAATATAAACATCTATCCAAGAGTAAAGAAAGTGTTAATTTGTATTAGTGACTTCATTTTCTATATTGACTTGTCAGTTTTGGGGCTAGGGAAAGACGTAAAGCCTGAGAACAAATTGGGGGAGTGAATTTTCTGTTTTTACCAATCTGCTTGCTCAATTCTCATAGTTATAGGGAGTTGGTGGGTCACACTGGTTCTCTTTGTTGTATTGGTTTGCTTTTGCACTGTAGAATCATTAGGGAGTCCCATCTTCCACTGACCAGGAAAAGGGCCTCCAAATAGCCAGCCTTGGGTAACTGGTTTTCTGACTTGGGTTAGTCTGGGTAGAATTAGTCATTTAGGGGTCCAGTTTTATCATTGGCTGTGAGGGGACGCTGACCCCATCCACAAAAGGGCTGGAATACTTTGCTGCTGTAGACCAGCTGCTGTATAATTTGCCATCAATAAAACTTACTTCATTGTTCAGCACTGAACAGACTCGTGGGGAGGACTAGCGGTACACCCAGTTCTGGAACAAAACATCCACAAATATGCCTTATGTTTTTGTTTTGTGGCCTAGAAACAGGCTCACCTTTTGTAATCAATGTATGAGCTGTCATTCAGACATTGTTGTGCCATTTTTTTTCCCGGGTATTTCCCCAAACTTCCCTGCTTAACCCTCTGGATGCAGTCCTGGCCACGGATGAGGAAGCAACTGCTTCTTTGTAAATATATGTGTCTGTGTATCTTTAGAAGAGGACCACAATGCAGTGTGGACAAGTAATGAATCCTTCCCCCATTGAAACAGAATTGAGGCATCTGGTAGTGTGTCTGACTTTGGCCCTTTGTCTGAGGCTGATATATATATGCATACTTTGAAGGGTGCATACTACCTCTCCTTCTTTATTTTTGACTCTTATTTAAAAGTAGCCTCTTCAGAGAAAACAAATAAAATTATATGATTAGGATGGAAAACAAATGGAGGGAAAGGATCCGATCATTGAATTCAGAAGGCAAAAAGGAAGCCTGAGTAAGGATGGAATAAGCCAGGGGATCTTGCTGTGGCAGGGTGTGCTGGAGGGTGAAAACAAAAGAGGTGGAGAGGCCTGGCCTTCCTAGATCTGTAATTACGAAATATACAATCCCAGAGGCTCTGGGACTAGAAGCGATCTGACAGTTGTGGATTAATATGGTGCCTTTGCTGGGCGCAGATTAACCTACATATGCCTGGTGTGGGAATCTCCAATCTCCTAAAGCTCTATTTGTGGCTGCAGGCTACAAGGTCAAAGGGGCTCCATGCTGATCCGGGGATCATACCTCCAGAGGCCAAGATGCTGCTCCAGGGTGAGGTGTGTGTGTGTGTGCATGCACTAAATATCTGGAAACTGGTGCAAGGCCAGCAGTGTCTTGAGCTTGTCTTTGTACTCCTATAGCCACCCAGACCAAGCACCTGCTCTCTTGTTCTCTTTTTCTTTCTTTTCCCCTCAGTGCCCTTCTGGTTCTGGAGCTTCCGCACCCCCCAGAAGAGTGTCCGTAATGCAAGGAGCACCCAGCGTCTGTCCTACTGCTGTGCAAGCCAGCTGGAAGCCAGGGGGCAAGCTGTGGAAGGAGGAGAGCGATTCCGTCAAGTGCCACGTCTTTTCCGGTGTTGACCGTCTGCCCTGCCAGAGGAGCCTGAAGAGAGCTCCACTCACGGCCAAAGACTCCTCTTGCCCTGTGAAAACATTCTCCAAATTCGATGTGGTTTGGACCCAGCCATGAGGAGTCGGAGGAAGAGGAGGCTGTCTGAAGGAGAGCCTCTTCACTTCCTCTCTCCAGCTGATTTCTGCCTCAGCTGTTCCTTTTGCTCGGCCCCCTAAGCCCTGGAGGGAAGATGGTCTGCAAAGAACATGGCTGCCTCAGTTCGGAAGCCCCTTCTGTTGGCCTGGTTCATCCTCTTGATGAGAGAAAATGGAAGCAAAGAGAAAGAGAGAAGGCCAAGTCCTCTCTGTGTGTGGTGGCCATGCAGATAGGTGGGTGGAAGGAAAGACTGAGGCATCCTCCAGCTCATTCTCAACTGGTTTAGCCAAGCGGCCCCTTTGGGGAGCTGAGGTGGGCTGGACCTGGCCTGGCAAAGGCCCCATCTGTGCAAGGACTTCCCTGAAACTGTGACTGCCCCAAAGCAGGTGCTATTAAAAAGAAGGAGAAGGAGAAGAAGGAAAAGCCGTTGCTAAGAAACCAAAACAACTTCTCTTTTGGGTTTGTTCCTGGGCTTTTGTGCAGAGGAATGGAAAACCCAGATCTGGCCTTAAGCAGAGCCCCGAGTGGTGTTCATGTTTTTTTCCTTCATTTCTTTTCTTTTCTTTTTCTAATCCAGAAGGGCATTTTCTACAGATGAACTATTTTGGAGCTTTTTTAAAAAACAAAGAAACAAACAAACAAACCCTAATCCAGGCAGGGGACAGGGCTTTCTGCGGTAGCCTTGAAACCATTGTTAAGTGTCTCCATACTGAGTGCCTTTCCCTCCCTCGGACAACATTGGCAGCGGTGGTGGCAAGCTGCACGAAGAACAACGTGGCAACGTTTTTTGGGCACGTGAGCTGGCTGGGGGGGTCGGCGGGAGGAAGAGGGCAGCAAGCCAGCCTTGTTCTTTGGAACTGGGGCAGATGAGGGAGTTGTACATTATAGATCATTACCTGTAAAGCTAGCAGCAGATTAACTAGCAGCTTTTGTAAACCCGAGGCAGGTGGGAGGGAAGGGTGGGGAGAGAAAGTCTCTATATTTTAACAAGAGGATCCTATGAAATTATTGGCTAAACGTGCAGCTTGTTTTCTTGCAGCTTTATACATTTTTTGTTTGTTTTGATACCAGACAGAACACTAAAGCACATTAAAGTGGGACTTGGTCTGTGGAGGGGATTAGGGGAAAGCTACTTGGGCAGGTGGGTGGGTGGGAGACGAGGGGCAGAGGGAGCCCTCCTAGTAGCCTTGGGCTTTTCAGCAGCTAATCGTGAAGTGCAAGCAGAAGACATTGGGCCTTGTAAGCCTGGGAGGAGCTGGGTCACAGCTGCCACTTCTGAGCCCTTGACCTCTTTGTCCAGAACCACCTCCTCAGAGGGAGGGCTGGCTCAGGCTCACCACTGTTCAGCAGCTGCAGCAGCAGCAGCTTTTGCAATGGTGGTGAGGGGGACGTCACCAGATGTGCCTCATGCCAGCTCCTGTTGCTGAGCCCACAAGGCCAAAAGCCCAGAAAGATCACTTATTAAGGGGCATGTTGGTGATCATTGTATCACTCTCACAAAAGTGTCTTGGGCATCCAGGAAGGTTTTGAAGGCCACTTTGTGTTCAGATGTGTATTCAGCATAGGATCTGGGAACACAGGAGGGTCCCCTTCCACTGTTACAAGTCCTCCACAAGATGCCAGGGGACTGCTGTGCATGCCCCATTTTTGCCCCTGGGTGGTCTTGGCGTCCCATTAGCTGGATCTGGGAGAAACAGGGAAGTTTCAGACCCTTCTTCTTGAGCTAGATAGTTTCTGAAAATGTGCCACTATAGCCACCTTGCATTCCTTTCTGCTTGGAGGGCAGAAGGCCCTAGTGGAGGTGTGGCTGAATTTGTAGGGCCCTCATAAAGGCTATATCATGGTGGGGAAGAGGTTCTGGCAGCCCAGTCTGCCAAAACCTGAGCATGTAGCCACACATTCAGAGAGTGAACAGCGGCAGACTTTAGGAACTGCCTGCTGTTTATAGGGCCACTTCAGTGGTCTACGTAACCCATGAAAGGTGAACCGATCTTTCATCAGCAGTTTCCAAGGAGAGTAGCTGTGTTAAGTCTGTTGCAGCAAAAATAACAAAGAGTGTTGTGGCACCTTAAAGAGGAGCGAGTTGTATTTGGCACAGGCTTCTGTACACCCCTTGTGTGTGCTTTTGTTGTGTATTCCTCTATGATAGGAGGTTGGACAAGATGGCCCTTGTGGTCCCTTCCAGCTCTATGATATCTATAGTCAGATGCATTTGATGAAGAGAGTGGCAGACACTGCAAGCTTACATTGCATGAGACTTGTTCTTCATTAAGGTGTCATGGGATTCTGTGTTAGCTGATCTTCCTTAAGTGATCTTGAAGAGGCCTGCAGAGGCCCTACCTGGCTTTCTTTCCTTTCGCCATCCGCTTTGGGGTTATCCTGAATGCCAAGAGGAGAGGGACAGTCTTGTTGGATGTTAAGGATGGATTAACGGATGCAGGCAGCGCAGGGACTGGGTCTGCTAGCAAACCAATGGGTTTGGGGAACAGCCAGGAGTGAATTGCCTACTGGATGTCCATACATGTTCCCCAGAGCCTTTAGCCATGGTACCTATGACTGATTTCTGTTCAGTAGAGTGTTCTAGTGGGCCCCGGAGTGGTAGAAGTGACATAGCATTCTCTTAGGCCCTTTCCTGGTGAGGTTAGTGGTATGGAGGAGAACTGGGTTGGACAGGTGTGACCCTATTTTATTTGAGCCCTCCTGGTCTTGTGCGTCCGTCCTGTCCCTTGTAGCAGCAGCATCATCTCTGCCTCTTCCTTCTGGGGCCTTCCTAGTGTCTCTCTTCCCCTCTAGAGAGAAGAGCCTGTGTGAAATGTGCTGGAAGGCAAAATGTGACAAATAAAATCTCTGTAATCTTCTAGCTGTGTTGTGAAGGAGTTCTTCCTTTCCCTTTCCCAGTCAAAAGGAAGCTGAGAGTCTGGAGGTGACACCATGGCAGATGTTGCAAAATTACTCAGCCCTGTTTCCTGCACACTTATGTCCACTAACCCACACTGGATTCCAGTCTTGTGTCTTCACAACTAATGTCCAGAACACACTGCAGAAATAATGGGTCTAGCACATCAAAACAGCTAGTTTGTTTTACTCAGGTCCAAAACACACCACAGAAATCATCCAGTTTGAGACCCCTTTAACTGCCCTGGCTCAGTCATGGCAAATACAGTGGTCCCCTGGGATCCGAATCCCCTGGGGAACGAAATCCCCGGGACCCGAAACCGCCGGGGGAGAAAAAAAGCCCCCGGCCAACGAAAAAAAACCCTGGGTTGCGAAAGAAATTCGCAACCTGGAAGTTTTAAAACAGCGCGCTGTGCATTGCCGAAAGCGGTCCTCCGGGTTGCGAAAACTTCCGGGATACGAAGGTAATCCCGGAACGGATTACCTTCGTAACCCGGGGGACCACTGTATTGGGAATTGTAGTTTATTGTGGCACCGGATCTCTCTGACAGAGAAGGCTGTCTTCCAACCCTATTCTGCTATGCAGGAACTCACAATCAAAGCCCTCCCTGTGACAGATGGCCATCTAGCCTTTGTTTAAAGACCTCCAAAGAAGGAGACTCAAAGGGAGTGTGTTCCACAACTGAACAACTCTCACTGTCAGGAAGTTCTTCATAATGCTTAGGTGGAATCTCTTTTCCTGTAGTTTGCATCCATTGTTCCCTAGCATTGAGCCAGGGCAGTTAAAGTTGTCTCAAGCTGGATGATTTCTGCAGTGTGTTTTGGACCTGGGTGAGGAAAACATGCTGTTTTGATGTGTTAGAGCCATGCCTGATTAGTTCAGTGCTCTTTCTCTCCAGATGTGGCAAACCAAATTTCCTTAAGGCCTCTCTGTGGAGAGAGCCAGCCTGTCAGCCCATGACGACCAGAGGGTCCCTTCTGCTAGTGCATGGCTTTTTCACAATAAACCTCTCTCCATCTCCAGCACTTGCAGCTGCAACAGAAATGGTGTCTCTTCCATCCGCGCCAGCCCTGCAAGGCCTCCAGCCGTGGTGAAGCAAGGCAGCTTCTGAGAGAGTGAGGCGCTGCAAGGAGAAAGCCGATGGGGATGGCACCAGACGGTGCAGTTACGTGTTCCCCAGAAGAGGAAACAGCTGCTGCCTGTTGTTGTGCGTACAAAGGCAATACGTTAATACACATTGGATGACAGTTGATGGACAATCTCACATGGTGTTGGCACCAACAAACTGTTTTGCATGTGGGAAGAAAGGCACATTCTTGTGGAAGCCCACAATTTGCTTCCCTCCCCACCAAAATCTCAAAAAGGTTTGAGAGCCATCATGGTTTAAGCATTGGACTAGGACCCTGGGGGCCAGGGTCTGGCCATGAAAACCCACTGGATATATATGTACACCATGCACTTCCTTGCCACTACCGTCTGAAGATGCCAGCAACAGATGCAGGCGAAATGCCAGGAATAAATTCTTCCAGAATGTGGCCTGGAAAACCCACAAAAGAAAACGGCTGGTCAAGTTCCAGTCTCTTAGCCCTGGAAGATGACAATGACAAACCCCCTCTCTCCATCTCCAGCACTTGCAGCTGGAAAAGAAATGGTGTCTCTTCCATCCACGCCAGCCCTGCAAGGCCCTGCCAAAGTCTTAAAGGTTTGGCACAGGTTTCCTCCACCACTAGCGTGACTCAGGCTGTTCTGGTGGCAGAGCTTCATGCGCCGCATCTCTCTGTTGGCAAACAGAGGAGGAGGAGATGAGGAACCAGTCCTGGACAGCCCAGCGGTCGGATGGAAGGGCCGCAGCCCCGCCTGCTCCGGATAGATGACTGACTCCTTGGCCGGCTGCATTCCAGCACAGAGGGTTGCGCTTTGTAGGCCAGCACATTCCATTCTTTTCCTCCCACCAACAGGCTTGGGAGCAGCCCTCGCCTCCCTCTGCCAAGACAGCCGCCTGCGCTCCATGGCAGCCAAGGTGGGTGGCTGGGCTCTGCCCTTCCCGGCCGAGCTTTGCGACTGACCAAGGAATCTGTTGCTTGGCTGTCAAAGCCTGGAAATGGAGATGAGGAGGTTCATCCTGGACTGAGCCCAGACTGGGACCCTGGAGCAGTTCCGTTTCTTCCAGAGAGAGGTCTCTCTGTACTTGCTGTCCTCATTTTACTTTAGTAGAGGCAGTGGGGCAACTGGTTCTGTGGAATGGCTTAATCTGGGAAAGGCATCTCCAGTGACCCAACAGTTGTTTGATGGAGAACCTGGATGTCTATCGTCAGAGACGTCTGCAACAGGGGTCAACAACTGTGGTGGATTTGGGGGTCAACTATATGTCGGGATTGCCAATAATACCATATGACTATACAAACCAAAACCTCAGAAATGGGTTGCCTGATGTCAGGACACAATGGTGTTGTCATGGTTTCAGTGTTGGCCTATGGCTTTAGAGAACAGGTTTTGAATCCTCGCTTGCCATTAAACCCACTGGGTGACTGGACAGGTCACACTTTCTCAGCCTCAAGAGCCTATCAATTGGGGGTTGCAAAGTGAAGCCCATAATAGGTTCCCCTTGTGTTCCTTCAAGTCATTTCTGACTTATGGTGACCCTAAGACAAACATATCGTGGGGTTTTCTTGGCATGTTTCTTCAAAGGAGGTTTGCCATGGTCATCCTCTGAGGCTGAGAGAGTGTGACTTGCCCAGGGTCACCTGGTGGGTTGCCATATGTCAGAAAGGATATGAAGGCATACAACACCACCACTTCCAGACAACAAGCTTAGGTTCAGGCTCTCCGGTTTTTGTGGGGTTTGCTCCAGGCAAGAGACACAGCTGCATGCAATTCTCCAGTCAGTCAGGGAGCCTTCTATAGAGCTTTGCAGTTGGCTGCACTTTGCACAGGTTAATTGTTTTCAATCAGGTGTTGCAATTTGCAAAGGCACTTAATGTCCGGTCAGGAAAATACATTCTGTGTGTATGTTTCAATGACAAGCAGTGAGCAACTGTGGTAGCTGCTTGGCGCATAGAGTTTAATGATATCGCCAGGGGTCTGCCTAGGTCTCAGGTGGGATCCTGTCTCTGGTTTTGAAAAACTACTTTAAAAAGAACATTAAGCAATGCAAGGGGCTTGCAACCAATTTATCTACCCTGGAAGGCTCTTGAAGGCAATTCTCCTCTTATGGACAGGAAAAAGACAGCTGGGGGCTTAGATTTAGAAAAGCAAATCCTCTGAGGGAGTGAGCATGGTGTAGTGGTTCGAGCATTGGAACAGGACACTGGGAGACCAGGATTCTAATCTCTACTCAACCATGGAAACACACTGGGTGACCTTGGGGCAAGTCACACTCTCTCAGCCTCAGGGGAAGGCAACGGCAAGCCTCCTCCAAACACATCTTGCCAAGAAAACTCCAGGATAGGTTCACTTTAGGATCAACATAAGTTGAAGGCACACAAGAAGAAGCCTGACTTGGTTTTGGACTCCTTTCTGTGTTTCCTGTGTGCCAAGTTTCAGAAGCAACCAAAAAATGCAGCTGGGGAGCAAAGGTTTCCCCCTCTCCTTTCTTCAAAATTTCCATGAAAAGTGGTAACAGTCTAGTATAGATCTTAACTTCCATTCTTTCTACCTTGACAGCACTGATGGAGAGAGGCTTCCATCTACTGGTCAAGACCTTTAATGCAGGATTAATTTAATCTCCCATCAAGAAGGGAGACTTCAGGTGGCCACAGTGGCATCCTTCCATGGTGTGATTCTTGGTCTGTGTGCTCTATGAGATCGCCTGGCCATTCAGCAAAGACTCTTCACTTCCAAAGAGCGCCACAGGTTTCCTGTTGGCTTTTGTGCACTCTTCCGGAGTATCGCTTTTAAACAGGTTTGTTGTTGCGTCCCTTCGAGTCGTTTCTGACCTCGCAGTGATCCTAAGGCGAACCTGTCATGGGGTTTTCTTGGCAAGGGTTGTTCAGAGGAGGTTTGCCATTGCCTTCCCCTGAGGCTAAGAGAGTGTGACTCGTCCATGGTCACCCAGTGGGTTTTCTTTGCCATGCTGGCATTTGAACCCTGGTCTCCAGAGTCATAGTCCATCACTCAAATCACTATTCATGTGCCCTATGCTTTTCCCCCCAGCAGAACCTCTTTTTTATTAAAAAGGTCTCTCCTTTTTAATACATAGGGAAAATGCCCCCCATGTTCCCTAGAATGCAAAAATAATAGGTGTTTTGTGGGGATTCAACCCTCTAAGCATTCCTGGGGAACTAGCACAGTGTGCCCTAGCCTTTGACAGTTGTCAATCCCTGGTTTAGAGGAATGACTCCTTTCGAGGTGAACCAACAAATAATGCCAGCCTTCCTTGTCTCCAGTCTTTCCCACCTGCATAGGTTGCTTTATTCAAAAGTGATCCAGAAACACTGAGAGATGCCTGCCATTCCACCAAACACATTATCCTTCCATGGCAGCAGCAGCAGCAGGTGGAGCGCTCTAGCAAGGATCCCAGGGCCCAAGTCCATGCCGAGGGAGATGCCAGGTTAGCAAAGAGCCAGCATGACGAAGGGCAGAAGTCCAGTCCTGGGTTGAAGCTCCACTCGGTTCTTGGGCAAGGCAGGTCAACTCTTGCAGGTTCTGCCAGCAGCAGCCTCTATGCCCCCCAACCTCAAGCCATCCCCCCAAAAGGGCAGACTTGGAAGAAGAGGAAGAGGAGGGAACTTCCTCAAAGCCAGCCATGGAAAAGAAAGGGTCTGTGCGCTTTCCATGCTCCCGTGTCATTCGGACAACAGGCTGTGGATTTTGGTCAGGAGGACATCGGAGTCGGAACCTGAAAACCCAAAGAGATGAGCGTTAGCTTTGAAGGTAAGTAAGCCTTTGGACTTTATTTGCAAAAAGGAGGGAGCTTCATTTCCAGCAGAGCCTTGCAAACTTAGTGACGGCACTTGTGCATTCGTGTGAAATCCTTTTAAAATGGTGGGTGGTATTCTGCGGTTGTTGTGTGCCTTCAAGTCATTTCCTACTTCCTGATCATCGGAAGGGCAGTATATAAATAATTTTTATTATTATTATTATTATTATTATTATTACTTGATGACGACCTTATGGCAAATCTATTGTGGGGTTTTCTTGGAAGGATTTGTTCAGAGGAGGTTTGCTATAGCCTTCCTCTGAGAAAATTTGACTTGCCTTAGGTCACCCAATGGGTTTCCATGGTCAAGTGGGGATTCGAGCCCTGGTCTCTCAGAGTTAAATTAATGAATTTTAAAATGCTGTTGAAACAAATTAGTGACAAATTAATTTTTAGCACATCATTAAGAACCTCTGCATTCAGAGCAAGGCTGGGAACCTTCATTCTTCTCACAATCCCTCTCAAAATGGCAACCAGAAGTGACATTGTGTGACCATAGTTTGGAGGAGTGGGGCCTTTGGGGAAGCAGATGGATAGGAATTTAATGAGGAGGAGATGGGAAGTGTGACTTCAAGAGCCAGAGGTCTTCCATCACTTGGTGCCGGAGTTGAAGATGGGGTTGGGTAGGACTCTTTCCCATTGCTTAATACAAACTGTACTGCTTTCCACTCTCGCTTTGCAAATTGTGCCGGAGTGTAATCCCTCTCTGAAATCATTCCAAAGCCCCAACCCTTCCCCTTTACCTGCTGACTCTTTCCTCCGAGACCATCTTCTGGAAGGAAAAGAAAGACAAAAATGAAAATTAGTTCAGAAGAAGTAAGCATGTGTCAAACTACCCCTTGCTTCACGAGTGCCCACTTGCAACTGCTGGCATCTAGCTTCTGGGAGAGGAAGGAGGCCTCAGAGATTCAGCTGGGGATATGTCAAGAGTTAGGCACAGCCGGAACACAGTTGTGTTGCATCCCACACCAGTCTTGCAAATGTGGAAAAATGATACGGGCTACAAAGTGTCTCCCAAAATGGAAGTCTAATCAGATCCATCCTGTGAAGCTCAGAAACATGAAGAAGACATATGGTAGGTTGGAAAGATGTTGACATGTTACACAAGCAGCCACATTTTTTCCATGGTCTTGTAACTGTAGTGAAAAGGCTAGTACTGGGAGTCCCATGCTGGGACAAAAAAGGGATATAAATTAAATAAGGAAAACTAAAACAGACAGATGTTGATATCCTACAGCACCGAGCATTGCATACCTTTCTGTAGACAGAACTATGGCATAACTCCTATCTCAGCACCCCAAGGAATCACCATTTCACTGCCATAGCTTCCTTCCATGGCCATCCAGTGGATGGTGAAAAGGTCTCAGTGGAGGATGTCATCATTCAATGGCAGCAATCCAGCATAGTATACATACATATATACATGCGCATATATGCTATGTGAGCACTATCCATCCCCCTCACAAGTAGTAAGATTGAGCAAATGGCTTGGTGCTGTTTGCGCAATGCATGATACATGATGTGCAACTGCAGTGCAGAAAATACAGTGTTCAAGTGCAACATGCAATGTGAAATCACAACATGCAAAGATGAGATGCAGACGAACAACCTGACAACTATGCTTCTGCCCTCCCAAAAGCGTTACTGAAAGTGGACGCACAACCATTTCTAGGTTTAATAAGTGGAGGCACAGGAGAGGGATTGTCCTCTAGACCTCCAGAACTTAGCCACCTGCGCAGTAACATAAGCAATGGTTGTAGCGACCGCAACAGGCTTTCCGCAGCATTGTGGAAAGTATTGTGGTGGATCAATGGGAGGTAAAGCCCCCACTGCTGGAAAGGCATGGCCACAAAGGGATTGCCAGTCTTGAAGGTTACCCAGCCCAGACAGAAAGGAATTGGAGCACTTCCGAGAGAGCTTTGACCACTACACACAACTATACTCACTTAAGCAAAAGGAAAGCCCAGGCAATCAGCAAGAAGGAAACACAATCTGTCACGATCCAGATCATTTGGTAGGTGGCACGAGGCTGGAAGAGAGGGAACGGAGGATGGGTGATGAAGTCAGAAGATGGGAGATGGGAGAAATGGTGGCCTGTTCACTGCCCGGCCAGGGTGACTAGATTCCTAACCACAGAGGAGGACAAGGCACTTGGAAATGTAGGACATGCAAGAACAACATAGGACATGATCAAATAAAAGCCCAAAACACTCATACAAATATAAACTCATGCTTCTTAGTCACGCTCAAAATGGAGGACATTTTGCAACAGAAGGTTGCAATGTAAGACATGGAAAAAGAGGAGGCCTGGTCACCTTGTGCCAGGCTCCCAGGACAGACCCCAACTCCCAGAATGGACCAGAGAAGGTGATGCTGGGCTTCCCTTCCTCAAAGTGGTCTTACCAGCAGCCAAAGTGGGCGCTCCATCCCTTGCAACACCTGGCAGGTGTTGGTGGTGACCGAACTGGCGCCTGCGCACCACAAGACGGAGAAGAGCCAGGGGGCATTCACCACGTAGAGGTTGACGGAGATGTTGTCGCAACGGTATTCCCTACAGAGAGAAAAAGTTATTTTCTCCACACATTTCCAAACTTACTCTGCAGTGAGAATGCCAGAAGCCTAGAACGCCCATGTGCCCAAATGACCACTTTCTGATGCTCAAACTTTTGCCTTTTACAAGGCCTACATCCCTATGTGAGTTGGGGTCTGTTGGTCACACAGGCATGGGAGCCGTACTGACCTGTCCCCTTGCCACCCATCCCTATCTCTAACCGGATTTCTGTGCTGCTCAGGTTCTGGTAGGGCAGGTTGACGCGCAGCGGCTCCTCCGTCTCGTTGCTGAGCTTCTTTCGCTTGTAGATCTGTCGGAATCTGGGCACTCGCTGCTTCACCTGTTCTCGAAAACCATCAGGAAGCCACAGGATCTGGAGATGAAGATGGGTAGAGGAAGGAGGAATTATGGTGGACAGAGGCCTTTGCTCCCTACTACCCTCAGCCACATGAGTCTTACAAGGTGTGAGTAAAGTGCAATTGTTGTATAAGAATGAAGATGTAAGGTGGGTGCTCCTAATGTGACAAGGAAGAGGATGAGAGCAGGGATCTTCATGGGGAATGTGGAAAAGGACATGTCTCCCACTTCATATTACAAACCTGCTGGCATCCTGGTGTACACAGGTGTAGGCTAATCTTGTATAGGTCTGTTTTTGGTTATTGTAGAGGCTGGTATTCCCTTCCTCCCTCTGCAGCCATCAAAGCCCATCCCTGGATGACCATTGCATGTCTGCAAGAGAGATTGCCCAAGCATCTGGCTATGTCCCTGTGGCCAAATGCAAAATGTTTACTGCAGTTGCTGAGATCCCTGCAGGATCTTGGCAGACCTCGGTCATGGTTGTAATGGCTTTGCGTCTTGCTACTGGGACACAGCCAGACTCTTCTAAAATTCCTCTCCCCCCCCCCCCACCAGACATGGAATAGTGCTGGGTTTTTGCAGCTCAGTGGTAGATCAAGAGGGTTGTAAATGGCTCAGTATAGGGTCATTCTGCATGCACAACTACTGCACTATATTGAACCATATACTCCTCCTCTTTCCAACTAGCAAGCCCACTTCTCTGTTCCGTTTTTGTGTAGCAGGGAGAAATGAGGATGGCTCCACTTAGACAAGGGGTACTTTGCAACTGCAGGGGATGCAAGATGGAATTTCAGGAGATAGGACAAACAGTGGCTTGTGTCCCTCAATAAGGATTCACAAGCCATCACTCAGCCAACCGACAGTCGGTGGTTGTGTTACAGTACACAGATAGTAGTCTTGTTGCTTATTCAGTCAAAAAGGGAGAATAATAAAATTAATGTATGAAGACAGTAAGGAACTGGTTGTCACAAAATTGCTTTTAAAATAATTGTAAGGCAACACCTGACATAATTATGGCATATCCTCTTCCATGCTAGCATCCTCTGAAGATGCCAGCCACAGATGCTGGCGAAATGTCAGGAATAAGCTCTTCTAGAACATGGCCACAGAGCCCCAAAAAAACCACAAAAATGTATGGCATATTGTTGCACTCATAAATTGATGATTGCAAGAGTAAGTTAACTATTTCAACCCTCAGAGCTTCTCAGCTAGCCATCATTTCTGCTCACATGCACCGTGCCTCTCTCCATCACTTAAATTCACTCGGAAATGTGAGATTACTTTAGTAGAAGTAGGTGTGAATGTTAAGCCAACATTTCCTAGGGATGTGGGGCATAGAAAAAGCTGGGAACCATTGACTTGGACTGAGCTACTCGAGGCAAACTCCCCTTCTTAAGCCTGCCTCCTCCTTCCCACCCTCCAATGCTGGGGTGCCACATTCAGCGGGGAGGACCACTCACCTGCTCTGGAGCAATGCCCGACCGCAGGATGGTCTCCACGGTGGCGTTGACCAGGCGCTCGTACTGGGGATCATCCTCTGGCCGGAGGTCGAACATGATGGACACGTTGTGCTTCTTGGCCTCGGCCAGCAGCCACTTCAGGGACAGGACCCGCTGGGAGCCTGCCAGGGCCCGATCCTCGCTCGAGAGGCCACTTGCTGTGGGGAAGGGGCGCTTCTGGTAGAGCAGAGGGAGCCAATGAGGCCAATACACAGAGCCTGGGTGCTCCAGACGCCTCTCACATCACCCCCAAGCCCACTCCGATGGGGCTGGATAGGCAGCCGACCCACATCGGTTTTGCCCCTCTCAGTGAACTCACTTGCCTGCTCCAATTTGCATCTCTAAATAGAACTCCTTTGCTCCAGGACTTTGCCTGAACTTTAGAAGAGCTGTCTAAGGTGCTCAACTTGTTTTCAGAACAGGTACAGATTACAATAGTCTAATCTCCATTAAACATTAGACTAAAGCCTGCAGGAGATTCACCCCCCTCTGCTAGCACAACAGCCACCGAATAGGGCTCTGTGCAAAAATGCAAAGCCTCCAGTTCAAGCAGCCCCTGGAAAATTGGTCCTGAGAAGTACCAAACTTGCTTGCCCATTGAAAAATAATAATGGACTCTCCCTAGAAAGCAGGTGCTCTGCAATAAAAAAAATGAAAGGCAATGCAATCCAATCCAGATGGCACATGCAAGCAAACCAAGTTGCATTTTCAGGCTCTCCAGAATTGCCCGACCAGCCACTTGTCCAGTTCTCACCTGCAGGAACCAGCTGCCAGCGTCAAGCTGCTGCAACTCCATCCAGTTGAAAGAGGTGGCATTGGCCTGCGCCCGGTCTGGAAAAATCTTCTGGACATTGGTTGTCCGGGTGAGTTTCTCATCATGCATGAGGAAAGGAACATTGTCCGCACTGGAGGGGAAGGAAGAGGAGTTTGTCTCTGCAGTGGATTCATCATACATGGCTAAAGGATGAGAGAAGAGCCCTGAAAGGTGCTTCATGCAAGGACCAGGAGGTCACTTCTCTTGAGGGGTGGCTTTAGGTCCCTTACCTCACCATGACGTCAGTCTCCAAGACACTCACGCCACAACGGATGGCCTTCTGGAAAGACATCAGAGTGTTCTCGGGTGCAAGCTGGAAGAAGAAGAAGGAGAGAGAGAGAGATGAAGCAATGGATGCAAGCTAAGGAAAAAAGAGATTCCATCTCAACATTAGGAGGCACTTCCTGATGGTAAGAGATGATGAAAAGTGGAAGATGTTGCCTTGGAAGGTGGTGGGGTCTCTTTCTTTGGAGGTTTTTAAACAGAGGCTGGATGGCCATCTTTCACAGGGATGGATGGTGTCTTCCTACATGGCAGACTGGATGGCCCCTGTGGTCTCTTCCAACTCTAAGATTGTATGATTCTATGATTTTTAGAGGAACATCAGAGGAAAATGGAGGCATCTGAGGGTAGTATGGGGTTCTGGTAGTATGGGTTTTTTTGGGGCACAAGAGTGGACCAGTTCATGGATGTATCCGAGAGGGCCCTGGACTACTCCATTGCAATTCTCTGGAAGGCTCAGGCTTTCTATACCACAAAAGTTGCCCAAGTCAATCATCTCCAGTCCTCTCTTTTCAAAGCTTTTCAACGTTAATTTTGTTAAAAACTCAAAAACATAAAAACAGTGAATTAAAACACACATACACGACAAAATCAAAACTGGATACCTAGTCAGAATAATACTCCATGCTATCTCAATAAGAAAAAGAGGGGGGGAAATTAGAATCAGGAACCATTACTGTCAAGGTTATTTTTGAGCTATGGTGACGACCTTAAAACAAATATATCATGGAGCTGTCTTGGCAAGATTTATTTGGCAGAGGTTGGCCACAAAGGCTTTCCTCTTGTAAATATCTTTTCATTATCCTGAAAGGCATCCAAAAGGAGGTGCCGGATACTCACCATGGGGGCTCCCCGGTGCCCAAAGAGAGCCGGTTTGGGGGGCAGCTGGCTTGGCTCCATGAGGCAAGGTGAGTCAATGCCCAGAGGAGCCAGATACAAAGCCAAAACGGCACCCAGATAAACCAGCAGGAGAAGGATCTTGAGAGCTACGGAAACAGATGGACAGAGGAAGGAGGTGAGACGCTGGTGGAAGAAAATGGTTTGGCTTGAAAGGTTGAAAAGGTCTATGATTCCCTCCCAGTACCTGTATGGGATGTACGGTAAAAGCAGCTGGCTACCGGCCAGGCGAGGAAGGTCATGCCCACCACAGCTCCGATGTGCAGGAAGGGACCCAAAGCCTGGCAGGACAGAAAGAAGAATCAGTTGATCAGTTGGGACTTCCCAGGGGAGCCTTTCTTGCCATAGGATGACGAAGGAAGGAAGGGCGAAGACACGCAAGAAAATGGACCAGGATAAGCTCTGTTCAGACCAGACCTCCAACTCCAGCAGGCAGCAGAAGACAGCAAGATCCAGGGTCCCCACCTGCCCACCTTAAAGGAAAAAAAAAACAGCCATCTTTTCCCTCTCGTAACACATATAAAAAAAAACAACTCAGGTTTTTAAAAGAGGGAGATAAAAACTTACTAACTAGCTGATTAAATTGCTCTGGTTTCTCTTCGGATCATATGTCCCTATACCATCTTCTTTCTATCTCTTTGCAATCCTTTCTCTATCTTTCTGCACTCCTTGCCCTGTCTCTCTGCAATATTTCCCCTATATCTCTGCCATTCTTCCCCTATTCCTATGCTGCCATCTTCCTATTTTTCTGCAATCCTTCTCTTGTCTCTCTGCAATCCTTCCCCTGTCTCTCTACAATCTCTTCCTTATCTCTTTGCAATTCTTCCCCTATCCTTATGCCATCTTCTTCCTATCTTTCTGCAGTCTTTGCTCTGTGTCTCTGAAATATCCCCCCTATATCTCTACAATTTTTCCTCTATCCATATGCCATCTTCTTCCTAATTTTCTGCAGTCCATCTCTTGTCTCTCTACAATCTTTCCCTTATCTCTCTGCAATCCTTCCTCAATCTCTCTGCAATTTTTCTCCTATCCCTATGCTACTTTCCCCCTGTCTCTTTGCAGGGGTCTTGAGGTGGGGTACAACATGTTAAAATACAAGACACAACTAAAAAAGAAAACACACAAACCCAACACAATACTATGATTATGATACAAATTTCTATGTGCCTGAAAGCCGAAGCTTTCTTAGCTTGTGTATAAACCTAGGCTCAGGTCCTGTTTATTTAGGGGAACGTGTGCACTTTTCAAATTATTCTGGCCCCTACAGACCTAGAGGATTTTGATGGTTCCCTGCCGGTCTCCATCCACCGTATGGACCAACCCAACCCCTGCAACCTGTCCGACTTGTTTTCTACTCCTTCTGCTGGGTGTCACCCCTAAGAAGCAGACAGTATCAATACTCCCAGCAGTTTGGAACAGGAATGCAAAGAATGCTCACGGGTTTTCTCACCCTTCGTGAGAAAGGGCGTCCCCACATACTGTGACACCGTGTCAAGAAAATGCTCAACCGCCACGAGGTTTATCACATTCCATAACATCTGGGATGAAAAAGACCATCTTTGCAAAATCTCTTTTGACTTCCACGCAAACACAGGGTTGGTTTTTGTGCGAAATCCAACTGGTTTGCAGACAATAAGATGGTCGCTGTGTCCAAAAGCCACAAGCTTCTTTTTAAAAATATGTCAATGGATGTTTTGCAAAAAGTCCAAAAATGAGGAAAATCACTGAAAATTTCTCTCTCTCATCCAGTTGAGGAGAGCACTTTAGAAAATATTAGTTCTTCCATATGAGGATAAAGTAAAGATTTGCATCACTATAGGAGTAGCAAGGGTGCATGTGAGGTATGCTGAATACCCGCAATGGATTATTATTATTGTTGTTGTTGTTGTTGTTATATTTATTTGGATTTGAAGTCCCCAGGTTGGGATTCAAAGTGGCCTACAGTCTAAAAACACAGTACAGTTAGCCCTCCTTATCCATGGATTTTTATTATCGATGGATTCAAGCATCCACAGCTTGAAAATATTTTTTAGCAAGTATAAATTCCAGACCTTGATTTTCCATTTTATATAAGGGACATAATTTTTCTATGATGTTATTTTTAATGGGACTTGAGCATCCACGGATTTTGTTATCCACGGAAGGCCCTGGAACCAAAACCCAGTGGATAACAAGGACCCACTGTGCAATTAAAAACTTACCAAAGTGACAATTAAAAATGGAATTACACTATTATACAACATTAAAACAGGATTTCACAGAACCCTAGAGATGACGGAGGGGAGCCTTAAGGTCATCCGACCTTCTGCTTTGATGCTGGAGATCTTGTGCAAGAGGCGGCTGTCAGCCAACATCTGCTCTGCTGGAGCTGTGCTAAGTCTTTCCACATTTTTAGATGTTGCCGCCACCCAGATTGCGTCCTACAGCTCAGGAGAGCCCAAATGCAATGGTGCAGCACCTCTTACACCAGTGATTCCTATACTTTAGTCCTCCAGATGTTTTGGACTCCAACTCCCAGAAGCCCCAGACAGCTTGTCCAACAGTCAGGAATCCTGGGAGTTGAAGTCCAAAACATCTGGAGGATCAACATTTGTCTTACACAGACATTTTTAATGGATCTCATACCTCTTCTCCTTCTTTAGTTGTATTATCTGTCTCTCATTAACATTGTTAATTTGTCCATTTCAATTACATTGAAGACTTTCAAAAGCCATTAATCTGTAGTTGGGGTCTCTGGCTCTCTCCAAGGCTTAGCAAAGACTATTCTCACCGTTGTTAATAGATATAATAATAGTAATAATAATAATAATAATAATAATAATAATAGATATAGATATAATATTCCTTACACAGACATTTTGAAGCAACATCCATAGCACCATTCCCTCCCAACGCTTTGCAGATGAAAACCTGGACCCATGTGGCCACACAACAGCAGCGTATGGTTAAGGTGGCCAAAGTTACGAATGAGGAAGGACAGACAAGCTAAGAACGGCTGAAGCAGTTTGCTTTTGCCTGAGTCGACAGGGAAGGGAAAGATTTTGCCTCCTCCTTTCTTCTCCTCTCCCGAGTCAATTGAATACAAACTACTTTTGCACTTTGGACTCAGTTTGCAGCAAGCGAAATAAGCTGAGGACAAAGTGGGAAAGTGGGAGCCGGAGAGGGAAACCAGGACATTTTAAAAACAGTTGGAAAAGTGGGATGGCAGAGGATTAGTTGGGGCTGTCCCTGGCAAACAGCTGCAGAATATGCAGTCATGTCCGCAGTGCAGCTAGACTATTTTCTCTGAGTTAGTTGCATGCTCTTACCTGAAGGGAGATGCGGGCGCTTTCCCACTGCTCTGACCATTGGACTTCCAGCCCCACGAAAGCAGCGGCCACCGCAAGCGCCGTCAAGATGAGGAGGCCCTGGAAGAAAGTGGGAAAAGGAAGGATCTAAGAAAGACAATCTAGTTTTGGATTTTTCAAGAGCTTCCATTGCCCAGGCTTCCCCATCCTCTCTTAGCAATGGTACCAGTGAAGACCCTTCAAGCAAGGTCAGTCCCACTTCTATGTTTTCCATGCAGACCTTAGCCTAATGTTGGCCTTCAATGAAGTCCAGTTAGAATTATAGAATTACAGCATTGGAAGGGGCCTCAAAGGCTATCTAGTCTAACGCAAGGTTAGGCTTACCTTGTGAAGCCAGTGGAGGTTCAGAGGCTGGTGGCAGAGCTGTAGGCAGATTGCTAAAACCTGGGATTAAAACAAAAGAGAAAAAAGTTAGCAACATTAGGAACCACTTCTGTTGATCAGCTTTCATCACGAGAATTTTAGAGATGATGGCAGAGCTTGGGAAGAGTCCCGTTTTGGGAGGACAACTCCTAGATCCCCTAAACCAACATGGGAATTATAGTCTGAGTTGAGCCGCATCAGGCATGATCAATAAGAAATGGAATAAATGATGGAGCACTAAGAAAGGGAGCATTTGTTATTGAGCCCTCCTGGAATAATACAGTGACCCCTCCTAACTCACAGGTCTCGGATCCACGCCCTTCAATATCCACGGAGGGGTGACCTCTGCTATTTTCAATGGGGTGCATGTCTGGCGCATGCCCCATTCAAGCCTATGGGCCTTAAATATGCGCAAGCCTCCGTTTTCGCCTGGGGGTCCAGAATGGATCCCCTGCGAAAACGGAGGGCAAACTGTAATAAACGGCCTGCAACCTATCCCAAGTACATTTACTTGGGAGTAAGCTCAGTGTGGTGTAGTGGTTTCAGTGCAGAACTACAACTCTGAAGATCAGGGGTCAATTCCCAGTTCGGCCATGAAACCCACTGGGTGACCTTGGGTAAATGACATACTCTCAGCCTCAGAGGAAGACAATAGCAAACCCATTCTGAATAAATCTTGCAACCCCCCCCCCCCCAAAAAAAACCCCCAAACCCCAAAACAACAAGCCATGATACATTCCCTTTAGGATAGCCGTAAGTCGGAAACAACTTGAAAACACACAGGCTCCACTGACCCGGCAAAGGGCACTTTGCACTTGCAAGAATTTCATTCCAATTGTTGTTTCTGGTTTAATGGAAGAGAAAAGCTGTCTGTGCAAGGAGGCAAAATTACGAACAACCTGCCTGCTAATTTTGAGAGCCCTTCCCAATTTCAAAACAGCTCCAGGGGCTCTGTGTATAAGATTTGGGTCCCAGCCATGCCTGATCCACCCTTCTCTTGGGTCTGAAGGGGTGTGTATGTGTGCGCACACACTATCTCTTGCCAATCCAGTGTGAAGTTGGCATCCCAAGAGGGCTACTTGCATGCATTCACAAAGGGACCTCCTGTTTCAGAAGCTGCTCCCAGGTCTCAAGCGTATCCGTCCGGTTTTGCAGGGCATAGAAATGACAGCAGCCACCGTCTTGCAATTGACTTGGCAAAATTTTCCATATGCTTTCAATGCATATTCATGCCTTAAGGGAGGGGAGAAGGACTTTGCTGCTCTTAATAACAACTGCAACAACAAAAGTCAACTGGTAATTTTTACTAAGTAGGTTTAATTTTGGCTTTCCCGAAGGAACTCTGAGAGCAGTCGTCTTTTCTGAGACAGCTGCATCAATTTAAAACCTGATTTATATCCTGCCTTCCATCCAAAAAATTGGCGCTCAAGGCTGCTTGCAATGAGACTAATAATAATAAAGAAGAAGAAGCCCAAACAGTATTAAGTTATAATAATAAAAAGGGAAGGCTATGATATTACAACACACTTTGTCCTGTCAAGACACCGTTGGATTAAAGAAAGAAACCCATTTAAAAGTGCATCATTTTGCTAGCACCCTTGGGCCCTGTTTTGTGAGAAAGGCGGGAGGGAAATAAATGGAATAAATGAACAAACAAGTTCTCATAATTCCTTGGCAGGGCAGCCATGGCATTTAAACCACTTTGGAGCTGTAAGTAGAGACGCTGCTAGGAACGCCCTGCATTTCAAAGCAGCAGAGAAGGCAGATGGAAAAGCACAACTCTAAAAGTGCAAGAGACTCTGGGAACTGGACCCTTTTGTAATCCGAAATAGGGCCGTGGGTGAGGTGAGGTGGGACTGATGCCATTCCTGGAAAAAGAGACCAGAGACCAGTCCATACCAGGAGCAAGGAGGAGTAGGTCACCAGCGTTGCCGTTGCGGATATCATCACCACCGACCAGTCCATCCACCACTCTGTCTTGCGGAAAATGAATCTGTTGGGAAGAAAGAAGAACCAGGGAGATGTTACGGCAAGGCAAGGCAGGGATGGATAGGTGGGTCTGTATAAAGTCACTGAACTGAAAGAGATCTCAGAAATCCCCAACTAGGGTTGGTGTCACTCCAATGTGCTAACAGTGTGCTGTCACCCCCTGAATTGGCAGACTGGGTTATCCAATAGGACTGTCCATGTTCTGGGTCGTTCCGGTCTACCTGCCTGAAGGGGTCCCGGCCCCATATGGTGATGGGAAAGATCTCCAGGAGGTCATCATTGTGTGCCTACAGCCTCCTTCCTGTCGCTGGGCAAGTGGACCAGGTCTTTCTCAGGACCTTCAATCTCTGGGAGCCCCCGTCTACCCTACACTGGAAGGCAGACCTGAATTGTCACTCGGTGTGGTCTACATTCCTCTAGAAACATCCCTGCATCTAGTTGAACACTTGACCTGTTGGAATCTATAGCTAAAGTGCTCCTGTGATGTAGGAATCCACTCTCTATTTACAAACCTTCCAATGAAGGGCAGCCCACCACCTTCCAAGGGGATCCATTCCACTACTGAACATCTCTTATTGTCAGGAGGTCCTTCCTCATGCCAGAACCAGAGGTTCTCAACATTTGGTCCTCCAGATGCCCAGATTTGGACTTCGGCCCCCGCAACTGGCCAGCAGTGGTCACACCGGGTGGGGGCTTCTGAGAGGTGAAGCACAAAAGAGATGGAGGAGCAAAGGTGGAAGATCCCTGTGCCTGACAGTGGACATGCCTCTTTCCAAAAAGCATCACAGAACCACAAAATGGGAAGGGATTCCAAGGGCCACCTTGTCAGTTCCATGCCAGAATTCACAGCCAAAGCATTGCTGAGAAGTGGCCTTCTAACCAATGTTTGAAAACCTCAAACGAAGGCGACCCTTTCACCTTCTTTGATAAAACAGCTCTGACTGTCTGGACATTCTTCCTAACATTTAGTTGGAATCGCCTTTCTTGCAATTTACTATTGGTTTGGGTCCTGGTCTCTGGAGCAGCAGAAAAACATGCTTGCTCCATCATCTACTGGGAATCCTTTGGCTACTTAGAGGTGGCTCATCGTATCACCTGCGGGACCTTTGCGTCTCCTACTCACTCATTGAGGTTGTGGAAATCATTGAGGGTCACGAGGGCGAAATATAACCAGGCCAGGGTGAAGAGGCACACGAAGAAGAGGAAGAAGAACCAGGCACAGTCACACTGCAAAGGGGAGGAAAGAGTTAGGAAAAGACACTCACATGCAACAACAAATCCCATCTTGGGGTCCTGTGGAAAGTAGTTCTTGAGCTTTGGGTAGCAACCTCTCTTAGCCTTGCTCCAGATAGGTGATGCTGGCTGTGGTTTCTCTATGATTTCTCTTTAATAATTTAATAATAATAATAATCTCTGGCCCAGTCATTTATCTTCTCTAGTACCTTGCAGGGGTATGACTACTGACAGTGGGAGAAAAATAAAGAATACTGTCACACACCCATAAATTTTTCCTTGAGTCCCCAGATTTTTAGTACAACAGACAGCGAGACACGGAAAATCAAATCTTATTATATTGGCTGCATTTGCATCCATTTCATTGCTCTGTCTGCCCCTTTTTCTTTGGATGCTTAAACTCTATTTTTGCAAGTGCTCAACTGAAGAGTTACGTTATTGCAATGCTAGAAATGGGGGAAACTTCATTGGGGAGGGCAGCATTCTTATTTGGAAAAACAGCCCTCATTTTGCTCCTCTCCCTGCTGCCATTGCTATGACCCTGGTTTTGTTGTTGTTGTCAACTGCCTTCACATCGATCTCGACCCACGGAGACCCTATGGATGAGACATCTCCAGGACCCCCTGTTCTCTACTCCTCTGCCCAGCTCCTGCAAATTCAGATTTGTGGTCTCTTTAATAAATTCCATTCATCTTTCATGTGACCTTCCTCTCTTTCTACTTCCCTCCACCTTTCCTAACATTATTGTCTTTTCCAACTATTCATGCCTTCTTATGATATGTCCAAAGTTTAGCAGTCTAAATCTTGTCATCTTGGCTTCTATTTCTGGCTTGATCTGCTCTAGGACCCCTTTGTTTGTCCTTTTTGCCGTCCAGTACTCTTCTCCAGCACCAAGACCCTGGTGCTTGGCAATATCAAGTCTGGACCAAGCAAAGCTGTTGACATGCCCCTTCACCCAAGAGACATGTAACACCATTTTCCATCAATTTGCCAAGTGTTTAGGGAGCAAGAGACATTTTGGGGGTGGGGGGGGGTGGGATGGCATCCTCCCACTGCGCTGCCCACTCACTTTGCTGGTGGCCAGGCCTTTCTTGTTGCGACTCCAGTGGCAGGTGTAAAAACCCAGCAAGCAGGTGGCACACAGGTTGCAGCATCCCTCATCCTTCGCCATGGTGTGATGGTGTGTCTGGGCACAAAACCCTACAGGGAAAAAGAATGCAGAATATATATACTGTACCCAACTCTCTTCCATGTCGGTATTCTCTGAAGATGCCAGCCACAGAAGTTGGTGAAACATCAGGAATAAGCTCTTCTAGAACATGGTCACATAGCCCAAAAAACCCACAAAAACAATGCAGAACCCATTGACTTGACTTGTGGAGATTTTGGGGTGGGTGAGATGTGCAGTGTTGAGAGAGGAAAAAAAAAACCAGGTTTTTGGATTGCAACTCCCAGAATGCTGGATTGGGCATTCTGGGAGTTGCAGTCCAAAATCCTGACTTTTCCCCAAGCTCTGGAATTGGAACTGGATGGAAAGGAGGAGGAAAGCAACCACCCAGGTTTGGATTAAGACTCCTTGCTCATCATTTCTCGCCCCTCCAAAAGCAAAACAGGAACAGATGTTCCAGTCTGCAGATTTGCAAACAAGATTCTCAATTCCCTGCTGTCATGGCCCTGGAAAAAAAAAAGCTGCAGGTGGAGTCCCAGAAGAAGCTAATCCAGATTCAGGCACTTGGCCAACGGAAACCAAATGCAACCGGCCCGGCGAGCCACACCTGAGCCGCCCCACAAACTGCAAGCCGGAGCAAGCCCACAAAGCAAGGAGCCGACCTAATATACGACTTAACCCTACCTTTCCTGCAAAGGGAAAGAGACAGGTGACACACGAAGGTGACAAAACAAGAGGATGCAGCACATCCACGCACCAATCCTAGTTTTATGAAGGAAAAGTGGCACAGCACCCTTTGGTGAAGATGCATTCTGCATAATTTAAACCTATTTTGTGCATTTATTAGTGCACAAAATGTTCGTCAGGTGACCCCAAAATATGCTCACCAGGAACAAAAGGTGAGAGTCTTGGTACTTAGAAGTTCTAGATTCCAATCCCCACGAAGCCACGAAAACGCATGCACAGATCAGGTTCGTCTCATGCTCAAGCTTCTGTGGTATAAATATACACTCATGCAATTCTGTGTTGGTTGCGTTACGCCACCCAGTTGCATTGTGCAACTGGCTCTGCATCTGCCAATTGGCTTGCATTTTGTCCCCTTGTGCAATGGGGAATAATATTGTACAGCCGCTATTTCTGCAATCCCAGTGAGTTAAATTGAATACTGATGAATGGTTATGCACCACGCAAGAATGCGACTGGAACCCTTCTTGGTTAGTCGCAACTAGAGTAGACCCAATGAATCAATTGTTAGTGAGTCAACACAAAGGTGAATCATCCCAATGGATTCATTCATTCTTCTTAGTCCATGTGAAATCGTTACATGTGTGGAACTTGGCTTTCACAGCTGTAAGGTCAATGCAATCGTCGCACAACGGCCAAAAAAAGTATGAAAGAGAATTCACAGAAGTGTATGACACCAACAGGATTTGAACCACTCTCTTTTCCCCATCTCACCTTTAATCCATTCAAAAGATTGTTGTAAGGAAGGGAGCCATGAAGGCAAGGTGGAAAATACATGTAACAAATTCAGAATATATAAACGAAGTACACATGCCTTGCAGTTCACAGTTGAGAGGGAATGGCAATGTACCAGCTACACAATCCATGGGAATGTGTACATGTTTGTGTAGAAGCAACCTGTGAGTGTTAGAATAAGACCGAAAACCCACTTAGAGCACCAGCCTGGGGTGCATCTACACTGTAGAAATAATGCACTTTGACACCACGTTTAAGTGCTGCAGCTCCATCCTATAGAATCCCAGGATTCGTCGTTTTGCAAAGTTCTTTCGCCTTCTCTGCTAAAACGTGTTTGTGCCGCACAAAACTGAAAGTCCCAGGATTCTGTAGGATGGCACCGTGGCAGTCAAAGTGATGTCAAAGCTGCATTGGTTCAACCGCATAAATGCACCAGCATGGATTTGGGAAGCAGATCTGTGGCCCTTATACCTAAAAGACCCTGCAAAGCTGTCATCTGAGAATAAAAAATATATATAAAGGAGATACTTTGCACAATTGCAAGGAAGTTTGGCACACACAAAATAGACATTCTTCACACTCGATGGTGGAGTGACTTCTTCCAAGCCTTGTGTGTGTGAGCATTTGTAAGAAAGAGATGTCCTTTTGACTGAGAGGCACCCTTGCAAGAGGCCTCTCTGGACCCTGGAAAGGGATTGCTATGGAAACTAGAGAGGTTTGGGGGCTCTGGTGCGGAAAGCTGAGTCCGAAGAAGGCAGAGAGGGTCAAATTTCGAAGCAGAAAAGACCCAAGGAAAGAGGAAAGCTGGGCTCCATGACTCAGAAAGCAACCTCTCTGCCTCCTTCTGTGGCTATAGGGTCACCCTGTTGCAAGTGTTGGATGGCACCCATCCGGGGATCACAAACAGAAAGGTCTAGGAAAAGAGCGATCACAGAGTAAAACATAACAATAGTTTTAATGCCTAAACTATTCTGATGATGCAATGACATAGCCTTGCAATTTGTTTGAGCATCCAGGATACAGAATTATTATAATAAGCTTGATCTATCCTACTTACTCATACTGGATGATTCTTTGGCAATAGGATAATTGTTTTGCTGCTACTACAGCTTTGCTTTACCACTGGGGAAGACTCTTGTCAAAACGTGTTTGGATGTTTTGATACTTTTGCTTTTGATGCATTTTGGAAGTTTAGATACTCCTTGTCTTTTATGTATTTTCGCACAGTGTACTGCACTCTTTATATGCTGCTTATTGAATTCTTTGCCATTGCATCATCAGAATATTTTAGACATTAAAACTATTTTTATGTTTTACGCTGAGAACACTTTCTTCCTAGACCTTTCTGTTTGTTATACAGTTTTGGTTTAGGCTTTTTGTCTTGATCCGAGCCATCTGAAGATGCCAAGGCACCCTCTACAGAAAAGCAGTTGGCAACAGGCCCAGTTCTTACTCCTTAGGCTGCAAGCAAAGGCATTGTGAAACTTGGAGGAGTGTGTTATGTGTGAGAACGCAAGACAAAAATGGGAGACAAATCAAACCAGAGCTTGGGAAAGTTCATTTCTTGGACCGCCGCTCCCAGAATCCCCCAGCCATCATGCTTTCAATTATACGGCTCCAGATAAAGTGGAGTCATAAGAGCCATAACAGTGTGGTGCTGGGGGATTCTGGGAGCGGTGGTCCAAGAAACCCGCCTTCCCAAAATCTAATTCAAAACCACATTTGCTCAATGTGGAAGTGTTTTCGGTTACATGTCTGATGTGGACAAAGCACCACTTTGGGACCTCCATGGGGACCCCTCAGTCTGTTTCTATGGCCCTTGCACCCACTTTTTCTGGCCAAAAATAAAAAGGATGTGTCTGAACCTCTTCCCCCAAAAGCCTCCAGGAGCATCAATTCACTTTTTGCACAGATTGCAGCCTCTATCCTGCACCATTTAACACCAAAATTGTTAATTTCCCCCCCAACCCGAACTGGACTTCTGGACACTTCTGGGTTTTCTTGTGGTCATGCGGGTGGAATTGTTTTTGGCAGCCTGGATAGTCCCAGCTGGTCCCCAAACAAACAAACAAACAAAAAGTCTCCTTCAGCAGAAATGCTCCATTGCTTTTGTTTGCAAGGATGTTAAATCTGGAGCATTCCACAATTTTTGGATGGAGGGCTGGGAGCAAGTCAGGACAGCTGATAACAGACAATTTCTCTTTCCTTCTTCTCTGGCAAAATGCACATATTCTCCCCTCACTCCCTTCCAGGCCTCAAAGAGATCCAGCAGACAAAAACCCACTGGCCAAAGGCTTTCTTTCGAGATGAAAATCCTTATAGACCTCTCATGGCCATGCAGAAGAAAACCAAAGAGGAAAAAAGGAAGATATAGGAGTTTGTCACATGGGAGGAATTTTTCTCAATTGCAAATGAAGCCAATTCGCAATTACATGAATTCGCTAGTTTAGCAAATTTACGTGAAATCTGATTGCGTTCGGAATGTGTTCAGAATGACTTCCCATTTCCTGGAAATGACCCCCCATTGCCCGAAATTGCGTGAGATACACTCATATGCAATAACGTGAAACCCCATGATTGTGTTCAGATTGCCATTGCATTATACCCCCAAATTCCGTCGTATGATAAACTCTTATGGAAAGGAGAATAAAAAGAAAATAAAGATGAAGAAAATGAATTGTTGTTATGGAAAGGAGAAAAAAGAAGATGGTAAAGGTAAAGAGAAGGATTTGCTGCCATGGAAAGGAGTAAAAAGAACACAGTTAAGATAAAGATAAAGAGAAGGAAGAGTTGCCATGGAAAGAAAATAAAACAAGAGGAAGGTAAAGCTAAAGAAAAGGAAGAGTTGCTATGGGAAGGAGAAGTAAAGAGAAGGAAGAGTTGCTATGGACAGGAGTAAAGAGAGAAGGAAGAGTTGCTCTTTCCTCCAAAGAGAAAGTTGGAGGGGAAGCCCCCCAGCTGTTGCTTTTGTCCTGGAGCAGGAGAAGAAAATCAAAAATAGAAAGTCCAAAAATACAATCCTGCCTTTCCAGCAGCCCCCTTGTTTCCCCCCAAAAAGCTCCAAAGGCAAGTCTTCTTTGGGGAAAACAAGCCCCCCTTCCCAGCCCCTGGGATGGCAAAGGGGAGCCCCAGAGCTTCCAGCCAAGGGGCCCATGCCATGCCATGCCATCCCTTGCAGGGCTTCTCCTCCCTGGGCTCCTTACCTGGGCAGGTGGGTCCCTTCAGAAGCCCAAGATGCAGCCTCTCCAGATCCAAGCTTCCTTCCTTCCTCCTGCTCCTCCTCTTCCTCCTCCTCCTCCTCCTCTTGGCTCACCTGGGATGGAAGAAGGAGGGAGGATACCTGGGGAAGGGCTGGAGCTCTCCTGGGCCTCCTGGTTTCAGATTTGGGGGGCTCAGATCCCCCCCCCCCAAAACCCTTACAAAGGAAAGGCAAAGGGGAGAGGGCTCCCTTGGCTTTGCCTCTGCGCTCCAACCAAAGTCCCCAAGTTTTCCTTTTTGGTAGGCAGCCCACGATCCTTGCAAAAGGGGGGAAGGAGGAGGCCAGGGAAAGGGAAAGGGAAAGGCTGGACCCCCAAAGATGGGGTTGTTGGGGGGAACCCCCTTTTTTCCTTCCCTTGGGGGCTCTTTTAAACCCCCCCAAGTGTCAGATGGCCTCCTTTGCGCCTCTTGCGCGCAAGAGAGATGATGATGGAAGAGCCCCTTTGGAGACTTTGCCAAAGTTCCCTTCTTTGCCTTTGTGGAGGGGGAGATGGATGGGGGTTTAAAGAGAGGCCCCTAGTCTGGAAGGGTGAGAAGAAAAGAAGGAGGCAGCAGCAGAGGCATTGCAAAGAAAGGAGGCAAGCTGGGCACACAAAGCAAGCAACACTCAGCACCAGAGAGGAAAAAAAGGAACTCCAAAGAGTTAAAAAGAAGAGCAAAAGGTGGTTCACAGAAATGGGGACTGCAGCCAAGAAAGGAGGAGATCAGAGGGAATGAGAAGAAGAAGGAGAAGGAAAGAGGGAAGAAGAAGTAAGCCCAGGAAGAAGAAGGACAGCCTAAAGAGGAAAGCTATATACAACTGACACTGAATGCAGAGAGAGCTTGCAGCACCTTTGTGACTCACTGAAAGAAAGAAGTTGGCAGCAGGAGCTTTCCTAGGCTAAAGTCTCCTTCCTCAGATGCTTTTAGATGCAATAGTAATAATAAAAATAATATGTAGAGAGATCTTGCAGCACCTTTGCGACTCACTGAAAGAAAGGAGTTGGCAGCAGGAGCTTTCCTAGACTCAAGTCTACTTCCTCAGATGCATTTGGAGCATCATCATCATCATGATGTTAAACACTGCAGGATCGGCCTGCTGCCTGTTTAAAAGGCAAACCACCACTCCTAGAGTTCAAGGCATAGCCGTATTAATTTGGAAAACCCGTATGCAAATCCTTCAACCATCACAATGGAGTTTATCATACGACGGAATTTGGGGGTATAATGCAATGGCAATCCGAACGCAATCATGGGGTTTCACGTAATTGGGAATGAATGTATTTCGTGCAATGGGAAGTCATGAGTGTATTTCGTGCAATGGGAAGTCATTCCGAACGCAATCATGGGGTTTCACATAATTGCGTATTATAATATCTCACGCAATTTTGGGCAATGGAGGGTCATTTCCGGCAAATGGGAAGTCATTCTGAACGCATTCCAAACGCAATTAGAATTCACGTAAATTTGCTAAACTAGCAAATTCATGTAATTGTGAATTGGCTTCATTTGCAATTGAGAGAAATTCCTCCCCTGATATTTGGCATTGCGTCCCTCTAAGGGCGAGATGTGTGACTTGGCCAATAAATTAGGATAAAAGTCACCCAGTGGCTTTCCAAAAACCTAAGCGGGGGATGGCTGCAAAACAGCAAAACTATTGAAAGCCTTAATAGCATTGCAGTGGCCTTTGGGTTGGATAACTGGGCCTATAATTTGAGAGCTCCATCCCAGAAAGTGTTGGCCACTCCTGGCCAATAAAGCCACAGGGGAAACCATGAGCCATAATTTCCACAACCGCTCCAGCGGCCAATGTCAAGGGTTGTTTCTTCATATGATGGAATCTGGAAGGTATGAGGTGTTGCCTACCTTAAACAAGGCTTCCTTGTGGGCAGGGTTGCAATGGGAATCTCTCCTTCTCCTCCTCCTGCTTCTCCTTCTGGGAGGCTGCCACATGCTTTGCTTTTGCATTCCTCCTGAGACATCTGTTGTGTATCACAATCTCCAAGCAGACGCCCCTCCATCGCCCGGAGCAGACCCCCATCTGGTTGGATTTTGGGAACTAAGCAGGCTCAGGCCAGCTTAGCATTTGGAGGTAAAGCGACTGGAGATCTCCAAATATGTCTAGGGAAGAAGCATCCCTGGAAACCTTGGGAACCATGGCTGCCAGTTAGAGTTGCTTTGATTGTGAATTCCTGCATGGCAGAATGGGGTTTGACAGGATGGTCTTTGGATGGTCTCTTCCAGCGATATGGAGTTTATCACACGAAGGCGATTGGGAGTTTATCCCGTGAATAATTGCATCATGATCTCACATGACATTGCACAAAACCCGCCATTAAAATGCTCACAAAGAAGCATTAATGTGCATCTTTTTTACTTTCAGGACCTCAGCAATAATACATTTTTGATATCACTTTATTGGCGCAATTGCATGTGATCATCATTTGCGGGATGCTTTAAGTGCACTTTAATCTCTCGTTAATGCCAAAATCAGCCCCAGTGTGATAAACCAGAGTGATAAAGTCTTGGAGCAAGACAAAGGTAATGCCCTTCTGGGCATATCTTTCTAAGAAAACCCCATGACAGGTTTGCCCCAAGAATAAATGAACTGGAAGGCACACAGCAACAACAATAACAGGGAATATTACTTCTCAGGGCTTCTGTTCCCAACCAGCGTAGTATAGTGGTTTGAGTGTTGGAGTTTGACTCTGGAGACCAAGGTTCGAATCCTTGCTCAGCCATGCAAACCCATTGGGGGACCCTGGGTGAGTCACACTCTCTCAGCCTCAGAGGATGGCAATGACAAACCTCCTCTGAACAAACCTTGCCAAGAAAACTCCAGGATAGTTTCGTTTTAGGGTTGCCATAAGTTGGAAATGATTTGGAGCCACACCATCCACTTCTATTTCCAGAATCCTTCAACCATCATGGTGTAGCAACTGTTTTCCAAACAAACTGGAAAAAATCCTGGCACAGCCTCTAGATGCCACCCTGACATCAAGAATATGAAGAAGCAAACCTCCCATCAAATCTTCTGTCTCTCCTTTTTGGAGGTTGCAGGTAGTGGCTAATCCAGATTGCGTCTACTCGGGGCTCATTCCCACCAGTTTGGGATTTAAACCAGTTTGGGATTTGCTTTCTCTTTGTGTTGGTAAATCGATTCCAAAAGGTCTGTCATTTCCATATGAAAGCGGATCTTTTCATTATCTCTTTGTAATCGCTTCTTGTTTGGGCACAATTGTCGTCCGCACTAGTTTGTGCCACTTCAAAATGCATGTCAGTCATCTGTGCATCATCAGTGAAGTAAGTGGCAGCCTGGGCAGCCTGGCTTGGAAACTATACTATCTATCTATCTATCTATCTATCTATCTATAAAATTGATAGAAGATTTGATTCATTGGTTTTGCGACTACTTGCCTCACTGATTGAGAGTAGTTGCGAAATCAATGATCGAATCTTCTATCAATTTTATTTTTTTTAAAAAATTATAGACGATTCAATTCATTGGTTTTGCAACTACTTGCTTCACTGATTGCAAGTAGTTGCAAAATCAATGAATCAAATCTTCTATCAATTTTATTTTAAAAAATTGATAGAAGATTCAATTCGTTGGTTTTGCAACTACTTGCCTCACTGGTTGCAAGTAGTTGCAAAAGCAACAAATCAAATCTTCTATCAATTTTATTTTTAATGTTATAAGAAATGGAATTGATTCTTTCCAAAAGAACTGCTAGAAAACTAGTGTCTGGAAAAAATGTTGTGCTTTTTGTTTTTTGTTTTTTGCATTTGCCTTGCTTTATTATGACAGAAATTGATCAAAATGTGATCGGAACTGGTTTCAAATGGGAATGACGGTCATATAAACCAGTCAGCAATTCGGTTTAAATCATAGTGGGAAGGAGCCCTTGGTGTCCCTTTGGAGAGAAGGCGCAAGGCCTCCCTTTCCAAGACGGGGAGAGAAGTGGAGGAATTGCTATGCTCCTTATTTACACAGGAGACAATCCCTTGGCACTCCCCAGCCACAGTTAAGTGAAATTGTCACACTGTCTCTGCATGCTTTGGAGGAAAGCTTTCTGGTTATTGTTGCAGTGACAGGCCTTTATTGTATTCACAGAAGACAATGGGAGCAGTTTGGAAGAAAGGAGCAATTTGGGAGATGATGGAACAGTTTCCAAGCCTACAAAAGCTTCGGCTACGACGTCTTTCGCTCTGTTGGTTTTAAAGGTGCTATAACCAGATCCCTTTGCAGATTGCAAAACTAAACGGGCCGATGTTTCTGATTTCAGAAAACGCAGTGTCTGTATATGAGGGACCTTTCCTGAACCTCTCCAAGAGGGTTGCCAGAGAAAGGGGTGATCATTTCACACACATTCATATGGTAATAGCCATCTCTCCACTGAAAGGGGGCTTTCTTTGCTAGTATTATTTCTAAGTCTTGAGCCCTACCAACGAGACTGGATTAATGCATTCGTAGCACACTTGCACACATTTGAAATTCACATGAACGTGTCTACTTGGTGTGCTGCTCCTGCTTGCAAAAACGTGACTCGTTGCATCTGCCAAATGGAAAATGGAAAAGGGTGGTTTTTTGGGGTGTGTGTGTCTTTTTTCCTTTTCTTTTGTATAACTTCATATTGGCTGCATTTCCACTCATGTTTGTCCTGCATTCTACTTGATTTTAACGCAAATCAATTTTTGATGTTTCCACTTAAGCGCGGATTCATGCGTCTTGTCATGTTACTCATTTCCATTAAGATTCCAAATTCAGCGATATATGGGCTGAATCCACATCCATGCAGCGTGATTGCGCGATAATTTGCCACCACATTTCTAGTGCACTTTTTTGGAAGAACGCAGACCGTATTGGAGGCAAATCAATGGAAACGAAATGCATTGTACTGTGCATGGGTGGGCAGATGTAAACGGGGCCGGCCATGGGGTGTTTCTCAGTGCACCACTACATGTACATGCAAATGCACATGCAATCTGCATGTACATCTTCAGTTCTGCAGCCTTGAATTGCACAAGAACATTATGAGATGGACAAAAAAATGTCCCATTATTTCTATAGGGGGAAACCAGTGCCAGGAACAACTGTCTCCACTGCCCGCAGAGAGGACTTTAAGGGGAGGGACGCCGGTGGGAGCCTGAACCCCGGTAAAGTTACCGGTTTAGAGGCTTCAATGGAAATTTTGTGCAGTTCGATGCGGTATAGGCTGATGCGGTTTAAGACAAATGGAAACGCTCAGCGGTAAGTTCGATTTGAGGTATTTCTTAAGTACCTCTAAATGGAAACGATGGAGTAAAATTTAGTTTTCATGCAATTCAGTCACTGAGTTATATCGCATGAGATACAACCCGCAACAATCCGTGACAAAACGACAAGTGGAAATGAGCCCATTGTAAACTTTGTTATTTTATATTTTTAAAAAATTATATATATATATATATATATATATAGCCTTCCAAGAAAGAGACTTGACTCCATCATCTGCCAAGGTTGCACATTCCACTGTTGAACAGCTCTTACTGTTTGGATGTCCTTCTTAATACATGAGTTGCAGGTGTGTTGTTACTCTCACAGCTAAAAGCAATGCCATTCCATCTGCAATCAGTTTCAGCTGCCAAAGCTATAAACAGGCCAACATTTGAATCCTTGGATTTCTCTCCCTGACTTTTGCCCCCTTTGCATAGCCTTTTATTTCATATCTGTGGCTTTCCCTCTGGGTTTAGGGGAGGACATGAAGTGTACTTTTTGGAAAATGTGTCATTTTTACTCCAGGAAAGCTTTACTTGTGCTTCTTCTCAAAGCACATCCCAGGCTGAATTTGAAAGAAATTTTGGAGAACTGATATATTGTCCAGCAGCTCCGTGGACAAAGTTATACTGGATCAATTTAAGCCTGTGAGTACTTTTTATTTTATATTGTAACCCACCTCTCCCTGCGGATCGGGGCAGGAAAATTATTATTATTAGTGCTGCCAGAATTCTTTATGCCTCCAAATGGAAAAGTACTGAGATCCCTTCTATTGATACTTGGTTGCATAAAGTATATGACTATATGGAGATCGATAAACCAACTTTTCTTACAAGAAATAAGTCATTGGAGGACTTTTATAAGACGTGGGAACCTGTAATAACTTATACGAAAGAAACAAAAGGATATTGTACAGCTATAATCTTTGATCGAATTGGAAATAGTCTTGTAACAAACTAAGTGAAGTGCTTGAAAAAAAGGGATTAAAATACAATTGGCCCTCCTTATCCACGAATTTTTTTATCCACAGATTTGAGCACACAAAAGTATAAATTCCAAATGGCAAACCTTGATTTTCCATTTTGTATATGGGACACTATTTTGTTGTGCCATTATAGTTAATGGGACTTGAGCATCTATGGATTTTGTTATCCACAGAGGGTCCTGGAACCAAACCCCAGCAGGTAACAAGGGCCCACTGTATAATTGTTATGATGTCAGAAATATTAAGGAAGTTTAAAAAATAATGGAACAAAATGATTAAATTGATTTTGGTTTTACGCTAAGGGAGAAGAGGTAACGTATTTAAATGAAAGTTTGGATTTTAAAGAAATGACTATAGAGCTGGAGAAAAATGAAAAGGGAGTAATATGATTTCAAACTCAAGGCAATGATACTGACAATTAAGATTGCGCTATATATTTATGAAAATATATATGTATTTAGGATATATTTGAAATATATATATATATATGTATGTATGTATACACACACATATATATGGGCACAAAGCACATCCCACATTCAGAAAGCAGTAGAGCATGTCCAAAACCAGCAGATGGCGTGGAAGAATGCAGAATTTCTGCAAGTTGATGAAACGCGGAGGAAGAACGTGGCACTGAATTCAAATGTTGCTGTTTAAAAACCATGAAGGTGTTGTTCCTGTTTTTCCCATAGACGTGGGATCAAAACCCCAGTGCCATGAGATGGCCTCCTCCAAAGCTGTACAAATAAACAGAGCATAGCAGTCAGCTCAAAGACATGGATCTTTCCAAACAGACAGACCCTGGAGCAGAGGCCCTTTGTCTCTTACCTGTCTGGAATCGTCTGAATCATGGTGGTTCCCCAAATGTCTGATATTCATTTTATATAGTGCTTCAGCTTTAGCTGCTATGTTTGTATCCTAGGAAGTCCTGGGCTTTGTAGTTTGGGGAGGCGCTAGAGATCTCTGGCTGAGAGAGAGTTGGCCCTCCACGTTTGCAGACCAAGCTTTATTGCGTTCTTCACTGCAGACACACTGTTGCAACCCAACACCAAAAGTTTGTGTGAAGTCAAAGGGACCACTGTACATTATTGTTGCCAACTTATTCAACTTTGGCTCATGGTGACCCCGTGGATGAGATGTCTCCGAAACCCCTCATCCTCATCCGCTCTGCTTGGGCAACCAATCCATCTGGCGTGTGGTCTTCCTCTCTTTCCTCTATTACCTTCCACCTTTCTTAGCATCATTCTCTTTTCCAGTGATTCATGCCTTCTCATGTGTCCAAAGTATCACAGCCTCAGTTTGCAAAAGCACATGTTGCATGCTTTGGAAGCTCTGCTGGCTTCTTCGTCAAACTGAGGACTCTTTCATACGAGGCTAAATTGGAAGTATAATTTAAGGTCAATTCGAATGCAATCATGGGTTTTACGTTATTGCAAATTAACTCTTCGCACGCAAATTCGGGCAAGAGGGAAGCCAATTCGAATGCAATCATGGGTTTTACGTTATTGCGAATTAAAGCTTCGCATGCAAATTCGGGCAGGAGGGGGTTATTTTCGGGTAATGGGAAGTAATTCCGAACGGAGCAGGGGTTCTTCTGAACGGAGCAGGGGTTCATGTAAATTCGCTAAACAAGCGAATTTACATGAATCCGCATTGGCTCCATTCGAAGTTGGGAGAAATTCCTCCCCGTTTGAAAGAGTCCAAAGAGAACGAAGCTAGAGTCACAGGAGCCCCTTCTGTAAAGAGATTGATGTTTGTTGTTCACAGTTTAATACTGGATGGAGAGATATTCATGTAGGCAGAGACCCATGCGGCCCACTCCTCATGGAAGTATTTTGTGCATTTCTTGGCTGGCCTAAAAAAAAATTATTGCTGCTTTGTGCATTTTGGATGTTGTTGTACTTTAATGTGTTTAGAGTTAACACAGTATCTATTGCAAGCCAAGGGCTATGCCTTCATCTGTCATATCAGGAGGCTGAAACAAACCTGGAATCCATTTTTCTTCTGAGCCAAACAGTCGATTCTTAACTTCAGAAGGAAAACAAATAAGATGGATATGTTACTCTCAGGGCAGGCTTTGGAGAGGAAAGGTTTCTCCCTTGATTCGAGCAAGTGAACATGAAAATAAAAAAACACTGGCTTACCCTCCCTCCCTTTACACAATATCATTTTATTCTCTGTAAAGTGCTGTCCGCTGCTGCTGTTGCCGCTTTGGATTGTGCCCAAGAGAGTCCTCAGTCCTTTGCGTACCATGCAACTTGCATGATCCGGGTTCATGTATCTTGCAAGGCGGCTGCTGTCATGCTAAGGAAACTAAATAAGGCTGTTTTTCCCACCGAGGGTTTAAAAAGTGTTCCCCTGGCTTGTTCTCACCTCCAATTGAGCATCATGTGCTAACAATCCCTTTCTTGCAGGGGACCGTATCATGTGCTAACAATCTCTTTTTTGCAAGGGAACTTATCATGTACTAGCAATCCCTTTCTTGCAAGGAAACGCTGGAGTGGAGCTGCTTGGAAAGACATACATTGGTACACCATGCCTTCATTTCATCTCATTTCATTCAACCTTTATTAGGCATAGAACAACATACAATTGCAATAAAACTTCAAGATCCTTATTATGAAATGTATGCCATAAGCTTGTTGCCTCCACCCGAAAAATTGGCCATTAGCCTGGTAACATGCGGGTTCTGATCTTCCGGTAAGTATTCCACCGATAGCTCATCCAAACAGATATTCATTTCCATTAACCTCCTTAACAGTTTTCTCCCCTGGAATTATATACAACGAACAAAGCAATGCAATATGAGGGAGAACATCAGGAGCTTGGTCACAATGACATATACAATTCTAAAACAGGGCCTGTAAATATCTGCCCCGGTCACATTTGAGGGGACACCATGCATGCTTCTCTGGAGAAGATGTCCCAAATGCTATACATTTGTGTCCAAGAGAGTCCTTTGGTCATTGCTAGTCCAAACTCAGATAGTGCTGGGACCTGGAGGAGGGCTATTGTAACATGCTTTATGCAAGGCTGCCCTTGAAACGTGTATAGAAGCAATTCCAAAAACTGACACTACTTTTAATGGGCCACAATATCCGACAATACCTTCCTGGTAATGCTTATATAGACTCATGGTCCAAACTTGTCTGACCAGAGCAAGACTCCAGTCAGTAACCCTTAGACCAGTGGTTCCAAACTTTGGTCCTCCAAGTGTTTTGGACTTCAATTCCCAGAAGCTCCAGCCAGCTTGGCCAACTGTCAGGAATTCTGGGAACTGAAGTCCAAAACATTTGGAGGACCAACGTTTGGGAATGGCTGCCTTAGACTGTGAAAGCAAAACAGACATCACCCAAACCAAGCAGTAATTTCAGAATTAAAAACTAACTAAGAGCTGGATGTAGGCTCCATCTACACTACAGAAAGAATGCAGTCTGAGACTGCTTTAACTGCTATGGGACAATGCTGTGAAATTTTGGGATCTGCATGAGAGTTAAAAGTGGTACCAAACTGCATTCATTCCTAAGGTGGTAGTGTTTTGGGTAGCTGCACATAAACCCTCCTATTTATAATTCCATGCTTTTTAGAGCTAGCTTTTATTACAGAAGCGCCAAGCGGCACAAACCATGTGACTGCAGGCATTATCCTTAAGGGTTTAATTCCCACTCCCTTCCCTTTGACAACCGAGGTTGATTTATCTTGCCTCCCACCTGCAAGAACGGTGCGTTTTTGCATTGGCGCAGGCATGCTTTAAAGTGATGCTCAGCTTAATTTCCTGAGGAGCGCAATCAAGTGATAATGTGAAGTGGCTTCTTAAAAGCACCGGGGAACCTCTGCCGCCTGGCATGCGCACTCTCTTCATCGTGGACAGCAAATGTGTCCTCAAATTTGGAAGGAGGAGGATGGGAGAAAAACAAAATCCCATATATTCTGCCCTCTGATGCCACACTTGGCCCTGGCATTGGGAGAGAAGATGCATCTCATCATCATCATCGCCCAGGTTGTCTTTTAAAATCTCCATCATTTAAGGTCTGGCGACGTTTTCCCAGTGATTCATGTTCTACTGTCGTCTTCTCTGCATAAATCTTTGTTTTAAGGAGTCCTCTCCAAGTGAGAGGAGCCGCCTTCCCGCTTTGAGATGAACGAGGGCTTGAATTATTTCTGTTGTTTCGGGATAAATTAAAAAGCTAAACACTCCCCGGCAGGAGTTTTATCAAGCAGAGAGATCTTCTCGCTCCCCTTGGAGCAGATGATAGATTAACTTGAGGATCTGGAATTGCCCCAAAAAGTCTCGTTGTTGGGTAATGAATATTTCTCCCTTTATGAAATGTCCTGTTATTCTTTCTTGGGGGACTTTGGGGACCCTGGGCAAGTCACACTTTCTCAGCCTCAGAGGGAGGCAATGGCAAGCCTGCTCTGAAGAAATGTGCCAAGAAATGATAGGTTCACCCTAAGTCAAAAATGAAGAAACTCACCAAGAAAATCCTATCATGGCCATAAGTCAAAAATTAAGAAACTTGCCAAGAAAACTCTATGATGACTATAAGTCAAAAATGAAGAAACTCGCCAAGAAAACCCTATGATGGCCATAAGTAAGAAATGACTTGGAGACACACAACAACCACAACAATGAAAGAGACATTGGTGTAAATCCAGCCACAAGTTCCAACAGAGTAGGCCCCATTGAATCATTGGGACTTTGTAAGTGTCTGTTTACCAAATTCCCATTTTAATATGTTTTAATGCATTAACTACCGCCTTTGTATGTGCTTTTAACTTTATTTGTTATAACTCTTATTTTATTGTTGCTCTGTGCTTTCAAGTTGACTACAACACAAGGTGACCCTATTGTAGGGTTTTCTTGGCAATATTTGTTTGCCATTGCCTTCCTCTGAGGCTGAGAGACTGTGTCCTGCCGAAAATCTCCTAATGGGTTTTCAGGGCTGAACAAGGATTTGAACACTGGACTCCCAGAGTTTATTTGGATAATATTTATCCAATATTTTACAGGGGAACATTGGAATATGTGTGGCCAAGCAACCTCAGAGTGTGGTCCAGATGCTAAAAGGTATTAATGAGGAACAGCAGCCAAGCTAGGAGAGTTTGCAGCAGTTTGCTTTTGCCTGAACCTACTGGGAAGGGCAAGGTTCGCCCCCTTGCTTTTCTCTCCCTCCTGGAGGAATATGTACCAGAACAATTAATAGACTAAACTGCTTGATCAAATCAATGAAGGGGGAGAAAGGAAGGAAGGAAGTAATAAAGAGGAACTGTTGCAAAAAGACGACCCTTCAAATCCAGATTCCAGCTTGGAAGCAAACGGCATGGATTGCCAGGAACATCAACCTGTCATCCGCTTCCTGCCCTGCGTCAAACAAGCTGGACTCCCTTTTCCGTGTCCTGTCTCTTCTCATTAATCTCAGCCTCTTAAGTAAACTAACATATGCAAATGAGCATATGGTCAGCATGCTTACTCTGGCAGAGAGAGGCAGCCCAACAGCTCAGCTTTATTAAAAAAGCAAAAAAACCCAACTGCGGCAGGAATCATGTCTCTGATTTAATACACCACTTCTCAAGTTTTGGGTATCCAGATGTTTTGGATTTCAACCCCCAGGATCTCTGACTTTTGGCCACACTGGCAGAGGCTTCTGAGAGCTGAAGACCCAAATGTCTTGAGGACCAAAGAGAAGCACTAATTTAATATGAGACTTCAGCTAGAATGTTGTTCAGCAGTGATATATTCAAGTCTTTTAGTCCAAGTCTCCTCAAATCAAGTCTCAAGTCGAGTCTCAAGTCCTTGCAAGATACTTTTAAGTCAAATCTCAAGTCTGGTCTCAAGTACTTGCATGGTACTTTCAAGCCAAATCTCAATTTGAGTCTCAAGTCCTTGCAAGATGCTGTCAAGTCAAGTCTCAAGTCCTTGCAAGATACTTTCAAGTCAAATCTCTAGTCAAGTTTCAAGTCCTTGCAAGATACTTTCAAGTCATGTCTAAAGTCACGTCTCAAGTCCGGTCTCCAGTCCACTGCATTTCAGAGGAACTTTCTGAAGCTTTTCAAAAGCTTCAGAAGGATCATTTCACCTCAAGCCCATTTTTTACCGAATTTCCAAAATCTCTTCCGAGAAATGTGTCCCACACTTTGGGGGCAGGTCTTGCCTGCTGCTCAAAGGGAATGGCCCCAGCAAGTCAGTCCCTAAAAATAAGCAAGTCTCAAGTCAAGTCAATGTATCATTTTTGCCAAGTCAAATCCAAGTCAAGTCATTGAAGTGACCTGAGTCTGACTTAAGTCTGAGTCAAATCTCCATCACTGGAGCTGTCTAAGGTGCCAAACCCATTTTAAGAGAGTCACCGTTCCTACTAATGTTGACGCTCTCTTTGCATCTTTCCACCATTTTCCTCCTTGGTCCATTTTGCATCATGAATTTTGGAGACTTGCAAACTTACACACTTTGGTGGCATTTTCCTTGTTCCTAATAAAAATATTTCCCCAGCTTCTGACTTTATTTATTATCTCACGGGTCAACATGACTCTTTTTGCAGACAAGGTTATTAATGTTAGTGCACCTGTAGGCCTTTTGCTTCTACAATTCATCCAGCTGCAATTAAGAAGAATCATTTCTCTGGCGACAGAAGCCTTGTTTTCTCCCTCGTTCCGGGGTTTAAAAAGGAAACCAAATTTCCCCTTCTTTGGACCATTGCTAATTTGTTTTCATTAGAAGACTTCCATGACGAATGCTCCTCCTGAAGTGCCATGTCCACAAGCGTCGATGATGCCGTATCCCCGGCTGCTTTGGAGGCCCATAATCTCCGGAAGCAAACGGAGGAGGCGATTAAATTGGTGTAAGTCAAAAGAAGGCCATGCAAACTGATCCAGGGAGTGGATATACCGTGTTTCCGTGAAAATAAGACAGCGTCTTATATTAATTTTTGCTCCCAAAGATGCACTAGGTCTTATTTTCAGGGTATGTTTTATTTTTTTCCATGAAGAAAAATCCACATATATATATATACACACGTGCACACACAAAACAACTTTGCTAGGTCTTACTTTTGGGGGAGGCCTTATATTCAGCAAAGCCTCTACTAGGTCTTATCTTCAGAGGATGTCTTATTTTCGGGGAAACAGGGTAGTGATTTTGTCCCTCTCAAAGTTGTGTGGTTGCATGTTGAGAGAAGGCTGCTTGAGCATTGTGTGCAACATCACATGACTGAAGAAAATGGATTGGAATGCTTAACACATCTTTCCAGGGGAGAAACATTGCCTGTCTGCCTCCCTTCTCCCTTTCCATCCCCATTTTTGGCTCTTGGATGCAGGGTGCAGAAAGCAGACCCTGAAACCCAACTTTGACAGGCCCCAAGGTTGCCTTAGCCATCTCCACATCTACTATAATTTTATTTTTATGCCTTATTTTTGAGTATACACAAAAACCTATACACAAAACCACGAAAACTCCATGCACAGAGGTGCAGTTTTGCCTTTCTTCAAGTTCCAAGTTTAGCCTTTTTCATCAGGTGCCACAACAAACTACAACTCCCAGAATTTTATAGCATTGAGCCATGGCAGTTAAAATAGTGTCAAACTGGATTATTTCAGCAGTGCGGATACAGGTGTCTGAGGTCTTTCAATTTATCCACTACTGTCTACATTTTGATTAACAGATGCACAGAAATCTTGTAGCTGTTCATATAGAAACTATCTTTGCTCTTGCATAGAAAATCCCGCAGCTGTTTCAGCGTCTTCATCGTCCACCTTGAAAGTTTTGTAAATTTTTGGCGATCGTTGTATTTGTTTAATTAGTATTTAGCCACACTCCTGCTTCTGTGCTTTAGTCTTGGACAAAACCGAGCACAAAACAAGCTGCCCGAACAACCCTAACATTGGCAACTGCTTCGCCAAAATCCGAAATGCTCAGAAGAGAGAATTAATTATTTGCTGAGCGCTGGAGCTATTCCCGTTCCTTTGCAAACGTTTCAGACAATTAGACCCTATTTTGGTTCCTAGCAGAGCAATTTATTCCATATCAAACCTGCGCTGTTAGAAGTACCTCGGTGCTAATTGGAAAGGTCTTTGTAATAAATAATAGTCAGAAATGTGTGCGCCTCTCTCTCTGTTTTTCTGCAAAATGCTTCTTTGCAGCCCTCCTTCCTCTTCCACCTCTCTCTTCTCCGATTTGGTTTGCCTCCTTTCTTTTAAAAGGGCTGAACTTCAGAGTAATCCAAGACGAAAAGAGATGTGGAGGCAAGGGCTTGCATCTACATGGCAGAATTGATGCAGTTTGAGCCTACTTCAGCTGCCATGGCTCAATGCTATGCAATCCTGAGGTTTTGTAGTTTTGTGAGATATTCTTGTTGTCGTTGCTGCACGCCTTTGAGTCTTTTCCGACTGCTGGCGACCCGAAGGTGATATGGAACAATACAGTTTGATATGGAATAAAGTCATATCGTGGGGTTTTCTTGGCACGGTTTCTGCAGAGTGGGTTTGCCATTGCCTTCCCTTGAGGCTGAGTTGTGTGTGACTTGCCCAAGGTTGACCCAGTGGGTTTATATGGCCAAACTGGGAATCAAACCTCAGGCTCCAGAGTCATAGGAGTTTATCACACTGGGGCTAATTTCAGCATTAAAAAGAGATTAAAGCGCATTTGAAGCATCCCGCAAATGAAGAGGAAATGGCGAGTAATTGCGCAAATGATGATCACACGCAACTGCACAAATAAAGGGGCATTGGAAATGCGTTGTTGCTGAAATCTCAAAAAGTAAAAAGATGCGTGTTGATGCTTCTTTGTGACCACTTTGATGGCAGGTTTTGTGCGACACTGTGTGAAATTGTTATGTGTAATTACATGATTTTTCTGGGATATTCATGGGATAAACCCTCGATCTCATTTGTGTGGTAAATTCCATAGTCTAATACTCAAACTGCTATGCCATGCCGGCTTTGTGAGATATTGAGCTGGATGGGATTCCCATCATTGCTTTGCATTCTCATGGTTCATTGTGGTGCTTTTGCCGTGACTGTAAATGATCTTGAAATCCACCTTAAAACCCAGCCGTTATCAGAACCATTATTTATGTACCTAATTGTAGTTGCAAGACTAACCCTAGGAAAGAACTGGAAACTAGAAGAGCCACCAGTCATAGAGAAATGGATCCTAAAAGTCGGCGATATGAGACAGATGGATCGGTTGACTTCCTCCAGTTATTCTTGGGGGGAATTTGTGGGATACAATAAGATGATTTCTCCGGAGGACTTAAAAGTTTATTCGATGACAGAAATGTTAATAACATTGACAGTGATGTTATACAAATTATAATAATATCTGTGATGATGATGGTGGTGGTGGTGGTGATGGTGATGGTGATGTTGGTTTGGCTATCAGTAGATAGAAAACACACTCAAGAGTAATAGAAGTACATAAAGATTTAAATATTAATATTTCTACGCTGTAGAAGGACGAACAACCTCTCTAATTTTATGTAATTTAAGAATATAATAATCTATGATTGGGGATATGGTTTCAGTGTTGAGCTATGACTCTGGAGACCAGGGTTTGATTCCCATCTCAGCCATGGAAACCCAATGGGTGACCTTAAGTAAGTCACACTCTCTCAGCCTTGGGGCAAGGCAATGGCAAACCACCTCTGAACAAATCTTGCCAGGATAGGTTTGCCTTAGAGTCGCCATAAGTCAGGAACGACTTGATGGCACACGACAATCACAAGAAGTCAAGGTTGAGATGAGAAAAAGAAAATGGGCATTGATTCTAGAGTGACAGACTGTATGGAGGTTTATATGAAGAGAAGATTTACTTTTATTTACTTTCGACATGCGTTGCGTTTTAATTTTATTGCATGAATAAAAATACGATTCGGGAAAAGACAGCTAGTTGTGACTAAGCAGCAGCACAGACGTTCATGCTCCAGGCACTCGACTGGCTTTTGAGATGGGTTTCAGGGGTCAGTTCAGGAGTTAAAATGTAGCGACAACATTGTGGATCCTTTTTTAATGCAAGATCTCCGCCGTTGCATCTTATAGCTACATCCAAGCCCTACGGAGAATGGGATGGGTACCATCATATTAAAGTCTGCAAGAGACGGCCACCAGCCATGGCTTTGTGTTTCCAGACAGTACACCGGGTCTTTGGAGACGTCTAGTTGCAAACGGTGCAAAGAAAGCGTGTTAATTTTTGTGCTGGGGCTTTGAATATGTGATCTGCGTTACAAAGAAAACTCATTTGTGGAAAGCAATCAGCTGTGAGAAAGACACAGACACAGATACAGATCATCCCCATCCCTCCCTAAAAGGCCTCCTTGCTCATCATTTGCAAATAGAAGGAAATAATGAGTAATCAGTGGCAGGAGGTGGAGGTGAAGAAGACGCATTGTGCAAAGGGAAGTAAAATAATGCAGAATTGCATGAAGTGTCTGCCCTCATTCCCACTACCTTTTAAACCGGATTGCAAATTGGTTTGAACAGGTTTAAATGACCCTGGTTTGCACTTGAACCAAATTCCTCAAGCAATTCAGAGGGGTGTGTGTGCCATACGCTAGACCCAGTTAACCCACATCTTTTTGACACTGATTTTTTCCCACGTCTTTTTGGATAAATAGATTCCATGCAAGTTGGATTGGAATCGATTTAAATTTTGAATCAATTCATTTGTCAACGTGAGCCACAAATGGGTTATTTTATTTTATTTTGCAGTGAGAAAATGCGGTCGGGGCAAACATAGTGTGAACCATGCTCCACTGCTGAACCGATCCATCGATTTGGTTCGCAAAGCTATTTATTTGTAAGTGGGAATGCGGCCTCTGTGTGGGGATAGAATTGGGTCTGTCCTTGGATTTATAGGATCATAGAGCTGGAAGGGAGATGAGAGAAGGAGTCTTTGAAGGGTTTTGTTTGATCCAGCATTGCCATAGCTTTTTATTAGCGCTAAAGGACTTCAATGGGAACCTTGGCTCACACACAGCCCTGCACATGCCTGCGCCCCTGCGCATGCCCACGGATACATGCAAGCAAATCTTTATTTAATGCTGGGAGGACAGCTTTGACTTGGTGTTTCCACAAGGAGGCAGCAGTTTGTTGGGTAGACTTTGTTGTTGTTGTGTGTGCCTTGAAGTCGTTTTCGACTTATGGTGACCCTATCATGGGATTTTCTTGGCATGATTTGGATGTTAACCTGTATTAATATGTATTATATTTAATTATCTTTGTAGAATGTGCACCATAGACAGGTTTATTTCATCTATTTTAATTATATGTACAGGTCTGTGTAAATTTACAGCGCTATATAAATAAAGTTATGATGATGATGATGATGATGATGATTTGTGGAGACCAGGGTTTGATTCCCAGCTTGGCCATGGAAGCCCATTGGGTGACCTTGGACAAGTCACACTCTCTCAGCTTCAGGGGAAGGCAATGGCAACCTCCTCTGAACTAATCTTGCCAAGAAACCCCCGTGATAGGTTTGCCTTAGAGTTGCCATAAGTTGGAATGGACTTGAAGGCATACAATTACACCAAATTATGGTGTAGTGGTTTGAGTGTTGGACTCAACTTTGGGCAAGTCACACTCTCTCAGCCTCAGGGGAAGGCAATGACAAACCTCCTCCGAACAAATCTTGCCAAGAAAACCCCATGATAGAAGGGCTGCCATAAGTCAGAAATAACTTGAAGGCACCCAACATTAAAAAGAGAGTAAGACAGCTTTTAATATATATATATATAGGGGACCTTCCAGAGCACAGTCTTTCTGGTATTTCTGCCATTCCTGGGTCACGAAACAGAGTTGTAAAGAAGAGGAAAGAAAGAAAGAAAGAAAGAAGAAGACACGGAAATGCAAACTGTTTCCCAGTCAACTCTTGCTACGACTTAATGTGCTAATGCCATGCTGCTCAGTGTACAAGGCAACCCAGTGGCGTATGTGTGGGAGTGATGTGTTAATTTGCTAAAGGCTGAACAATCCTTGTTTACCTGTTTGAGGCTGCGCTTTGCCAAGAGGGAAAATGCATTGCTATATAGGAAGGCAGACCTCTCCATCTGAACCAAGTAAGCCCTGAGCGGGGTTAAAATCATTTGATCTATCTGTCTATTTGCACCGGACCTTTTCTATGCTTGGATTTTGCACGATCAGCATCCAAAACCTCCCAAATTTTCTCTCTCCAATATTTTCTCTCTCTTTCTCCCTTTCTCTCTATTTTTGTCAGAGTTCCCATTGAGTCCTGCATTGTACAGAAGCTGCACAAATATGAATCTGTAGGAGGGAAGGAGCATTATTACAGGTTGCACTGCTCCTGAGTAGATGCATTGTGTTTGGTGCAAGGCACTTTTTCTTTTGGGTTAAGAGCTTAATGCTGCCTCATTATGTTCCATCATGACCCGCATTGTGTCCATACATCTCCTTCTTATCCCAAACCGCAGCTGCTGTCAAGATGAATTAAAAAGTTCCAGCTGGAGTAAACACAGCGTAGGGTCCATATGCTCTAGAGCTAAGCTCAGCTTTGGAGGTAGCGATGCGGTGGTTTTCTACATGGAGGTGGCCAGGTAGGGATTGAAGTTGTTTGGTTGCATCATTTGTACACAAAATTCAACCCCCCACATGCAAAATTCACAATGCAAAACCTTCACATGCAAAATTCAAAATGCAAAACCTCCACATGCAAAATTCAAAATGCAAAACCTTCACATGCGAAATTCAAAATGCAAAAACCCCATACAAAAATCATGTGATTTTGGGTTATTTTTCTTCCTTTTGCACAATGCCTTTTCACCGCCACCTCCAAGCTCTTGTCCCCTTGGCCAGATTTGTAAGGTTCACCCTCCCCCATGGCCTTCCTCTGAGGCTGAGAGAGTGTGTCTTGTCCAAGGTCCTCCAATAGATTTCTGTGGTTGTGTAGGGATTTGAACCCTGGTCTCTCAGAAGAGTCCTAGCCCAACCTCCAAATCATGCTGTCTCTCTTCTTCTTGTTACAAGGAGCAAAAGTGCAAATGCAAAGAATAGAAACTAGGGCCAAGGACTAGCGAACATATTATTTGCTTTTCACATACAAGCATAGCATTGGAAGGGACCCCAAGAGCCATGTAGTCCAACCCTGTGCCATATAGGAAGATACAACTGAAGCTGTCCCAAAAGATGTCCATCCGACCTCTAAGGATCTTCAGAGATGGAGAGTCCACTGCCAACCAAGGCAGCTCTTACGCTCAACCCGTTCTTCCTAATATTTAGGTGGAACCTATTTTTTAAAATTTGAATCCAAGGTTTTGTGTTCCAGCCTCTGGAGCAGCAGACAACAGCAAAGGATTTTCTCTCTCTTGCTGCTCAATTGATCCTTCAAAACAGCCCAGTGGCAAGAAGAAGAAGAAGTAGAAGACAGCAGTTCATGCAGAGTCCATCTCATTACTTTGTGGTTTTTGGGTGTCTTTCCCCATCCGCTTGCCCTAAATCGATCGCTAGTTCATTTCACTGGCTGACCCCCAAGGCTTTGCATTATAGGAGAGAGCGAGCAAAACCTTTCTCCATCAATTTCTTCTTCTACGCTGTACATCGCCTTATAAATCTCCCAGATGATAGCTAGCCTTCCGGGCATGAAAACTGCAAGGCGTCTTCTGACAACGCTAGCCTTGCTAGGTCAGGACTATTTCGGGCCTTTTGATAGTCTAGGGTCAAGCCTATGGGAGATTCTCTGCGATATCACAAAAGGAGGGTCCTGGGGATGTCCCAAAGAGTGATGCTTCTAATGGCACCTAATAATGCCATTAAGTTAAGTTTCCTGAAGCCAACGGTTCCCAAATTCTGCTCCTTTGTCCTTTGTGTGTTTTGGAGTCTATCTCCCAGAATGCTTGATCATTGGCCAAGGCAACTGAGACTTCTGGGAGCTGAAGTCCAAAAAAACTTGAGGACTAGAGTTTGGGAACTACATTGACCACAGTTGCACAACTGTTGCGATGCAAGATCCCAGTTCAAGTCTAAGTGTCTGTCTTTGGAGGCTTTTAAGCAAAGATTGGATGGACCATCACACAGGCATGGCTTAGCTGTGCATGGCAAAGGGTTGGACTATGTGGCCCTTGCAGACCCCTCCCACTCAATAATAGAAATAATAATAATAATAATAATAATTTTATTTATAGCACACTTTTTCACAAAGAATCAAGGCAGGTTACAACATCTGAGAACGTACAATAAAAACAAATATCAAATACAGTTAAACAAGTCCCCTTCCCAATCATAAAACAGAACGATATAACATTACAGTTACAGTGTCCAATAACCTTCTAATAAATAATAAAGATACAGTACAACAAATATGCTCCAATGTACATAACATAACATACTGGCTAATAAAAATACAAGGTACAAAAAAAAAATACATAACATAGTAATAATTGAGGCATCATATCTAAATGGAGATTTCCGACACTCTCTTAGCAGCAAAATAACAGAAATGGAATACAAAGGTACTGCAGCAATAATGCAGTAGCAACAGGAGAACATAGTCCCTTTAAATCCCACAAGCATTATATAATAATAACTTTCATGTTTCCATAATGAGGAAAATATACACATGCATTTTTCAAGACAGTGCGCTCACCCTGAGATTCCTCTTTTCCCCTTGAGGACCCGAGGAGTCAGGCCCTGGGATCTGGAAACCCTATAAGGCACCTTGAAGGTGGCATAAATATATCATGTCTGTGTCCCAGTCTACATTTCCTTTGCATGCGCAAGTAACTCCGTAGATTGTTGTTGCAGGCCTTCAAGTCGTTTCCAACTTATGGTGACTCTAAGGTGACCCTTTGATGAGGTTTTCTGGGGCTGAGAGAGAGTGACTCGTCCAAGGTCACCCAGTGGATTTCTATGGCCGAGCGGAGATTCAAACCCTGATCTCCAAGGATGGAGCCCAACACCCAAATTACTACACCATGTCGGCTTACCCTAGGCACAAATTCTCCATCGTTGTTGTATTCCTTGTACGTTTACGCGACCGGTACCATCTTTCTCCTTGAACTGGGACTCGAAGTGGTTCAGGACAAGATGAAAAGGAGTCCCAGCTGGAAGCAGATGCGGATAAAGCCAGCCAAAAAGTTTGTAAAGTTACTCCCAATTAATTAGAGTAGACTCATTAAATCATTGGTAGAATAGCGAGTTAATACACAAGTCAATGCATTCAACGAGTCGCGGTAGTTGGGACCAGTCGACAAGATTCAAGCCGTTGTCTTACATGATTTAATTACGCGATTTAATTAATTATAAACCAATTACACAAATTAAAAGCACCAGTGAATTAAAAAGCAATTTGGAAGCACGATGAAAAAAGCCTGGCGCCGATCTGTTGAGAAAACAAGCCCTTCCTGAGATGCCAACTGATTGTCAAGAGCCTCCTGGAAGATAGATGCCAGGTTGACTTCAAGTGGAAGGGAGTTCCACAGGCTGGGAGCAGCCATTGAATCCAAGTCCAAGTCTACCCAAAATCTCACTGCTATAAAATAATTTTTTATTGTTGCATGCTTTCAAGCAATTTGCAACTTATCTCAGTCCCATCTCAGGGTTTTCATGGCCAGATTGCTTCACACGAAGTTTGCCATTGCCTTCCTCTGAGGCTGAGAGTGTGTGACTTGTCCAAGGTCACCCAATGGGTTAGCTGGGATTCGAACCCTGGTCTCCAGCATCCTAGGCCAACACTCAAACCACTTCTTAGTCTCTTCCAGAAAGGTCTACTAAATGCACATTTCAGTGCCTCTAGTTGGCCATCCACATCCATGGATTCATGGGGCCGAGAGAGTGTGACTTGCCCAAGGTCACCCAGTGGGTTTTGTGGCCAAGTTGAGATTCAAACCCTGGCCTCCAGCATCGTAGGCCAATGCTCAAACCACTTGCTAGGCTCTCCTAGCAAGGTCTGTTTTCAGTGCCTCCTAACTGCAGTTGGCCCTCCACATCCATGGGTTCATGGATTCATGGGGCTGAGAGAGTGTGACTTGCCCACGGTCGCCCAGTTGGTTTTACATTGCCGAGCCAGGATTCAAACCCTGGTCTCCAGCGTCCTAGGCCAATGCTCAAACCACATGCCAGTCTTTCTTAGGAAGGTCTACTAAATGCAAATTAATCTGGACAGCTGCAAAGGTTTGGCCATGTTGCTGAAAAGGATTCCAGAACCCATCAGCCTGGCGAAGGGGGGCCGTACCCATGATACCAGCGTCTTTGCAATAGACAGGTCTCAGTGCCCCTTGAAAGACCATGGATAAACCCTGCCACTTTCCCTCCTGCGCTCTCAAACCCTAAGAGCCTCAAGACGCATCCGAACCCCGGCTATAAACTTCCCTGAAGCGTCTGCCAAAGACAGACAGGCAATTTGGAAGAGTGCTGGAGCAGCGTTTAATGGACGTCTATTTATGTCACTGGGAGGACCATAAAGTATAAATGAAAGGCCTGCTGGATAGTTGAAGGGAAATTAATGCTCGGAAAGCGGGGCCGGGGAATTTTTTTTAAACAATCCACGTTTAACCTCTCTGCTGTTAAAAAGGAAACAGGGATCTAAATATAAGGCATTGTCAGGTTGCAAAGATGACGCACCTTTCATCTCAGGCACCTGGCGGGGCTTTTTAAAAAATAAAACTTTGCAAAAAAAAAAAAAACCCCTTTGCAATCCCAATTGGCCATTAGTGATATCTTGTCTATGAGCCACAATGTTTGTTTTTCGGGGGTTGGAAATCATGCTTGGCAACCACTTCCCAAGAAATCCGTCGGGGCTTTTGGAAGCATCTTATGGGCTTCATTTCCCAACCTCATGAAACTTGTGTTGGAAATGCAGAGAGATGCATATACAAATGATCTGGAGGAGAAAAGGAAGAGAGTTTCAGCCGTCTATCGGCCAGATGATCTGCTCCAGGTGTTGTGTTTATTGAATATTTATGTCATCAGAATGAAAAGTGGTCTTGCTGCTTTGCGCATCCTCGGAAATATCCTGATGGGAGTTACAATAAATGGAAAGAAACGTGACTGGTTTCCTTAAACAAGGCGAGCATCAAAAAAACAACCCAAGGGGCAGAAGAGCAAAACTTGGGAAGAAATGATATATAAGGATGCAAGAGCCAAGGGCTGTATCTGCACTGAAGAAATAATCCAGTTTGACCAACTTCAACTGCAATGGCTCAATGTGATGGAGCCATATGGGATTTGTTGTTTGGTTGTTGTGGCACCAAGGCTCTTCTCTGACAAAACTACAATTCCAGAATTCCATAGCGTTTAGACATTGCAGCTAAAGTGGTGTCGAACTGGATTATTTCCGCAGTGTGAATGTTGGGCCTCATTCTCACTTACAAATAAATCGGTTTGCAATGCAAATCGATGGCTCAATTCGATGGTTCACACTACATTTGCCCTGATTGTATTTTTCCCTGTAAAATAACCCACTTGTGGTTTACATTCACAAATGAATCGGTTCAAAATGGACCCACTCCAGACGGTTGAAGGGCAAATTTAAATCGATTTCGATCCACATCTGGTTCACACTTGCGCTGAATTGATTTATCCAAAAAGACATGGAAAAAATCAGCATCAAAAAGACGTGGGTTAAATGGGTCTAGTGCATGGCCTCCCTCTCTGAATCGCTTCGGCGATTCGGTTCAAGTGGGAACCAGGGTCATTTGAACCAGTTCAAACCCATTTGCGATCCGGTTTAAAAGGTAGTGGGAATGAGGCCCATGATCCGGTTCCTGGTCCCAGTTGTTGTGGTTTCTGACACTGAAGACAGGAGGGTTTTAATTAGTTTAGGATTGTTACCCAATGAAATAAATTGTAGTTGACTGATTGCATGCGTTTCAGTCATTAACTGATCAAGGAATTGATTAAGCGCGGCATCTGCTTGCACCTGAGAAAAAGCAATAGTTCTACAGGATGGATCGCACAAGTTCCAGCTATTAATCCATCAAGTAATTGATTAACCACAGCCTTATGGTGCATGTGAGGAAAAGCAATATTTGTAAAAACATAAATAAGAAGATGGATGCACCTTTTTGGAAGAGTATTTCTGGATTTCTCTTACACAGAGGGGTGCACACTCAGTCATAAATAAGTCCCTCAGGTACGGTGTGTAAGATTAATAATAATAATTTTATTATTATTTATGTTGTTATTTGGGAGGATGGATAATGGGTTTTACTTTTTACAGAGGCAGGATAAAATAAATTATTATTATTATTATTATTATTATTATAGTTTAAATGTTGTAAAGTGATACGGTTAGTATATCTAATAGGAACAGAAATACAGACTAGAATAGCAAATTGTTGTTATGGGCTTTACGCAATCAACAATCCAATTTATGGCAACCTTGTTGTAGGGTTTTCTCTGCAAGATTGACTCCACAGAGATTTGCTGTTGCCTCCCTTTTAGGCCGAGAGAGTGTGACCTGCTCAATTCAAATGGGTTTTCATGGCTGAATTTGAAACCTGATCTCAACACTGAAACTGTTAAACCAGGCTGGCTTTTGCTATGACATTCTTGGCAACATTTATTCAGGGGAAGTTTGCTCTTGCCTTCCTCTGAGGCTGAGAGAGTGTGTCTTGGCCAAAGTTAATGAGTTGGCTTTCCATCAAACACTGGATTCCCGAAGTCCTCCGACCATGACTCTGGCTCTCAGGCATAGTGTAGTGGTTTGTTGGACTGTGACTCTAAAGACTAGGGTTCAAATCCCAGCTTGGCCATGGAAACCCATTGGGCGACCTTGGGCAAGTCACACACTTTCAGCCTCAAGGGAAGCCAAGGGCAAAAGCCGCCTCTGAACAAATCTTGCCAGGGAAACCCCAGGATAGGTTTGCCTTAAGGTCACCGTAAGTCAGAAATGACTTGAAAATGCACAACAACAACAACAACAAGACTTACAAGATAAAAAATTGACTTGGAGAGCCCTTGAAAGGGATACAGTGGGAGATCATGTTTTTTTTGGAGTCTTAGACGAAGACCATGACACCAGACTTGCTCTTCGGAGACAACTAAGTCAATGCAATTCTCAATGAGGCTGTTTTGCAGAAAATGATAGGCATCCATTAAATAATAAGGTGGAATGACAGGATTGCTGAGCACAAGAGGCACATCTGATGCTCTCATGGAGCGAGACCATTGCTGGGAAAAGCTATGCTTTGGACTATAACTCCCACCATCCCCTGAAAGGATTAAAAACCTCCAGGCAGCCTGGCCAAAGAAGCTGTCCCATCCATCCTGCTGCCTAGGCTTGTCTTGCAAGAGATGGACACAGAATCAACGGATGCACCTTCTTGGGCGCCAATAGCTGGAAAAATTCATTCCTCCGCATTAAAAATAAAACACAGGGAAAGGGAATGCATAAAGAGATAAGTGTGTCCATTAAGCTTTTTAAAAAACAACTGACTTATAGGGAAAATAAAAAACGTCAATTTGTCCAGGGAGAATTCAGCTTTAATTGGCGCGAAGCATCCAAACTCGGTCCCATCACTCACGGTTACTGTGGCTGGGCATGAACCATAAATGCGTAATGAGATACAGGTCCATTAGGGCTACAACCGACGATAAGCATGCATTTAATTAAACAAGTAAGCAGGTCGCTTTAATGGGCGAGGAGAGGGGCGATTTTATTGACTGCCGGGCTCTGTCTACGAAGTGGAAACCTCGCTCTTGGGTTCCCATTTTGGCCTTTGGGAGAGAGAAAGCCAACACTTGAAGGCCTTTGCAACCTTGGGCTGGATGGATGCATCTGTAGGTTTCATTTTCTCCAACCGCAGTTGTTCAAAGTAGCCGTATGGGACGGTTGAACGGTATTGACAATCGCAAAGTAGCTACTAACAAGCTTGCATTTGCACCGAAATGCCACATTAAAGTATTTCCATCTCATTCACTTAGCCATGCATTTCTCTGCAAAGTTAGCATGGTGATGACAGTTATCAATTAAACGGTGCACACATTCCTGTCTCTGTGGAGAGATTGCTCCCCCAAATGTAGGAATCTGTGGCATCTCCATACCCTCCAGTTGTCCCAATTTGGCAGGGACCGTCTCAAGGATTTCAGCAACAATGCATTTCCGATATCACTTTATTCATGCAATTACGTGCCATTTTCGCTTTATTTACAGGATGCCTTAAATGTGCTTTAATCTTTCTTTAATGCTGAAATTAGCCCCAGTATGATAAACTCCATAGGACTCTTTCACACTGGAGGAATTTTTCCCAACTTCGAATGCAGCCAATGCGAATTCACGTGAATCCCCATTGCATTCAGAAGGTGTTCAGAATGACTTCCCATTACCCGAAAATGACCCCTCCTTGCCCAAAATTGCGTGAGAAGCTTTAATTCGCAATAACGTGAAACCTATGATTGCATTCGGAGTGACTTCCCTTTTGTTCGAAATTGCGTGAGAAGCTCTAATTCGCAATAACGTGAAACCCCATGAATGCGTTTAGATTGCCCTTGGATTATACTTCCAATTTCCCACGTCTGAAAGAGTCCATAGAGACCAATAGCTGCAGCTATCTACCAGATTTCCCTAAACGGGTCCACTTCGGATGGGCTGGATTGGATCTTCTATCATCCCCAGCCAGCGCAATGAGATTAATAGTCTAGCCTATTTGGAGCAGGGAAACCGTGGAAGCGTAGATTGCAAATTCGTGGTATTTATACTCCATAAAAAAGTGGCGAAAGCAGCTGTTTGTGCAAGCAAGTCTTCCAAACTTCGACAGATGGTGAAAAATTCCCTTGGGGTCTTTAAGCAATTTGACCATGCAAATAAAATCCCATTCCAACACACAAAGAGATGCCGCATTATTTGTGGCAGGCTGGCAAATCCCACCAACTGAATTGCCCAGAGGAACATGTAGGCTTATTCTCAGGGGAAGAAAAAGAACAAGTCCTTAATCTTTTTGTTCTGTTTGTTTCTTGAACTCGCCACCTGCAGCTGAAGAGGCTGCAGAATTTGTTCTGCAAAACCAGGGTTCAATGTGGCCTTCAAGGCTGCTTTTGTGGCCCTCAGCTCCTTTAGACCTCCGAGTTATCTTTTTTCTGTTCACCTCCTGATACAGCAAATTAAATAAATTCAAGCCCCCACAAGAACTTCCTATTGTTTCGGAACCAGAACTAGACTTTTGTGTTCGCTTCTTCTTAGGAGTTTATCACATGGGTTTTTTTTTCTGTGCAGCAATGGGATTTAAAACAGGGAAATCCTGCAAAAATGGGATCATTTTTACACGACGCCGTGTATTAATGCGTACAGAAAGTGAAAAAATCCCTCAAAAGCGGGATCGTTTTCACATAGCATCGTGGGCACTGAGCATTAACGCAAAAATAAATTGCACAGAAAAGCTTTTCACTTTTGGGATTCTTCTGAAAAAGAAATGGCCAATTTTGTCCACTTTCTGTGTGGTTTATTTTCGTGTTAATGCTCAATGCTCCTCGTGAATGTGAAAACGATCCTGACTTTGTGGGATTTCCCCTGGATTTAAATCCCGTTTTTGCATGGGATTTAGGTACTTAGCCTCCAGTGTGATAAATTCCTTAAAGTGGAGCATTTTGGGGGAGTCCATGTGACCCCCGGGGCAGAATTATGGCTTCTGGGTTTGCTGCAATTGCCTCTCCCAGCTTAAAGGACAGCTTGATGTTTGCTCCCCTGGGGATGATGGGGTAGGATTTACATACATAACGCAAATATTTTGTCCGATGAGCACCCTTCTTGCAAAGCAGAGCAAAGTAACTTTCAGGCCCTGTAAGTAGAAAACGCACCTTTCAAGGAAAAAGATTCCATGCTTCACCCCAAAATTTTGAAGCATATCTTGCAAACAGAGCTTGGGAAAAGTTACTTTTTTGAAGGAACAACACTAATGGAGAGCAGGAAATGCTATCAGACTCAGGGAATACAGTTTTCTCTGGAGGAGACAGCTTTCTTTGCCACACTCCCCGCTAGATACGTTGCTCCAAAAAAGTGCTTTACATTGACGTAATGAGATGATGTAAAGCTCCGGAAGAAAGCATGCAATGCCTTCAGTGCCTGCAGTCATGTGCAAATGCCTTTGGCCATGGCCTTTTCAGTGAGGCAACCGGGCATGATGACCCAAAGTGGCACAGTGTGGCAAGAAACTTGTTTGCAGCTGACATCTTCTGGGAAGGAAGGCCTGTCGCTCTTGGAGGCAAATGCGCACTTTGCTCACTCATGTTTACCGGTGAACATTAATTGTCAAGGCCAGGGCACTTCCTAGGGTGGGCGCAACGGAAGAAGCATGGCTATAAAAAGCCAAAGTGCTCCTCTGTCAGCTGTCAGACTCACCTGTGGCATCTTTTATGAAGGATACGGTTTTCAGGGAGCTTCATTAAAATGCCAGAGAAGGGCATTGATGGGTCTGAGGGTTCATCCGGTCTGTTTGGTGAAGATGTCAGCAAAGAAGAGGCATCATAGGACTGGTTGTGAATGAGGACACTGCTATTACAGACTGGAACATATGCTCCAGCACCATTCGTCTGTATTTTGGGGAGAAGTTGCATGGAACCATAGACTGGCCTCATTCCCACTTACAGATACATCAGTGTGCAATCTGAATCGATGGATCGATTTGGTAGCAGAGCATGGTTCCCACTACATTTGCCCCGATCGCATTTGTTCCCTCTAAAATAATCCACTTGTGGTTCACATTCATGAATGAATCGATTCAAAATGGGATCCGGTCCAGCCGGCCGACAGGCAAATTTAAATGGACTCCGATCCACATCTGGTTCACACGTACATGGATTCGATTTATCATAAAAGACATGGAAAACATCAGCATCAAAAAGATGTGGGTAAAATGGATTTAGCGCATGGCCCCCCTCTCCGAATCACTTCAGTGATTCGGTTCAAGTGGGAACCAGGGTGGTTTGAACTGATTCAAACCAATTTGTGATCCGATTTAACAGGTAGTTGGAATGAAGCCTTAGAGTTGGAAATGACTACAAGGGTTGTCTATTCCAGTGTAGGAGAACACAACTATAGCATTCCTAAAAGGTGGCCATCCAACCTCTGTTTAAAGACCTCCAAAATGGGAGAGTTCACCACTTTCTGGGGCAGTCCATTTCACCGCTGAACAGATCCGACAGCATTATTCCTAATGTTTAAGCAGACTCTCTTTTCTTGTCACTTGAGTTCATTGGTTTGCACTCTAGTCTCTGGAGCAGCAGAAAACAAGCTGGCTCCATCTTGCACATGACATCCTTTCAGGTTTTTAAAGACAGCTGTCATGTCACTTCCATCTTCTCTTCTCCAAGTTAAACCTATCCATCTCCAGCTGGACGAAGGGCAAATTTAAATCGATTCTGATCCATATGTGGTTCACACTTGCACAGATTCGATTTATCGAATAAGAAGCAGAAAAAAATCAGTGTCCAAAAGATGTGGGTTAAATGGGTCTGGCACATGGGCTCTCTCTCCAAATTGCTTCAGCAATTCAGATTAAGCGAGAACCAGGGATGTTTGAATCAGTTTGAACCAAATTGCGATCCTGTTTAAAAGGTAGTGGGAATCAGGCCTAACTTCTATAGAGGAAGAGGAGGTAGGAGAGAAAGCTCCAGGTCCACGGAAAAGATGAAGGCTTTGGCATTTGGCACAAACCCAGTCCCTTCCTTACAAGCGAAGTGACATGGCAATTGAGAAATGCTCTCTGCAAGTTAAGTGAGGCTGAGTTGGCTGGCTTTCTAAGTCAAGGGCTTTCCCCCATTCAGTCGCTTTCCCAAGCTTACATTTACAGTGAAATCTGACTCTGGTTTGTGACCCTGGACTGTTTCTTCACCTTGTTTATCTGCTGCTTAGGAGTTATGAGCCCTGACCCTGGACTGTTTGGTTTGGGATGCCGCTTGCTCCTTTGGCTTCTGAACTTCTGGCAGTCTTCTGCCTAGTGGTGCAATGTGAGAACAGGACAACAGGCTACTCTTTTGGAAAAAGGAGTGGACAAAGAATTCTCCTTAGTCCAATAGTGGTTTGAGTGTTGGACTATGACTCTAGAAACCGGGGTTCGAATCCCAGCTTGGCCATGGAATCCCACCTTGGGCAAGGGATGTTCTGGAGCATCACAGAGTTTGGAAGTTGGAAGTTTCTATGGGGCTGCATGCACAAAAGGAACGGTTCCACGCTTTGGTTATGGGAGGCAAGCTGTTGGACTAGATAGGCCTTTGGTGTGACCTAGCAGAGTTCTTCCTTTCCCTTGAAACCAACCGAGGAGCTTCCAAAGACGCTTTACTGCCAAATGCTCCCCGCCATGAATTTTCTATTCTCCAAGGTGCTGCAGGATCCTTTGTAGAAATCTGCGTTTGGGGATAGCGCAGATGCCGCGGTTTGCTTTGAACATCTGTTTCCCACCCTCTCGCTAGTTTTACAAACAAGATAGCTGTTTGAAGTCGTTTCCTTGTCTTTGATAAATAAATCTTTCAAGATCGTACGGTGTGGAGTGGGTGGGTGGATGGATGGGGGGAGCGGAGAGAGACGAGACAAGAACATTTTCTTCCACAAAGGAGTCTCCAGGTTTGAAAACAAAGACGAGCAGCGATCATTCCTCTCCCTTTCCCACCGTAATCCCTGTTTGCACAACAACTAAGGGACTCTGTGATCCTGCGGTGTGAAGAAAATTGATGTACCAAGCAACGAGACTGACTCATCTAGGAAGCTTTGATGCCGTGGCTTATCTTGTTTGACTAAAAACTCCTAAACTTTGAGGAACATGAAGGCAAGGATGGTCTCTTTGGTCCCAGTAGGACACATCTGGGGGAACCTGGTTGCTATGACCATAGTATGTGCCATACTGAACATCTTCCACTTCAGCTAAGCTTCTTTTGAACATACCTTCTGGTGTTTGAAGATGCGGTACAGACGTTTAAAAGCAAAAGCACTCTTCAATTCTTTTAAACTATCTCCTTCTCCTTGATGATGGTGAGGATGATCATCCTCATCTTCATCCTTTTAGAGCAGTGGTTCTCAACCTTCCTAATGCTGCGACCCTTTAATTCAGTTCCTCATAATTGTGGTGACCTCCGACTATGTGTCTCGGTTCCTAAGACCATCAGAAATATGTGTTTTCCGATGGTCTTAGGCGACCCCTGTGAAAGGGTTGTTCGACCCCCCAAAGGGGTCATGATCTACAGATTGAGAATCACTGTTTTAGAGTAAAGATTCTCAGCTTTTTGTCCTCCAGATGTTTTAGATCTGAATTCTCAGAATTTCTGATCATTGGTTCTATGTTATTGTGGTGTGTGTGGTTGTTCCTCTAACACTTCTTCATCCCTTTTCTCTGAACTCCCAGAATTCCTGACCATTGATTCATTGCCTCCTTCTACCATTGAGATCTTCCAATGTCCTCCAAAAGTCTCAGCAGATGACGCATCCACTTTGCACCTGGGTACAGGTACGCAACCAGACACTTCTCCAGTGCCACCTCCGTTCTCCGCCGGTCCTGGAGTGGCTTTGGAAGGGATGCTATTGCAGAAAAACCATAACTTTTGGGTATGGGTTTGGCCATTGCGGAAGGAGGAAGAAAACATACAACAACAAAAATACGATATGCGACGACATAAAAAGACATACAAAGATGTGATGCCTGCTGGTGAATTCTTGGGACTGAGCATACAAAGGAGACAAAGGAGAATTCATCTTTTATTTAAACAGTGCAGTTGCCCACATTAGAGAGATGGAGTTATTGTTTCAGGTGACATTAGCTTTCCATCCTTCATGCTTCTGTTTCTTTTACTGATATATATATATATATATATATATATATATATATATATATATTTCTCAGGCTGGATTTAGACATGGCCCTGTCTGCTTTCATGGTATTATCCACGCTGCTACAGTGCTTTTCTGCAGTACTTTTAGATTTATAGCTGAGATCAGAATGAGATCCCTTTTTGACTGGTTAAGGTTTGAACTTTTTGAAATCTTCCACTGAAGGAGCTTAATGTTACAGCAGCTGAAGATGCCAGCTCTAACCATCTTCTCTTGCCTGGGAGAAAATGCATTTTTATTGCTTACCAGTATTCCCTTGGTTTCTTTTTGAAAATAAAACAAGCTTCAAGCAACGTGATGTTGCTGCTTGGCACCCCGCACTGGACCTCTCTGCAAAAGAATTTTATTTTTGGATGAAAATGTTATCAGGGACAAAGCAAATGCGAGATGAATCTGGGAGTCGCACTTGGTTATGTCAATAGTCGAGTCCCAAAATAATCTGCAATGCTCTCAGGCCTGCTTTGGGGCTGCTGGGGATTTAGCCTCTGGAATATTCACAGGAATGGCTTGATCTGCAGATACAAAAATGCATCTAGGATATATCCACATGGAACACTTACAGAAGTTTGATACCACTTTAATAATATTATAACTATGTGGAGTGAATGGGCCCTGGTCAGCCTGCTTGCGGCACTATGTGTGTGTGTGTGTGTGTATGGTTTTTCTTAATATAAAATACATTCACAAATGTCCGTCTTGATTCTCTGGATACCTTATACATTATAGTATATGTTATAAAAAAATAGCACAACATTATTCCAAAATAATCATATTAAATTTAGATTTAAAATTAAAAAAAAAGGTCATAATAGATAAATAAACATTCATTTTGAAGGTGAATTTTCCATCATTACAAACAATTTGTTCCTTCTGTTCTTCCAAGTCTGACTAGGCTTGGTATAATAATAATAATTAATGTACCAATGAGATATGTGAATCCCGTAAATCTCTGAAACCAATAATTGACATCATTCCCCATTTGTTACTTAAATATTTTCATCTCTGGATCCCAAGTTTCTATATACTTTCCTAGACTTTCATAATTTATTAAGCAAGTCAGTGAGACAAATTGTTATCGTATTGATTTCCAAATAAGCACTCATTCATTCTTTCTGCAGAAATTCAGTGACTTCCTACTTCCACCGCTTTGGGTTCTTGTCATTTGCTTTTTGGTATTGTCTGCATTCCTTAATTCATCACACTGGACCCATTGAAGCTTCTGGACAGATTCCAATGACAGCTCCATGTATAATCTTCTGTCCTTTGCTGACACTATAAAACTGCTGCCTGAGGCTCATTCTACTTAGTGACAGAACAAGCGCATTGACATGGCAGGGCACAAAAGCAATGCCATGCCACATTAGGCTGGTACAAAGTTATGACAAGCCAATACCCGTTAATCCATCCCCAGGATCGCTGATTCTCCTTGTTCTGTTTTTGTGCTCCTATGGGCTTTTGTGTAGAACGGAGTTGGGTATCCAACACGATATCAATAAATGGGTTTTCCTCCCCTTTCCCTGCACCCGTCGAGAGAGGATCTGCGTTGTCTCACTTAATTTGGCACAGAGCATCACTCCAGCGTTTGAAAGAAGCAATTCTCAGAGACTGCAAATCAAAACAGAAGTGACAACACCGAGAGCAAAAGAAAGAGGCGTCTGAAACCTGATGGAGGAGTGTGCGAAGTCAAAGGCTCTCCAGTTAGCGGGGTGACAATGGCTTTGGGATAGATGTCTATATTGTTTGTGTGTTGGGAAGAGAGAGAGAGGGAGAGATCTGAATTGGAGATTGAGCAAAAGCAAAACTTGGCCATGGTATGCTTTGGGGTTTGGTTCCAGGACCACCTGTGGATGCCAAAATCCATGGATGCTCAAGTCCCATTAAATACAATAGACCATTACTATTACTATTACTATTACTATTATTATAGGGGGCCCTTGGTATCTTTTGGGGTTTAGTTCCAGGACCCCCTGTGGATATCAAAATCCATGGATGCTCAAGTACCATTATATGCAATGAGGCATTATTATTATTATTGGTATCCTTTGGGGTTTGGGCCCAGGATCCCCTGTGGATACCAAAATCTATGGATGCTCAAGTCCCATTCTGTGCAAAAGGGCATTTCCAACTTATGGCAACCCTAAGGCAACCCTATCATGGGGTTTTTCCATTTTGTAGCTGGCCTCATCTCCCATCTCCCTCTATAAAGCTGCTGCCATGCTGCAGAAATAAATCTGGACACCACTTTAATTTCCATGGTTCCATCCTATGGAATTCTGGGATTTGTAGTTTGTTGTCACACCGGAGCAAAGAACAACAGGCCGTGACTATAGTTATTTGTTGAGGAGCAGTAAGTAGAAGTGTGCCCAGAGACTGATGAACCATTTACATTTCATTGATTCGAAAGAACAGCCGGTTTTTTGCATCAGCTCATTTAAATCTACCCTAACTTGTGCTTATTTGACTTCAGTGCATCTTCAAGGAACATAAATGTATTTATACACTTGGTTTAGTCTTTGCTTACTCTAGATTTCCATATTGGGGATCCTTTGCCAATTGCTAAAGCTTGCTTGGGAACAAGGGAGAGACTGAGCTAGTTACATTGGACTAAATAATTCTGGCAAAGCTCCTCAGGCCAAAGCTTTACTCGTGGGGGGACTGATTTTACTAGCATTCAGATAAGTAACTCAAGTTACTCCTTGGTCTAGTAAGCATGACCCAAAGTGATGCCATGGCTGGCGGCTGCGGAGGACGGCTTGTTGCCGGTTGTTGATTTCATGGTGCTCTTAACATCTTGAGAACATCGGAAGAGCCCTGAAGCCAGATCTGAGCAAAAGTCTCTCTGGTCCTCCATTTTGTCCTCCAAGTGGTTCATCAGGTCTGAATGGGAAACCCATGATTAGGTTGAGGGTGCAAATTGCCTATTTTAATTTTGTTTATCTGCACCACTTTGCATCGCCTGCTCATATTACCCTCCTTTGCATGCATTTTGTTTCAAAAAAGCATGCGTCTCTTTTCCTAAATGCCCTACTAGGGCTTTACCTCTGGGGCTGGAGCAATGAAGAAACATTTCATCCATTGCTTCTAATCTCCTTGAACGCTACTTCCACTGGGAGGAGAAACATCTCAACCCCTCTTGATATAAACGGCTTCAGACAGTCCAGGCCTTTCAGGCTGTAGAGTGAAAAGACAAGCCAACTTGCCTTCAATGCCAATCATGCTTATCTTATCCTCCCATATATAAAACGTGGGCTTCTTGGCAAGCGATCTTGGCATCGCTGCCCAGAAGACGTGGTCCTCTCCTGATCAGAAAGAACGGCTCGAGGCACAGATGTCTCCAGCCATCATGGGAAGCTGTGAGACGTTTGCTCCCTTGGGCCAAAGGTTGACCCGGGGAGAAGCTTTGACGATCGACTCCGCCGTTCCGTAGAGCGGAAATGCTCACATCAATAATGGAACAAGGATGCAACATTCATTGATTGAGTGCATCTCAGGTCCTCCTGTCGTTCCTTGAACGGTCTCAGAGGAGCACCGTTCCAGCCTTGCAATATAGTAGCTGGGATCTGGTTTGTGTCTTAACACATGTGTAAATCCCACCTGTAGACGTGGTTGGACGTTTTTCAATGATGTGCAACACCCGCCTTTATTTTAAGGTCAGATAAGCAGATTTGTACATGCGGTTATCCATGTTGAGCCATATTCCCAACCAAGTCTTTCCTCCTCCTCCTCCTTCTCCATCCTCCTCCAACTTCTTGGATTTGTTAGAAATGAGAAATTTGTATCCAGATTGGGAAATCTGCTGGAATATGCCTAGAGATGCCCCAAAGCTGTTCATCTTAGGTTATCCGTAATCATGTTTACTCTGCTGTTGCTAATGAAAAATTAGTTCTTGTCAATTAAGCATCGCTGGAGGGATTGAGCCCTTACAATGTACAGGATCTGGAGCACAGGCTCTGAAAAGAGGTTTGCAGCTCCGTTCTGTAGACTATTTTTAATTTGTTCCTTTCCTGCCTTTTCCTCAAGGGCAGGATTCAAGGTGGCTCACAACTCATTTAAAAAACAAAGTACAGCTAAGAACTATTAATGAAAAGCTTTTTTTAAAAAACTGCTTTAAAAAACATTTAAAATGTAATAAGATTGGGGTCTCTTTCAGATGTCGGGAATTGGAAGTATAATCTAGGGTCAATCTGAACGCAATCATAGGGTTTGATGTTATTGTGAATTAAAGCTTCGCACGCAATTTCGGGCAAAAGGGAAGTCAATTCGAACGCAATCATGGGTTTCACGTTATTGCGAATTAAAGCTTCGCACGCAATTTCGGGCAAGGAGGGGTCATTTTCGGGAAATGGAGCGTTACTAAGAATGCAATGGGGATTCCCGTAAATTTGCTAAACAAGTGAATTTACAGGAATTTGCATTGGCTCCATTTGAAGTTTGGGAGAAATTCCTCCCGTGTGAAAGAGTCCATAGACACAACATATCTATCTCATCAGGATGTTGAGAAACTGGAGTGTGTCCAAAGGAGGGCAACCAAAATGGTGAAAGGTCTGGAATCCATAAAGCCTTACAAGGAGAGGCTTAAGGAGCTTGGGATGTTTAGCCTGGAGAAGAGAAGGTTAAGAGGTGATATGAGAGCCCTGTTTAAATATCTGAAAGGGATGTCATATTGAGGAAGGAGCAAGCTTGTTTTCTGCTGCTCCGGAGAATAGGAAAAGGAGCAATGGATATAAATTACAGGAAAAGAGATTCCACCTTAACATTAGGAGGAACTTTCTGATAAGTAAGAGCTGTTCAATAGTGGAAGATGCTCCCTTGAAGGTTTTCCAATAGAGGCTGGATGGCCATCTGTTACAAGGAGGTTTTTAGTAGTGTATTCTTGTGAAATTGAAGGCTTTCATAGGCGGCATCCAGTTTTTTTATGGGTTTTTCAGGCTATGAGGCTGTGTTCTAGAAGAATTTATTCCTGACGTTTCGCCTGCATCTGTGCATCTGGGGGTGAGAATCTTCTTCTTTTAAAGAATCTCTTGTCTTTTTGGCTTGTGACTTTCATTTTTTTAATAACACAAAGATATGAGTCATCCAAGGAGGTGGTAAAACTGCCCACAAATTCATTTCTGCGGCTATCTGAATGTACCCTTTCCAAGAAGAGTTAATGAGCAGAAAGAATCCGATGCAAGGAGTCTGACTCCGTCTTCTCCTGGGAGAACGCAGAGATGGATGGTTCATATCTCTGTTGCAGCTTGGTCTGTCTTGGTTGAGAGGTTTTGGAGGTGGATTATCAGCATTCTGCCGTAATTGTTTCTGGATTGTTGCTTTTATGTTTGGTTTTCGCTGGGATCTTTGCCTCCACTCCTGAAACTTGTGGATGCTACTTTCCTCCTCTTTTATTAGCTAAAAAATAAATATAAATCATAATTCCTGAGACACCCAGGAAGGATATAACTCGGGGAATAAGCAACCTACAACTTTCAGGCCGCCAAGAGAATGGTATTCTGAGCTGTTTGTTGTTGTTGTTGTTGTTGTGTTGTTGTGTGCCTTCAAGTAGTTTCCAACTTATGGTGCCCCTAACACGGACATGAGTTTTAAATTTTAATAATGTAATGATTTCAATTGCTTGTATTGTTTAATTTTTTAAAATTGTATTTTGTATATTTATAGTGTTTTTACTTGGAATGTTTTAGATTTGTAAACCGCCTTGAGTCCTTGTACCGGGAGGAAGGCGGGGTATAAATAAACACAACAACAACAACAACAAATAATGTTTTTTTCTGGGGGTGAGTGTGATTTGCCCAAGGTTACCCAGTGGGTTTCTGCGGCTGAGCGAGGATTCGAACTCTGGTCATAGTCCAATGCTCAAGCCACTAGGCCACATTATCTGGAATTGGCTACAATTTCAAATCAAGTCTTGGTTTGGTACCAAAAGGCTGATCCACATCACCACTATAAGAGAAGCTTGATTATAAATAATAGTAATAATAATAATAATAATAATCTTTTATTTCTATCTATTAAATAAATAATCTATTTATTTCTCCATTAATGGTCAGTGATATAGCAGGTGTCAACAGCAGGAAAGAATGAACTCTATGCTATGGAATTCTGGGATTTGACGTTTTGGGAGATGTTTAGTCTTCTATGTCAGAGAGCTCTGGTGCCGGAACAAACTACAGATCCCGGGATTCCATAGGATGAAGCCATGAGAGTTAAAGTGGTGTCAAACTGCATTAATTCTACAGTGCGGCAGCAGCCTCCATCTGCTCAGCTGATGGCCAGGAAACTTGGGATTTGGCGTCCAAAATATCTGCAGGTCTGTGAATACCTTCAGGACTAATCTTGCTAAGGCAGGATTTTAACTTATATGTCAAGCAGGGCAAATGTAGGACACATGGTTCCTCTCCCAGACATATTTATCTCTGCACTGATGGAGATAAATGGTGGTTCTGTGTGCCTCTCTCAGGGCAAGGGCTGTGCACATTTCTCTTACAATTTCCTTTTTTATTTTCAAAACTGCTGCGATTAGATTGAAGTTGCAGAGGTTAAGTTAAGTGTCGACTGCTGTTCCTTCCCGTTCTTGGCAGGGTTGATTTGGGGCTGTGTGGGTTGTGTGAACCATGGCGACATATTAATCGAAACTGTTTTGCAGAAAACCAAACCTGCTCCATAAAATGTGCAAGGATGCTCCAGGGATGTTTCCCAAACTGATCATTACCTTCTTCCGCAGGTTTAGGAGTTGCTTCGGTCCCTGGACTTCCTATGTTTGGATCCTGAACTGTGCTGCAATCTCTGCCACACATTGCCTTCCAAAAAATAATGAGAAAATGCCGGTACGGAAATAGGGATCCCAAAGGATTCTTGCTAGATATAGACACCAGGAGTTTATCACATGGACGGCGAATTGGTAAAATCCCATGCAGAAACGGGATTTTAAAATCCAGGTGTTGTTTGTCAGATGCATTGGCATGAAAGAGAAATCATCCAAAAATAATCCAAACGGATAGCTCCTTTGCACATTTGGAATTTAGCAAAGGTAAAAAAAACAGCTGGTTTTGACGACTTTGTGTTCAGGTTATTTTCAACATCCCGCAAATGCAGGTTTTTTTTCAACTTTCTGTTTGAGTTAACCCTGAACGCCGTCTGAAAAACAACCCGCAAATGCTGAAATTTGTGGTTGTGGAAATTAGTTTCTGCACAGGATTCATCCTGTGTGATAAACTCCTATGACAGATGATGTACTAGACAAGAGCAGGAGTTGGCTGGATCCGTGTCAGTAGGATGGTGAATCCACTCCAGGCTTGAATCTGCTTTTTAAAGGAGATACCCATGGCTTTGTACTCATTTTGCAAATACACTTGTTCCTCCACATTTGCTGGGGTTAGGGGCACAGGAACCCCGTGAATGTGGGAAAACCACAAATAATAAAAAATGCTATGTTTTTACCCTAGAGAACACCTCTCTAGGAATCTCTAGGTCCTCCAGTGCAACTGGAGACACTGACCATAGAATTGTGATGGAGGAGCTCCAAATGCCTAGTGGAGTGTTTTCACTAGGAATCTCTAGGTCCATCAGTATGACTTTTGGTTAAAGTTGACCATAGAGTTGCTCCGGAGGACCTAGATATTCCTAGAGAGAACATATTAATAAAATCCGCCAATAATCAAATCCGTCAAAGTCGCAAATGTAGAGGGACTAGTGCAGATGTCCTGTTTAAAGCTGGTGAGCCCCAAAAAGTAATCTTGTGCAGACTTGATGCCAAGAGGGGGAACTACAAGAAAGATTAGCCTAAAATTAAGACCCCAAAAGGTCTGGAGCTGGAAATGTCCGTCAGGATACACAGAGGTGTGGGAGTTGTTTTCATTGTGCAGCATTGCAGCAAGGGAATGCCCTCAACTGAGCTACTGCATTTCATAGTCAGCAGTTAATGAGCCCAGCTGGCTTCATTTGCTCAGCTGTTCTGCATTTAAAGTGGAATAGGGCACTGCCTCACCTTTTGCACCTGGCATTTTAATTTAGGATTGCTGGAGCTGCTGCTTGGGTTGCACCAAACTTGGCCTGTGCCAAAGACTGCCAGGCATGCCAGCTTTCTCTTTTTCCAATTTGGACCTAGCCTCCTGGATCTCCTCTTTCCTTCTCCATCTGAGGAAGCCTCCTCCAGGTAAGACATGACAATAGGGCTCAGCACCATTGACAGTTCATTTAGAGAGAAGGTTAAACCCTGGAGTGGATTCAATGCCCTGCTGACATGCAACACACTGGCAAAGCAGGAGGACACTCTCCAACATTTCCCTTTGGGATTTCCCTTAGAGCAGTTGTTCCCAACCTTGGATCCTCCAAGCATCTTAGACATCAGCTCTCAGAATCCCGGATCATTTGGGCAAGCTAGCTTGGACTTCTGGGAGTTGAAGTCCAAAACATTAGGCGAGCCAAACCACTGCCTTAGAGAGAGAAAGCCAGCTGAGAGACACCGGGGCCTAAAACCAACGCCAAGGACATGGAGCATGACTTTATGCTGCAGATGTGCAGTGCCGTCTCATTAGTGAATTATGATTCAGTATAACTGAATGTGCAACCAAATGGACATGTGCAACATACAGTGTACATTAATGCCCAACATGCACAATGTGGAACTCCACTGCCACAACCTTGTAATGAATATTACAATTCAAGCATCTGATACAAATGGCAAGATTACACATAGATTCTGGTCCTAACCCAGTGGAAGGACTGCACCTTCTTCTGATCTATGTTTGAAAATGGCTGCTAGGGCTTGGTTGGGGCCAACAATTAAGGTTAGAGTTATTTTTTGTGAATTAATTTTGATTTTGACCTGCTTTATCTATGAAACCAAGGGTTTCGGATGTAGTTCCTCAGCAGCGTTCCCTAGTATTCCTCAACATTGGTTGTGCTTTCTAGGACTGATGGGAATTGGCATCCAGCGACATACAAAGGGCTGCACTTCAGCCTTCTCCTTGTAACACATTTGACTTGTGCTCTTTGCTTGGTCTTTATTTCAGCCGGTTAATGTTTTGCAAAGTGTTTCCCTCCCTTTTCAAATGTAATTTATTTTGACAAGCCGGTCTGTGCGCGAGCCGCTCATGAGCACAGTTTGCCGTAGAAAGAATAGCAGGCGAATTAACAAACGTACGCATTAATAAGCATTTATCAAGACTGGGACAGGAGAACTTGTGATGGTCTTCAAATTAATAGTTTGTCTTCCCACTTTTAATGAAAGGAAGCGTATTTGGAGATGGCAGAGGGAGACTGATGCTTCATTCATGAAGGGAAGCATCTGTGGCTCAGTGTTGGTGCACATGTGTTTTTAGCATTATGTTCCAAGTGCAACCTCAAGCACCTGGCAGTTTGCATCCTCTTTGGGAACAGGGTTAGGAAAGACCTGAAGCTGGGACTGCAAAAAGCAGCAGCTGCTGCTTGTATCAGACAGTACTGGCTTGCATTCTGCACCCGAGAGAAATGTAACATGAAAACACACACTCTTTCTGCTCATGCAGCGCATATGCTGCATGCATGTCTGCAGGCAGCAAGCGACACAAGAAGCGGTTACAGGTGAGTCAAGTGACTCTGGGTCATATAAAGGTAGTCAATGAATTTACTACGGTTGAAGGGAGGTGTATTAGCAGGGTCTCGGGGATTCTGTAATCCAGCAGACACAACAGTGAAAACTGCAAGAGAAAAGCATGCATCATAAGCCGGTCCAGAGGCCATGAATCCAAATAAACCCATACACAAGAACCAGGGAGAATGAACCATTGCAAACAGCAGCAGCAGCAACAACAAAACCCCCGTAGCTGCTGGGATTTATAGCCACCTAACCTTGAGACACTTGGTACTTGATTGCTCAGCGTTTCTTATTTGAGGCATTGGCTGGTCCGCCACAGCAAGGCAGCGCACCTGTATTCTGGACTCTTTCAGACGTGGGAAATTGGAAGTATAATCCAAGGGCAATCCAAACGCAATCATGGGGTTTCACGTTATTGCAAATTAGAGCTTTTCACGCAATTCCGGGCAAGGACGGGTCATTTTCGGGTAATGGGAAGTCATTCCGAACGCCTTCCGAATGCAATGGGGATTCACGTAAATTCGCTAAACAAGCAAGTTCACGTGAATTCGCATTGGCTGCATTTGAAGTTGGGAGAAATTCCTCCAGTGTGAAAGAGTCCTCTGGCATCTATTGTGCAAAAGGCAAGTAGCAGCTCCCATGGCATTTTGACCTCCAAGGAATGAGACTCCACCAAAATCTCTAAGGGAGTGTCTTCCACCGTCAAACAGTTCTTATTGTCGGAAAGTTCCTCCTAATATTTAGGTGGAATCTCTTTTCCTGGAGATTGCATCTGTTGCTCTGTTGTGTTCTTTTCTCTGGAGCAGCAGAAAACAAGCTTGCTCCTTCCTCAATATGACACCCCTTGAAATACTTAAACAGGGCTATCATGTCACCTCTCAATTATCTCTTCTCCAGTTCCCGAAGCCTTTCCTCATAGGTGATGACTACTGCTTTTGATAGACGTTGCACGGAATTAGACATATCAGCCAAGAGGCTAGGTAATATAAATGTCCACACAGGGAGTTATTCTCACTGAGCAGGAAAGCAACATCTCCTTTCCAAGCCGGTGCAATGGTTGGTTCTTCTGGCCGCCACCACTGATGGCCTGGGCAAGTCTCCATGAGTCTATATGTGAGACCATCCATAAATCAAGAGGGAATTAGCAAGGGGCCTTCTGCTAAGACACATCAGACCAATGAGGTGTAAATTCACTGCCTTCTCCTCCTGAGATTTACAGCCTTTCCTTGCCGCCGTACTATTTTTCACCCTGGAGCTTTGTAATGAACGAGGAGGTAGAATGATCCAAAGGGTGGACCATCCGTCTTGAGTTGTCTCCAACCCCAGCAGATTTAATAGACAGCCACAGTGTCAACAAGGACATTTATAACCATTAAAGCAAAGCAATCCCTCCTCTTGTGAAAAGAAGTTGGGAGGAAGGCCATGAAAGCCAAAGGGATTTCTGGTGGTGGTCCGAATCTTGAGGTTTGGACTTTGGTTCCAGCCCAACACTGGCAACTTGATTTATTTAATTCATAGGCCACCTTTCTCCTGAATTGGACCCCACCAGACGGCTCACAAAAGAGACTTTAAAAAACAGTACAGTGTTGGACTAGGACTCTGGAGACCACGGTTCAAATCCTTGCTTGGCTATGGAAACCCAGTAGGTGACTTTGGCCAAGTCACACTCTCTCAGCCTCAGAGGATGGCAATGGCAACCCCCTTCTAAAGGAAATTGCCAAGAAAACCCCATGATAGATTCACCTTTGGGTCCCCAGAAGCTGGAAACAACTTGAAGGCACACGAGAACAAGAAACAATTTTAAAAGCACAGTTTAAAAAATCACATTAATATAAGACGTTAAAAATATAAAGGCATTAAGTAACATACTAAATTAAAAATATAAAACTGTTAAAAACTTTAACTAGTACTATAACTATAAAGCTATAACTAAGCTACTATAAAATGCTGTACCTGTGGCACCTTTGCCTTTTGGTTGGCATACAGTGCAGTTTTCCCTTGTGGCTTTCCGCTGGTTTCTCATGATGGGTTCTGGAATGCCTTAGAGCAATGGTTCTCAACCTTTGCCCCTCCAGATGTTTTGGACTTCAATTCCCAGAAGTCCCAGTCAGTGTGCTCATTGTTCAAAAATCTAGAGGACCAAAGGCTGGGAACCATTGCCTTAGAGTTTGCTGATGGGCATCCCTTTTTCCTGGGTGGACTCCTATGTATGATCTGGATTGTCCCAACTCAATGTCTTCTCCCTATTATAGCTCTTGTCTATAGGCATAAGATGGTTTCTGTGGTCGATTTCACCAGCATCCCCGAATGTGCATCGTTTTGCGCTTGTTTACTTTGAACCAAACCTCTTGGGAACCAGCCTTCTCAGTCAAGAGCGATGGGGAACAAAAAGAAAAGTCTAAATACTGTTTTGAGAAGACCTGACAATTAACATCCACCTTCGTTCCTCTGAGAACTGCTAGGGAACACATCTAAATATTTTGCAGCCTTTTCTCTCTGTTGACAGGTATTTCTGAGCAACAGCAATTAGTTCTTATTTATCTTTATTCAAGTGAACATTTTGCACCTGTCTCTACAGTGTAAGGTTCTAGAGTTTATTTATTTCCCCCCCTTTTCACATATCATCCTTGGGAAAGACAAGCCAAGCAAGGAACTAGGACGGAATATGGAATGGAAAGACTTGAGCGTCTGACGTGCCGCCATCAGATTTCTTTCTGCGCACAAGGTTTTGTCTTGTCTCCTGGTCTTTGCATGCACTAGCCCCATGTGCCGGTGCGTTGCTTCATTGAACTTTAGACGTGACGCGCTTTTGAATGGTAGGAGAGTTTGCTTATTGACTTCTGGATCATCGCGTGGCACAAAGTGGGGATGTTGGGAAAAGCAGGACGGTGCTGAGGCCGGGTGATAATGGGCTCTTAAATCTAGGAACCCATAAATCCTTCCTTTAGTCCAAAATGTCTGAAGGAGATGGCGCTTCATTACCAAACAAGGACGAAGCAGAGAGGCTGGGATGTTCAGAGCTGAAATGCCTGGCTGCTTGTTGCTCCAGTTTGCTGCTCAGGATTGCAGATTTGGGGGTTTTGCTGTGTGTATGTATGCAAGTGGTTTTGCTCACATATTGCAGAAGGCATCCTTTATGTCTGCATTAAATTACATTAATAGGATTGCAGGACCAGCAAGGGATGCGTTGTTTAATATGCTAGGTCTGGCTAGTCACTGTGCTCCCCAAAAGTGACAGTTTTCTTAATGGTTTTTATTGGTTTTTGTTTTAATATTGTGTGTTGTGTGCCTTCAGGTCGTTTCCGACTTACGGCGACCCTAAGGCGAACCTCCCATGGGGGTTTCTTAGCAAGATTTGTTCAGAAGAGGTTTGTCATTGCCTTCTGTTGAGGCTGAGAGAATGTGACTCGCCCAAGGTCACCCAGTGGGTTTCGTGGCTGAGCGGGAACCGAACCCTGGTCTCCAAAGTCAAAATCCAGTGTTTAAAACCACTATGCCACACTGGCTCTTATGTTTTAATATTAGTAATATTTAATTATTTGTAACTGTTGTAATCAGTGTTTTAGTTGTGTATGTGTGTGTGTTTTTAAATTATTCTAAGTCGTCTTGAATCCCATTTTAGGAGAAAGGCAGGATATAAATCACCTAAATAAACGAAATTATATGTGTGTGTGTGTATACACACATATATACACATACATATATGTATATGTGTGTGTGTAATATATAGGTGTTGCTATCCGCTGGGATTTGGTTCCAAATCCCCCCATGGATAACAAAATCCATGGATACTCAACTCCCACTAAATCCAATGGCATAGCAAAATGGTGTCCCTTATATAAAATGGCAAAATCAAGGTTTGCTATTTGCTATTTGGAATATTTTCAAGCCGTGGATGCTTGAATCCGTGGATTAAAAATATATCTGTGGCTAAGGAGGGCCGACTGTATATAATAATATTATAAAATAAAAATATTTACAGGCTATGCAGGGTTGTAATCCCGGATTGCTTGCAGGTGTTTTCAGAACAATATTTTCGCTGCAGATTGAATGGTTGGCATAACAAACGTACACGTCTCGCAGCAGAGAGAAACCCACTGTAATTTCTGTGTTTTTCTATGCATGAGAGTATGAAATAATGGATTTATGTTCCAAATTGCACAAGGCAATGGAGGATCACAGCCTCCTTTGTAGGAGAGGATTTTCGGCAAGTGCAACCTTGGACTGGATCTTGCAGGGCTCTATGCAGTTCCCTTGAAACCTACACAGTTTGGGTTGCCTTTCCAGACTTTTCCTGCAAAGCTGGAATCCGAGAAAGCTAGCTTGAGTCCGCCTTTTTGCTGCCAAGAGTGTTGTCAAAAGATGCCCACACATCTTTAACCTTTCGGTCGAGGGGACCGAAGCAATGATCTGTAATGTAAAACGCTGCCTGCTGAAAGTGCCAATAACTTGAGTGGATTGTCGATGAGTTTAGTGGCTACTCTTGCAATTAAATCCTGTCTCTCTGCTGTCCGTCTCTGAAAACAAAACCTGTTTTTTCCTTCTTCCGTTTAAAAAAAGATTGACCTTCAGGCTGGATTAGCACTGTTTTAAATGTGAGACGGAAAGGTATTGATTTGGGAGGTTTTGGGGCTAATAGCACCTGTTTTCTTCTATGTGGAGTGTGCAGAAATGCTTTATTTAGTGTTATCTCTGCAACGGCTCATTCACACATGCAAGACTGCGCATTGCAACTTGATCCGGCGCATTGTCCGACATTGGCTTCCATGTCAGTGGGACAGAGAGTCCGTTCTGGGTTTGACTTTGAGCTTTAAAGGATCTGTCCAGGTTGCTGAGCCAAATCTCCGAAAATACTTCCAGCGCATCGGATAGCTCCTTTAGGATTCAGAATAAAACCTGGAGAGGATTGACCGCCCCACTAACATGGGACTCATCGAATGCTGTTGGCTTTGAGACATCACATTTATCACCAAGAGGATAGTGCACTGCTATTTTAACCATATTTAATGTAATAATCTAATTGTAATTATAATTATGTTCTGAGTTCTTAATAACCTCCAAAGCGACCCGAAGCAGCTTTATTTTGGCCTGTCTGTTTGGGCCCTGAGTCTCAAAGGTGCTGCAAGATCCCTTTGCATATTGATTTTACCTGGTTTATTTATTCCCGGCTCATGCCATAGTTCTAAGCTTAAAAGGCCAAGGAATTTGGAGAGAATCAGTCTATGCATCACTAGTTTTTCATTTTCCTTTGTCCATGTAGGAAAGGCAAAGGAGAGAGGGAAAGAAAGTGATACAAAACCTTTGGAGATTCTGAAAGGTGAGACTCTGTGACAGCCTAACAGTGTGAAAGTTGGTCCTCTAACATAAAAGGCTCTCTCTGGGAGAGAAGACCATGAAGCCACCACGCTTTTAAGGATGCCCCGGGGCCTTGTCTGCAATGGCATCTGAGGTCGGTGGAAAGGTGCTGTGTTACGGATATTGGCCAGAGGGGATGGCGGCACTCAGAGGAGGCTGTGACAGATTTTTTCCCTCCTGGTGCATGTGTTTTTCTGCATTTATTGGGTCCTTCTCTTCCCTTTCCCTTCTGTGCAAGATTTCAGACCACTTGGATGGTGCATTTTCAAGATCACACCCCTCCATTTGCATCCCTCTTGATAAAGGGCTGCAAAATCTGGTGGGGATCCTAGGATGCTGGTTGATGGTGAGACCAAACTAGCTGGGAGATTTTAGGGGGGTTGCATCCAACAACAGTGGCAGCAAGTGGTTCCCCTGCCAGTGTCGCTGTGCACCACAGATTGCAGGAATAACGCAATTGTTAACTGCTTTAACTGCCATGGCTCAGTGCTGTGGCATTCTGGGATTTGCAGTTTGGTGCAATATGTAGCCTTCTCAGTCAGAGATCCCTGGTCCCACAACAAACTCCAGATCCCAGGATTTCAAAGCATTGAGCCACGGCAGTTAAAGTGGTGTCAAACTGCAGTGCGGATGCAGACCAGGTTTTAATTTAATTGTATTAATTTTATAATAATAATAATAATAATTTATTTTTATCCCATACCTCTGTGCAATGCAACCGGGATGGCTTACAACATTAACATTTACATTACATACCCCCCCCCCCCTAAAATGCAATTAAACAATTTACAGTATAAACCATAACTTAAACTTAACTCACTGTAGTTGTAAGCCGTCTCAATCCTACGGGAGAGGCAAGATAAAAATAAAATTGTAATTATTATTATTATTATTATTATTATTATTAATTAATTCAAAGGTGACAAATAAATAGATTTTTTTTGTACTTTATTTTTCTTCATACATACGAATTTACTTAGTAACATAAAACACTACCCCTAAAATCCTACTTCCTCAATGTCTCTTGCAGGGTTCCTGACCATGTCTATTAGAATGTATCGTTCTTTTATTCTTTTATGATATATTCCCATATAAACCCTAGCAGTCAGTTCCTTCGAGACTGTCAGAAAAGTTTAAGTTTTCACTTGCTTGCCAGTGGAAAGAGAGCGAGGACTTGAGTCCTTGCTTCAGCCATGAGCCACTATGATGGCTGGGGATGACGGGAGTTGTAGTCCAGCATATGGGGCAGGTGCTGTTTTGGGGTTCTTCGCTACTAGGAACTAGCCCATAGGATGTAGGGCACTGTGTTCTGGTCCCTTCTCATTGCAGATCAGTGCTACACAATGAATTCAGGCCGAGTGGTTTACCTATCTTTGCATCTCACATGGAGATTTATCAAAATGCAAATTGTATCTGCTGGAGAGCTGGTAATTAATGTAATTTGGTATTAATGAGACGGTCCTTCCTTTTGTTGTTTTTGGTGGGGAATCTCCCATTGCCAATCCAGAAGGGAATTTCCTTCCAAAAGCGCACAGACCAATTTCAAAGGAGGAATAGAGCTCAGCAGGTGAGAAAAGGATCAATCCCCCTCCATACGATCCCATATAATGCTCACATCTTCCCCACTGTTGCAATTTGCATTTCGGAAAACCCTGCAAAGACACATGTTGCATCGTGAGCAGTTGGCTCCTCCATTGACTGATGCCAGCTGTGAGGCTCTCTCTATCTCTTCCTAGCTGCCCTCCAGACTGGCAAAATCTGCAGTTTTGCTGAGCTGCCTTCCCCAAATTATTATTTTCAACCGACCGCCTTCCCCGTTTTTAGAAAGCGACTTGGCTCCTGACGCTGCCCTCCAATTAAAATAATTGCCGATGAAAAGTGCAACGCTTGGAAGAGATGCATTGTTTGGAGAGGCTTGTGTTTAAGGCCATCTCTCGAACTGTAATCCTAACTTATAATTTTGAGGAACAACAAGTTCAGTCTCCAAAAAAAGGGGGATTGGGTTGTATCATCGGTGTCTATACACACATATAGACTGACAACAGAGCAAAGATGACATTGCCAACACCATCCTGGTGCCAGACGGGGCTCAGATAGAAATCTTTCCTTCAGATTGAGCCGCCTCTCAAGACTGTCACAAAGCAGAATTTGTGCAGAAGGAGCAGGATGCTGTTGTGTTGTTGTTGTTGTTGTTGTTGTTAAGTTTTACCATCAAGTCAGCTTCAAGGTATAGCACAGTGACCAGACGTTCAAACTGCAAAGGAGGCCAAGGCACTGCAAAAACGTTAGAGTCCCGGATTGTTTTGCTTTTGCACCTATTTGTTTATTGGCCTTTCTTGTGGTCCATGGTATCTGCAGAATCCTCTTCAAGCACCAGACCAGGGGTTCTCGACCTTTGATCCTCCAGTTGTTTTGGACTTCAGCACCCAGAAGCCTTTGCCAGCGTGGCCAATGATGAGGGAATCTGGGAGACGAAGTCAAAAACATCTGGAGGACCACTGCACTGGACTGTGTGGGAGGAATGGAGCCAGTGTGCATCAAAACCACTGAAGGTCACAAAGGCAATAACATGACTGTGAAACAAACCAGGTGAAGGGATGCACAGAAGGACAGTCTGGAGAAGTGCTGCAAAAAGTCACAAAAGGAGAGTGGAGGAGGACATTCGGCCGGAGATAGGGAAGGTGAGAAAGGCAGCGAGGACCTGAAAGTCTCGGCAAACAAGCACAAAAGGAGATTCTGCCCAGAGCAACAGGAGGCTCTAACTAGACCTGAAGAAACCCTTGATTTAATTTTGGAATTAGATTGTCTCCGTAGGGGCTGGGTTCAGGCGCAGACTGCAACTGGCACAGCTAAAATAAGCTCGCCCTCCTTTCTGAATCACTCCTGACCGAACAATTTCCCTTGGCTTCTCTGACGCTGGCTCTCCGTCTTCCTCGCTTGCCTCTTGGCCGAGGTTAGATCTCTGGCTGCAGTCAGGGTTTGCCTGGATTAATAATCATGGCAAGCTTGGAAGGCAGCCACTTAGCTGATGAAAATGGCTTGAGCTTTGCTACAATGATGACTTTAGTTGATAATTAATTAAATGTCCACCAAGTGGAAATGTATCACCGAGCGGCGGTAGACCCAGCTGCCTTCCCTGCATCATTTCGGGGGTTACAAATGTTTTCTTTTTATGAGAAAGACAGTCTGGGGATAGAGATGTAGTTTCCGCTCCTGTCTGCCTTTGTTGAGCCCATCTGTGCTTGGTTTGCCATTTTTAATGGCCAACGAGAACTTTCTTATCATGTCTGCATCGTACCCTTCCAAACCAACAGTGTCTGATAGCTTAAGGCAGTCAGTTCCTGAGATCTAGTAACTTGTGCCTTGTTTTATTAACCAGAGTTTCTCCCCTGCCGTTCCTCAAATGGAAAGCCATATAGACATCGTAATTACTGGGTGGAAACGGTGGGCTGCGTAATTGTGTGCCGCCGTGTCTTTCTTTGCGACAGCTGTTGCAGGCTCCATGTTCAAAACCCTGCAAGGCGCTCATCGTTCTTGTGCATCCTGTGCATCATAATTAGTGCAATAAACAGAGAACTGTTTGCTACTGGGAAAGCTGTACAAGCAAGAGATTATGGCCCCAATCTTATTTATTAGTCCTTATTGGAGCAGTAGACCCACTGAATGAATTGTTGCCTGATGAGTCAACATATAGAGTATTCCGTAATGTTGAACCGTGGCAGCAAAAGCGGTGCCAAACTGCATTAACTTCACAGAGGACTCTTTCACACTGGAGGAATTTCTCCCAACTTCAAATGCAGCGAATTTACGTGAATCCCCATTGCATTCGGAAGGCGTTCGGAATGACTTCCCATTACCTGAAAATGACCTCTCCTTGCCCGAAATTGCGTGAGAAGCTTTAATTCGCAATAACGTGAAACCCCAGGATTGCGTTTGGATTGCCCTTGGATTATACTTCCAATTTCCCATGTCTGAAAGAGTCCAGAGTAGATGTAGCCTATGACAGAGGGGCATGCAGCCACCCCTTTTATATACAGATCGGGGCTGCAGCAACCACATGCCGAACCCCAATCTGGCCTTTCACAGGGGCAAAAAGGAGCCATAACCATGGCGGCACGGCTATATGGCGCTCCTTCGGTGCTGCGTTGTTTGGACACAGTGCTGGAGGAGCACCATGGTGCGCCATGTGGAGTGGTGCATAGAATCGTGGTGCCCTGAGGGCGGAGTCAGGGTGTGCGTCATCTGGACGCGACGCCCCGACTCAGCCCCCGGCCGGCCTTTCAAGCCAGTCTGTACAGGGCCTGAGACTCTAAACACTATTAAGTGGTAGTGGAAATTCAATGGCTTCCGTTAAATGTTTCAAAGGCCTGTCCAAAGTGGCAAAGTTATTTTGCCTGGGTTGCTCTGTCTCTCAATTCATGGCCCAGGAGAAACCACTCAGTTCAAAGGCAGCCCTTAGAGGGTTGTGTTGCTCATGTGTGCTTTTATATCCCAAAGTGAAAGGCATCTTTTTTCCGATTCCGCAACTCTCTCCTTCTCACTAAAAAATTAGCACGGTAGATATTTGCAGGCATCAAAGGGAAGTGTAGGAGGATTGTGCGCAGTGGCAACCCAGCCTGTTAATTAAAGCCATTGCTGGGTGGGACCATAAAGCCGAACCCGTGCCACCCGTGTAATTAGGAGATGGCGCTTGTGTACCGCGCCTGGCACTGCCATCACACCTCCATGCAATTATATTTCAATATTGCAGCTTGGGGGCTGCTAAACAGAACTCCCCATTCTGAGATCCCAGCAAGTCTATAATCAGAGTGAGATGCCAATGACAGATTGTCAGCTGCATAATCTGCCTTTATGGGCTTGTGGCAGGCTTTTGCTTCTTTCAACTGTAACCCTACTCTTCCTTCCCTCCTTCCTTCCTTCTTTCCTTCCTTCCTTCCTTCCGGAATCCAGTCCTTTAGAAGGAATGGCCTCTTGGTTTTAGGGGATCTTGCAGCACCATTGCAACTAACTACTGTGTTTCCCCGAAAATAAGACAGTGTCCTATATTAATTTTTCCTCCCAAAGATGCACTAGGTCTTATTTTCAAGGGATGTCTTATGTTTCCATGAAGAAGAATTCACATTTATTGTTGAACAAAAAAATGAACATTTATTATATACTGTATATATATTTATATGCCAAAACTTTGCTAGGTCTTACTTTCGGGGGAGGCCTTATATTTAGCAATTTCAGCAAAACCTCTACTAGGTCTTATTTTCAGGAGATGTCTTATTTTGGGGGAAACAGGGTAAAAGACAGAAGTTGGTAGCATGAGCTTTCATAGACTTTATCCTACTTCCTTAGATGCATCTTTCTTCTTTCTTTCTTTCTTTCTTTCTTTCTTTTTCTTTCTTGGGAATCCGGTCCTTTTGAATGAATGACCTCTTGGTTTAAAGGGATCTTGCAGCACCTTTGCGACTAACTAAAAGACGGAAGTTGGTAGCAGGCGCTTTCATAGACTTGAGCCTACTTCCTTAGATGCATCTTCCTTCCTTCCTTCCTTCCTTCCTTCCTTGCTTGCAATTCTAGGCTGCATCAATAGAAGTATAGTGTCTGGAATGAGGGAAGTAATAGTGCCACTCTGTTCTGTTTTGGATAGACCTAAAATATTGTGTCCATTTCTGGGCACCACAATTCAAGAAGGATGTTGAGAAGCCAGAGGGTGTCCAAAGGAGGGCAACCAAAATGTTGAAGGGTCTGGAAACCATGATGCCCTATGAGGAACGGCTTAGGGAGCTGGGGATATTTAGTCTGGAGAAGAGAAAGTTAAGAGGTGATAGGATGGCCCTGTTTAAATATTTGAAGAGATGTTATACTGAAGATGGAGCAAGCTTGCTTTCTACTGCTCCAGAGAATAGGACATGGAGAGACGGATGCAAAGTACAGGAAAAGAGATTTTACCTAAACATTAGGAAGAACTTCCCGACATTAAGAGCTGTTCGACAGTGGAAGACACTCCTTTGGAGTTTGGTGGAGTCTCCTTTCTTGGAGATCTTTAAGCAGAGGCTGGATGGCCATCTGTCAAAATGGGGATGCTTGGATTGAGAGTTCCCGCACGGCACGATAGGGTTGGACTGAATGGCCCTTCTATGATTCTACAACTCTGTAAAGTTTCTTGCTCAGGGTCAAGCAACCTGATGCTCTCTGGTTTTGGACCACAGCTAGGTTCATCGGCTCTTCTCTTTAAGGAGAGATACCTACCTACTTCACATTTCTCAGATTGTGGCGTGTGCCAACACATTGTTAGACTTTGATCTTCGCACTTTCCTGAATTTTGCAGTTCTGTTCTCCCGTGATCACTACACAGATTGCAGCAGTGTTCATATAGAAGTGAACATGTGCAGACATGCCCTCGCCGGGAACACTTCTTGCAGAAAGTAAAAGAGATTGGAGAAATGTCATGAGAAAATGGGGCCAGCATCCTTGGGGGGGGGGGGGGGTCTTACACAGGTGCAAATATTGCCATGAATGCAGAATAGGTGGGGCTTTTTGGTGTGTTTGTATGAACTTTGGACAATGTCTAACAATTTATGTGTGTGTGAGACGTTTGGACAATGTGAAATTTGGACAATACCATATCCAGTCAGCAAGAGTTGTGCGTGCAGTAGCACATTAAAATACATAAAGTAATGTGCAAATGTGCATTATCTATGGACATTGCCTCTGTGCATTGCACACAGCAAGTGCATCCTCCTCCTCCTCCTCCTCCTCCTCCTTTCCCCCCAAGAATTGGACACAAGGCATCTTGCGACCTATTTAAAAACCATATGGATTTAAAACTGTACAGACATTTAAAACCAAACTACGAGTGCAAAAGTGGTTTAAAAGACAAAAAACGAATGAGGTTAGAACATTAGAATTCACTAAAAGGCTCTGGGCAAACCACAAAATAGCACATCATTAAAAACCCTTCCCAGTTTAAGAATCCCCCCCCCCTTTAATCCTACTCCTCCAGCAGCCTCCCAAATGACTTTGTCTTCATAGGGATCCTTCTCAAAATGGCGACTGAAAGTGATGCCACATCACTTTTGGTTGCCATTTTGAGAAGGAATCAGAGGGAAACAGAAGCGTTTGGAGATACCGGCGTGAATGGAGGTCTTTCTGTCTGGGGTCGGCTATGTTTTTGCACATTTTGGGGGCTTTCGGTGTGGTTTTTGGCCAAAAAGAAGGATGAAAAATTGTGTCAAGGATTATTTTTAGTTTTTAGGATGGGAATAGGGGGGCATTAAGGGACTGGCTGTTTCGGAGGGCACAGAAGTGGGGTCCAAGAGTTTTGTGAGGCCTAGGGTCCGCATCATGTCCTACACATATGTCAGGGGTGTGCATTTGTGCAAAGTGGTGCTGGTGTCGCAATGCAGGCCCTTGGGTTCCCACTACTTTGTAGGGTTTGATGATCTCTCTTTTTCCTGCCACTGTGACCCTCAAGTGGAGAAATGCTCACTTCCTGGTCCATTAGTTTAACTGGGTCTCCGTCGCCGCCATGCTTGGCGCTCCCCACGGTTTGCGTCAAGCTTCTTTATTCCCCCGTCAGGGCGGCAATTACAAATGAATATTCCCTCACAAATTAGCTAATTAAGCAGGCGAGCGAATAATTATGTTAATTTGTGTACGCGGATAAATATCAACACAACCGCAGCCGTCTCAGACAAGCGGGGCTCCGTCAGCTGTCATCTCGGCAGTCGACTTCGATGATGCTTCATGCGCCTCCAAGGAATGAAATGCAACCGGGGCTGTAGACAGAAAGTGCGCTCACACTACACAGTTAATGCGCTTTGATACCACTTTAACTGCCATGGCTCTATCCTATAAAATTATTGGATTTGTATTTTGCTGAAGGGTACTTGGACCTCTCTGCCAGAAAGAGCTAGTACTATAGTTCAGACAGAGGCAACTCTCTGCGTACCCAATTTTTTGTCCCTGGGACCTTCTAAGTGTTGCATGGACTGTTGAAAATGCCCAATAACTCATTCACAACTCAGTGAGAGCAACCTGAAAATGGCCATAAATTGACTTCTCATTTTGAAAAATCTTAAATTTTGCAAGATATCCAGGCGCAGCCCCCAAGGCTACACTTTGCTCATGCTGAAGAATAAAGATGCCCAAAGGAGAAATTAAAATCATTTCCTTCCCGATAAACCGCGGCGTGTCCTTCATCACTGCGGCGATCCCTTGACATTGCCATTTTGCAATCCCTGCAATTTATGTGTGTTTTTGTATTTGTTGCTGAGGGTTGGATGCCACACAGGTGGGGGAAAGTCGCAGTTCTTCGGGGATGTCATTGAGATGCCAGCGAGCCACAGAGATTGCGGGTTTTTACGAGCGCCGAGATGAAGGAATAAATAAAGGAGGCGCCAACATCACCGCAAGGTAACACCATAAATAAGAAAGTGAAGAGGCACCTTGGCATTTGCAGGAGAAAGCGCTCGCAAAAAAGGGGGACTGTGCAAATTCAGCGTTCTTGCGGTCACCACTTTATGGAAAGAAACTCCTCATTCTCCTCCTGTTTTCAATAGTTGCTTCCATCTCTGCAGGGCTTGGGGGTCCATTGTGGATTTTAGTCCAAACTTGAAAAGTTATTGTTGTTACATGCCTTGAAGTCAACTTTGACACATGTTGACCCTACTCTAGAATTTTCTATGCAAAATTCATTAAGAAGAGTTTTTGCCATTGTCTTCTTTTAAGGCTGAGAGAGTGTGACTTGCCCAAGGTCACCCAATCAGTTTTTGTGTCGTAGTGATTCAAAGCCTGGTTTCCTTGAGTCCATTGGAAATGAATATAATGCACACAACGACAGTGGACTCTTTCAAACGGGGAGGAATTTCTCCCAACTCCGAATGGAGCCAATGCGGATTTATGTAAATTCGCTTGTTTAGCGAATTTACATGAACCCCTGCTCCGTTTGAAATTACTTCCCATTACCCGAAATTAACCCCCTCCTGCCCGAATTTGCATGTGAAGCTTTAATTCGCAATAAGGTAAAACCCATGATTGCATTCGAATTGGCTTCCCTCCTGCCCGAATTGGCATGTGAAGAGTTAATTTGCAATAACATAAAACCCATGATTGCATTCGAATTGACCTTAAATTATACTTCCAATTTAGCCTTGTATGAAAGAGTCCAGAGACCGAACTATATTACTACTCCTACAACAACAACTACTGGTGTTGCTACTATAATTCAATGGTCCTCAAACTCTGGTCCTCCAGATGTTTTGGATTTCAGTACCCAGAATTCCAAACTGCTGACCAAGCTGGCCATAATAATAATAATAATAATAATGAAAGCTGGCTGCGTCTTGGGAAGCCGAAGTCCAAAACACCTGGAGGACAAAAGTTTGGGAACCATTGCTATAATGACTATTATTATATAATATTATAATGTTATAATTTTATAATATTATAATGACTATTATTATATAATTATATAATATATAATAATAATAGTCATTATAGCAGTAGTTCCCAAGCATTTGCCCACCAGGTGTTTTGGACTTTGGCTCCCAGAGACCCAGCCAGCTGTATCAGCACTGCTATAATTACTATTACTATCATTGCATTAATAATAATAATGATAATAATAATAATAGTGATTATAGCAGTAATTACTGCTATAATTACTATTACTATCGTTGCATTAATAATAATAATGATAATAATAATAATAATAATAATAATAATAATAGTAATTATAGCAGTAGTTCCCAAACTTTTGTCCTCCAGTTGTTTTTGACTTCAGCTCCCAGAGACCTTTCCAGTTTGGTCAGCACTGCTATTGGTGTTGTTGTTAATGTTGTTGTTGTTGTAGTAGTAGTATAATAATAATAACAGTCATTATAGCAGAGGTTTCCAAACTTGTTTTGGACTTCGGCTCCCAGAGACCCAGCCAGCTTGCAATATTACTATGCAATGATGATGGTGATGATGGTACCTGTTATCCAGACCTGAAGGTCGCCTAAGACCGTCAAAAAACACGTATTTCCGATGGTCTTAGGAACCGAGACGAAAACAATGTTATGGTTGGGGGTCACCACAACCTGAGGGACTGTATTAAAGGGTCGCGGCATTAGGAAGGTGGAGAACCATTGCTATCGGAGAATCCTGCAGCAACTCTCCATTGTCTGTGCTTTCTGGGGCTGATGGGATGTGCAGCCTGGCAACAAGTAGAGAAGTGGATGATGATGATGATGATGATGATGATGATGATGATAATATCATCATCTTACCTGCCTCTTCTCATAGATGTTTCTGGAGGAAAGGGTTGATGTGGGTCTGCCCTTGCTTTGCACTGTGTATCATTCAGCCGATTGAACAGGTCTTTTCTCCCTGCAAAACTGTGGTTTGTGTTATGGATTTTCTTTTTATGAGTCCCTCCGTGTGCCTTCTACTATGTTTAGCAGAGCCAAAGGAGTGAGGCGGGTTGGCAGAAGGAAGACAGTGGCATTGTCCCTTTTGTATGGGTGGCAGTCAACGTGGCCTTGGGGAGCCATTTCTTAGATTTGTTGGGGGGATCACAGGGGCCGCAACGCCAAAGAAACAGCAGCGGCAGAGGAAACAATTTTGGCTTTAGTAAAACCCAGGCTGTGCAAACAGACACAATGAGGAGACAAACAATTCCATCGGCGCCTTGTTTTCCACTGAGCCCCTTCCAAGAGATTTCTTTTTGGTCTGGGCTGCATCAAGCAAACATTTCTTCTTCTGCCAGCTTACTCTTGGCACTGCATTTCTGGGGAATGAATGGGTTGGTGGAGCTACAAGGAGGACAAAATGAAGGCATTGCCCCTCCAGATTAACAATCCTGCCCCCGAATGAAATTTTCATTCTGTCTCCAAATTTTTAGCACTTAAAGCGCCAGCAGTGCCTTTAAAAACAGAGTTTAGGCATCCAAAGAAAAGGGGCAAAGTGATACCCAGGGAATGTGAACACAGAAAATGGAAGAATTCTAGGTGCCAATGATTTTTGACATGGTAGAAATTTGTTGGTGTTGCATGCCTTCAGGTTGTGTTTCCAATTTACGGCGGCCCTAAGACAAATCTATCATGGGGTTTTCTTGCCAAGTTTCTTTAATTCAAATCGCTTTTTATGCCCAACGCACAGATTAATATGTAAATCGCTTCCTCACAACCGAGGGTCACACAGAATACATAACCCACTCGCTTCCATGCCAGCATTCTCTGAAAATGCCAGCCACAGATGCTGGCAAAATGTCAGGGATAAATTCTTCCAGAAGGCAGCCACATAGCCTGAAAAACCCACAGAAAAAATTGGATAATGTTCGATGCTGCTTTCAGTTTTGAGAGACGATGCATACGTTCTCCATATAGGCCAGAATTGTGTTCATGTTTCATGCGTGTGCAAATTCTCAATTCCAGAGTTACTTGGGACCCTATCAGACAGGAGGAATTTCCCTTTATTTGCCAATGGAGCCAATTCGAATTCAAATGAATTCGCTAGTTTAGTGAATTCATGTGAATTCCCATTGCATTCGGAATGCGTTTAGAATGACTTCCCATTACCCGAAAATGACCCCCCCCCATTGCTCGAAATTACCTGAGATGCTTTAATTTGCAATAATGTAAAACCCATGAGTGCATTCGGAATGACTTCCCTTTTGCCCGAAATTGCGTGAAATACTTTAATTCGTAATAACGTGAAACCCCATGATTGCGTTCGGATTGCCATTGGATTATACTTCCAATTTCCGATGTCTGATAAGGTGTATAGTGCGGTCTGAACCTCTCGCACCTCCCCTGATGATGCCCCATCTAACTGCCCTCCAGCCTTAATTCCTTTCACCTGCCCCCATTAAAAACCCCATTGCATGAAATAATCTGGGAACCCTATTGGACTGGAGATGTGTTAGGAAAGGTTATAGCCAGTTACAAATGTGCCAGGCAAAATCTTGCCTTCCTTCTTCAATAACAATTCTGTCTCCCTTTGCACACTTTGTACCTTTCGCATTTACTCCGAGCGTCTCCCATCCATTCCTCTTTGGATTCCCTTCCCCTTTTCTCTCTCTCTGAACTAGTAGGTGGCTGTTTAGTCTGTATATCTTAAGGAAGAGCAATATTATTATTATTTTTTAGGTCTTGGGGGAAATGGCGGCGAAAGAATGAATTTCGGTATTTAATGCACATGTTTCAGCCGCGCGAAGATAAATAATTACTGAAACACATTGCGGCTGAAATGCAATCTACCGGGTGACAAAATTGTATCTGGTTCAGCTAGATAACACACGGCTTGATATTAAAGTGTCAGTTTAGCTTTTTCGGCGCTGGGTCCCGGGAGGAACGGATGCGCGGGCATTAGACTGGGGCGTGAGGCATCCCTCTCCTCATTTGGAACAAGAGAAACCTAATATGACATGTAAACCAGGGATAAAATTGCATGTTGATGCCTCGCTCGGAGAGATGCTGTATATTTGAGTGCGACGATGAGAGTGCGTTTATTATAGAGTCTGGGATCGCTCTGTCGTGCCGCAGAGATGGGGAAATTGCAGCCCTTTGAAAGGCACTGGAACTTTAACTCCCATCAGCCACAAGATTGTGATGGATGATAGGGGTTACAGTCTGGCAATGTCTGTTGTGCTGAACAGTCTCCGCTTGTCCCATTTATTTGTGAATCCTTGTGAGGAAGGACCAGGGTGGTGTAAAAATCATAGCCGTGCTGGCCATATAGCAAATCCAATAACATCCAAACAATGATCAACCAAAATGCACAATTACATGTTGCAAGCTTTTGAAGTCACACTGGCTTCTTCATCAGACAAACAGGAGGAAAAAATGGAAGATGTTAGTCCTAGGGCTTTTGTGTCCCATCTTTTTAGATTATAAGGCTGAGGGCAGGGAACCAAATAATTAAAAAGATTGTATGTACAGCGCTGTGTAAATTTACAGTGTTATATAAATAGAGGTTAATAATAATAATAATGAAAACTTTTGCTGTTTCTGGTCTTAGTTCAGATAGTAAGGAGGGCTCTTTGCAGGCTTGCAGTCACTTGAATTTTCAAATTCAAGGAAATTTAATGTCCATTTGCAATTCAGAGAAGATGTTTCTTTGGAATCCAGCATTTCTCCTTCCATTGTGAAGTCACAGGCTCCTTTGTAGGTAGAGTACCTACATAGGAGCCTGTGAGTGGTATAGTTTCTAAGGCCCTGTAAACACCAGCCATTAAGGTCAGCATGGGGTGTAGCATCCTCACGACACATGCCCCAGCTCTTTCACATGGTGCCGTGATGCCACGCACCACACCACATGCCACGTGGCATCATGGTGCTCCTCTGGCACTGCATCCATATGACGCAATGCCAAAGGAGTGCCACCAAGCCATGGCAATGTATTTTTGCACCCTGCAAAGGCTTGATCCAGCTAGGAAAGGGGCAGTTTTGCACCACCTTTTAGTAGTATAGTTTCACAGTTTCTCTCTCAACCTTCCATTCTCTTGGCTTCTATCTGTCTCCACCTTCGATCTGCCAAGAGCTCCTTTGAGCCTTTGCATGGATCACCTTTCTCTGGTGTTAACTTTCTGAAAGCAAGCACTACCAAGGGACCTTCAGCCCTGCAGGCGAGTCCCTCCTGGATAACCGTCAAGTTTTGTCAGGAAGAAAGAAAACCCACAGTGGCAACAGAGGTCTTCATGCGAATCAAGACAAGCTCTCTGTATGCACAGAAGCGCAAGATGCTGGCTTACCAGAGGCAAAGGGAAGTCAAAAACCCAACAAGAAACGGAGCAAGTGTTCTTTCAAACAATGCGTCTTCCTCCAGATGAAGTCTGAAGTTCTTCTCCACTTTTGGAGATGTTCATATTGTCTGAAAGCAAATATGGTTTGAGTGCTGGACTATAACTCTGTAGAGCTGAGTTCAAGGAAAATAGTAGATCCACTCTATCCTGCTTTGGTCAGACCTAGCTGGAATATTAGTTTTGGGTACCAGTTTTGGGTACCAGAGTTCAAGAAGGACATCAACAAGCTGGAACATGTCAAGAGGAGAGTGACCAAGAGGGTTAAAAGTGTCTGGAAGCTATCAAGTCCTATACAGAATGGCTTAGGGAACTGCCTATATATATATATATATATATATACAAGATAGCCATCTTTAAACATCTGAAAACATCTGAGTGGTTCTCAAACTTTGGTCCGCCAAGCGGTTTGTACCTCAGTTCTCTGTAGTCCAGCCCACTTTGGCCAATATTTAGATATTTTGAATGCTGGATTCCAAAATATCTGGAGGACCAAAAACTGAGAACCATTGGTATTGAGGATGGGGGTGAATTTGCTTTTGCTCCAGAGACTGGAACAGACCTAATGGATTCAAAATACAAGAACAGAATTTCCACTAAACGTTAGGAAGAATTTTATTGCAAGAGTAGTTCAACAGGGGAATGGACTGCTTCTGAAGATTTTTACTTTCCATTCAACAAAGGTTGGAGGACCATTTTCCAGGACCGTAACTGTGTATTCTTTGCATGGCAGAGTTTGGATCAGATAACCCTTGGAGCCCCTTCCAACTATTCTATGATTCTATGATTCTAAGAAAGTAGCCCAGATAAATTGCAATATTCTGGAAGCTAAAATGAATACAGAACTGGGAAGCAAAGAAAATAAACAACGCAGAGGCAATTAAAAACATCTCCTGGCTTTGCAGACTTTGCTTTGATAATATCTGGAGGGAATAAAGGTGTGTTCTTGAAGTGGTGCTTTATTGGATGGTGGATAGAAGGAAGAAGAAGAAAAAGCCATCCCATCTTGCTTGCAAAAGAATAATGCGGCCATAAATTGCTTTTAATGATCGGGAAAGCGCCGAGAACTGAAGGCAGGCTGGGCATCAAGCCTGTGAAGATGAGGAACAAGATTGCAAACGAAATTGCCATGCAAATTGTTGCTTTCAGAGAGAAATAGGGAAACATAAAGCCATCGACAGACACACTTCTCTAGTGTATCCGGTTCCAGTCTCTTCCTAGCTGAGCTGTGCTTGAAATCCCTCCCCAGAATAAGACGCTAACATTGTTTTTGCCACACTTTTCTGCCCCTTATTCCTCTGATTTACTCCCAGAGAGTTCAAGGGAGATGCCCCACTTGTCTCATTCCACCAAACTTTCCTTAAAAACTCACCTTTCCCATGAAGTCCTTGCTTCAGCTCATCAATCCTTGCTAACAATTGGAACAAAGTCAAAGGACACACACAGAGAGAAGTTCGCTCACATTGCCCTCGTTTACGGTAATCTCACCTCTTTGTCTTTTCCTATTGTTGGATTTAAGATGGTACATTTTGGGGGGGAGAAGGACTTTACAGATATTTTATAGCAACCTTCCCACAACCTGATAATCTCCAAATGTGCCGGAGTTCGACCTCCATCATCTCCAGGCAACCTGGCCAAGGGTTTGCCACTTTTGATGGTTCATGATGATGATGATGATGGTGATGATGATCATGATGATGCTCCTCCATTCATTATGTGTTGAAATGCTGGACTCTACTGAGTGGAACAAAAAGAAACTTCACTTATCTCACTATATACATTCATTTTGTGGTTGTTATATGACTTCAGTTGACTCCATCTTATGCTGACCCTCTCCTAGGTTTGACTTGGGAAGGCTTCTTCAGAAGGGATTTGCCATAGCCTTCCTTTGAGGCTGAGACAGGGTGGCCCAGTGGTTTCCCAAGGTTGATATGAACCTATTTTTCTGGAATCCTAACCCCACCTTCAAAACACTACCCCATGTTGGCTCTCAACTGCTATGTGCCTTTAACCACAATTTATGGTCACCCCTCTTGTAGATTTTTCTTGGCCGCCTTTCTTCAGAGGAGGTCTGTCCTTGCCTTCTTCTTAGGTTGAGAGTGTGTGGCTTACCGGTGGTCACTTTGTACATTTCAATGGCCAAGTACCCTTGTCTTACAGAGCGCTAGTCCGGCGTCCAAACCAATACACCGCACTGTCTTGATGGCAACCCTATCCTAGTGTTTTGTTGGCAAGGTACCTTCGGAGGAGATTTGGCACTGTCTTCCTCTGAGGGCGAGAGAGTGTGACATATCCAAGGTCACCTAGAAGGTTTTCATAGTCAAGCAGGGATTTTATCCCTGGTCTCTGAGGGTCCTAGTCTAACACTCAAGCCACTAGACCACACTGCCTCTGTGCAATGCATATACAACCACATATATATGAATCCATTGATTTGTGTTCTAGCTGCTGAAAAGCAGAAAAGCATCTTTTACACGACAATTTTCATATAGTTAATGATGGCTGTCATGTCAACTCCCAGTCTCTACTTCTCCAAGCTAAACTTTACTCGAGTCTTTCTGCATGTCATAAGGATGCATTAGATGGCCCTTGTGGGCCTTTCCGACTCAAACATTATATGGATTTGCTGATAATGGCATCTTTGTTACCAATGCTAAAGAAAACCAGCTTTCCCTCTTGCTCCCAGCTTGAATAATGTACATTTTTCATCTCATTCTCTATTGCTCATTCATGATCCCTTGTTCTCCGGGGCCTTTTTGATGGAGAAGATGGCTCTGGCGTGTGAGGCTGATAAATTATGACCTATCTTGCAAAGAAGCTTTTGCAAAGTCAAAAAAGGCTGCATCTTCCTCATCACTAATTTCTGATTTATAGCTCAGGATCCTATTCGCTGGTTGCGTAGTTTAGAGTCACAGCACTATAGCTCTCTTGGAAGTACCAGGTTGCAACGTTGCACAGCCGATCATATAAGTGCCAATACTGCTACACACTCTTTAGCAGTTACACAATAGCAGATCCTCTACTCACCTCTAAGGACTGTACTTAATGAGGCTCCTCTGTTTGCACACTGGTTTACATCTTTGCACAACCCTGAACACGATACCCACCTTTGTGCAACCGCTGAAAAACTACAAGTGCATAGCATAGCAAAGGATTCCAACCATACAACACATTAGCAAATATAAACCATTTTTACCATGCACTTTTTATTTTATGTAGATTTTTGAGATTTCTCTTTACGTCTCTAAATGTCGGCCTTGTCCAAACGAACACAGTTTAAAACCCCAGATTGCTTTATGGCGTTTCCGTCCGTGGAAAGTGCCAAACCCCATTGGCTTCCTATCAGTCCCAACCTTCCCACGGAGTCTGCCTTATAGGCGTTTGCGCTGGTGTTTTCTTCCTCCCCTTACTCTCCAAAAAATATAGCATCTATTCTTTAACACACCCCAATTAGCAGTTCCTCTCCAAGGTGACCTTAAACACCCACGCAACACAATTTGACACTTTCCTTCACTTGTGTATTTTCACCTGGAGGGTGACCTTTTCACGGAGATAATGCTAGCAAGAACGAGCGTCTTAAATGCACGCAAGGTTTTGAAAAGCATTTTTGTTTCTTGAATAATATCAGTGATTTGTCTTATCCTAGATGTAGGCACTGGAGTGTGGGATTGTAGCGGCGGAGGTTTAAAAGTTACTGGGTTTTTCCCTCTGAACCACTTGAACATGGGTGCCTTTACAGGGAGCTGAAACAGGATGAGTGCCTTAATGGTGCGCCATTAAACACAACCTGTATTTTTCTTCATTAAACCACCTTTGTTAAATGCTCTTCCCAAGAGAGACTAAAAGCCTGCAGGTTCTTCTGCACCATGCAAAGAATGTCACAGGTGCCGAGTCCTCCAGAGATCCTTCAAGCCTCTGCTAATACTTTTCAAACTATAGTTTTTTGCGGGGTTTTTTCGGGCTCTGTGGCCATGTTCTAGAAGAGTTTATTCCTGACCTTTTGCCAGCATCTGTGGCTGGCATCTTCAGAGAATGCATCGTTACACAATAAAGGACTAGAAATGTAACTTTTAAGGGTGTTGAACTGAGCACCACCACTAAGAAAGAAGGCCTTTGTGCATTGTAATAACCTATGAGGAGCTCGTAAAAAGAATTTAAGGTTGCATCAGTTTTGCATCGCTTTAGGTGGCTCTGGGGCAGCCTTGATTCCCAAATTATTGATAGTAAAAGGGAACCTGTCTTTTCTGTTCAGATTTAAAACTGGGGGCAAGGAAATTGCACCTGTACATCCCCAAAGCCTAGATTTTGTTGTGAAACCCTAAGAGAGTAATGCATATATCTAAGAAAGTAGACCAAGTTTAAGAAAGTTTATGCTACAACATCCTTTCGCATGACTCCATGCATCTGAGGAAGTAGACCAAGTCTACAAAAGCTTATGCTACAAAGTCTTTCTCGTGACTCCATATATCTGAGATAATAGACCAAGTCAACGAAAGTTTATGATACAAAGTCTTTTGTTGGTTTTTCAGGCTCTGTGGCCATATTCTAGAAGAATTTATTCCTGAAGTTTTGCCAGCATCTGTGACTGGCATCTTCAGAGAAGATGGGCCTCTTTCTCTGAAGATGCCAGCCCCAGATGCTGGCGAAATGTCAGGAATAAACTCTTCTAGAACATGGTCACATAGCCCGAAAAACCCACAAAAACCTATGGATGCCGGCCATGAAAGCCTTTGACTTTTCAAACTGCCTGGAAGCACGTTGGTGGCGATGGCTTCCTCTCACGTCAGAATCCTGGGCATGATTTTCACGAAGGGGCTGAGAAAGAACAAGCTGTTTATGGCAAGGGCAAGAACTGTGCATCTCTCCCAATGTTGTTGGACTGCAATTCCTAGCATACCTCTCTGCTGGCTCTGCTTAACTTGGAGAGAAGAAGACTTGAGAGTATATCTACATTGTAGAAATAATGTAGTTTGGCACCACTTTAACTGCTGTGGTTCAATGCTATGAAATTCTGGGAATTGCAGTGTGCATTGTTGCACCCGAGCTTTGGTGCCACGTCACACTACAGTTCCCAGAATTCCATACCACTGAGCCACAACAGTTAAAGTGGGGTCAAAGTGGATTATTTCTGCAGTTCAGATTCAGCTTGAGAGTCCAGCTACACCGTAGAAATGGGCATCTTCATTCTTCAACCCTGGCAAAGTGTAGCCTTGGGGACTATAGGTTTATAGGGTTTTAAAAAAATGGTTATCTTGCAAATTTTAAGATTTTTCAAAATGAAGTCAATTTATGGCCATTTTCAGGTTGTGTTCACTGAGTTGTAAATGAATTGTTGGGCATTTCCAGCAGTCCATGCAACAGAAAGTGCCAGGGACAAAAAATTGTACCCCCAGACCAGCCCCAGTTGCCCAGACCCTCCTGCAAGAATTTTCAGACTTTGGGAGAATCCACACAACAGAAATGAAGCAGTTCGATACCACTTTCACTGCCGCGGCTCCAGGGGCGAAACTGCAGAACAGCAAAACATTTTTTATAAAGGAGGTTAGGGCTCTAAATTATGGAAAATCCCATTGTAAAGAGGAGCAACCGCATGGAACCAGCTGAGAAAAGTCCACTTTTGGAGTGCAGCTCCCAGAATCCCCAGCCAGGGTAGCTATGCCGGTTGGTGGATTCTGGGATCTGTAGTCCAAACAGCCCTCTTCCAAGCTGTGGGTGCCTCTCGCCTTCTTCAGGAATGAATGGATCATTTCAATATTCTTTGCCAACACTGAACTGCAAGGATAAGTTCCTCGGCTAATATTTTTTTTATGGGTTTTAAACGGAATAGTTTGATGAGGTTTGTTCTTTCCCGGCGTTGTTTTTAGTATCAATTTCTCGCAGCATATTTCCCACGCAACTCTTCCTCCCATCTTCAGATAATCAAAGCGGAGGACTCAAACCAATTATTCAATTCATTTATATGCTAATTAATATCAAGGCCCTCTCAAAGTTCACTTGTAGGGCTAAAGATCACAGAAGAATAATCTCACCAATTAATCCGTTTCCGGCTCATTATTATTCCCTTCTCCATTAATGACTATCATCACGCGTCGTTTGGGTGGAAGATTAACGTATGTCATCAATAATTCAAATTCATTTGGAATAAACCTCACGGATGCATTCCCTGAACATTAATGTGCCAAGGCTTTGCCATATGCGGGGCAGTAGTTCATCAGGTGCGCCAATTCATTTCAAAGAAAATGCCATTTCTTAATCCTTTACACCCTGGAAAGGACAAAGGCCCTGTTAGGTCTCCACTAGAACAGAACCCGTGAATTGCCCAAATTAATAGGATTTATGCAATTGTTCAGCTATTAAATTACCCTTGTTTTCGTAGATCTGCTCTAGTCACCAATAGTAATTAATTTTAGACCAAGGGATCTTTCAGAATGAGTATCAAAGTGTTTGTTGTCTATGGTTGTGTGCCTTCAAGTCATTTCTGACTTGTGCTGACCCAGTCATTGGGCTTTCTTGGCAAGTTTTGCTCATCCTCTGAGGCTGAGAGAATGTGACTTGTCCAGGGTCACCCAGTGGGCATATATGGCTGAGCCGGGATTCGAACCCCGGTCTCCAGGGTCACCATGCAAGGCTCAAACCACTACGCCACATTGGGATTGCTTAAAAAATAACACTAATTCCAATGTATTGTGGTGTGCAGGTCATGTCCGACTTATAATGACCTTATCATTGGATTTTCTTGGCAAGATGTATTCAGCAGCAGTTTGCCACCATGGCCTTCTTCCGAGGCTGAGAGAGTGGGACTTGCTTACAATCACATAGTAGCTTTCTAAGACTGAGCCAGAGATTTGAACCTTGGTCTCCTGGCATCTTAGTCGAGCATTCAAGCCTTTCCAAGGGTTTTCTTGGCTGGATTTCTTCCTTGGAGGTTTGCCACAACCTTCCTCTGAAGCACAAGAAGTAGGACATTCCCAACCCAGTGGGTTTCCATGGCTGAGCCGGGATTCGAACCCCGATCTCTTGCTGTCCTAATCCAAACCACTAAACCACCTTGGCTTGGTCCCATCATGCTGACTTCTTCTCTAATGTATAAGACCTCTATAATCACCAAAACTGGGTCAGACTGGGAAATCATTTTGAAGGTTCAGGTTTTTTGAACCCCCTCCTTTCATAAAGCGGAGCTCAAACGTTTCCTTGAAAAACGCTAATAAGAAGCACTTTTCTTTTGAAAGGAGGAAGAAAAGGAGAGGAGGAGGCAGAGGACCCCATTGTGGCTCAGATCAATAATGGACTTAATCATCATAGTTGGTTGATAGTTGAATTCAAAGGATCGCCGTCTGCTCACCCAAACCGCTGCACCGGTCTGTGCTTCTCCAGCGATCAATAACAATTTGGTTAATATAGCCTTTTATAGAGGTTTTCCCATTCATGCAAGGTTTCCTCGGTCATTTTGCTCCAGAGACAGATAACAAAGGGGTCCCTTGGCAGCATGGCTTTATTGCAATCTGGAACAAGGAGGACAGCTTCCTTCCCAGGATCGGAGGGGCTGCCATCTTTTGTTGCTGTCGGTTGTTGTGTACCTGCAAGTTGTTTCCGGCTTATGGCAACACTAAGGCGAACCTATCATGGGGTTTTCTTGGCAAGATTCATTCAGGGGTGGTTTGCCATTGCCATCCCCTGACACTGAAAGTATGTGACTTGCCCAAGGTCACCCAATGGGTTTCCATAGCCAAGCAGGATTCGAACCCTGGTTTCCAGAGTTGCAGTCCAACATTTAGACCATTGCACCATACTGGCTCCATTTTTTGATGGGGCTGTTGCAATACTCTCAGCTTCAAATGTCAATTTCCCTGTTTAAAACAAACTGGACGAAGACCATGGGCCACGTACATCTGGAGTTGCTAGATCTCAGGGCAACTTTCTGGGAGTCATCTGGTTGGAAACATGGGTGCAAATTCTCCAGTTTTGGTGGCTTCAGCTCCAAGCAAGAAGACAAGGCTGCGTGCAAATTTCTGGCTCATCTAGGAGAGCAGCAGCTTGCTACAGTTTGCGAGGATATGGCCATGGAAACCTACTGGGTGACCCTGGGCAAGTGACATACTCTCAGTCTCAGAGGAAAGCAATGCCAAACCACCTTGGAAGAAACTTGCCAAGAACACCCCATGATAGATTCTCCTTAAAGTCACCATAGGTCAGAAACGACTTGAAAGGTACACAACGACCACAAACTTGATTTATTGGTGCAACTTGCAGAGCATCTCTAGGCAGTCTATGTATTTGCTTAGTTAACGTCTGCCTTTCTTCCCAAATGTTGTGCCAGGGCTCACCTTCCACTCTGCTATGCATCCACCTTCTTGTTAGAAAGCAGTAAAGTAGATCAAGCATTCTCCTATCTTTCCAAATAGGTGATGTCCATGATCAGGTGCCACTGTGTCATGCTGAAGCACAATGCACAGAGCACAACCACAGTATGTAATGTTCAACCACACAGCGCACAACCACAGTATGTAATGTTACACCGTAGTGAGTTCACCCTGCGTGCATAGTGTGCCTTATACATGGGTCAATAACCAGATGCCAGGAATTATCTGTTCGACAGGCTGGACCTGCGCCATGTAGGCTGAGCTTCTGTGAAAGTCCGGAGCATATGGATCAAACCATTGGCATGGAGACCACCAGCCACATCCCTCTTTGTCCCAGACCTGTGCGGTTCAATGACAGGGGTCCTATTTTTGGTGATAATCCAACGCTCTTTTTCCTTTGTACCCCGTGTTTTGAATCCAAATATTCACAGATTAAATATAAAGCAAGCGTGCGACTCCGCCAGTCTGCAGCTCTTTGGCAAATCGCATCACTCGGAGCGGTTTCCATCTCCTCTTCGCAAATGAGGCAGATTATTTGAGACCCAATTTTTGTTGTTTTACCGAAGACACAATAAACCCCATGATGATGCGGAGCCAGACAGCTGGTTTTGATCTTCCGCCTCCCTCCCCTCCTGAGCTCAGCATCCCATTGTTTTTCTTCCAGCGAGGCAATAAAGGTTTCTGATCAATCTATTTTACACGACGGAGAGGAAAATGTTTTTACCAATCAGTAGGCTTTCAGACATAAACAGGGCCATCTGCTCTGTTTCAAAGTCTGGTAAAGGCATAATTCCTCATTGTGAATAAGGGCTCGCATGGGCTTGCTGTGTGTTTTCTTGATGCGGTAAAGTAACAAAACAAAATTGCAACCGGTGTCTTGGGGGTATTCTCCCTTCTTTGGATTCCCTTTTGATAGCCCACCGGCCCTCTCGCTGCATTAGACCAATCTAGATTTCAGCTGCTTTCACAGGTGGCCTTGTTGTTGTGTGCCTTCAAGTCATTTCCAACTTATGAAAACCTATCCTGGGGTTTTCTTGGCAAGATTTCTTCGGGGTGAGTTTGCCCTTGCCTTCCTCTGAGGCTGAGAGAATGGGACCTGTCCCAGGTGACCCGGTGGATTTCTTTGCCCAGGCGGGGATTCAAACCCTGGTTTTTCAAAATCCTAATCCAATACTCTCCAGATGGCCTAGCGCTCATGATTATATTATTTTCAGTTTATTTGAAGGAACACATTTTCCAACATGAGCCTACCCATGTCTTGAGATCTTCTGGTGAGATCTTCTGGTGGGAACATGGGAGAGGGGGCCTTCTTGGTGGCGGCTCCCAGGCTTTGGAAATCCCTCCCTAAAGAGGCTAGACTGGCACCCTCCTTGCAAACCTTGGTAGACAACTGAAGACTTTATTTTTCTTTGGTAGACTTTTGAAGAATGGCTACTGGAGGGGGACTTGTCTTTAATAATGTGCTGTATTGCCTGTTTGTTCTTATATTTTTTAATGAGTTCATTTCATGAGTTCAGTTGGCCCTCCGCAACAGCAGTTCTGACTTTTGCAGATGTGATTATTTGTGCACTTGATTAATGCATTCTCTCTAGGAATCTCTAGGTCTCCCAATGCAACTCTGTGGTCAACACTGGGTGGAAGTTAACCGTAGAATCAAGTTGGAGGACTTGCAAATGCCTAGAGGAGGATTTTGTCTAGGAATCTCTAGATGAATGACTCTGTGGTCGACTTTTGGTCAAAGTTGCACTGGAAGACCTAGAGATTCCTAGCGAGAACACAACTCTAGGCATTTATAGGTCCTCAAGCACAATACTATGGTCAGGTCCTATGGTCAGGATGCTGACCAGCAAATTGCACCAGAGGACCTAGAAATCCCTAGAGAGGTGTTCTTGTAAGATAGATAGATAGATAGACAGATAGATAGTGTTTTCTTATTTGCACTTTCCCCACTTTTATGGGGGTCCAGTTCTTGTATTGGTAAATACACACATGCATGGCTGTTGTCACCTGTGAAACTGTTTAAATGCGCTCAATATGTATTTGTCCTGTTTAAACTGTTTGATCCAAGATCCCTTTTCAAGCTTATTTAAAGTTAAGAGAGCTATCCAATGTGCTGAAAACATTTTGAGGATAATGCCAAGCACCTTTGTTTGTGTTTTGTGCGTTCAGGCCATTTCCGACTTATGGCAACCCTAAGGCAGAGCCATATCATGGGGTTTTCTCAAGCAGATTTGTTCAGTGGAGGTTTGCCATTGCCATCATCCGAGGCTGAGAGAGTGTGACTCACCCAAGTGGGTTTTATGACCGAGCTGGGAATCGAACCCTAGTCTCCAGAGTCATAGTCCGACACTCAACTACTACACACACTGGCTCTTAAACCTACCCTTTCCTTTACCTTAATACATTTGCGATACACGACATACGTAACCTTACCTTAAGTTATCTAATAAACACGACTTTTTTTGCACAAGTCCAGAACGATCGCAGGGGCTTTCCCTGACTCTGGTTGCAAATTCAGCACTGAAGGTACAAAAGAGACCACAAAGTGGGTTGCTTCTTGAATAGACTTTGTGGCCGGGAGACCATTAAGTCGGGATGAAATGCATAATTTTTTGCAGCTGTTTGCTTTCTCTCTCTCCCTCTTCTTTCCACATTTGCATGCGCACACTTTCTCTCCCACTCTTTTTCTGGTATTTCTCTTTTGTTAAACCTTAGTGGGAATTATTAGGGGCTTATTTAATCTGCGCACGGAGCTGTGAGTTCTGTTAGCGCGAGCCGTGAAGTCGGTGTGCATCGCCGCGAAAGAGTCCTTCCTGTAACCGTTTACATCTTCAATTGTAACTGCTTTTGAACATTCTGGAAATGTTGGATTTGATTATGTCAATTTCTCAAACGTTGCCACTTTGAGCGTGGTTTCGCAGCAGAACGCGGCATGCAAATAAATGCTTGGTGATGATATTTATTGTCACTTGTTTATGGCCAAAATCAAAGGTGGGCAAAGTGTGGCTCTCACAGCCGCAACATGCGTCGTCTCTAGCCAGCATAGCCAATGGCGAGGGATGCTGGGAGCTGCAGTCCAACCAAATCTGGAAATAATAATAATAATAATAATAATAATAATAATAATAATACCCCACCTCTCCAATGAGATGGAAGGCTACACTTTGCCCACTGACGGCCAAATTGTTAGCCTCAACAAAAGAGACCCACCGAATTGTGGAACTTGCCACTTGGGTACACAACGCATGGTAGAAATAAATCATTTTGAGACAGCCTTGGCTCAATGCTATGGAATTCTGGGAACTGTATTTTTTAATGAGAGATTTAGCCACTTCTGTCGGAGAGCTCTGGTGCCACAATACAATACGATTACCAGGGTTCTCTAGTACTGAGCCAGGACAGTTAAAGCAGTCTCAAACTGAATTATTTCTGCAGTGTGATGGTTCCACCAAGTTCCTATGGAGTCAACAAGTCTACCCTACTAAGGACTAGCAATTGGATTTAGGGCAAATTCATTCCCCATTTTCCAGATAACTCCAAGATGATGTATGTTGATCTCTTCCTCACCACTTTAATCTTGCGACAACCCTTTGAGGTAGGTAAGGCAGAGAAAGGGCAGCCTGCCCATGATCACCTAGTGAAATTTAGGACTCGGTGAGGACTTGAACTAGATCTCCCACCCTGCAACTTCAGACTTATGTCTATCATCCGTTCCAAAGTTGCAGACCGTGTCTTTCCTGCTCTCAGTAAACCATCCGCCTCTTTCTAATGCAGCGCAAACCCTCAAATTTGGCACAACTGAAGACATATTTTGGGCTTTCTGCTTTTGAGGGGTAGACCCATGTCAACCATAACATCAGGATCAAGTGTGGAGAGGATCGTTGCTTGTCCTTAGCAAGGGCTGAGGTTTTACAGGTTTATATAGTATAGATCTCCATATGCACAGCAGCACATTGATTGTGCTGCACAACTTGTGTGTTGAATGTATGCAACGGGAATATAGCGTGCAACAGGAATACACAATCAGAATACACATGTAAAACTATATTTTACAGAATACGTGTACAGAATACACATGTAAAAGTGCAAGTGGAAGACTGCACAATAGTGTGATGCAGATGCTGGCGAGTAAGTCCTAAGGGCCAGCCCAACTTTCCACCTGATATCCTCCAGATTTGATAATTAATAATAATAATAATAATAATAATGAATTTATTTATAGCCCGCCTCTCCAATGAGATTACAACAATATTAAAAAATATTAAAATGCAATAAAATACAATGCCCCATAATCCCACCCACCCACCATAACCAATAAATCACAGCAATAAACAATGACAATAAAACAATACGGTTAAAATTGTTAAAACGGACAAGACAGGGTAGTCAATGGGAGGCAACCGAGATGCTAATCCAGGAAGGCCTGTCGGAAGAGATCCGTTTTGACCGCCTTTTTAAAGAGGTCAAGATTAATAATATAATGGGTTTACTCCAATAGGCCATTCCATATCTTGGGAGCGGTAGAGGAGAAGGTCCTTTGGGTAACTGCGGCCAGTGGGGGATAATGGGAGTTGTAGCCCAGGACCTCTGGAAGATGCAAGATTTGGAATCCTGGGTGCGATTCCCAGCCTTGTTTCCAACCTTTGCTGGCGAGTTTGGAAATTTCCTTAACAGATGAACAGAGATGCAAAGCGGTCGAAGCGTGATGCCTGGAACTAATTAAAGAGAAAAGGCGTTTTTAGCCTTCCTCAAAAGGTGTTTTGATAAGGACGGCGGATGACTTAATCCTGCAAGCTGGAGTGCGAATCGTTTTGTTAGGAATGGTGGAAGCGGATTATTAAAATGGCAGATAACTCGGGCTGGGTAATTATAGTTCGGAAATATCTTTTCTCCCTCCTGGGGAGCAAAGCAGAGGAACCGGGAGGCAGAGCGTGCTGTTTGTTTGTGCCACTCATGGGTGCGGGTGATTAATTGCTCCACCGTGGGCATCGATTAATACTAATACTAAAGGGAGGGCAACCAAAATGCTGATGGGTCTGGAAACCATTCCTTAAGAGGACAGACTTAGGGAGCTGGGTATGTTTAGCCTGGAGAAGAGAAGGTTTAGAAGTGACATGTCAGCCCTGTTTAAATATTTGGAGGGGTGTCACATTGAGGATGGAGCAAGCTTGTTTTCTGTCGCTCCAGAGAATAGAACCCGGAACAATGGATTCAAATGAGAGGAAAAGAGATCCCACCAAAATAGTGAAGAGTCTGGAAACCATAAAGCCCTATGAGGAGAGACTTAGGGAGCTGGGTATGTTTAGCCTGGAGAAAAGATGGTTAGGAGGGGATATGATATCCCTGTTTAAATATTTGAAGGGATGGAGCAAACTTGTTTTCTGCTGCTCCAGAGAACAGGACCCAATGGATGCAAGCTAGAGGAAAAGAGATTCCACCTCAACATTAGGAAGAATTTCCTGACATTAAGAGCTGTTTGACAATGGAACATGCTGCCTTGGAGAGTGTTTGAGTCTCTTTCTTTGGAGGTTTTACAATAAAGGCTGGATAGCCATCTATTCAAGAGGGGTGCTTTGATGGTGTCTTTCTACATAGCAGGGAGTTGGACTGGATGACCCTTGAGGTCTCTTCCAAATTTATAATCCTATGATTCCACTTCAGCCACATCCTATGGAATCCTAGGACTGCAAGTTTAGGGAAAGGTACTTAAACTTCTCTCCCAGAGAGCCGTAGGGCCTTTCCAAACTACAGATCCCCAGCTTCCCTAGTAAAAGTGCCATCATTGCTTCCCGTATCAGACAAGATTGGGTATGATTCAGGGTGTCTCCATAGTTTGTGTACTGATATAGCACCAAAAGTACTTAATGGATAGACTACAGATTTCTTTTCTCTGTTTCCAAGGTCAGTGATGAACAATAGGCTGTAAGAATAAAGACACTACAAAAAAGGAAAAGGGAAATGAAATTAACCCCGTTTGATAGAACTGGGAAGTCAATGGGATGAAAGGAACATGGATGATTTTAGGAGCGACTGTCAAAATATGTATGATTGAATAACTGCTTGACTAATCAAAGACATGGCCTTGATAGCCTTGATATAAAATGCAACAGACAAAGATGATTTCAAAGGGACATTAATCTTGGTTTGTAAAACACTTCATATGAGTGTTGTACTTTTGAGTATTATAATATAATCAATAAAATATTAATGGAGGGAAGGGCTCCGTCAGTGTGGCTGCGATCCCTGTTTCGTCTTTAAATTTCTAGCCGGCCTTTTGGTGATGGAGACAAATACTTTCACGGCAGGCAGAGGAGCCTTAAATACTTTTGGAACGAAATGTTAAGGTCAGAGTGAAGACAAGAGTGTAGCTTGGCTCTTTAGAAATTTATAAAGCTCTGTCAACTGGCCCCATGTTTCCAAAAACAGGCAAGCTCAGCAGCCTATTTTTATTGCTGCTAAGTTTACATCCGATGAATCACTTCTTTTTTCTCCATGTTTCAGGTGCCTGTTGCTATTACGGGTCTAAAATTGCTTCTGTCGTCCGGAGTTGCTGCTTTGCGACCTTCTTGGGTGGAACTGGAAATGACCTCTGAGTCTGTGTAAATATCACCGCGCAGCTTCCCTGATTCATTACCGCAATGATAATCCGTACGTGGCGCTGGAGAAAACACAAAAAGATTTGAAAAGATTGTTCTGGCATGGGCAGAAGTCCAACGTCTGGCATCCAGCGGAGGAGGTAAAGCGATGCAGGTTGGTTGGAAAGAGGCTTGGTTTCGTATTAAGGGCCCCCCTTTTGCAATAATGACTTGACACGGATCGGCCTCCCCATTACCATATTTAATACTAATTGTGTTGCAAATTTCCCAACTGAGTCTTTCTGGAAGAGGATGCTTCGTTCACCTGCTTCGTTTCGTGCGAGATGAAACCATAAAAGAAATTATGGAGATAGGAGAACCAAATTGTTGGCTCACTGGCCCAGCTCTCCTGGCAGCAGCCTGGAGCCAGCGATGTTGGGTCTCTTTGGCACAGCGTTTGCATGATACCCAGGTGCCAATTGGTATGTACAAGTCTAGAAATTTTAGTCAAAAAATTGACCCAAAAAAATCTGAATTGACTTACCCACAAACAATGTAATTACTGTACTTTAACTTTCATAAAATAGAAACCATCTCCTAGTGAAATGCAAAAGTGTAATCTTCTTGGAAGCACTAACCTTCCTCTAGTCTCTCATCCATCTATCCTTCAGCGTGGTCACAAACAGTTATCCCTCTTGCAATTGTGTAAGTTCTTTGGCATTGTTTTCCCTTGCTTCATCCTTTAGATCCTTTGTTATGTGACCCTAAGTCTTACCCTTGATTTATCCATGGGTCATATCAAAATCCATAATTTTGGTCCCTAAAACTGTCCTATACGTGAAATCGACTTATAGTTGAGTATATACAGTCTGTGCATGGCACTGCATTCCAATAATGTGGATTGTTGTCAGCACCTTCAGTGTTGAGGGTGGTGAAAGCTTGGCAAGCAATACAGGCTGAAGGATGTTACAAAACAAGAACTCAAGTCGTGGTAAGTTCTGTCTGTGCCCTTAGTATCTTTGGTTCACTTGCTCTTGTCTGCTTTCTAAGTAGATATTCCTTCACCCAGTAAGTTCAGCAGGCCTATGAACAATCCTGGTCCCACCAGGATTGATGGAAAAGGTTGCATGCCCTGAACTACAGTTGGCCTGCCACATTTGTGGCGTTGACTTTTGCAGATTTGATGATTGGCGGTTTTGATTAATATGTTCTGTCTAGGAATCTCTGATGTGGTGGCTTAGGGTTGAAGATGCCAATTCTGACGATCAGAAGATTAGAAGTTTTTTGTGGCTTTTTTGGGCTCTGTGGCCATGTTCTAGAAGAGTTTATTCCTGACGTTTCGCCAGCAGCTATTGCTGGCATCTTCAGAGAATGTTGGAATGGAAGAGAATGGGATATATATATATATATATATATATATACACACACATACTGTTGGTTGGGAGGAAGTGATTTATATGTTAATCTGTGTATTGCTCTGTTGTTGAATGGCAAGGCCTCCAGGGTGTCCATGTACTTAATGGTCCATTGTCTGCCGGGAATCCCTCTTATCCTGGGTGGTTTTCATTTGCATTTGCTGGGTCCTGGTTTTTGTGTTTTTCAAGGCTGGTAGCCAAACTTTATTTACGTTAAGACTGGAAGATCAGAAGGTTGGCAGTTTGAGGCCCAAGTGCCGCATGATGGAATGAGTTCCTTTCGCTAGTCCCAGCTTCTGCCAAAGTAGCAGTTCGAAAGCATGCAAATGCAAGTAGATAAATAGGTACCGCTTTGGTGGGAAGGTAACAGCGTTCGCTGCAGTCATGCTGGCCACATCGCCATCAGAGTAGTCCTCGGACAACGCTGGCGCTTTGGCTTAGTAATGGAGATGAGCACTGGCCCCTACAGTCATTCATGACTAGACATTCATGTCAAGGGACCACCTTTACCTCTACCTTTACCTTTAGGAATCTCTAGGCCCTCCAGTGCAACCCTTCCCAAAGTTGTCCATATCGTTGCACTGGAGAACCTAAAAGTATCATGCTGGATGACCTACAAATGCCTAGAGAAGTGTCTTCTCTAGGCATCTGTAGATCATCCAGCATGATTCGATGCTCAACCTCTGGCAGAAGTTGACCATAGAGTTGCACTGGAGGACCTGGGAGATTCCTACAGAGATGTTCTCTTAGGTTAAAAGAATAGTGCTTTTTTATTTGTAGTTTTTCCACATTCATGGGGGTCCTTCATTCCTAAGTCCAGTGAATGTGGAGGGAGCACTGTACTTTCTCTTTGTATGGCAGCCCTGCAGAGGAGACCTTTTATGTGCAAGGCTTTATATGACAGAAATCAATTGAATTGCATGAAAAATGCCCATCGCATGAATGGCAGCCACCACAGAGAAGGCTGTGCATTGGAGGCCTTGACGTTGGACCATTTTTGTGATGCCTGCAGACCCATTGGGGCAACCTTTTTGCATCTTCCTCTCAGGTGCCAAGGAAACCTCTCCGTTAAGTCTTTAATTGGGACTCAAGTTAATTAACGTTTGGGTTCGCGGGATTAATAAGCCCTGGATCTTGCCGGCCACTTTCCTTCCCAGTTGGATGAAGGCAGGAGAGTGACACCCGCTCAGTTAAACAGGCTTTCAATGAAGATTGTCCCATAGGTTGCGAAATCATTTTTGCTCCAGTCTTTTGAAGACAGCGCTGACACTTCATTACAGCAGAGGAGAAATATATGTGTCCTACGACTCTGATGTTTCCGCATACATCATATTTCCAGATAGAAACCTCCTACATCTTTTTTTCTCCCTCTCCATTTATACATAGATCTGAGAGACGGAGAAAGAGGGAGAGCTCTTTTCCAGCTCAACTCATTTTATGCTTTTTTTTTTAAAGTAACTTATGAATTGTGGCTGACATCCTGCTGTTCTTCTTGATTAGAGTAAACCCAATGAATCAATAGGGTTTATCTGTTGACCCACCATTCATTTAAATGGGTCTGCTCTAATTGAGATTTTAGCTAAGGCTGCCGTTGAATTCCTCTTTGGGACATGAACGGGCATCCATTTCTCATTTAAACCTAGAACTTGGAAGTGTTACTCTTTTTTTTTTGTATTACAGTTCCCAGAATCCTCTGGCCCAGCAAGGTCTGAGATTTTTTTAATGTACCGTCTAAGGAGTTTATCACACGGGAGGAATTTCTCTCAATTTCGAATGGAGCCAATTCGAATTCACATGAATTCGCTAGTTTAGCAAATTACGTGAATTCTAATTGCATTCAGAATGACTTCCCCTTTCCTGAAAATGATCCCCCATTGCCCGAAATTTCATGAGATACTCTAATACGCATTAACGTAAAATCCCATGATTGCATTCGGAATGACTTCCCATTGCCCAAAATTGTCTAATACGCAATTACGTGAAACCCCATGATTGCGTTTGGATTGCCATTGCATTATACCATCATATGATAAACTCCTAAGCCTAAAATTTCAGGGCAAGAGAGAGGTTGTCCCTCAATGTCAACGGAAAAGGATTCATTGGAGGCAAAAGTGATAATTTCATAACTCTTGAACCCTATTTTGGTGGATGGGGCTTAACAGCTTGGATAGATCCTTTATAGCCCAGTCTTTGGCATGGAGCAAATTCATTGCTGGCTGCTCTCACTTTCTGTTTCCTCGCATACATAACTGCACTTTGCTTGTTTCTTGCTGCTCTTCATTTGCAACATGTGTTGGGTTTCCATTTGTTGATTGAACAAACTGTGATGGTAGGGAGTGGACATTTGTACTGGAACGGCTGTTCTAAAATCATCATCATCATCATCACGCCTCTCCCAATGGATTGAGGTAGGTTACAACAGCACAACTGCTTCAATAAAATACATAATACATACAAATCAGCATAGCATAATCCCCTATCCCTCTACCATAAACAAAAACCATAAAATTATACAGATTAAAATAGTTAAAATAGGTGGATTGGAGTGAGACATCTCAGGGCAGACAGGGATTATCCATTTCAGACGATCCATATTAAAAGTAGTCAGGGGCATTTCTAGGAGGTTAAGGCATGTGCAGACCACACTAGGTGACACCTCCAAGAAAGATGTGTTCAAGTGCTTTGATCTTTTCGGAAAGGCGGTATATAAATAAAATAAAATGATGATGATGATGATGATGATGATGATGATGATGATGATGTGTGGAGTGTACTGCTATACCTCTCCATGGGTAAACTGGGACTCCCAGAAACTGAAGGCCCTGGGAAGGCCCTGGTTGATTCACCCAGAAGTGGCAAGGAGGCTGGCTGGCCTGTTGATGGCACACCATGGCAAACCCCTGAAGCTTCTCCTATCAATGAATGGTGCTGGGATCCCTTCTGGAGTAGTAAACAAGGCAAGTAGATTGGAACAACCCGGGTCACAGACAGTCCCTTTGGATGCCCTGGTTCACCAGTCATTGGCAGCGAGTTGACCAGAGCCTTTCTCTTCCATAGCAGCCCAATCTATTCCTGAGGGGCCATTGGCCTGGTGGGTTCAAGCCTGGCGGTGACACCATGAGTTACCACATTGGGGTGACACCAACCCTAGTGATGCCAATGCAAGTCATGTCACAATGGGGTGCTAGTGGTGGTGGACACTATTCTGAAGAACTTATTTAATTTTTAAAAAATTCTATTTTTAAAAATAGAATTTTTTGTTCCTGTACAGACCAGCAGACAGCGCCATCCTGTGAGCAGAGTCACGGCGTAGTGTCTGCACGCTTGACGCCGTGATCCCACCCCATGGTGCCATTTTGGCACATGCCCATTTACATGGCACACAGCATGATGACGCCACTCTGGTGTTGCATCTACACAATGCAGTGCCAAAGGGGCAGCATAACATCACGCTATGGCACATATGATGCCCTTTCCAGGGTGGAAAAAGAGCCCACCATTTGCTGGTTCTTTTTGCACTGGATTGGGGGCATGGCATGCGGTTGCCGTGGCCCCAACCCAGTGCTTCAAGGAGCAGAATACAGCCCTTAAGTTTACAGTATTAAAATACTTATAAAGGTAAAGGTAGTCCCTTGTCATGAGTGTGGCATGAACTATGGTGCTTTTCTCTCCCTTAGAGACCACAGCAATGACATTTGGAATGGAAGAAGATTCTTTCCATAGTTGCTGGGATCAATGTCTAGGGAGTGTGGATGGGGTCCTCTGGGACTCTGGGAGCCTCAGAAAAGGGATTTGGGATTGCATGAGACCCACAGACCACGCTTTGCCTGTTCCAAGCGTTGGACATTTCTTCTCCATCCCTACAACCGGCTCTAAACACTCCTCTCTGCTTCCTTGCATAAAGAGATGCAAAATGACTCTTGCCAGAGTATGAAGCTGTTAAGGGTAACTTTATTCTAAGCTGACACATGGAGGCGCATGTGTCAGAAGCCCCTCTCCCCCCCGATCTGCCTCCGTCACGGATCGATTAACTTTCTGCAGGTATCTCCTAGTCCCGAACCTCTGTTGTAATCATGGAAACAGATTCGGGGGATAAAGCCGCCAAGCATTACAGATTCCAGCCGTGGTATCTTGAGGATTTATTTTGCTCCAAGTATATTTAAAGATCAGCGGAAAAGCCTCCGGCGTTTGTCAGTCAAATGAACTCAGGAAATTGCCTCTGCTTTGCTAGGCTCACTTTCTCAGAAGGCACCAGAAAGGAGAGGCCTACAGTTAACCATCCGAAATTGCAACCTTTTCTGCTTCTTCTTCGTGAAATGCATGGAAAGTAGCAAACGGCTGAGTCGGAGATTCATGTCTCATGGAAACGTTCATTTGGGAAAAGGTCACTTTTACAAATTTAAAAATAATAATAATACTAGTCTATCTTGATTGAGGCTGGTGACTGAGGGTATAGGCAGAGAATTTAACTGTCCTGTTTATTTTTATTCTATGTATTTTATTTTTATCCCGCCTTTCTCCCAAAGTGGGACCCAAGGCGGCTAACAACATATATATCCTATCCCATTTGGTTTCCTCCTTGTTAAATCTAGAAAGAAAGCCAGAGTTCATCACTTTGGACAGCAGTGCTAATGTCCAGGCTTAAAAAATGGCAGATCCAGTGTCAGTGGGGCAACTAATTCACCCCAGGTTTTAGCCTCAAAATGATAAAGAAGTTCTCCGAGGTGCTGAATGCAATTTATTGGTTTTAAAGGAGCTATCCAAAGTGTCGAATCTTAAAAATTCAGCCTAAACTCAGAGTGAATTCATGACCCATTGGCATGGAAGCCACCAATTATCCCTGTAAACCTAACCCTAAAAATGGCAGCTCCTATGCCAGTGGGGCAACTAATCCACCCCAGGTTTTAGCCTCAAAGCAATAAAGGAGTTAACCAAAGTTCTGAATGTATTTCGTTGATTTTAAAGGAGCTATCCAAGGCCTGAGCCTAAAGATGGATGGCATCTTTAAAATCCAGCCTAAAACTCAGAATGGATTCATGACCCATTGGTTACAAAAACCACCAATTGTCCCTGTAACCCTAACCCTAACCTTAAACGTGGCAGCTCCAATGTCAGTGGGACAACTAATCCACTCCGAGTTTTAGCCTCAAAATGGTAAAGGAGTCCTCCAAAGTGCTGAATGCATTGTGTTCATTTTGAAGGAGGTATCCAAGCCACTAAAAATATAGATAGATTAGCACCTTTAAAATTCAACCTAAAACCCAGAATGGATCCGTGACCCATTGGCACAAAAGCCACCAATTGTCCCTGTAACCCTAACCTTAGCCTTAAACATAGCAGCTCCAATGTCTGTGGGGCAATTAATCCACCCCAGGTTTTAGCCTCAAAATAATAAAGGAGCTCTCCAAGGTGCTGAATGCATTTGGTTGATTTGAAAGGAGCTATCCAAGGCACCAAATCCAGTCCAAAATCCAGAATGGATCCATGACCCGTTGGCACGGGTCAGAATGGCTTCATAACGCTGTACACTTTTGATCCTGTTCAGTGATGCGTGTCTCTCTCTCCTTAGTTGCACATTTTGAAGATGTTTCGTTCTGCTTCCTCTTTCTTCCTCTTGGCAACATCACTTAAATGGGAGTACATTTTCTGGATTGCAGACAAAAAAACAAAACAAAGCCCCACAAAGCAACAGGCAGATTGTTCCAAGAGGCCTTGCATGCAAATTGTTTTTCCTCTGGGTGAATGAATGAGTTGGCAATGTTTACGGATTCCTTTTCTGAAGCAGAGGGCGCTCGTGTGACACACAAAAACCTGCAGGTTTTGTGTGGCAATTTATCCCCTTGTTCTCACTAAGGGTAGGTCTTGCATTTAGCTGCCCAGGTTATAGGGTGCGGTTTGGTTCTCTGCAAATTTATTCCTTCCTTATATCCAAAGAACTCAGGGCGGCAGGCAACAAAATCAGTTTGAACAAAGGAAAACAGTCAAAATAAAATATGTGAGTTTTGTGAGATACTTAGCCTTCTCTGTCAGAGAGCTCTGGTGCCCCAACAAACTGCAAATCCCAGGATTCTATCGGATGAAGACACGGCAGTTGAAATGGTGTCAAGGTAGATCATTTTTTTTGAAGTGCGGATGCAGCCTTAGTCTTGGGGTGCAACAAATGCAACCATACCCCTCAAGATCTTCCCAAGGAATGTCTCCAGTATGGAGACACAATCCCCAAAACCAGAGACTGGGGAGGATCTGGTGGTCTTTGGAGATCCAAGACCCTCAAAGACCCCTGAGGCTGAAGCCACTCAGCTCCAGGGTCGAAGAAAGAAGCTGAACCCTCTCTTGGTCCACCAGAACATTGATGCCTGAAGGCGCAAGCTTGGTTAGATGTGCTCAGGCCAAATGCTGGGCTGCAAAGAAGATCTTCTCAGGAGTAGGGGACTTCCTCAGGAGTAGAGGACTCCAAAGTACCTGCACCTGAGCTCTGGGCAAGTAATATAAGCTTCACACCTGGGACAGTAAAGCTTTTGGCAACACTGTAATGTTCCTATCCGGTCAACCTTGCATCTGGAAACCTTGCTGGGACTGACTTTGGATCCTGGAATCTCCCTGTTTGTTGGTTGTTTGGATCCTGATGGATTGGACCCTTGACTCCAGCGTTGGCCTTTGGCTTCTCATCAAATGGTTTCCTGGTAAGATTCTTGTTTGGTTGGCCTTTGCTTTTGACTCTCCTGCGGCTTTGTCAACTTGTCGGACAGGCCCTGACTATCCCTTGGACCTCATCTTGATATTGGGTCCAGGCCAAGGTGACCAGACATCCTCCTTTTCCAGGAGATGTCCTCCATTTCTGCCTTCGGTCCAGGAGGGATTCCAAAATGTCCTCCATCTTGAGCACACATTTATATGTCTATGCGTGTTTTTAGCCCATGCCATATCCTCCATTTTTCTTGAACATCTTCCATTTTGATTCCACTTCAATTGCCATGGTTCCCTCCTATGCAATCTTTGGGTTGGTAAACCAATGAAGGCACTACTAGAACTCTCTGAATGTTCTTCCCTAAACTGCAAATCCCAGGAATCCATACCACATCACCATGGCAGTTAAAGTGGAACCATAGCGCTGTAATTATGTAGTGTGGAAGGGCATTTGTGGTCCGGTAACCAGTAAAACGTTGAACCAGGAAGACTTAGCTCTTTGCAAGAGAAGATTTACTAGAACTAGATTGTAAAGGCAGCGTTCAAGCTCCTGGTTGTAAATTATCGACCAATAAACATATTAAATTATTGCAAATCCTTAAATAATTAAATCAGACTGCAGTATATATATATATATGTGTGTGTGTGTGTGTGTGTGTGTGTATATATATATATATATATATGTAGTCACTGGAGGCTACTTTAGAGAAGGAGAGGCTAGATCTGAAGAATGAAATAGATCAAGTGCTACAGAAGGTGATCAACTGGTGATCCCTCCAGCTGCAGAAGATATCCTATCTATCTATCTATCTATCTATCTTTATATATATTCCGATTTTGCATTTGTTATGACTAGCATTGAGCAGGATTTATAGACAAGATCATTGTGAGTATGGAGATAGGCAATGGGCTCCATGCAATCTTCCAGATGTCATTGGGCTACATCTCCCAACATTCCTCACCATTGCTTTCTGATGGGTGTTGCAGTCTGACCTCGGACAGATTGCATAGTTTGCACGCCTTGCATTGTCAGGATCGGACCATCTTATTCCAATGTTTTGCTTATGTCCAATCTCCCAAGGACTCAGAGCTGCCATTTCTTGAAACTGGACTTGGCCAATGTGCCTTTACAATAATAAAGCAGTGGCCGCTCTTGAGTTCTTGGGGGATTTGGCATAAACCAAAATTGGAACAAGATGGTCCCATCCTCATTCACTACACAAGGGGTGCAAACTACGCAACCTGTCGGATGTCAGACTGCAGCTCCCGTCAGCCCTATAGAAAGCATTGGTGCAGAATGCTAGGAGCTGCAATATCTGGAAGGATTGCATGAAGCCCATTGCTTATCTCCACCTCACCCAGATTTTGCTTATAAATCTTGCAATTTAATTGGTATATAATAATAGTAACAATAATGGAATTGAATGGCGATACCTTTATTGGCCAACCGAAATTTTCCTCCGGTTTGCTTTGTAGCATCTTGCCTGATGAAGAAGAAGCCCATGGAGCTTTGAAAGCTTGCAACAAATATATCGCGCATTTCGCTTGGCCGATGAAGGGATCGCCGTTGGGCGGATTTTTGTTTGAATTTGCTCAATGGCCAAGATAGCTACCCTTGCATATTTTTTTTCAATAATGTAATTGCTATATAATAATAGACTTTTCACAGAAAGGACCAAGTTTTGGAAAAAATGAACGCTCTAGGAAGAAAATAAAAATAAAAATTAATGAGAATTGCTGCCTCTTTTTTGAGGTCTGGGAAATAGATGTGGGTGGCTTGCAAGAGCTGCAAAAAAGGCTGAGAAAGTGTCCCCAGTTTGGGCTTGGATTTGCTGTCAGGCCTGTTTGTTTGTCCTTTAGGTGGTGCATTACATCCACAGATATCTTCATGCGCACCATGTTTTGAACGGGTTGCGCACATCCAGTTTACTTGATGTAGAAATAACGCTGTCTCTTGTTGTTGTTGTGTGCTTTCAAGTCATTTCTGACTTATGGAAACCCTAAGGTGAACCTGTCCTGGGGTTTTCTTGGCAAGGTTTGTTCAGAGGAGGTTTGCCGTGGCCTTCCCCTGAGGCTGAGAGAGTGTGACTTGCCCAAAGGTCACCCGGTGGGTTTCATGGTTGAGCTGGGACTCGAACCCTGGTCCCCAGAGCCTCCGTCCAACACTTTTAAGCCACGCTGGCTTATTAAAAATCATGCAGGAGGGTAAAAATAATTGTAGTGATGATAGTCACAAGCTCTGGACAAAAATGCATGTCTGGGAGTAATACTCTGATAATTTCTCCCCCCTCCTGTACCTTTGCCTGATGAAGAAGCCGGTGGAGCTCCGAAATCTGGCATCTTGTGCATTTTGGTCAGCATTTTGGAGATCAAGGTATGAGTCCCAGCTTGGCTACAAAACCCACGGAGTGGCCTTGGGTAAGTCACACTCTCTCAGCCTCAGAGGAAGGCAATGGCAAACTTCCCTCTGAAGAAGTCTTGCCAAGAAAACCCCAGGCAGAGCCCTGGAGGGGGAGCACCACTGCCTTGACCACCCTCCTCTTCATCCCCTTCATTCTCCTCCTTCATCCTCATCTTCATCCTCCTCCTCCTCCTCCATCCTCATCTTCATCTTCCTTCTCATCTTTATCCTCCTCCTCTTCTTCATCCTCCTCCTCCTCCTCCTTCCATTTTCCTCATCTTCTGCCTCCTCTTCCTCCAGCCTCATCTGCATCTTCCTCCTCACCTTCCTCCTCCTCCATCACCCTCATCTTCATCCTCATTCTCATCTTCTTCCTCATCTTCCTCCTCCTTTATCATCCTCCTCCTTCCTCCTCATCTTTATCTTCCTCCCTTCTCATCTTCTTCCTCCTTCTCCATCCTTCCTCCTCCTCTTCCTCCTCATCTCTATCCTCATCTCTATCCTTCTCCTCATCTTCCTCTGCATCTTCCTCCTCTTCCTCCTCCTGAGGACCGAGAGAGCATCCCTGGCAGCAGCATCAGCGCTGGAGGGCAGCTCCTCCTCGAAGCCCCTGATCTCTCTCCGGAGGAGGAAGAGGAGGAGGAGGAGGGCTGGGGCTGAGAGGGAGGCAGCAGGAGGCAGGGAGGGAGACGCCTCGATCGCAGCCTTTCTCTCTTTCTCTCTCTCTCTTGCAGCAGCATCGGAGGAGGGCTGCCATTCCGGGCTTCGCCTCCGCCGCTGGACGACAGCCCTGCCAGGTAGGCTGCTCAAGCGGAGGGCACTGCCTTGGGAGGAGGAGGAGGAGGAAGGCTCCCAGGCTCCTCTCAGCTGGGGTTGGGTCTGTGACTATAGTCCAAGGATTGATCTATTGGTTGATTGATCCGGGAGTCTCTCTTGCATTATCCCCCGAAGCTCATAGAAAGGGGGGCTCCCAGATCAATCAATAACCAGTCAATCAATAATTGTGTTGCCTCTGGCTTTGACTCGGGCTGGAGTCCCTTTCTTGCGGGGGTTGGTCTCCCATCCTAAAAGGATTATTGATCTATTGATTGATTGATTTTGGGAGCCCCCCCCCTTTCCCAGATCAATCACTAACTGATCAATCAATGGATCCATCCTTTTATTTAATTCCATAATGGTCTCTCTGCCTTTGGGGTCGGACTGGGGTCTCCTTTCTCGGGAGTAGGTCTTACCACCCTAATAAAAATTATTGATCCATTGATTGGTTGGTTGGTTGACCTGCAAGCCCTACTTTATAGCTCTCAGAGCTCCCAAAGCCCAATGGAAGGGGGCATTCCAATCAACCAATAACCAATCAATCCATTGATCATCCTTTGATTGAACTCTCTGCTGGAGTCTCCTTTCTGGGGGGCTGGAGAAAGGGAACTGGGGGTCCCTCTGGACCAAGAAGACCAGCTAGATGCCCTCCTTGGACCCCCCCAAAAGCCCTGGAGGTGATGGAAAGGGAAAGATGCTGAGAGAAATGGGTGGGTTTCCAAGTCTAGTAGGGTTTGTTTTATTGATGATGATGATGATGATGAAGAAGGAAGAAGCTGCAGAGGTTGGTGGTCCCTTTTTGCCTTGCAAGCTTGAGGTTGTATTTTTGGGGGGGGGGTCCCCCTATAGCTTTTCCAGGTGATTCCCCCAATATTTTGGAGGGTAGAGAGAGAGGTTCATGATTTTAATTTAATTCTAGTTTAAGGTACCCTTTTGGCATGCTTTTCACTGTAAAAGGTAAAAAAAAGGCAAAGGTTTCCACTTGGAGAAGGAAGCCAAGTGGTCTCAGATTAACTGTTTTTATTTTTTAAATATTGTACCCTGGGTCCTAGTTTTGGGGAAAGGCGGCTGGGATGATGATGATGATTGATAATGATGATGACCTTTCCCCAAAACTAATAATAGTAATAATAATAATTGTTGTTGTTGTGTCTATTCTGGTGGAAAAGGGTGGCTTGGATGGGTTTTTTCCCTCTTGAAAAGCTTCCTAAACAAGCCTTGAACCCCAAGAGGAGGATGGATCTGGAAGATGACCCCTGTGGATGATGGGTCCCTCTCTGAACCCAAGGCAGCCCAAATGCCCAGGGTCTCTCATGGCTTGGTCTTGGCATCTCCACTGTGGGTTTTGTCCCTTCGTCCTCCCCATCGCCAGCTTTTATGAACCATTTCTTATCCTACTGGGGTTTCCAAGCAGGGAAAGCATTTACTGGGAGAGAAAAAACGCCTTTCTTTCTTCCTCCTCCATTATCGATTTGGGGGGAAAGGAATCAAATCCTTGCAATAGAGAGATGAATAAATAATAGGGTGTTTTGGGAGAGTGAACCCAACCAAATCCTTGTCTGTGGTTGGCACAGGATGGGGGCACGGTTGGGATCCCATTCTCTCTAGGACCTGTAGGATTTGCCCCTGTGCCCAACTGTGCAACAATATTTCCAAAATAGTCTTTAAAATGCCCGGATGTGGTTGTCCAATTGCAAATGGTCCGTGTTTGGCACAACTGTGTGTGTCCGTGGGTCCTTTTTAAAAGTGTGATTTGGGGCCATTTTCGTGGCCCCGACCAGATTCTCCGATCCATGCTTTTTCCAGCCAGTAAAGAAAGCAATCCTTTGTCCTGTTGGTGACATATGTTGCATTGTTTGTGTAAAGTGATGTATTTTGGGCAACGTGGAACAGATTGCATTTTATTGAGTTATTAATTAAAATATTTATGCCCTGCCTTGTAAGACAGCAAGCGGCCTTGTATCTGGGACAGTGTGCAATAAACTCAGTTTGAGGCAATCAACAGCAATAGCAATATTGAAAGATGAAAAATGTGTTCTCCCAGCCTCTTAAAGCCAGTTCAAGCCATTTAAAATCATGCCGGATCAGATGTTTCCAGGCGATGGGAGCAAAGTTTCGTATCTGGAACCATGGCAGATGCACAATGAAGTGCTAAGACAGTGTGTGATTGTGCGTTGCGCACTTTGTCGGGCAATGAGGTGATAGCTATGTGCAACATTCACCATTTCCTCACTTGTTGCGTTGTGGCGATATTCGCTTCAGAGGTTGTGAACATAACTCCAATGGCACATACTTTCATTATGCTGAGATGCTGTAGGATCTTCTCAACCTTTTCTTGTGGAAGGTATGGCAAATCGTCTTTTGGCAATTTTAAATGATCCTTTGACATTTTTGGAAGCCTGAAAATGATTTTTTTGGACACGTCGTGGGGCTCCTGGTCTGGATAAACAACTGCCCCCGAATCTGCTGCGGTTGCTTCCTTTCTTTTGAATGTGGGGCAGTCCCATGGTGGATCTCCATAGTAGCTGCTGGTCCCATGTTGGGGATGGTTTTGGTGGGCTTAGAAGAAGTCCTCCACATTGTCTGGAGGAGAAAGTCCCATCCCTTGGAGTGGATTCAGCCCTGAGATGGAAGCTGCCCAGCTGGCCCTGGTCATCTCTAAACCTGCTTTAGTTTGAAACGTGGACCATCTCTCTTCTAACTCCAGGATTGTCTCCTTTAAAGTCTTTGGCAGAGATGGGCCATTTCCCAACCCTGCAAGCAAGCATTCTTCATTTGTGAAGTCAAAGGCTTTCATGACGAGCATCCATAGTTTCCTGTGGGTTTTTTCGGGCTGTGTGCCCATGTTCTGGAGGAATTTATTCCTGACGTTTCGCCTGCAACCGTGGCTGGCATCTTCAGAGGTTGGTGGCATGGAAGCATGTGGAGTATATATATACCTGTGGACCCTTGTTTGGAAGGAAGGATTTTTTATAAGTTAATGGTGGAGTTAGCTGTGTGTTGTACTTGTGTTGAATGGCTCAGCCTGGAGGTGTGTTGTGTTTAGGGGGAATTTGTGTCTATTTAATTGGTCATCCGTTCTCTTACGGGGAAGCCGCTTGAGCCTGGGGGATCTTCATTTGCTTGCTTCGAGTCTTGATTTTGGTGTTTTTTAAAGACTGGTAGCCCAACCTTGTTTGCTTTTGGAGTTTCTTCTTTTTTTCTTCAATTGCATTCTTCTTGCAAGCATTGAATCGCTCTCAGGAACTGAACCTGGGACCTTCTGCCTGCAAAGCAGGTCTCTTGAGTATCTTCAGAAAAGGCCTTTATAGAGGCTGCAAAGGAAACCTTACAAGCTTGTAGGGGCAGATGCTCTGCTGCCTTCTCTCCTGGGAGCATCTTCAGAAAGCCTTTATAAATAGAGGCTGGGGAGGAATCTTACAAGCTTGTAAGGTCAGATCCTTTGCAGCTTTCTCTCATGGGAGCATCTTCAGATGGCATTTATAGAGGCTGGGGATGAATCTGACAAGCTTGTAAGGGCAGATCTTCTTCAACCTTCTCTCTTAGGAGCATCTTCAGAAGGCTTTTATAGAGGCTGTGAAGGCAATCTTACAAGTTCTTGTTAAGGGCATCTCTTCTACAACCTTCTCCCTAGTTGGGAGCATCTTCAGAAAGCCTTTATAAATAGAGGCTGGGGAGGAATCTTACAAGCTTGTAGGGGAAGATCCTTTGCAGCTTTCTCTCATAGGAGCATCTTCAGAAGGCCTTTGTAAAGAGGAGAGGCTGGGGAGGAATCTGGGTATTGTGGTTGCTTCTCACAGAAGGTTGTGCAGGTTAGGGATGCCAAGTTGTGGATTTAGGACTGGTTGTCCTCTCCTTGGGATGCATTGCAGGTGAGTGTGAGGCTGCAGCTGGGCTAGGTTGGAGCATCTCCGCTTTCCTCCACATGCCCCTGCTCTGATTCCTAGCAGATCCAAATGGACGATAGGTTTATTTTCTTGAACTGGGCCGGTGGTGTAGGAATGTGCTGCAAGCCCATGCGATACCCTGGCTGATCCTACTAGGAAGTGCTGGTATCTCTTACTCTCTCTCTGGTGGGTGTTATTTTTGTTGCCCTCCCTTTCCTTCTCAGGGATGGTTGAATGTTGCATCGGGTTGAATTATTGCCAGATGACTGAGCAGGAGTTTCCAGCTGTCTGAGGTCTGCTTTCTGACTCGTACCAGGGTTTTCGGAAGAGTAATGCTTCCTCCCACCCTGCGCTAGACAGAAAAATGGAAAGCCATCGTCTCTCATTCGCCCTCCTTCACGCTCTTCTTCTCTTTTGCCTGTTCTGCCAGAGAAAGCAAACAGCAAGCTGCAGAATTGTTCTAGGGAAAGGACCTGCCAAGGGCTGGAATAAACAAGTGGATTTAAAGTGTAGCGTAAAATGAAGGAAGGAAGGAAGGAAGGAAGGGAGGGAAAGCCATCTGTAAGGCTGCCAGGTGTCCATTATTATTATTATTATTATTATTATTATTATTATTATTGGATGCTCCCTATTTGAGGGTTGGAAAGCTTGTACCTTAGAAGACTACTAGGTTTCTTTTATTATAAGAGATGATCCTTATTAGAAGGTCAAGAAGCATGTCCCTCAAGGGAGTGTGCAATGCATGCATTATGTGCCTTCATGTTGTTTCTGACTTATGGCGACCCTAAAACAAACCTCTCATGGGGTTTTCTTGGTAAGGTTTGTTCGAAAAGGTTTGCCGTTGCCTTCCCTTGAGGCTGAGAGACTGTGACTGCTAAGACTGTTGTCGTTGTGTGCCTTCATTTCATTTCTGACTTACGGTGACCCTAAGGCAACCCTATCATGGGGTCTTCTTGGCAAGGTTTGTTCGGAGGAGGTTTGCCATTGCCTTGCCCTGAGGCTGAGAGAGTGTGACTTGCCCAAAGTCACCCAGTGGGTTGTGTAGCTGAGCTTGGAATCGAACCCTGGGCTCCATAGATGTCCCTTATTTGAAGGCCAGAAATCTTGTCTTGTCCATTAGGCTGCAGAATTAATGCAGTTTAGGACCGCTTTAACTGTCATGGCTCCATCCTGTGGGATTCTGGGATTTGTAATTTGTTGTGGGACCTGAGTGTTTTGACGGAAAAGGCTACATGCCTCACAAAACTTCCAGAATTCCATAGCATTGCGCTATGTTAAAGTGGTGCAAAACTGGATTAATTCTGCAGTGCAGAAGGACTTGCAGGTGCCCCTTATTACCAGGTATGTCCCCTATTTGAGGGTTGGAAGGCTTTCCCTTATTTGCAGACTGATCGAAATGGCAAAAAGTCCTGTATTTTGGGATGTGGGCCCATCACACAAAGACAGAAATGTGTGCACCATGTAATTTGTGAATGCGTTGTGTACGATATGTTAATTTAGCAGGCGAACACATGGCTAGGTTATCCAAAATCGATACTTCATTTGGTTTTTAGGCAGAGCACAACTTTATCATAATTGTTTCTGGGCTGACAGACCTGCATGCCACGAATTGCTGTCCTTTCTTGCTATTTTTGGATACCTGGAAATACTCCACTCTGAGGTTGCAACAGGAGTAACATTGGGAATGAGGCTGTGCTTGCTTTAAATTGTAAGGCTGCATCCAGACTGGAGAAATAACCCGGTTTGGCACCGCTTTAACTGCTCTGGCTCAAGGCTATGGAATTCTGGGAGCTGGAGTTTGTTGTGGGGCCCAGAACTCCCAGAATTCCATAGTCTGGATGCAGCTTAAGTTGCCTTGGACCAAAATGTTGTAGTGGTTTGAGTGCTGGACTAGATCTGGTGAGTGACTTTGGGTGAATCACACAATCTCAGCCTCGGGAGGCCATGGCAAACCTCTTCTGAATAAATTTTGCAAGAAAAATTCTGTGATAGAGTTCAGAAATATAGCCGTGTTAAAAACTGGACTTGTTCCTTCATTTCCATACACAAAGGGGTTTGAATCTCAATTGACATTCTCACATACCAGTGGCACATATATAGGTCTGTCCCTGGTTTCCGTTTCACGAAATGCATCTGAGGAAGTAGACTTTTGTCTAGGAAAGCTCATGCTTCCAACTTCTTTTTTTCAGTTAGTCTCAAAGGTGCTACAAGTTGTGAAGTCGAAGGCTTTTATGGCTGGCATCTATAGTTTTTTGTGGGTTTTTCGGGCTATATGGCTGTGTACTGGAAGAGTTTGTTCCTGATGTTTCGCCAGCATCTGTGGCTGGCATCTTTAGAGAATGGTGGCATGGAAGAGAGTTGGGTATATATATGTGTATATATATGTGTGTGACCCTGGGTTGGAAAGCGTGATTTCCATGTTAATCTGTGTATTGTTCTGTTGTTGAATGGCAAGGCCTCCAGGTGGGAGGATCTGCAAAGAGGATTTGTGTCTGTTGAATTAGAAATCCATTGTTTGTTGGGCAAACCTGTGATCCTGGGTGCTTTTCATTTGCATTTTGCTGGGTCTTGATTTTAGTGTTTTTCAGGACTGGGAGCCAAACTTTGCTAACTTTCAGGGTTTCTTCTTTCCTGTTGAAGGTGTCCAGATATTTATGGATTTCCATTGCTTCCCTATGCACTCTGAGCTGATAAGTTGTTGGCACACTCCAGAATTTCAGTGTTTTCCAATAGCGTGCCCAGGATGGTTTATAACGTGTTCTGCTGTTGCTGATTTTTCTGGCTGACCCAGTCTACCGTGTCTCTTAAGCTCCTTGATTCGTGTTCGGACACTTTGTTTGGTGGTCCCTTTGTAGACTTGTCCGCAGCTGCACCGTATGCGGTCAACTCCTGCGGCCACGAGAGGGTCCCTCCTGTCCTTTGCTGAGCGAAGCATTTGCTGGATTTTCTTGGTCGGTTTGCAAACCATTTGGAGGTTGTGTTTCCTCTCCAGTTTCCTTATTCTGTCTCTGACTCCTTATAGTTGTATGCTGGCGAAACATCAGAGACAAACTCTTCTAAACATGGCTACATAGCCTGAAAAATCTGCCCAAAACTGCTACAAGATCTCTCTACATCTGTGATAGAGAGTCGTCATAGGCTGGAGTTGACTTGAAGGCACATAACAAAAAGCAACAAGGGCATTATATGCATCGTGAACAACTATGTACATCCAGCACATGAGAACAAATGAGTGTCTCTTGTTCGGGCAATGGAGTTCATACAGGCTCTTTTTTAGGGTAAAGTGATGGGAAGGGAGCCTTTCTTGTTCTTCCCAAGAATGGAGCCTGACTCGAAAGGTGAATTTGAAGGGCAGATCCTTCTGGGAGCTGCAAATGGGCAGAAAGCAGCCGTGAGATTGGTTTCCAGCTGGGCGAGAGAAGCTGATAATGATTCATCATTAGGGCAATCGGAGTCAAAATGGAGTGACAAAGGTTTAATCAGCTGGAAAAAAATATATAGTGAAGAGTGTCTGTGTGGTTGAAAGCTGTCTGGTGCAGACGGAGACCTTGGGGCTGGCTGCAGAGAAAAGGGGCAAAGACAAGTTGGGGGGCTTGTTTAACCTCCCCAAGACCCGACGGCAGGGTGGCAATTGTTATGCGCCTTCTGATTTACAGCAATTCTATTGCAGGGTTTTCTCGACCAGATTTTTTCAGGGGTGGTTTGCCTTTGCCGTCCTCTGAGGCCGAGAGAGTGTGACTTGCCCAATGTCACTCAGTGGGTTTCGATCGCCAATCAAGGATTCAAACCCTGGTCTCCAGAGTCAAACACTTAAACCTTGACTCCGTGCTGGCTCTGTAAAGTGCTTTGCAGCAACTTAAGTGGGAGTTAGTTAGATCTGTCTCAGATCTGTGTCTCTCCAGGAACAGAAATATATACTGTTATGCAGAATCATGGAAATGTAGAGTTGGAAGAGACTTCCAAAAGGGCCATCCTGTCTAATCTCATGCTGCATAGACTACCTCTGAAGATTACATCAATACATATATTTCTCTGTCTCTTTCTGGGTAAGCGGGTTCAGCCTGTGGAGTTCAACGCACGAAGGAGATCAGGAGTTTATCCTGTGGATATCCCGGAAAAAATTGCTTAATTACGCATAATGATTTCACACAATGTTGCACAAAACCTGCCATTAAAGTGATCACAAAGAAGTATTAACACACATCTTTTTACTTTTGGGATTTCAGCGACAGTGCATTACTGATATCACTTTATGTGCGCAGTTGCATGTGATAAGCATTCTCGCAATTACTACCATTTTCACTGTGTTTGCGGGGTGCTTTAAATGCACTTTAATCTCTCTTTTTAATGCCGAAATTAGCCTCAGTGTGATAAGCTCCTATGAGTTGTTACATCCTCTGTGGAAGGACTACCATTTGGACATGCTCTTAGCCAGAGATGGGAAAAGAGAATTCCTTTGAACTATAATTCCCGGAACTGGAATTGGAGAATTTGAATCATTATCGCAGAATTCAGACATAGCCATGTTACTCCGGAAAATCGGTATGCAAAGGGATCTTTGTTGCACGAGCTTTGTTTCATTTTACCCTTCTCTAGGCGTGTATGTGTGTTGTGTGGCTTCAAGTCGTTTCCAACTATGAGGAACCTATTGGGGTTTGCTTGGCAAGATTTGTTCAGAGAAGGTTTGCCACTGCTTTCCTCTGAGGCTGAGAAAGTGTGACTTGCCCAAGGTCACCCAACGAGTTTCATGGCCAAGCTAGGACTCGAACCCTGATCTCCAGAGTTGTGGTCCAACATTCAAAGCATGGTTTTAAAGTAGAAAAACCTTGCAAATGTGGGAGGTTTATCACACGACGTTTCTGCAAACCAGAAATAACATGAAAATAAAGCTAACGTAAAGGGGACAAAAGCAACATCTTTTTACTTTCGGAGCTTCCCGAAAACTTTTGGAACTTCCCGAAAGTTAAAAAGGTGTCATTTTTTTACGCTCGCTTTATTTTCACATTCCTTCCAGATTGCAGAAACGTCATGTGATAAAGTAGGTTTTTTCCCCCCTACTTTAAATCCTGTTTCTGAGCTAGTGCGATAAGGTCCCTAGATTGGGAAGAAAGGTGGGTTATAAATTAAATAAAATAATAAATAAAACAAAACTTTTATTTATACCCCGCTTTTTGCTGGAGCAATCAAAGCGACTTACAAATAAATAAACAGGAAGAACCCAGGAAGGAAAGAGACGCTTTGGAGATATAAATCAAGCTAAATGTATTTGCTGATGATAGCTCAGGGAGGCCAATGCATTTTGCTATCTATCTTGTAAGATATCCTGCTGTTTGCCTCTTTTACCAGCTGAGCAGATCTGTAACAAAAGCAAATATTGCCAAATAACTGAAGTCTCCAGCGCTCTCTTTCTTCCGAAAGTAGGAAAGCCCTGGAGCGCTGCCCTTGGGACCTCCTCAAGACTGTTGTGTATGCAACAAATATTTCAGAAATTAAGACATCAATGCTTTTTCTTGAAGGCGACAGCATGGATCAAAGGGAAAGGAGCAGGTGAGGTGGGGCACGGCATGCGTTTTGACAAGGTTCGGCTCGATTAATAGTTTTTGAAGTCCTTCCTGAACATCAACAATGTGAGATTATATTACGGTTGGCTTTGCTGAAAGATACACTTTTGAAACTGGCTAAGGGCAGCAATGAACAGAAACTGACTATTTCTTGTTCGTCATTGTCCAATAAAACAGGGGTAAAGAGTACCATCCGCAACAACAACAACTCCAAGGGAAATTTAGGACTAATTTCAAATAGTGCAATTGGGGAAAATTCCTCCTCTTCTGAACATCCTAACAAAACTTTCAAGTGCAAAGCCCAGAAATAATGGTCAAATAGCTCCCCAAACTTACTAGCCTGGTTGTCAATGCAAATACATTTCTGTCATCTCAAGTGATGTATTAAAAACAAGGGAGGAATTACGACAAAGTCCTGTTTACTATAATTTTGCTAATTTGGAGCTGGGACCCAATGACTGGATTGGAAGCACATGAGCATGGTCCACCAATTCACAACTATGGTTGTCCAATGCCTATAGGTTTCTTGCCCCATTTCTACAATCTGCATACAAATAGGCTTCATAATTTTTGAATGTTGTTCCCATGCTCCCGTTCTTAAAAAACGAAATACTTTCCCTAAGAGGCTTCCATATGGGAAAAAGGAGCTTGGAGAGCACTTATCCTGTAGAATTAATACAGTTGCATTATTATTATGGTAATACAATTGTAGCTCCATTGTATGGAACCATGGGATTTGTAGTTTTCCCAGGTCTAGCTTTCTTTGCCAAAGTGTGCTGGATGCCTCAACAAGGGATGTCCCTGGAATCTGTAGGACGGAGACCTAGAAGTTAGAAGTGGTGTCAAACTACATTATTTCTACACCTCTCTTGTATTTGTGAGTCAGGAATAGAGGACATTCACCACTATCTTTTGCAATGCTCTTCTCTATATGGCTTCTTAACCATAGTCTCCTCTCGACCGCCCCTTTGAGCAGATTTGTACCTTATTTGCAGGGATATATTTCCACCGTGGTTGCAAAATTTTGCCTTGGCTGCAAGATCTGGGCATCGAAATCATTTATAAGAATGTATAAGAAAGTACAGTACATGGTACCCGACTCAGGGGCTTTTAATTTAATCTATATTAGTGATGATTTTATATTTTTGCATATACATACATACATACATACATCTGTATCCCTTCCTTTTTACCTGTATTCCATTTTAAATTTGTTACTGTTACTGGAGTTTGTATGTTTGTATTTTACCATAATTACATTGAACTGTGATGGAGAATAGCTTTTAGCAATAAGCAGACTCAACCTCTCTTGCAGGGGGGCAACCGGCAAACTTGTTGAGCAATAGCTTTTACCATTGCTTGTGCTGGCAATGATCATATTATACCCAATGATCAGGCTGGTCAATGCTCCTCTGCATCCAGAAAGGCCCTTGGCTTGTTCCTTGCCATCAGAATGAAAGCTATCCTTGAGAGAAGAGCTGGAGGATACTTCGGAGTTTAAGTTGTGGGCCCTACAGTTCTGAAGTCCATTAAAGGAAGCATTGATTTTAAAATCAGAGAATATATATATATATAGGCATGTATATTTAATGCATCTCTTGCATAAGGCCTTCTGGGCCGTCCTTTGAAAATAGCTTTAGGGTATTAGCATCCAAAGCATCTCTGAAGGAGATGGCTACATGACTCATGTTGCCATAAACTGTGCGTTGGTTTTCAAGCAAGCAGCCGGGGGAAATTAGACCCAATTACGGATTGATTTGCAGGAATCTGTTTCTTTCAGGGGCAGATTTCAAAGCCAGCGGATGTCTTTTTTTTTTTTGAAGAGTGGCTTCTTCTTGGATGGCTGGACAGTTCTGAATTAGGTCCCTACAAACATCACCCAAATCCGTATCTGCTGGTACTCTTGCTGAACGTTGGCTTTTTGTGCTCCTCTGAGCTGATTCCAGAATCTTTTGTGAACTGACCTCCTTCCATTGACAAGATCTCTCTACATTTTTGTTGTTATTATTATTGCACCTAAATGCATCTGAAGAAGTAGACTTGATCTAGGAAAGCTCCTGCTGCCAACTTCTTTCTTTCATTTGGTCTCAAAGGTGCTGCAAGTCTCTTTGCATACTGATTTTACACACTTTTACACTGCTATATTTTTGAATTCTTTGTATGTAAGAAGAGTTAAGGATGACCCATAACTCTATTTCCCATGGAAAAGGCTGTGCCTGCCCTTTCCCTTACAAAAGGAGATGACTTCCAACTTTTCCCATGGGAAATATCAAGCAACATTTTGTTATCGCTGTGGTTAATCCTTGCCTTCCCAAATACCCCAAACTTGCAAAAGTACAGTAATCTTTCCGGTGGGATCTTGAGTCTAGGAAGGGACTTACTTCTGTCAGTCACACAGCCTTTTGCTCTCTTTCTGTCTTCTTCCAAAGAAGCTTTTCAGAAAAAGAACATTTCCAAAGCATCTCACTTTTTTTTTTGCAAAGAGACAGCCGTGCAAGTCCATTTTGATGTTTAGAAAAAGGGAAGGAGGAACGTAATCCACTAAATCTCGTCATGCCGAAATAAATCTCTTCATCGCGACGGCGCCGTGGCATCTTTTCTCTTGTTTTTGCAGTACTGAAATCCGTTCCTCTTTCCTATCCATGCCCGCGTTCATCCCAGTATTGTCTATCCTGGCATACTTTTTAAAAAGCCAGCCATATACTCTCACCTCTTCTGTTCCTGCTCAGGAAATAATAGTTAACAAAATAAAGCTGTTTTCGGATTTCCTGCCCCGAAAAAGGGAGCAAGCTGCAGGATTTATTATCCTATTGCATAGCAGTCTGGGATCATTAGCTTTTATCCCATCACATAAATATGGATTGACATTGTCACTGTGTCCTCTTCTTGCCTGTGGATTTTTTTTTTTTGTATGACTAAAACAGATTAAAATGTTTCAGCCTTGCCTTTCTGTCCCCCGTTGCTTTCACCCCAAAATAACAAAAGTGGCATTTCAAATGCTTGCAGAAAAGAGTTGTGTGCAATTTAGTATGCTTTCTGCATTTTGTGAGAGGTTAAGCCTGGATTGCCTCTTGCATCTTGGAGCAGGGAGTTCGACAGGTATGGCCTCATTTCCACTACCTTTTAAACCGGATTGCAGTTCGGTTTGAACCGGTTCAAATGACCCTGGTTCCCACTTGAGCCGAATTGCTGAACCGATTCGGGGGGGGGGGGGGCATGCACCAGACCCATTTAACCCACTACTTTTTGATGCTGATGTTTTCCGCGTCTTTTTGGATAAATCGATTCCGCACAAGTGTGAACCAGTTGCGGATCGGAATCGATTGAAATTTGCCCTTCAGATGGCTGGAGCGGGTCCATTTTGAACCAATTCATTTGTGAATGTGAACCACAAGTGAGTTATTTTACAGGGAAGAAATGCATTCAGGGCAAATGTAGTGGGAACCATGCTCCGCTGTTGAATCGATCAATTGATTTGGATCGCAAATTGCTTTTTTTGTAAGTGGGAATGAGGCTGGAGATTGAGATCTGCTGTTCTTTGCAAACCTGATGGGTGCTTGTGTTGCTGTAAGTTGGAAACAACTTCAAGACACACAACAATTAGTGTGTCACATTGCTTTTTGTCTTGCTGAGGGCATTTCTGTAGTGCAAAAAAGGCCATGGTTTGCAGCCACACACACTAACTCAATGGGTCCTGAGTTCCACTCTCTTCCGTATCTTAAGTCCATGGGTTTCTGGTTCCAGAGTGGCACTGAGTTCCAGTGCCTTCAATGTTGGCAACACTGGATCTTCTGTGTCTGGGTCAGCAGCCAGATTTGAGGTTCAGGACAATGCTGTAATCTGAGATATTCCCATTTTACACCACCCTCCTCTGGATATGGCTTGCTGTTTGGGCTGTGGACTGACATAATAACCATCCAATGGAAACCAGTGGTTCTAGCATCTAAAGAGCAGTGAATCCAGGTGGATCCACACTGCAGAATTAAAACAGTTTGACACCACTTTAACTGCCTTGACTATGTCCTATAGAGTCCTGGGATTTGTAGTTTGGTGATGCATCAGGGCTCTCTAATGTCCCACTACACTACAAATCCCAGGATTCCGTAGGATAGAGCCGTGGAAGTGGAAGTGTGCCAAACTGCTTCCATGATTTTGACATCTATGGGTGATCCTGGAACCAAACCCCAATGAATAACAAGGACTCACTGTATATCATCATCATCATCATCATCATCGGAATGTTAAAAGTAGTGATCTAGATATTGGCGATCCATCTTAGAGAAGTTCCATGACCATTAGATTTGTAGTTTCAGGATGGTGACTCTAGATGACCTCCTGGTCTCTGGCCTTTGTAGCATTGTATGGTGTGGCCCTTCTGGACTTGCTGGAGATTGTAACGCTCATCCAATACACAGAGCTTTGTGCAATAATAATAATAATAATAATAGCTGACCTAATGCATAGAGCTTTGTGTAGACCACCTACTTCCAAGTGCACATTGTAACCAAATCTTATTTATTTGCAACACAAAAAAATCCTTTCCCGATCATCTGTGCTTAAGATAGCAGCTGTTTGATTCTACCTAGGACTTTCTGTTCGTCCTTCCATTGACGATAGAACCTTTCCAAATCTTGCTTGGAAATCAATGAATTATGGAAATGCAACGGGTGTATCGGGTACAAATGTTCCTTTCTCTCTTTTTTTGACACTTCCTCACTGTTTGTTAGTTGCTCTTCTGTTGTTGTGTAAGATTGGCAAGAAAAAGCACAGTCACTGTTCTCTTTGGGGAGTTTGCTTGTCACTTATGAATCAGTCAAGTCAGATGTGTGCGCCATAAGTTTGGAATAATGTACTTTGCAATTAAAAAAAAATTGGGTGTGTTTTTGTTTTCAGGGTCTTAAAAGATGATACGGAAAGTTCCCGAATAGAGTGGGTTGGGTAAAGTCAGTAAATGTGTCAATGAGAGAAAGAACAGATATAATGTCAGTGGTATGAGCCAGTGTGGCATAATGGTTTGAGTATCGGACTGTGGAGTTTATCACACGGGGTTTATCCTGTGCGGAAATGGGAAAATCATGCAAAAGCTGGATTGTTTTTACACGACGTCGTGCATTAACACGCACAGAAAGTGGATAAATCCTGCAAAAGCGGGATCGTTTTCACACAACGTCGCACATTAATGCACATAGAAAGTGGACAAATCCTGCAAAAGTGGGATCGTTTTCATGTGACATTGCACATTAATGCATGTAGAAAGTGGACAAATCCTGCAATAGTTGGGATCGTTTTTGCACAAGGTTGGGGCATTGAGCATTAATCCGGCATTAACCAGCACAGAAAGTGGACAAAATTGAAAGTGCCCCTGATGAGTCTGAAAACGATCCTGCTTTTGCAGGATTTTTCTGGGATTTAAATCCCGTTTCTGCGCAGGATTTAGGCAATTCGCCTCCAGTGTGATAAACTCCTAGGACTCCGGAGACCAGAGTTCTAATGAAACCATAAAATCTACTTCAAGACCTTGGCCAAGTCGCACTCTCTCAACATCAGAGGAAGGCAAAGGCAAACCACCTCTGAACAAATCTTGCCAAGAAAACCCCATGATAGGTTTGCCTTAGGGTCGCCATAAGTCGGAAATGATTTGAAGGCACACAACGGGGACAACTGATGCATTCCTAACCTAGCAGTAGGAACGCTGAATGGATTCCTCCTTGGATCCTGGTGAGTGAGAATGTGTACCCGGATGCAACACTTAAGGTATGCTCCAAACTAGATATTCAGATACCCAGAAGTTCAGATGCGCTGATTCATTGAGTGGAGGCAGATTCATGGCCATGGTGCAACAAGATGGGCTCCCATTGCTGAGATAGTGTTGAAGAATTGCCTTGCCTGTCTTCAGAAATATTCATCTAAGCATCTCGATAGGAGCTCCACTGGAGAGGGTTGGGAATGGGGAGAGGTAAGTGGAATATCCCCCAAACTCTGTCCCATCTGGCTGTCTCAGCACTAGTTTTAATTGCCTGTTTTGAAGCCGGCGTTTTTACTGCGTCGAATATTGTTGTTGTAAGCCTTTCTGTTGGGCTGCTTAGAAATCTTGGGGGATCGGTTTAGCTGACAAACGAGGCTTGTAAACCTGCTGTTTTCCTCTCATTTATTTCGTAGTTTGTATGTTTTAGGCTAGAGGTGGGGTGAGCGTAGCCTTGCAGAAATTCCCGACTTGCAACTCCAAGCCAGCAAAGCTAGTGGCTGAGAATAATGGGTGATGCAGTCCATCCTCATCTTGGGGGGTCTCACATAGTCTTCCAGATGCCTCCTTGTAGCATTTGAGTCCACATTCCCACTTACAAATAAATCACTTTGCAGTTCGAATTGGTGGATCGGTTCTGTAGCACAGCGTGCTTCCATGACATTTGCCCTGAACGCTGCAAAATAAAATAAAATAACCCACTTGTGGTTCGCAATGATGAATGAATTGATTCAAAATGGACACACTCCAGCTGGCTGAAGGGCAAATTTAAATCAATTCCGATCCGCATCTGGGTTCACACTTGTGAGGAATTGATTTATCCAAAAAGACGCGGGGAAAAGATTGGCGTCAGAAAGACGCGAGTTAAATGGGTCTGGTGCATGGCCCTCCCTCTCCAAATCGGTTCAAGTGAGAACCACAGTCATTTAAACTGGTTCAAAGCGATTTGCTATCTGGTTTCAAAGGTAGTGGGAATGAGGCCTGAGTGCTGCATTCTCTGTTTTGTAGGGATAAACATCATCCTTCTCCCATGATGGATGGCTGTTTCTTACATTTACAGGGTGAGCGAATGAAACCTTTCACTTTGAAAGCCCCGAATCTTTGAAAAATTACGTCTTCCTGGCAGGAGCAATTTCAAATGAAGTTCCAGTTCTCTTTCTCTCTGCAGCCTGTTCTGTCCGGAGACACTCTTTGCCAGCAAATGTACAAATGACGTCAAGCTCCAGTGGCTATAAAAGATGATAAAAAGAGACTGAGGCTTGATCAGAACACAGGACTTGTTGTATCTTATCTCTCCTTAGTGGTGATGAATGGGGTGCCATCTGGAAGCACCCCATAAGTGGGGCTTGGAAGGACTGCGCTACCCATCATTTTTACACACCCAGGGTGACCAGATCTCCTAACCACAAAGGAGGACAAGGCACCGTAAAATGTCGGACATGTCCAAAGAAAAGCCAAACAATAGAGTGGGCCCTTGGTATCCGCTGAGATTTGGTTCCAGGACCCTATTAGGAAACCAAAATCCATCAATGCTCAAGTCCCGTTAAACACAGTGTCCTTGTAAAATGCTGTCCCTTATAGAAAATGGCAAAATCAAGGTTTGGTTTTTGGAATTCATATATATATATTCTGAGTATTTTCAAGCCCTTGATTCTTGAATCCATGGATAAAGAAATCGTGGATGCGGAGGGCCAACCGTACTAACAGAAATGTAATTTTCTGCTTCTTCATCCTGCTCCATATGGAGGACCTTTTGGAATGCCTCCTGGACAGAAGACTGAAATATGGAGGACATGGCCTGGAAAAGGAGGATGCCTGGTCACCCTGTACTCACCCATCTCTAGATCTGGTGTCCACCTACAAACTTAAGTTCAACCCGGCTATGAAGGCTAATGGTTATCGCTCACCTGTTTCTCTTTGCAAAACCTCCACAATCAGTGGCTGTCGTTGTATCTCTTGTGTCAGCAAATTCTACTAATTCTGAGTTGCTAGATGAGTTTGGAGCGCTTCCAAAGTCCAATGCGGCACCTCTGCTGTGTCCGTACAAGCAAAGGCACGTAAATATCAATCTCCTTCCCAGCGTGAGGCAGGGATGACTGCTAAAAGGACTCCAAATGGCAAGGATGGGCAGTGGAACTGTAGATCTATGTTGGGAGCATCCTCATTTTCTCTTGGTCCCTGATTATGTTTTGGGCTGATTCTCGCAGTTGTAGTCCAAAGAAATACCTTTTCCAGGCCTCATTCCCACTTACAAATAAATTGGTTTGCAATCCGAATCAGGGAATTGATTCAACAGTGGAGCGTGGTTCACACTACGTTTGCCCCAATCGTATTTTTCCCATGTAAAATAACCCACTTGTGGTTCACATTCACGAATGAATCGATTCAAAATGAACCCGCTCCAGACGGTTGAAGGGCAAATTTAAATCGATTTCGATCCACATCTGGTTCACACTTGGCTGAATCGATTTATCCAAAAAGACACGGAAAAAATCAGGGTCAAAAAGATGTGGATTAAATGGGTCTAGCGCATGGTCCCCCTCTCTGAATCGCTTCAGCAATTCAATTCAAGTATGAACCATGGTCATTTGAACCAGTTCAAATCAATTTGTGATCCGGTTTAAAAGGTAGTGGGAATCAGGTCCTAAACTTTAGTTAGTAGCATGGGAACATCTCTACTTACAATTGATACTTGAGACTTTTTTGGACAGGTTCAAGGTCCAGTGGTTGCACATGGTGGTTCTATGGGATGGCAGTCATGCAGCTCAAAGTCCTTGGACTGTAGCTCCCAGCATTCCCTGCCATTGGAGCAGATGGGAATTCAGGTCCAAGAGTACCACAAGGTTGGTTTGACTGCCATCCCTGCTGCGTCGGGCATGAACCAAGAAGTCTCTCCTTCTATCGCTTGCTTTCTTGCACCATCTGTTGGCAGCGATTCCTCCCAGAGAAGCTGCATCAGCAATCTTTCCTGCTGACGCTGCTGTGCAAAGTATCTCTGGCACTGTGGTTTCTTTTCTCCGCCACCTTTCCGAAAGTGCAGACGCTGAGGTGCGCCGCCATCTGCTGCTTTCTCTCCTGGACATCTCTGGGGAGGCCAGACGCATTGTGAGCTGGCTCCTTCTGAAGATCTGATAAGAGCTTGCCATGGGGTTTGGAGGATGCATTTTCCATCCTTCTTCCCCACGATGGAGGGTAGTGTCCATACCTCCTTTTTTAAGGGATGCAGGGGCATATCAACCTAAGATTTTTAATGCATTTAGTAGGTGCGTTCCTGTTCTGAACTTCTGCAGAAGCTTTCAAGGCTGGCACGAGCAGTGGAGGAGACCTTCGCATGAAAATGCTCAGCATTTGGGGGTGAATGCACAAGGTGTTCAAAGCATATGGAGGAAAAAGACACAGCCAGTGTGATAAATTCGGCTGTTTCTCCATACTGATGAATGTGACTCCTTGTTATTTTTGGGTGCCTTCAAGTCATTTCAGACTAGGAAACCCTAAGGTGAAGCTATCATTTCTTGGCAAGTTTCTTCAGAGTTTCCCTCTGAAGCTGAGAGAGTGTGACTCTGGTCCCCAGAGTCATAGTCCAACGCTCAAACCACTACTCCATGCTGCCTCTCATGTGACTCCTAGTTTGCAGAAATTGTTAAAAACCTACTTCTAATGTTGAAAAGTCTGACATCTCAGGAGCGATTGAGTTAACTTTGCAAATCTTGTATGTCTTTGCCTTTCCAGGGCTGAGTCTTCCTGCTTTTTTTATTAAAGAAATGCCCCTGTATTCAATTTATTATGCCCATTTTCAAAATTATTATTATGGCTCTTTATATTTTAAATCCCACCTTTCCAGGGGTTGTTTTCTTGGCAATAAAAATTCAAATAGAAAAGAGGCTCGCCGTATAATGAAAGGAGAGAAAGGAACCCAGCCCTGGAAGCAACCAGCCTTTATCTATAAAATTTTGTGCATATCAATTTTGTGCTTTATATATTAATTCAGCCAACAATCATTGCCTTCCTTTCCAGTCTGGGAAACGCTTGTTGAACAGTGGGAAGCATCTCTTTCATGCCTTAGATATTTTTTCCCCCAAACTTGATTTGTGTAGGTTTTAGTTAGTTTTTATTCTACTCCGAGACACAGTAGAATAAACTGGGAACTGGGTTCAAATCCAGGAATGGCAGTTTGTGGTCTGGATTTTTGGAATGCTTAGGCATTGTATTAACATGATGAGAGTAGATTTACATAGTAGGGGATTTGAACCCTGGTTTCTCAAAGTCATGGTCCGGTGCTCAAACCACTACACCATGCCGGTTCTCGAAGCTTTTAATTTCACCAACTGTTTAATTGTTTTGTAAAGAACTTTTTTAAATTTTAATTATTTTAATTGACATTTTTGCATAGCCTTAAATCTGTATTGTTTGTATGCCAGCTTGGGGAGACCCAGTGTGGCATATTGGTTTGAGCGTTAGACTATGATTGGAGTCCAGGGTTCGAATCCCAGCTGTGGCTTGTAAACTCACTGAGTAACCTTGGGCAGATCACACTCTCTCAGCCTCAGAGGATGGCAAGCCCCCTCTGAAGGAACTTGCCAAGAAAACCCCATGATAGGGTTGCCATAAGTCGGAAAGGACTCGAAGGCACACAGCAACAAGAATGCCACCTTGGTGAGCCAGCGTGGTTTCCGGTAGTTTGAAAGTTACCGTATATATTCGTGGACAAGTCGACCTCATGTATAAGTCGAGGGAAAGTTTCAGGGTCAAAATCCTGGATTTTGATATGACCCATGGATACGTAGCGGGTAAAACTTAGGAAGGATGGAAAGGGAGAAATACCACTTCCATCCCTCCTTCTCCTTCTCTGGACCTCTCCCAACCGATTCCCAGGTGCTGGAGGAGAGGTTTTAAACATTGGATTAAGAAAGGAAACAAGTGGATTTAAATGGAGAGTTTTTCTGATAGGAAGCCAGGTCTTGCAGAATGGACGACAGAGAGAAGCAAGTGTTTTTAAATGGAGAGTTGTTTCCATAGGAAGCAAGGTCTTGCAAAAGGGATCACAGAAAGAAGCAAGTGGATTTAAATGGGGAGTTTTTCCGATAGGAAGCCAAGTCTTGCAAAACAGACAAGAGAGAAAAGCAAGTGTTTTTAAACGGAGAGTTGTTTCCATAGGAAGCAAGGTCTTGCAAAAGGGACCAGAGAGAAAAGAAAGTGGTTTTAAATGGAGAGTTTTTCCGATAGGAAACAAGATCTTGTAAAAGGGACTTTAAATGCAGAGTTGTTTCCATAGGAAGCAAGGTCTTGCAAAACGGACTGGAGAGATGATTTTAAATGGAGAGTTGTTTCTGATAGGAAGCAAGGTCTTGCAGAATTGATGGAAGAGGGAAGGAGTTGGTGTTAAATGGAGATTGGGGCATCAGGCTTGCTTGCTTCAGGATCTTTCTAAGCATTACTGGTGTATTGATCCATATATAAGTCTACCCAGAATTTTAGGGTCAATTTTGGGGCATACATTTCTCAACTTATAGTCGAGTATATATACAGTAGTTCTGGAGACCAGGATTCAAATGCTGCGCTCAGCCATGGAAGACCATTGGGTGACCTTGGGTAAGTCACGCTCTCACAGCCTCAGAGGAAGGGAAAAAAAACCCTTTGGAAGCAATCCTTCCACAAAAACGCTGTGACAGATTTCATTTCTGGGTCTCCGTAAGTCAGAAACGACTACAAGGGACATGGCAAGGTCAAATAAGCCACCGTCAGTCCTATGTTTGGGAGAAAGGCGAGATCTAAATTAATGAAATTAATGGTGAAAGGCCTTTGGAGCTGCTGCAGTGACAGAATGGCAAGGAGAGGGCAGAGGAAAGTGACCTTTTGAAAGGGCAATTGCACCCGTCTGTTCTGCGACAAAGAGAAAAAAGCCTTAAAGATGTCACAACCCTCTTTTTTTTGCAGGTGACAAAGTGATGCGGATGCTTATAGGCATTTTTAAAAATACAACCACAGCTCTGTAACCGTCCGGATGATCAATTGGACCTGTCTGTGCTGGCAAACGCTCTTTTAAAGAGTCCGGTCGCTCAGCAGCGAGAAACGTTTCCCAAAAGTCTCTATCTTTTGGGGAAGAAAAACAAACCCAGTTCATTAATGACTGACCATTTTCTTGCTGAAATCCCTGCTTGAGATAGTAAGGATTCATCATTGCTTCGGCCATCATCATTACTCATGTTCCTTTTTTAAACTGTTGGTGGGAACAGATTACTGAAAAATTCAGGGATGGCTTTTCCCGTTCATCTTTTGGCCTGGTGGCTTTTATCTCCTCCGTTTGCAGAACTGAACCCTGATGTGGCCAGATCTTTTGTCATTTTGGCTTCTACCTTGCCCTTTCTCCAATAGAAAAAAGTTGGCTATTGTTGCCTTGGATAAGTAGACTCTAAAACCCACAAAAAAACAGCCTTTAATTCTCCTTTGCAAGCCAAATTCATCGAAGCGTAATTACTGCAATTGATTTCGGTTGTTAATTAACGTGACTCCAAATTTGCAAGATAGATTAAAACACCAATTTTTAGCAAGAAAGCATGAAAGTCTGACTTCTCATGGATGGCCCAGTTGGTTGTACAAAGGTCTGGTACCCCCCAAATCTTTTTTCTTTTCTTTCCTTTTTGGCTGAAAGGAGTCCTTCTTTTCGACGCACAAATGTAAAATATAAAAACAACCCTAATTTGTGAGGTCTTGTGCAATGCTGTTTTTGAGGTTCTCGCCTGAAAAGGGAAGCATTGTCACGCCTTGTCTCCCAAAATGGCACCCATGACGGACCACGCAACGATGGCAACCCCATGGAATGGTTTGTTGTGTGTGTTGTCTGGCTTCGAGTTGTTTCCAAATGTATGGTGACCCTGCCATGGAGTTTTCTTGGCAAGATTTGTTCAGAGGAGGTTTGCCATTGCCATCCTCTGTGGCTGAGAGAGTGTGACATGTCCAAGGTCACCTAGTGGGTTTCATGGCTAACTGTGGAGCCCCAAATGGGGTGATACGCACCAGACCTTGGTGCAGCCAACTGGGATGAGAGTAAATCTTTGTGTATTTTGTTCTCACGATGGGTTGAGTGTCTGACTGGGACTCTGGGAAATCCCCGCTAAGCTGTGGAAAGCCATTGGGTGACTTTGGGCAAGTCACATTCTCTCAGAGGAAGACGAAAGCAAACCCCAAGAAATCTTGCCAATAATAATAAAACTTTTATTTATATCCTGCCTACTCCAACTAGGACCAAGGTGGCCTTGTGATAGGGTCTCTTTAGGATTACCAGAAGTTGGGAATGATTTGAAGGCACAACAGCAACAACAACACAAGAACAACGACTGTTAACATCCCCCCCCCCATTACAAGAGTTATTTTGCAATTTCAAGACTTTTTTGTGCACCTTGGGATGACTAGTGAAAAATTCACTTGCACATAAAATAAAAATTAACCCCCCCAAACATGCCAACCTTGCTTTTTGTGCACCAATTTCTACACAGTGTATCGCAGGAGGTGGATTGCCGCTTTGAATCAGCACACTTTGTCCGTCTTGAAATCCGCCTCCAGCCTCCCCTGAACCTGATCCAAACCGCTTTTTGACTTCCAAACCTTCTTTTATATTAAGAGAGCGCCGTTTTGCTAACATACCTTGTAATTATTCCTCCCTTGACCCGTGCGCAAATGGTATAAGAGTACGCTCAGAGAGGTAGTTAGCTTTGCATGGCATTGCAGAGAGCGCCAACTTTTTCCTGCCAAGATTTGGATGGCTTGGCAATGGCGGCAGGCAATCCACAGGCAGCTTGTTGTGGTTAATTGCTGTCAAGTTAACTTCAAGTTATTGCAAAGTTGGGATAGACCTCCAAGTCACCTGGCCGTCAATAGACAAGGTTTTACTGTGGGAATAAATTGTTGTCAATCCGAAGCTGTGATTTTTGTAACTGCACAATGCAGTGCCTGTCCTGTGCACAACTTGCAGTTCCACTGTTTGCATAGTGGTTCTTTTCATCCATGGGAGGAACTCATGAATTGGCATTGTATCGCTTCTTTATTGGCAATGGTTGCAGGTGCGATATTTCGAGGCATCACATTTGTGCTATAAAAGCAAGCACATAATCCTGGTGTGTGCAGATGTTTGCAAAATGGCAGGTATTTCAGAAGTTGAAAAAGGATATGCTGGCGCATAATTGTGGTGAGTAGATAGCGATATTGTGAAACGTTGATATTGTGAAATTGTGATATTGTGAAATTATGAATGAAATGCAACATTATTCACTCCTATATTGGACAGTCATCTCTTATATCAGGCAGAGCAGAGCTTAACATCTCTTTATGGCAAGAGCCAAGGTATAGGGAATATTTGACCATCTCAAAGTCTTGGATTGTCTTTAAAGTTATGTGAATCATCTGCGGTGGCTATTCTTGTTAATTATTCAACAGTTCCCAGAATCCCCAGCCAGCCAGTCTGGTTACTAGGGCGGATTTTGGGATCTGTAGTCCCAAAAGAGTACCTTTTGCATAAACTCTGTCCACGTCTAGCCCTGGCATTGCCAATGGTGGAAAAATTCAAAGCGGCTTCTTGTTCTGCAAGCTGCCTTGATGACAGGATGAAGTCAACAAAGGTTAATAGATAAATCCTCTTATGGAGACAAAAAATTAATAACTTTACTGAAGCAATTGAATCAGATCTGAAGGCGGTTGATGAGTAAATTAAATGCTCGGTTGCTAATGGGTGCCAGATGTCCCCTGGAAGAGACAAATGCCACTAATGCCCTGGATTCTCTTAATTCCAAATTAGCAAGGTCCTCGCTAATTCTTCCAGTTGCAAGAAATATGCTGGAGCATGCCTATATTATCTATGTATACTATTCCAGCAAAAAAGGAAGATTGCATAATGAGGAGAGAAGAGTAAAGTAAAATAAAATAAGGAAGAGGGCCATTCTAGAATGGGGCATATGTCAGGAGGACGAGAACTTTGAAAAAGTTGGTTTTATGGACTACAACTCCCAGAATCCCTAGCCCAGTATGGTTCCTGGCTCAATGGAAGGGATTATGAGAGCTATATTATGAAAAGAATGATATATCCAGGCTTTGGTTGGGACCAGTTGTTGGTCTCTTTGCAGTCTTCCCTTGGCCATTGGTGATGTTTGGGTTTTTATTGTAATGTTTGGTTTTTTAGGGAAATGTATATGTTGAATGCACAAACAAGCAGATTTGGGGAAAGATGCTTCTTTTTCTAGCTAAACTTTCAGGACCTTGGCTCTCTTAGGGCCAAAACAACGTTGCAGAATTAATCCAGTTTGGGACCACTTTAACTGCCTTGGCTCAATGCTAGTGAATTCTGGGCTCTGTAGTTTTGTGAGACCTTTAGCCTTCTCTGTCAGGGAGCTCTGGTGCCCTAAGAAACCACCATTCTTCTTCTGGGATGCAGCCCTCCATAGTTGTTGCATGGCTTCAAGTCATTTCTTGGGATTATCACACTCGTTACCATCCCACAATTATCCCATTGCCAATAATGGGATATTCACTGCCAATGACTTATGGTGACACTATAATTGGGTTTTCTTTGCCAGATTTGTTCAGAGGGGGTTTGCCATTGCCATCCTCTGAGGCTGAGAGTGTGTGACTTGCCCAAGGTCACCCAGTGGGTTTTGTGGCTGAGCTGGGAATGGAACCCAGGTTTCCAGAGACATAGTTTAATGCTGAAACCACTATGCCATGCTGGATCTTGCATCTCTGGAATTGCACAATCCACCCAGGATGGAAGAGGGTCTCCACTCTTGCTTTAAATCATTGGTTTGAGTGTTGGACTATTATGATTCTGGAGACCTGGGTTCGATTCCCAGCTTGGCCATGAAACCCACAGGGTGACCTTGGGCAAATCACATATCTCGGCCTCAGAGGAAGACAAAGGCAAGCCCCCTCTGAATTATAAAACCCATGATAAGTTTGCCTTAGGATCATCATAACTCGGAAATGACTTGAAGGTGCACAACAAAAACACGACACGATCTGCAGCCAAAGCTCCAGCTTGTGGTGCTTTGCAGGCAGATCTTCTCATGTTGAGTCCTGGAAGGTTTGGACAAATGGCTTTTGTTATTTCTTTAGCACTCTGGACGTTTGGGCTCCTACTTGGCAGAATGGGTTGTGACATGCCCGCCGTCGGCACCGTTGTGTCCTTGCTAATTGTGACCCAAACCTTGTCCTTCCCAGCTTTGCTCTTGACTCGGTTTTCAGCATACAAACAAACATTGAAGAGCCCCTGATTCAAGCTGCCTGCAAGAGCCGAGGATGGTGTCGTTTTGATTTGTGCAATTGACTGGGACGATGTACAGTCGCTGAATTGGAGGAGGTTTCCTTGTAAAATGTGTGATCAGTTTGTTTTTGTGCTGAGCGATTCTTTAATGTGTTGAAAGAAGCCCTTGGGAGAGCAGGGAAACCTGAGCCGCATGCTAAAACGGGATTTCCTCCGTTGTCCAGAGCCGCCTCCTGCTTTTTTGTATAGGGCTGATATCATTCCAGAGCCAAAATGGAAGGCCTCTTCTTTTAAGGCAGAGTTTTGGATGCTTCGTTCGTCTATAGCAGTTTTAGAGTCTAGCAGGGCATTAGCTGGATTTTTAATGTGTGAGCAGGAGATGCTAACAGTGGCCAAAGCAATGAGGTTAAAATGTTCTTAGATATTACCAGGTGCTTTTAAAATGTCTTGGTTTCTCTCTTATCCTCCCACTTCTGTTGCAGCAAACTGAGTTCAAAATGCAAAAGTAGCCTGCACTCAATTCACTCATCGAGAGGCGACTAGGAGAGGCAGTCTTACTCTTCCCAATAGGCTCAGGCAGGAGCAAACTGCTGCAGCCTTTCCAAGCTTGTTCTTCGCTCTTCATTGATAACTTTTGTCCCCTTGGATCATACTCTGAGGTAGCTTGGCCACACGTGTTCCACTTTATGAAATGTTGGAGTGTATGAAGTGGCATTGTGCCACTTTGGGTCCGCATTTTCAGCTAAATATGCATATGAGATTGTCCTTTGAAGGTATAATTTTAATTTTTTTGCAAGTGGTTTCTGTCGCAACTTCAGGGAGAGGTTGAAAAATGAAGTTGCAACCTTGGCCAGTGGCCTTCTCTTGTTTGGGGCTGCCTTGCGGGCAAATAGAACACCTGAAGAGTGATCCAATAAATTTTTATGGAGGTTCTAGGAGCTCATGAGATGGCCAGGTGGCCTCCAAAGCTACAAAACTGGGGTGCAAGGAATGCATGTGACCCACAGGCTCCCTGCACCTAAGGCTTTGCCATGACAGTCATATGAAAACCAGTCCATAATTTTCTTTTTTTGATTTTATGGAACCAGGGAAAACTTTCCCGCTCCAAGTGGGGCTAGCTCTCTGCGTCCGGCAACGTGGACTGCATCACTCTTGACAATATCCTTCACTCCTTTTTACAACTTAATGTTGCTATGAACCTGTTGCGAACTGTTGGAACTCTTTCTCGTGCTATTTGGCTATAAATCTGGGCGGCTATTGTCTCTTCCTTTATAGACTGCTTTAAAAGATAAAGACCTAGGAACAGAGTTTGGGAAAGTCACCTTTTAAAGGTTATAGTTCCAAGTGTGTAGGAGGCAGCATGGTGTAGTGGTTTGAGAGTTGGACTAGGACTCTGGAGAACTGGATTCGATTCCCAGCTTGGCCATGAAACCAACTGGGTGACATTGGGCAAGTCGCACGCTCTCAGCATCTGGGGAAGCAATGGCAAACCTCCTCCGAACAAGTCTGGCCAAGAAAACCTTGTGATAAGATCACCTTAAAGTCGCCATAAGTCAGAAATAACTTGAAGTTACACAACAACAATTTAAGCATGTGGCTGGTGTCTTCTGGACCTTGTAGCCTGGAGTAGATGTATCCAAGCTCTACCTAGGACTGAGTGATGTAGCAAGGTGCTGAGCACAGATACCCAACATGGATAAGTAGACCAAACAGGGCCTCGTTCCCACTTAAAAATAAATTGGTTTGTGACCCAAATCGATGGATCGATTCATCAGTGGGGTGTGGTTCCCACTACATTTGCCCTGATTGCATTTTTCCCTGTAAAATAACCCACTTGTGGTTCACATTCACAAATGAATCGGTTCAAAATGGACCCACTCCAGCTGCCCAAAGGGCAAATTTAAATCGGTTCCGATCTGCATCTGGTTCACTCTTGTGCAGAATCGATTTATCCAAAATGACGTGGAAAACATCAGTATTAAAAAGACGTGGGTTAAATGGGTCTAGCGCATGGACCTCCTCTCTGAATCGCTTCAGCAATTCGATTTAAGTGGGAACCAGGGTCATTTGAATCACTTCAAACCAGATTGCAATCCGGTTTAAAAGGTAATGGAAATCAGGCCCAGAAGGTCAAGTTAGGTGAACAAATCACTGAGACCTGACCTATTTCTCCAGCCATTGAAGGTAATGTTTTGTCTGGAGGCAAGCAATACAATGCCACATTTTAGAACCATGCAGTGTTTGTTTTTGCTTGGGATCAGAGGGAGGTTATAGTACCCTCTGCTCTTTTTGGCGATTGCCTTTGGTGATTTGATGCCCAGATGGTGTGCTTGCTTGTGGTACTTTTGACATGTATCTCTGGACTGGCAGAGAGTTGGACCAGGTAGCCAATGATGGCCAGTGGCTTCCATGTTAGTGCATCTGTTCTGGGTTTTATTCTGCATTTGAAAGGAACCATCCAAGGTGGCTGAACTCCGGCCCCAAATAGGTTCAGCACATTGAATAACAGTGGATTCACAGGACAACTGGCATGGAATCCGTCAGCTGCCACTTGTCCTTTGTGTGTATGTGTATGTATGTGTGCATATTATTTCACTTTTGGGGAAAAGGCAAGATATAAATAAAGTGTTTAGCTGTTCATTTGTGTATCCAATTGTCTCTCCAAAACAATGCTCTTGGTGCCATAAGGCCGATAGCAAAAGGTGTGTGTCTTGGGGGGGAAATCTTGCATCAGGAATGAATAGCAGAGTTTTGGAGCTTCCGAAAAAGGGGTTCTGTTTGGATAAATGCGCCACTAACATCTCTGTCAGAGAGCTCTGGTGCCACAACAAATCCCAGAATGCCATAGCATAGAACCATGGCAGTTCAAGCAAAGTGTATTATTGCTAATGTGAAGTCGAAGGCTTTCATGGCCGGCATCCATAGTTTTGTTGTGAGTTTTTTGGTCTCTGTGGCCATGTTCTAGAGGCATTTATTCCTGACGTTTCTCCAGCATCGGTGGCTGGCATCTTCAGAGGAGATGTATTATTTCTGCAATGCAGATGCAGCCATGATTCTCAGTGTTGGAGTGTGTTTGTGAAGGCATGTATGTACATCCACTCTTGCAGGCATGAATTCAAGAACTATTAAAAGTGGGATATAAATGAAATAAATAACTAAATAATAGACACTGGAGCCAGGGGTGGGTTACTGGAGTTGGTCTGTGGACCAATTTCATGCCCTTTGGACCCTTCAGGGGCCATAAGGATTGCTGAAATAAATGCCAAAACACAAGCAAAAAAAACCCCAGACGATTGGAAGCCGTGGAATTGATCCATGGTTTTGAAAAGTGGGCATTTATATAAATGTGAACACGAAGAGGGGAGTGCTACAACTTATTTGAAAAATGAATTGCTGTGGACTTGCAGGACATCAAATTTGCTCTTTTTTATGAAGTGGTCGGGGAAAAAAAGAAGCAGCATCGGGGGGGCTTGGAGTTGGAAAAACACCTTTCTGTCTGTCTGGAAGTGGCTGCCCTTCAGCCGAAAAACTCAAGGGCAAAGCGGCCCTCCTGGCTTTCCAGAGGAGGCTCAGCAGTGAGCATTTTTCTGTGGAATAAAAAATCCTCCACTTCATCAATTGGCTGGCAAAGAGATGGACCTGAGCCAGGAGGCTGTGCTTGCTGCTGTTGATTTGCGGCAACTAATTCATTACGTCTGTGAATGAAAAGAGATCCACTCGGGGGATGGAAGTGCTCCTTTGTATAAAGGTCCACCGCCTCTTCTGCTGGCTTGCAGTGGGGAGGAAGGGAGGGATGCAGAGAAGAGGGGGAAGTATTTTTAAAACATGTGTTTCTTGAAAACTGGGAAACCCCCCCGGGGGGGGGGATCCTGAACAGAGGAGAATTTTGTACTGTTGAGGACTCATTCTGTGCAAAATTAGCACAGAAGATTTGCACCAAAACTGCAGTTTTTGCACCAAAACTGCAGGCCTCATTCCCACTACCTTTTAAACTGGATTGCAAATCAGTTTGAACTGGCTCAAACGACCCTGGTTCCCACTTAAATCGAATAGTTGAAGCAATTTGAAGAGGGGGACTAGACCCATTTAGCTGATGTTTTCCGTGTCTTTTTCGATAACCGATTCCACGCAAGTGTGAACCAGATGCGCATCAGAATTGATTTAAATTTGCCCTTCGGCCGGCTGGAGCAGGTCCATTTTACATCGACTCATATGTGAATGGGAACCACAAGTGGGTTATTTTACAGGGGAAAAATGCTATTGGGGCAAATGTTGTGGGAACAAGGCTCCACTGTCGAATCAGTTTATTGATTTGGATCATGCACCGATTTATCATTCCCAACTCCAGTGGGAATGAGGCCTGCATTTTTGGTGCAGAAAATAATAATAATAATAATAATAATAATAATAGAATAAATTCTGCATGGAGCATAATACTCTTCCTCCCCTTTGGCCATGCTGCCATGAGTGGCCCTTTATCAACCTGGGGAGGGCTACACAATTTCTTTTGTGGGGTATATACCCATATTGTGATATGAGGTGACATGATAGCTTTGTTTAAATATTTGAAGGGGTGTTTTATTGAGGATGGAGCATGCTTGTTTTCTGCTGCTCCAGAGAAAAGGACCCAGAGTAATGGATTCAAATGAGAGGAAACGAGATTCCACCAAAATGGTGAAGCGACTGCAAACCATGAAATCCTATGAAAGGAGACTTGGGAAGCTGGGTATGTTTAGCTTGGAGAAAAGTTGGTTTAGAGGTGATATGATGGCCTTGTTTAAATATTTGAAGGGATGTCATGTTGGGAATGGAGCAAGTTTGTTTTCTGCTGCTCCAGAGAACAGGACACAATGGAGCAATGGATTCAAGGTACAGGAAAAGAGATTCCATCTTAACATTAGGAGGAACTTCTTGACAGTAAGAGCAGTTAGATGGTAGAAGATGCTGCCCTGGAGGTTGGTGGAGTCTCCTTCTTTGGAGGCTTTTAAACAGAGGCTGGATGGATCACCTTTTGGGGCTACTTTGATTGTGTATTCCTGCATGGCAGAAGAGGGTTGGACTGGATGACCCCTGAGGTCTTTTCCATCTCTATGATTCTATGGGTGCAGAAGGTACTTCAAAAATCCCCCAAAACACACACTCCATCAGGGCCTTTCAGAAAGATCTGGACCATCATGGAACAGATGTCTAGACACTGTGCTGATGGAAAAAGCAGGAACAAAAAGAGCTACCGGTGCATGCATCACCTCCTGGGTCTCGTGTCGACTTGCTCTGTCCTTGCGTCGCTGTGCAACTCTTTTTGAAAGTGTCTCTGCCGCTCTTATCATCCCCGATTTCTAACTTTGGTCCTTCCTGCTTGTGATCAAAGTCTTCTCCTTCACCTTGCGTTTATTTCACCCGAGGCGACGGAGGACTGATGATATGCCATCCTGGCCTGTAACTCAGCATGACCGTTCTTCTTCTGTGCGTGTTCCTCTCTCCTAGACACACACACACACACTGTCCCTGTGGCCCACTGTATATACTGATCTTCTTCTTAACAGGCTTTTTCTCTCGACACGCTTCGGTAAATACACATTTAATTGTTTTCCTGGCATGTTCTGCTGGTCTTACAGCCTGGACAGAAAAATAAAAATGAAATCAATACAGCTGCTGTGACACTCCACTCCTGCAAGGATCTGCAGCAACCTGGCAAAGCGCGATGCTTGGAACGTGGTTGCCTTGCAAAGAGTTTTGGGGAGTGTGATCTGGTCGTCGCAATTTGGCTGGAGGATATTGGGAGTTGTCTCAAAGGTGCTACAAGATCCCTTTGTAAACGGATACTCCAGTCTCAGAGCTGCTACAAGGTCCCTTCGCATACTAATGCTCCAGTCTCAAAGGTACTGGAAGATCATTTGCAAACCGATATTCCAGTCTTAAAGACATTGGACGATCCCTTCGCGAACTGATATTCCAGTCAAAGGTGCTACAAGATCCCTTTGCAAACTGATGCTCCAGTCTCAAAGGTGTACAGGATCCCTTTCCAAACTGATACTCCAGTCTCAAAGGTGATCCCTTTGCAAGCTGATGTTCTACTCTCAAAGGTGCTGGAAAATCCCTTTGCAAACTGATATTCCAGTCTCAGGTACTACTGGATCCCTTTGCAAACTGATACTCCAGTCTCAAAGGTGCTACAAGATCCCCTCGCAAACTGATACTTCAGTCTCAAAGGCGCTACAGGATCCCTTTGCAAACTGATACTCCAGTCTCAGAGCTGCTACAAGGTCTCTTTGCAAACTGATACTCCAGTTTCAAGGTGCTACCATACAAAGATCCCTTCACATACTGATACTCCAGACTAACGCAGCTATGTTTCTGCTTCACATCTGTTCATTTTGAGACTTTAAGACCCATCTTAAATTTTGTGGTCATGGAAAGTTACCATAAACATCCTCTGGCTGGTCGTCATTTAGCCCACGGGGACGTGCCAGCCATCCTCCCATCCTGGGGAAATAGAGATCTCATTTGCTTTGCAAAAAGTCTCTTAGCTTTCCTGAAATGCCTTGCTTGAGGAGCTGCCTTCCATTTTCCGCCACCCTCCCTTTAATTTCACTGGAGGTGAAAATCTTCTCATTCAGATGAGCCTGAGCTTGCCTGGAGCCCTTCTTGGAAAAGTGTGCATGCCTTATCAAAAACCCGCCATAAATCTCTTGGATGTTTTTGCCTAGGGAGGCAATGGTGCTCCAACGCCTTCTCTTTTTATTTGATGCTGATAAAATGGTGGCAGCTACATGGGAGCTAGCAACCAATTCCCTCCCAGACTCCAGGTTGCATCTCCCACCTCAAACCCAAATACATTTTCCTCTGCGGTCCCTCTCAAAATGGTGACAGAAAGCCGCCACCACAACCACCATCATCATCTATTTGTATAGGGCCATACATTTTACAAGGCCCTTTATAGAACAATCAAATCAAGACGTAAAAGGCATGGTGAACCACTCCCTGTTGCCATTTTGAGAAGGTCTATAGCAGAAAATTGAGATATTTGGAGATAGTACAGGGTTTTGAGGTGCTTGTTGGAGTGGGGTGGTTTATTTTTACAAATTTTTATGAATTTCGGAGAGCCTTTCTGCATGATTTGGAGCAAAATTGCTTGAAGATCATGCTGAACATTTTGGGATGGTAGTGGGGAGTTTTGGGGGATTTATGGGGGTTTCAGTAACCACAAAAGTGGGGTACAGGGTACAGCAGCTTCACCAAAGGTCATACGAATCTTTCAAAGATACACTATATAGAATGGTGGAGATTATAAATTGCAAATGGTTGCATGTTGCCAATGTAAATATATATATATATATTGTTCCCGAGTGCTAAGGATCATCTTTTCCTGCATTGCAGTAGTAAAAAATGACATTTGGCACCAATACTACCAATAGGTTTGCTTTTGAAAACAAAACAGACCCCGAAGTACTATAGTGTTTGGTGTAAACTAAGGTTTTGGTTTCCAAAGGTGGAAAGGTATGTGATAACCGGCCAAAGAAATGCAAAGAAGGATTTAAATACTGGAGTCAGCTGCAAATGGAAGGCATGTTCTAATGGGGAAAAATAAGCAAGACAAAGTCTCCAGGATTGTTAGAAAACTATAGTAGGGATGAAATGGAATATAATGGAACATTTGACAAAGGAAACAGAGGCAAAACTCTGGCGTGTTGCACAGAAATAAGCACACACTTCATTTCTGGACTTTTAATGGGATAGGTTTTCCCCTCCTGTCCTGACGTGAACCTGCAATTATTATTTGTAGGAAAAAGTGATGCACAAAATGGGCTGCAGATATTCCTGGATGGAACTGTTGGCTGGTTATCCTTTGCCTCTTGCTTCCTTCTTCAAAGGTAGCAGAGGTCACAGCGAGGGCCTCAAAGCCAAAGAGTTTCTGTCTTCACTGAGTTCAGATGGTTGGAGAGAAAAACCAATTTGGATGCTTATCGGGTTCTGTATCGCCCAGTATAGTCAATGGTTTTTCTCTAATGGTTTGTTAGGGCTGCATAGATTGGAACCCCAACATCTCCAGGGATGAATCTTACCCGAAACCCTGGAAAGTTGTTCCTGCCACCAATTGGACATGACAATGGTCCAATCCTTGCTGCAGAAATAATCCATTTTGACACCACTTTAACTGTCCTGGTGAATTCTGGGAACTGTAGTTTCTTGAGACATTTAGCCTTTGCCAGGGCACAATGATTCTGGGGTGAGGTGGGGTAACTCTGTGCAAAAAGGTTGCATTCCCTGTGTGCAACTTTGCACCGTCCTCCTTCACTTCATCTGCACTGCAAGATTAATGTAGGTTGGCTCTGCTTTAACTGCCATGGTTTAGTGTTGTGGAATTCTGAGATATGTAGTTTTGGGAGAGATTTAGCCACCTTTGTGAAGTTGAAGGCTCTCATGGCTGGCATCCATATTTTTTTGTGGGTTTTTTGGGCTCCGTGGCTGTGTTCTGGAAAAGTTTATTCCTGACATTTCACCAGCCTCTGTGGCTGGCATCTTCAGAGAATGCTGGCATGGAAGAGAGTGGGGTATATACATGTGTATACAGACACACACACACATATACACATACTGTATGAACCTAGGTTGGGAGGAGTTCAACAACAGAACAATATGTAGATTAACATGCAAACCACTCCTCCAAGCCATATCTATATATTTATATATCTCTCTATATATGCCCCACTCACTTCCATGCCAGCCTTCTCTGAAGATGCCATGCTGGCGAATCGTCAGGAATAAACTCTTCTAGAACATGGCCACTTAGCCTTCTTTGTCTGAGAACTCTGGTGCCACAATAAGCTGCAATTCCCAGGATTCCCTAGCCCTGAACCAGGGCATCTCAGACTGGACTATTTCTGCAATGTGGATTGAACCACAATTGGGTTAGACAGACCCAGGGCCTAGTATAAGGCAGTATAAGGCTGCGTCCTCTGCTGAGGATAACTTGTGAGCAGTATAATACCCAGAACAAACCCCACTGTGTCTGATTTTGGAAGCTAAGCAGAGCCATGCCTGGTTAGTACTTGGGTGGAAGACCACCAGGAGGGAAGACCAAAGATCTCCTGGCAGGGTTAGAAAATGAATCCTCCCTGGAAATCCAGAGGCTCCTGGCTGCCAGTCAGAGTTATTGATAATGGGGTAGATGGACCAAGGGCCTCATTCCCACTTACAAATAAATCGGTGTGTGATCCAAATCGATGGATCAATTCAACATTGGAGCGTGGTTCACACTACATTTGCCCCAATCACATTTTCTTGCTGCAAAATAAAAAATAAATAACCTACTAGTGGTTCAAGTTGATGAATGAATCGGTTCAAAATGGACCCGCTCCAGCTGGCCGAAGGGCAAATTAAATCGATTCCAAACCGTGACTGGTTCACACTTGTGCAGAATCGATTTATGCAAAAAGATGCGGGAAAACTCAGCATCAAAAAGACGTGGGTTAAACTCAGCATCAAAAAGACGTGGGTTAAATGGGTCTAGCTCATGCCCCCCGTCTCCAAATCGCTTTAGCAAATTGATGCAAGTGGGAACCAGGGTCATTTGAACCTGTTGAAACCAATTTGCAATCTGATTTAAAAGGTAGTGGGAATCAGGCCAAGGGATCCATCTGTTTCTGACTGAGAAAAAGACAGCTCCCTTTGTTGCTATATACAGGATTGCAGCAACACTGATTTTCAACAGGTAGGACTAATGTAAGAGTGAAGTAGAAAAACTGGCAGACTCATTGGCATGCAGTAGCCCCATTGTAAGTTGTAGGTATTTTATTCTGGAGATGGGGCTCATGCGTGCATGGACGGTTTCGTTGCCAGAGCAGTTCTTTGTGCAAGTTCTGCAAGCTTAATTTCCATGAGAAAATTGTGTGCCAAATCATGTCGTGTGCCAATTTGCAGAAATGGTGAACCATAGCCTTTTGTATCTCTGAAAGAGTTAAGATGCTCCAGCGACTGACAACCCTTTTTGCATGCAAAACTTCTACCGAGGCGATAAAGTTTCAGGATGCTCAGTTAAGCAGCATTGCAGTCTCCATTTGCGATGCGGCCTCTGCGCTTAGTGCTGCAGAATTGAGTAAGCTCCCTGTAGCAAGCTGTTCTTCCCAAACTGGCCTGGGTCCTTATTTATTTCCCTCTTTCTGTTTGAGCAGTTCTCATTTAAATGTGACCCACGTTTAGGTATGAAAGAAATGTCCCAGCGTTGCCTGCAGGAGACGTTTGGCATCACAAGACGGAAATGATTGAGATTGGTTGCAAACTGGATGGGAGTGCTGCAAAACAGAAAGGCTGAACAGGAATAAACAAGGGAAGGCAACAGCCACAAAGTCCAAATGTGTTTTGAACTTTGTGATAGACTGCAAGGGCAACCAGTTTAGAAGTGACTTTTTCTTTTGCATGGAAAAGCGGTTTTCTAAACCCTTGCCATGAAGACTCTTTGGTGGCTTCCGTAGTGATAGTTGGGTGTGAAGACGATCTTGCTTTTTATCCAAACTTTAAAGAGATATCCAAAGCCCCAAATCCTATCACTGAAATCTTTAAAGTTAGGCCTAAACCTAGAATAGATTCATCATCACTCCAGCTGCCAAGGATGTATTTTGTCTCAAGATAATGCATTTCCAAGCATATATGATCAAAATACATGCATTTCATTAACATACTTTATTCCAAAAAATGTACATTTTTAAACACACTGCCACTATTCTGAGCTGAGAACACTATCGCAACATTCAAACGTGTGAAATCCAGCTGATAATTGTATTTGGATCCATAAATTAGTTAACCAACCACAGATGGGGATGGCATGCGCTAGTGTTTGCCAAGATCGCAACTGTTGGGAGTGAGAATGTCACCGAACGCTTTCGTTGTCGCGGTGGCATCTGGTGGCTTTCGTGACAGTGGGGCTGGGAAGTTGCTGTGGGTTTTAATCCAGATTTTCATAGGAGCTATCCAAGGTGTAGAATTGATCCCCCAAAATAGATCCAGCATTTTAGATGCTTTAAAGTTCCAAATAAAACCCAAAGTAGTTTTGCCACCCTACTGACAGGTTAGGTGCCAAGTGTCCCGACTTTCTTTACACCCTTTAGAAAATTTCGTGAATTTTTGGAGTCAAAATGTGACAATGCCAGAACAGTCAGATACTGTGTTGTGTGGTGTGTTTACCGGGGGTGCATCTATGCTATAGAAATAATGAAATTCGACATCACTTCAAGTGCTGTAGGTCCATCCTATGGAATCTTGGGATTTGTAGTTTTTGACAGGGGAGGCTAAAGACCTTGCAAAACTAAAAACCCCAGGGTTTCATAGGATGGAGAGTTGCTGCTTCTGAAAACTTATATCCAGTGGGATGGAGCCATAGTAGTTAAAGCGCTGTCCAACTGCATTATGCTTACAGTGTCAGTCAATGGTTCCCAAACGCTGGTCCTCCAGATGTTTTGGACCTCAGCTCCCAGAATTCCTGACTTGTTGCTCAAACTGGCTGGGGCTTCTGGGAGCTGAAGTCCAAAGGATGACCAAAGTTTGGTGTAGATGCATCCTAGATGAGCGTGCCACACAACCCTCCTATTCTCAGCTCTTAATGGAGCCGTAGTTGGAAAACCTGCAGCGCCGTTGTTTAACAAGGGACCAACAGCGCTGGCAGAGACAGCAACGTTTGCAAACAGCTCTGCTGGAAACTCTGGCTGTCAGACGCTGAAATGACAGGACGCAATGGAGGCTTTGCTGTGAGGAGCCACCATCTAACAAGCCACCGAACAGCTTGAAGCTCGTAGATGAGAAGCGGAGCCTTTGACCGACTGCGCCAGACCATCAGATGGCTGCAAGTCCAGGTGGCCACTCTCTTTTTGTGTTTGCATTTGGAAAGGGAAAGGGGGAACCATCTGCTTTTGTTGCTGGGTGGACTTTTGGAATTAGCTGAACAAGGGATAGATTCCTGGCTTGGCACCTTTGAGGGATTTTTTTTGCTCTTTTCGCTCCAGAAACCAGCTGGTCTGGAATGAGAGCGGCCCATTCCAGCACAGAGGGAGAAATAAAATGTTCAAGCTGTTTTTTTTCTGGGCTCCATGTTTGGAAAAGTTCGCTTGCTTTCTTGCTTGTTGAAGGTATAACCCACCTTTCTCCTGGCAGCTTCCAATCTTGATTAAAATAGACCAGGGTTTGAACCCCAACTTGGCTATGCCAACCCATTGGATAACCTTGAGCAAGAAGGGGTTTGCCCTTGGCTTTCTCTGAGGCTGAGAGAGTGGGGCTTGCCCAAGGTCACCCAATGGGTTTGGATGACTTGATGCTGCTTTTAAGCCAAAGTAATTTCATTGACTGTAGCATCTAGCAGATGGCTCAGCAATGTCTCCCTTCCATGTGTGGGCAAAGCAGGATTTCTTGGAAGGGATATTCCATGCTGTTTTGACAACATCTTCCTTATTTCCGTAAATGGGGATTGTGCGCTGTTCGGCTTCGTATTTGTTTAAATATCTGTCTACCTATCAGGAATCACAGAGTTGGAAGGGATCCCAGGAGGAAGAAAGTCCAGTCCTTTGCCAGTGCAGAAGTCCACAGCTAAAGCATCCTTGAGAAATTTTAGAAATCCAATTCCAAGGTAGTCCATTCTACTGTACTATCAAACTACTCTTAGAGTAATAGAACTAAAGTAAAAGAAAATGCATTATAAACAAATTAAACATGGAGATTTTGAACATGAATGTCAGAAATGAAATAAAGCAGAGAGATAAAATGTTGCATTGTATCAGGAAAGTGATGTAGCTACCAAGCATAAGTTGATGTAGAATGTCATTTGAAATGGATGTTTGCAAAGGGATCTTGTAATGCCTTTGAGACTTAAGTGAGCGAAAGATATTGTACCCTAAGCTTTCGTAGACTTGGTCTCCTTCCTCAGATGGCATGGAGTCAAGTGAAAGAAGTTGTAGCATAAGCTTTTCTTGACTTGGACTGCTTCTTGAGATGCATATAGTTAAAAAGACATGATAGCATAAGCTTTTTTAGACTTGATCTGCTTCCTCAGATGCAAGGAGTCAAGTGAAAGATGGTGTAGCATAAGCTTTTTGAAAACTTGGTCTGCTTCTTGAGATACGTGGCGTCAAAGACGTTATAGCACAAGCTTTCATTGACTTGGTCTGCTTCTTCTGATGTATGGAGTCAAATGCAAGGCATTGCAGCATAAGCTTTTGTAGACTTGATCTGCTTCCTCAGATGCAAGGAGTCAAGTGAAAGACATTGTAGTATAGGCTGTGGTAGACTTGGTCTACTTCTTGAGACACATAGAGTCATGTAGCAAAAGCTTTGGTAGACTTGGTCTGCTTCTTCAGATACATGGAGTTAAGCGAAAGATGTTATAGCATAAGACTTGGTCTATTTCTTCAAATGTCTGGAGTCAAATGAAAGACATTGTAGAAAGACTTGATCTGCTTTGCTCAGACACATGGAGTCAAGTGAAAGATGTTGTGGCATAAGAGTTGGTCTACTTCTGCAGATGTAGTGGTGCGTCAGACGAAAGCCAACGGATATCCAACGGAGATGTGGCCAGATACATTTTCTCTATACATTTCAAAGTAATGGGGCCACTACACAGAAGGGATGGCGTGTGTTTGTGTCTTGGTTAACTCAGGAGGCCACTCTTGCATTCTGGTACCTTTTTAATGGGGAAGAGATTAAGACCATTAAGTAGGCTTAACTGTGTTCACTTTATTGCCAAATCACAGATGTGCAACTTCTTTAAGCACGGAGAGAACAGAGCATTGGCACCGATTTAACTGGTGTGGCTCAAGGCTATGGAATTCTGGGAGTTGGAGTTTGTTGTGGGGTCCAGAGCGGAGCTCTGCTCTGCTCTGGGCCCCACAACAAACTCCAACTCCCAGAATTCCATAGCCTTGAGCCATGGCAGTTAAACCGGTGCCAAACCGGGTTATTTCTCCAGTGTGGATGCAGCCTCTGACATCCCGGCTTTTCTCTTTGCATCTCCACATAATCCTAGAGAAGAGTCCGTTTGCACATTTGAACACCTGCACAATTGGCAAAAGCATTTTCCCTCTGCAGATTGAAGCGATTAGCAAGATGTTCTGCTGATGTAACTTTTCTTGTGTTTGTGCAAATCTAAAGAATTTGTCCGGCAGCGGGACTTGCTCCATCACGACCCCTTTTTTTCCTCCCCGGAGTTGTGTTAAATCCTTGGAAGTACCATACGAAGTACGAAACATTCCCTTTCCAAATCATGCTGTTGTCATTGTGTGCCTTTAAGTCTTTTGCGACTTATCACGGGGATTTCTTGGTGAGTTTCTCCAGAGAGGGTTTGCCATTACTATCCCCATACAGCGAAGAAGTTGAAGACGTTTACTGAAATAAAGATTTTGGTAATATATTTACCTTGAAGAACAAAGAGAGATTACTGTTTAAAATATAGACTTATCGGATATAATGACTATATATATATATGTCCATAAAATGTTAAGACTAAAAACTTACCGAAGTAGGCAGTAAGTAGGTTAGACTAGAATAACAAAAGTTGAATTATCCTTAAGTTTACAAAATGAAGAATGTATCAAAACTCAGGAAGGTTCTATCTATGTTTGGAATTAGTTATTATTTCAATGTTTGCAGAGTCAATTCACATTATCACACTAGGGACAGTTCCACAATTATCCCATTGCCAATAATGGGATATTCATTGCCAATAATGGGAGAATTGTGGGATGGTTCTGGAATTGACCCTAGTTTGATAATCTCAAATGTTATCTAATAGATATATATATTAACAGTGTTTCATTTGTATACTTTGTAAATGTTTATCTAGTTCTCTGTGGGGCGGGGTTGCTGTTTTCTTCTTTTATCATTTGTGTGATTTTAATTCAATAGAGATATGATGATGATGATGATGATGATGATAATCCTTGGCCCATAAGCAAAATCCTACAACTTGTTGGCTCCCAAAATATATTCAGAGGTGGTTTGCCATTGCCTTCTTCTGAATATGGCCTACTAGTTGTTGTTGTGTGCCTTCAAGTTGTTTCTGACTTAGAGCAACCCTAAAGACAAACTTATCATGGGGTTTTCTTTGCAAGATTTGTCCAGGGAAGGTTTGGCCTTGCATTCCCCTAGTAGGCCCTTATCAGATGAGGATTTTTGCAGCCCCAATCCAGAGTCACTCTGCATCCATCCAAGTGAATTCACAGGAATGCACATTGAATTATCACACGTGAATGCTGTTACTATGAAGCCATTCCAAAGCCAATCCAAAGTCACCCCAGAATTCAGTGAATTCAGTAACAACCGAATTCACAGAAATCAGTTCCAAGGTCACTTCAGATTCAATCCGAATTGATTTGGTGTGATGTGCTCCTAAGAGGCCAAGAGCTTGTCACTTGTCCAAGGTTATCCAGTGGTTTCTTGTGGGTTTTTCGGGCTTTGTGGACATGTTCTTGGAGAGTTTATTCCTGACGTTTTGCTGGCATCAGTGGCTTTGGCATCTTCAGAGAATGCCTTTGACTTCATGTTAACCAGTGGGTTTCATGGCTGAGTTGAGAACCAAAGCCTGGTCTCCGGAGCTGTAGCCCAACACTTCAACCATTGCACCATGCTTGCTCTCGAACACAGCACCTGATATCTGTTGGAGGTCTCCCTTCCAAGTGCCAACCACGCCCGATTCTGCTTCGCGTCTGACATAAAGCAAGCTTTGATGGCCCTCGGGGCACTTAGGCATATTTCAAGAGGATGAGTTTCCAAGAAGGAAGCGCATCTGGTTATGATCGTAGCCTTATATAATTTCCTCCTTATGATTCATTTATAATGCGAGGTGAAAAAAGCCTTCCCTTCGTGGAACCGCAGCCCAGTGACGTAGGTGGGCAAGTGAGTTGTCAGGATGGAGGAGCTGTGTGTGTTGTGTGTGTATGTGCGAGAGAAGTTCGTTTCTCTCTGGTGTCGGACGAGAAACCGGTTGGCAACTAGTCCTTCACACTTGTCACTTTTGCAAGCTGCCACCATTCAGAGCCGGCTTATTTTTGGCAACGCCAGTGTCCGCTTCCTTCTTGAAGGAGGTCAGCGGGGAGCAGCCACCAAGCCCACAACAAAAATCAGTGCCTAATTTTGGCACAATATTCTTTCTTATTTTTTGCATGGCTTCTCTATCCGTCACCTTTCTCTGCTCCCCGTGAGACAAGCAGGTAAGAAGGTGGCCATTTCCCTACTGTGGCTTGCAAGGGAAATCTGAACAGCCTCGAGGTGTGAATTAAACCCAAATAGCAAGACGTTGCAAAGCCCTTCGCCTACAGCGCAAATGCTCAGTACCTGTCATTCTGGATTTTGTTTACTGATGGGTTTCTTCGTTATTTTACACCTGTCTATTTTGACATATGCTCTCGGCTTAACCAGATTGTCTCTTTCCGAGCTTTCTGGCTCGTGAAAGCTCTCCTATTCCCATTTTCAAGGTTTCGGAGATGTGAAGTTGAAGGCTTTCGTGGCCAGTATCCATAGTTTTTTGTGGGTTTTGGGGGCTCTGTGACCATGTTCTAGAAGAGTTTATTCCTGGTGTTTTGCCAGCATCTGTGGCTGGCATCTTCAGAGAATGCAGGCATGGAAGAGTACTGCATGACCCTGTGTATATATCTATATATCTATACCCCACTCTCTTCCATGCCAGCATTTTCTGAAGATGCCAAAGCCACAGATGCTGGCGAAACGTCAGGAATAAACTCTTCTAGAACATGGCCTCAGAGCCCGAAAAAGCCACAAAATACTTTTGGAGATGCCTTTGTCTGTTCCAAAGGTGGCAGAGAGACAGGGCTGAGAGAGGCACTCAACATTGCCGAAAGCCGGTATAGTCGATTAATTTCTTTTATCTTTCTTAAATTTATAACCTGCCTTCCCTCTAGCGAGCTCAAAGTAATGTTCATAGATCTCTGCCTTCTCCCCAATTTGTCCTCATAACAACCCTGTAAAAGGTAGAACAAGCGGAAAGGGGATGAGGATCAAACCTGACCTCACTAGGGAAATACATACTCTATATACTTGGCACATTTCATTCCAGCAATGGGTTTTCCTGAGCAATACCCAGAATCCCAGACCATTGGCCAAGATGACTGACGTTTCTGGGAGCTGAAGTCCAAAACACCTGGAAGGCCAGAGTTTGGGAACCGCTGGTGTAGATGCACCATTGGACTACCTTGAAATTTGTTTCTTGTACTGGAGTCAGGTTGCGTTGTATGGAGTTTATCACACAAAGGAGATCAGGAGTTTATCCCGTGAATATCCCAGAAAAATCGTGTCATTATGCGCAACAATTTCACATGACGTTGCACAAAACCTGCCATTGAAGTGGTCACAAAGAAGCATTAATGCACATCTTTTTACTTTCAGCAACAATGCATTTCCAAGATCACTATTTCCACAATTGCATGTAATAATCATTTGTGCAATTGCTCTCCATCTCCTCTTTGTTTGTGGAATGCTTTAAATGCACTTTAATCTCTCTTTAGTTTATATTTTTTTAAAAAAATATTTTATTATTAATACATAACTATACAGATTTATAACGTCAGCTTTAACATTTTCCACATTGTATTCATTCCATTAGCCATCCCTGGAAAATTACCATATGTGAAGAAGGAAAAAAAAGATAACTCCAGCTTAACTACTCCTAAGTTTCTTCTACTACATCTGGTTTCATAGAACATTTGTTTTAGCTCAGTATATTCAACTTCTGCTTTTCTATCTTTTCACAGTCTCAACATTTTGAAATCTATTAAACACAGCTCTTTATAGTAATGCTTCCATTATATACTTATTTATCTAAACTTCTCATTTCTTCTTACGCAGTTCTACAATCGGATTCCATTCTCTTTCAATAAAGTTCAAATCTTTATTATTGAATCTAGCTGTTAATTTGTCCGTCTCACACTTTTCAATTAATTTCATTAACCATTCGTCTATCGGTGGTACTTTTCCAGATTCCCAGTGATTTGCCCAATATAATATCCTGGCTGATGTTACTGTATGTAATGCTACTCTCCAGTGTTCTTTCTCATTCTTTCCCGGTATGGTTTGCCATATTTAACAAGTACGGTTCAGGTGTCATTCTGAAGTTAATACGGAATATTCTTCTTATTGTCATACGTAATCTCTCGTTAATGTCGAAATCAGTGGTAAAGCCCTACGTTTGGAGAATTGCCCATCTCTATTGGGCTACTTGCCGGAGATGTTCTTGGCTTCCTAATTTGATTTTTCCTCTTCTCTGTTTCTGTCCTCCCTGGACTGCTCAACAAGCCTGCCTCCGAATCCGGATGAATTTGATAATGGCGGCTGTCAGCTTTTCCCCTTTCAACTTCCTTTCTCATTTATAGCTGGAAAAAACAACAAGGATCTCTGAGACACTTAATTCAAATTCTCCGTTAGAAACATCGGCATGTTTTGAACATGTCCAATTAAGCGTTTGATCGGAGATCCAGAGCCGGTCGAGTTAAATATAGGCTATCGAAACAATTTCTGGAAAGGACAGATGAAAAATGCCAGTTCCATCTGCGGTGGAGTTGCTACCCGTGTCTCCAGCTTATTAGTCCGAAAAGACTTTTGGAGAGGGGTGAAAAACAGCTGATTTTCTTCCCTTGAAATTGGAAGCAACTTTTCAGCTTTTTTTCGTGGGCTTCCTCTTGAGCTGTCTGTTTTCTTGACTCTTGGTTGTTGGCTTCTCGGCTGCAATTATTTTAGTATTCTCCAGGTTGGTTGAGTGTTTGCTTTTGTGTAGTGGTGCTTACTAATCCTATTGATTTTTTGGCACTCTGTTGTTGCATTGGGTTTTTAATATGTCACCCACCTTGCAGGGGCTTAAGTAGTCCTTACAACCGGGGACTAAAATAAGATCTGAGCAAAGTAAAAGTAAAATAAGTGGTCTGGAGGAATGACAAGACCCAGCACTTTTCAGGCATATGTGCTAAGGATATAATTCTTTGCCAATTGTGTTCTCAATGGGACTTATTTTGCACAAGATTCATGTATGGTATTATTGAACAGAAAACAGCACGTTCAGTACAGGGAACAGCATTTGCTGCACAAAAACAATGTGTCTGTTCTGTTTTGCAGTATATACTTTTTATTTTCTGCATAGAAAATACAACATTCTGTGCAAAACAACCATGTGCACGTTTTGTATAAAAGGAGTTCTGACATGGGAAGATTCTTATCCATCCAGGATTTTTCTTATCCGGGTTTTCTGATACACAAGAAATCTTTTTTGGCCATTTTAGAATATTTTTAAGCATTCTTTCCATTCCTTAGCCTATGCTCAGTCATTGCGATTGATGTGTGTTTGCATGGCAGGGACAGAAGATAAATATTGGAACCTAGTTGAAAATGGTTGGAAAATATATATTTTTTCAAGGTCATGAAATCCTGGAGTAAACAATCCTGGACTGATGAGAATTTTTGCAGTTCAGGACTTAATTCCGTTTTTTAAAAATTGCATGTGGATTTGTTTACGCTCTTACAGCAGCATTTTCTGAACAGTAATATCTTCTGTGCAGAAAAACACATCTTGTTTCTTACACAGAAAATGTTGTAATTGGGGGCTACTTCTGTGCAAAATGTGGTTGATTTGCACAGAAAACAGTATTTTCTGCACAGCAAGCAGCCTTTCCTGTGCAGAAGATAATATTTATGGGCAGTAGTCTTATTTTTCTCTGCAGGAGAATTGCAGATAGTCCCAGCCCCATGCATCTGAGAAAGTAGACTCAGATCTACAAAAGCCCATGCTTCCAGCTTCTTTCTTTCAGTTAGTCTCAAAGGTGTTGCTAGATTTCTCTACTTATTATCATTGCATCTAAATGCGTCTGAGAAAGGAGACTCAAGTCTACGAAAGCTCACGCTTCCGGCTTCTTTCTTTTACTTAGTCTCAAAGGTGCTACAAGATCCCTTGGCATATTGATTCGCCCAAACGCCGAATGTTTTTGGGGTGATTGAAGCTTTCCGTGTGGCTGAATGTATTTGGGGAAAATGGATCCAATTTTGTGCCTCAGCAAAGGTACCAAGCATATATTGGGGATTGGTGCTGTCCAAGGTGCTGCTACTGTTTTGTGGATAGGGGCTGGCCGCTTCCGAGGTGCCGAATCTATTTTGGGGATAGAAGCTCTTCAAAGTGTTGAACATTTGTTGGGGATAAGGGATACCCAAAGTAAAGAGTCAATTTTGGGGGGTGATGGTGACGTTTTAGCATCTTGGATAGCTTTCTGTTTAGTTCAGGCTAGAACCAGGAGGATATTTACACTTGCATTGGACACATTTGCTGGCTCTAGAAGTAAAGGGGGAAAGTGCTCAGATTAAGGTTATATGCCTAATTCCCATCCCAGTATTTATAAAAGGCAGGTTACCTTCCTGGACTGTGATAGAGGTAAAAGCCATCCATCCCAAATGTCCCTGTGGGCTTGAAAGGGAGGTACTTTATCTGTCCTTTGTGTTTGATGCATACTGTGCATAAAGGTGACTAGCAAGCAAACGTCAGGTCAAGTAGTGAGATCATCATCATCATCATCATCAATTTATTTGTATCTGCTTTCCCCCCAGAATTGGGACCCAGAGCAGCTCACACCATTAAGAATACAATTTAAAAATGTAGAAAAGTGCTCTCTGACAAAAGCCACATCTCCGCACTCTCTCCGTCTTTATCCTCCCATAGTTGTGAATCTGATTCATTCATAATAGTGCCCATCTCTGTGTATTCCTTTTGAGGTGAAGGCTTTCTAGTTCCTCTCTTTTAATGATGATGATGATGATGATCGTTTCCCACCCATCCCAACCACTGTGCCCGATCCTTTTTTGCACTGGATTTGTGATATTCATCCCAAGACTTTGGTCTGTGGGGCAGGATCTCAGGCTCACTTCTCCCCATAGACTGATGGAGGATGGCCTTCCGAAATCTTGACCTGAATTGCGTGAGTGGTTTTTTTGTGTCACGATGAAACAGCGAATGCTTTCTGGAGAGGCAGATAATGACAGACAGGTAATGCTTTTCAAGATGAGTAAAGTTTTGTCTTTGTGCTTTTTGAAGCAGACTTCAGACGATGCTGCCTACAGCTGGAGCTCAGCACTTGAGGGTGAAAGAAAACCCCATTCATGCCTTTCTTCTCTTCTGTGTTTGTGGCTCCTGGTTCTCTCGCTGGCTTTGTAATAGTTGGCAATGCAAGGAAAGCATTCTGGCAATAGGAAGAGAAGGCGAAAGGCAGTGTTCCTGGGATAGGAAAGTGCCTTTAAGGCCAAATGGAGAGCCTTTCCATTGGGACTGCACCTCTTATGGCCCTTCTGCATGCAAAACCCATGCTTTGGCATTGCCTGCCTCCAAATCCTATTATGTGGTGTGTTGCCGGTGTGGAGTTGCGGTTTGTGTGTTGGACTATGACTCTGGAGACCAGGGTTCAAATCCCCACTGAGCCATGAAACCCACTGGGTGACCTTGGGCAAGTCACACTCTCTCAGCCTCAGAGGATGGCCGTGGCAAACCCAAGAAAAGCTCGGGATAGGTTCGCCGTGAGTCAGAAATGACTTGAAGGCACAACATCTTCCACTGACTTATTGCCGGTGTTACGTTGCTTGAAGTATTGGACTGTGACCTTGTAAAGCCAGGGCTTTGGAACAGTGAGGTTGTTTGGAATGACATTTCCCAGAATCCCACAGCAAGGGAAGCCGGGGCATTCTGAGAGCTCTGTTCCTAAATGTAGCCTCTCCGTTCTCTGATAATAGTAAATCAGAGCCCAAGTAGAGGCACCGTGGGACCATTTGGCTTCGTCTTTGGCTGCTCTCTTGAGAATGTGTAGATCACCCATTGGGATAATGCAACCTTTAATAATTTAGATTTATAGCTCCTCCGCCGTTGCTCCTTTGCCATTCTAGCTGTTCTGCTAGCCATGTTTATCGCAGCATCCTACGTCTCCAAAAGAGGATCTCTGAGATCGGTTTCCCTCCCGCTCCATCCATAATAACCAGCGGCTGATTAACTTGCAAAGCGCATAGGTATTCCAAACCCAGCGCTGCGCCACTCCAGATAATGCGCCGTTTCCAAATTGCATTTTTTAAAAAAGAGGCTGTTTATATTCACACCTTGGAGGCGGATTGGGATGAAGGAGCCAGAGGCGAGGAAGATGCTCCAGTTCCCCGCAGGAGGGACATTTTTAGCCTCTCAGACTTTGCTGAAGGCTAAACATGTTTTTTTTCGGGAGAGCAAACTGCAAACAGTAACAGTGGAAGAAAGCATGCGGTCCTTCCCATCGTTGGGGTGCAGTTGCAAAAATGACACTGTGCGGATGCAAAACTGCAAAGGACGGGGAGATGCTGTGTCAGGCCGGCTCTAATTTTGGGCAAAGTGAGAGCACTGTTTCTCTCGACTCTTTCAAACGGGAGGAATTTCTCCCAATTCCGAATGGAGCCAATGCGGATTCATGTAAATTCGCTTGTTTAGCGAATTTACCTGAACCCCTGCTCCGTTCGGAAGGCATTCAGAATTACTTCCCATTACCCGAAAATAACCCCCCCTTGCCCGAAATCGCGTGAGAAGCTTAAATTCGCAATAACGTGAAACCCATGATTGCATTTGGAGTGACTTCCCTTTTGCCCGAATTTGCGTGAGAAGAATTAATTCGCAATAAGGTGAAACCCCAGGATTGCGTTTGGATTGCCCTTGGATTATACTTCCAATTTCCCACCTCTGAAAGAGTCCTCTGTCTTGCTTCTGAAAAGGCCATTGAATTAAGGTGGATTCCTTTCTGAAAAGTCTCCCTTTCCTTGTATTAGATTACATTCTTATCTTTGCAGCTCTCTTGCATCTCCAGCTACCAAAACAAGTATCATTTGGGGGAGACGCAGAACGCGGTCTTTTCTGTGGTTGCACCCCAAATATGAAATCCCTTCACTATGATTTAATTTGCACTGCAAAACAACAACAACAACAACAACAACAACAACATATTTTTATCCTGCCTCTCCGCAGGATCGAGGCCGCTTACATAGAGAAAAACCTATAACATAATAACTTAACATAGGACCTTATCAGATGGGAGGCATTTCTCTTTATTGCGAATGGAGCCAATTGGAGTCAATTCGAATTCATGTGAATTCGCTAGTTTAGCGAAATTATGTGAATTCCTAATGCGTTCGGCATGCATTCAGAATGACTTCCCATTACCCGAAAATGACCCCTCATTGCCCAAAATTGCATGAGATGCTTTAATTCGCATTAACGTAAAACCCATGATTGCGTTCGGAATGACTTCCCTTTTGCCTGAAATTGCATGAGGGGCTTTAATTCACAATAACGTGAAGCCCTATGATTGCGTTCGGATTGCCATTAGATTATATTTCCAATTTCCAATGTCTGATAAGGTCCATAATAACATTCAAATACTCTTCATCCCAACAAAGCCACATAATTATAACATATCATTAACTAATAAATACAACAACATCATTAGAATCATTAAAATCATTGGGATCACAGTTTTTCATTGCAGTTTGACACCGCTTTAAGCTGCCATGGCTCCATCCTGTGGAATCCTGGGATTTGTAGTTTGTTGCGGCAGCAGAGCTCCCTGGCAGATATCTTGCAAAACTACAATTCCATTGCATTGCGGCATGGCAGCTAAAGCGGTGTCAAACTGCATTAATTTTGCAATGCAGATTAGATCAAGGAAGGTTAGCCTGTATGGCCCCATCTAAGATGGCCTTTCGATGGGACGTCAAAGTGTGTTTGCTTAGCCTTGGGTTTAGTGGTCTTTAATGTGAGGTTGGAGATTCAAACGCTGCTCTTCTTGGCTTCGATGCTGTGTTTAAACTCATTTTGAAGCTCTTATCATGGTGGCATGGAAACATTTTGCTCTGATTCATCACCAGGGATTCTCTTATCTTTTTACTTTTATCTTTTACCTTTGCCTTAATTCTCTTTTCCCCCAAGCAAGTAGGACTTATTCCACAAGAAATTCTAGGCCGATTGTCTAGTTTTGACCATTGCAACTTATTCTTTTTTAAAAAGGAGAAGCTTACACCTCAATATTCTCCTCCTACCTGACCTCAAAAAAGCATTTTTTTCTCTCCATCAAAAGAAAGGCTTTGCAAACGTGGGTGTAATCCTCTCTCCGGGAGCATTTCTCTCTTGCAAGGCTTTCCAGGCATTGAGCCATCACTTTCTGCTCTTACAATCCAAGATTGCTTGATAAAAACTTTGTATTTTTTCCCCTTTTACACAGAGATAGAACTCCCTTATAGGTGCATCAGGGGCGAAAAAGTACTTTCAATAACATTACAGTTACTGAACTGTAACAGTACAAAGTCTTGTTATATTCACCCCTTTCCTCCATGCCTTTTGTATACCTGGATATGTATGGGTCTGTGCCTGCAATGATCCCTCCACATTTGCTTGGGATAATAATAATAATAATATAATAATAATGTTTATTTATATTTCCTGCCTCTCCCTACAGATCGAGGCAGGATTACGGCATAAATAAAACTGCAAAGTGCAGTAAAATACAGCATAAATAAAATTTAAACGCAATACAATAATCCCTAGCCCTCCCACCATCAAATTAAAAGTTTGACAATTAAAATAATCACACCAATAGTTAGGATCCCCATGAATGTGGAAAAACTACTAATACTACTACTACTTATAATAATAATGACTATTCTTTTTACCTAAGAGAAAAGTTCTCTAGGAATCTCCAGGTCCTTCAGTGCAACTCTATGCATCTGCCAAAGTTGATGTTAGTTGATGGAGGACCTACAAATGCCTAGAGAAGGGGTTTCTCTAGGAACTTCGAGGTCCTCCATCACAACTCTATGGTCGACTTCTAGCAGAGTTGCGCAGGAGGATGTAGAGATTCCTAGAGAGAAGATATTAATCCAAACTGCAAATAATCAAATCCGCCAAAGTCAAAGCTGCAAATGTGGAACACAAGCCATATCTTTGCTTTAGCCACATTGTATTGGGAGGACGGGGAGGGAAGGCTGGACAAACGCAAACTTTTGGTGCTGGGCTGCAACAGTATGAACTGAATAAATCTTTATTGAATAAGCCTCCAGACGGTTTCAAAGAATGCAAGATAAAAGGGGGGAAAAATACATAGTTAAAACTTGCATAAAAGAAATGTCTGTGTAAAAACCAAACATAATTAAAACTTACCTAAAAAGAAATCTCTATAAAAAAAAGCATACAAAGTTAGACATTACATAAAAAGAAATCTCTCTAAAATTTAAAACATTTGGCTCTGATTAGACTGTTCTTATAATTTGCACAATAATCTATCTGGGGTCCTTTTCTTCTTCTTGCTTCCATAAAATTGCTGCTTTCACTGCAAACAAGGCAACCCTAAGGACCTTTTCAGACGTCGGAAATTGGAAGTATAATCCAATGGCAATCTGAATGCAATCATGGGGTTTCACGTTATTCCGAATTAAAGTATCTCACGCAATTTCGGGCAAAAGGGAAAGAACCACAACTTGGAAACATCACCCAAGGAGACCTTCTGCTGTGCTTTCTGTAACCGGACTTGTTTCTCTTGGATCGGCCTTTTTGGATCGACCCCGAATGCAATCATGGGTTTTACGTTATTGCGAATTAAAGCACCTCATGCAGTTTCGGGCAATGGGGGGTCATTTTCGGGCAATGGGAAGTCAATCTGAATGCATTCCGAATGCAATTGGAATTCACGTGAATTCGCTAAACTAGCAAATTCACGTGAATTTGAATTGGCTCTATTCGCAATAAAGAGAAATTCCTCCCATGTGAAAGAGTTAGGAAAGGCTCTATCCCTTGCAATAGCAAAGACAGCTTGCTTTCGTCATCCCTTGGTTGCAATAGTATGTCTGTCGTAAAGAATGCAATAGAGCCTGAGTTCGGAAAGATTGGGATTCTAGTCCAGTTGATACCGCAGGAGCCATGTTGATACCGTTGTTGTTGTTGTTATTATTATTATTATCATTATCATTATGTTTGCATGCCTACAACAGGCGAGGTATCCAGTAGATGCCTCCAGACTCTCTTACTGAATATAGATGAACAGCAAAACAGAGACACAAGGGGGAGAGCAGAGAATCCTGCTTCACCAGCAACCAGCTTGTAAAAAAAAAGCATGGATCTATTCATCTGGACACCAAAATGTCCACTGATGGAGCCTCCTCCTTTGGAGGTTTTTAAAGCAGAGGCTGGATGTCTGTCTTTCACAAAGAGGGCTTTGCTGGTATCTTCTTGCAAGGCAGAACGGGTTGCATTGGATGGCCCTTGGGCATCTCTTCCAGCTCTTAGGATTCTATGAAAATGGAAATCGTAAGGGAAGCATGAAAGAAAAGGTCACTGCTGGATGCCTTTTGGAAAAATGCTTTCTTACGGCCTCTAGAAGGTCCACAATTTTTTTGCACACATGTGCAAGTCTTCCTTGACCTTCCCATTTTCTTTTCACTTGTGCATATTGTTAGTTTGGCATAAAAGGTGTTGATCTGCTCTTCCGTTTTGTGGCGCAGGAACCTATCCCTATTCTTTCCATGTTAATTCTGGTCCCAAATTTTCCATGAAAGAGGTCATGCCCAGGTACATATCTGCTTTACTGACTATCCTTTTGCCTTGTATGCAGTCTTTTTAGAAAGACTTTTCCGTTGCAAACGGCATCCTCTCTCGCTCTGTCTTAACTCGCAAGTACAGAACATATTTTTTGAGTTGTTAGCAAACCATCTGAGGGCTATGAACCCTGTTTTCTGAGATGCCAGCTTGGAGATGTCACATTTCTTCTTAAGGAACAATTCTGGACATTTTCCCAGATTCTGCAGCTGGTCCTTCTCTTTGCCGCTCCGATGGAGTCAAAGGAGAGAGATGGTCAATGTGGAAGCTACCATTCACTTTTCTGTGCTTGGAAGAAAGCGCGTTTCTCTCCAGGGTTCCTCGTATTTGAGGAGTCCATTAAGCTCAGTAAAATCACACGAAGATACTGTAAACCTGTCCCCATAAGAATGATAAAGCCCCATTCTAAGCCCAAATTTCTGCGGTTTTGCTCTAAGGATCCTTCTCAAAATGGTGGCAGAAAGTGATGCAGCATCACTTCCTCAAAGATGTAGCCATGTTAGTCTGTCTGTTGAATCAGTAGTTGGCATTGTAGCAGCTTTGAGACTGACTGAAAGAAAGAAGTTGGCAGCATGGGCTTTCCTAAGGTCTACTTCCTCAGATGCATTTAGATGCAATAATAATAGTAGTAATAATAACAATTAGAGATATCTTGTAGCACCTTTGAGACTCACTTAAAAGAAGCATGGACTTTCCTAGACTTCAGTCTACTTCCTCAGATGCAGTTAGATCTAAAATGATGATGATGATGATGTAGAGAGATCTTGTAGCACCTTGGAGACTAACTGAAAGAAAGAAGTTGGCAGCATGAGCTTTCCTAGACTTAAAGTCTACTTCCTCAGATGTCTTTGGACACTTCTTGTTGCCATTTTGGGAACAACTACAGAAGAAAACTCTGCCATTTGGGTTTGCTCTTGGAGGTGCAGCCCATTGGCACACTTGGGGGTGAAAATTGGTTTCATGTCCCCATGCATTTGCCCAACGCTTGTTAAGAGGGCATCTTTGGCATCCATAGCTTTTTGTGGGTTTTTCGGGCGATGTGGACATGTTCTAGAAGAGTTTATTCCTGACGTTTTGCCACCATCTGTGGCTGGCATCTTCAGAGAAAGCTAGACCACAGGGAAGATGCTCTGAAGATGCCAGCCACAGATGGTGGTGAAACGTCAGGAATAAACTCTTCTAGAACATGGCCACATTGTCCAAAAAACCCACACACAGTCAAAAAAAAAAAAGATTAAAATAATTGGAATAATAAACCAATAATGCATTTCCTGAGCATTGGGAAACCTTGATAAGGAGAATCCTGGACAAGTGGCAAAGGAAGTCAGACAGAATCTACCTGGTTTTGGCAACTTATTTCACCAATGCCACAGCTGTGGTGCCCATGGCACAGTTATGTGGCATCTGCCAATACTAGCTTCATTACACTGATTTAGTGTGCCAAACAGGGTACTATCTAGAACCAACAACCAAATGTAAGGAAACATTGGAAAATGAGCTCTCAGCCTGCCCTGGAGTTTATACAAAGCCTTTGGAAAACCTGCAAGAAGACCACCTTGAACCATTTCCAGCCCTTGTTGTCAGCTCCATCATCATCTGGCGCCTCTGTGCATCTTGCACTTTCCTCCCTGATCGAACCTGCTGCTGTGTTTTAAAACAGCAAAACACTTCTGGATTTAAAAACGGCAACACTAATTTGGCCACACGGGCATGAAGTTGCCACGGGGGCATCGCTGGCAAATGGTATCTTAAGCGGCGTCTGCTTCGAAAGAACCAAAGGGCCCTTTCCACTTGGCATGAGCCGTGTGGAGGTGTGCGCCAGCTTATCAGCAAAGACAAGCCTGCCACAAAATAAATAAATCTTCTTTTAAAAAAAATATTATTAACACACAGATTGTCTACATATAGAAAGCATGCAACTCAATTTAAAAAATAACCCAAGATGAAACAGAAAAGAAGGAACTAACAAAATATCCCTATTAAGAAAGAAGAAAGGGAGGAAAACAGATATAATGAATTCCTTCCCCCAAACATTTGGCAATACTTGAAACTGTACTTTTAGTAACAGTATAAATCTCCTTCTCCTGCTAATGAATTGTGACTGTTAATCGAATCCACGTATTGAATCAAAACCCCGTTTTCTTTTTTTAAAATGCAATAAACAAACCCCAATATTTTTAAAAGTTAATCAGAGATTTCTCCATCATTAATTTTGGTCCAAAACACAATGCTAGGGAATTCTGGGAACTGTAGTTTTGTGAGACATTGAGCCATCTCTGTTGGAGAGCTCTGGTGCTGCAATAAACTACAGTTTCTAGTGGAGTGTTTTCTCTAGGGATCTGTAGGTCATCCGTCGCAGCTCTGTGATCAACATCTGCCAGACATTGAATTTAGGAGTTTATCAGATGATGGAAATTGGAAGTATAATCCAATGGCAATCCGAACGCAATCATGGGTTTTACGTTATTTCGTATTAAAGCATCTCACGCAATTTTGGGCAATGGGCGGTCATTTTTGGGTAATGGGAAGTCATTCTGAACACATTCTGGACACAATTAGAATTCACGTGAATTCGAATTGGTTCCAATTGGCTCCATTTGAAATAAAGAGAAATTCCTCCCGTGTGATAAACTCCATAGAATTGCACTGGAGAAGTTACAAATGCCTAGTAGAGTATTCTCTCTAGAAACCTCTAGGTCCTCCAGTGCGGCCTTTGGTTAAAGTTGACCACAGAGTTGCACTGGAGGACCTAGATAATCCTAGAGAGAACATATTAATCCGTGAATAACTAAATCCGCAAAAGTCAAAGCCACAAAAGTGGAGGGATGTGTGTATTTGGGAATATTCGATTGTGTCAAGACGATGACTGGCCCAAGTTCATCTGGTGGTTGTCCATGGCTGAGCAGGGATTTGAACCCAGAGCTCTTAGGGTTGCAGTCCAATGCTCAAACCGCTACACCACATTTTCTCCTTTGCATGTTCTAAGTTCAGGGCCGGGACTCTCTTGCGCAGAGAAAGGTGTGGCACAATCTCCTGCAGATGTGCCAGATGTGGCACAGTGAATCTCCTGCAGATGTGCCAGATGTGGCACAACAAATCTCCTGCAGATGTGCCAGATGTGGCACAGTGAATCTCCTGCAGAAGTGCCAGATGTGGCACAGTGAATCTCCTGCAGATGTGCCAGATGTGGCACAGTGAATCTCCTGCAGAAGTGCCAGATGTGGCACAGTGAATCTCCCGCAACTTGCTTGCATTTTCAGCCACTACTCTTCCTTTAGCCCTTCTGTGTGTATATACATGGAAGAAGCCTCCTGCATCTGTATTCCCAGTGCTCCCATTAATGGACCCCAGTATAGCCCGCTTGCGCACCTGCTTGCTCACCCTGGTGCCTTTCTAATGGCTGCATTGGGCTATCTCTGTGCCGCGCCATGTGCCAGGCTCACTTTGGGGCTGTGCCCACTCAGCTAATGAGCATTAACGCTGGGGAATGGCGCTGGCTTCTCCTGCGGCCATGGATGATAAATCATCTGGCCAGAGCCACTCTGCGGTGGAGGCAATTCCGCTCAGCACCCAACCTCCGCTCTGTGCAACCGAACAGAAAAAATAAAATAAAATATACCCTTTGCTGCCACCGACTGAGACTGGACAATCTGTGCCTTACAGATAAAATGCCTACGTTTTGGTGGAAACCTGAAATCATCTCCCTTGCTCTGCCCTGCAATTCTCCCCCACTATAAATTTTGAAGCAAACGCTGTCCCCTGATGCAGTGGAATAAACCGAACCTGCCTGAGATGAATCCAGCTCAGACTGTGGCTGCAATTGTTGGAAATGCTTTTAAGGAGGATCTCCATTGAGGATGGAGCGAGCTGCTTTTCTGCTGCTCCAGAGAATAGGACCCAGAACAATGGATGCAAGTGAGAGGAAAAGAGATTCAACCAAAATAGTGAAGGGCCTGGAAACCGTGCCTTAGGAGGAAAGACTTAAGGAGCTGGGGATGTTAAGCCTGGAGAAGAGAAGGTTGAGAGGTGATAAGATGGCAATGTTTAAATATTTGAAGGGGTTTCGGATTGAGGAGGGAGCGAGCTTGTTTTCTGCTGCTCCAGAGAATAGGAAACAGAGCAATGGATGCAAACTACAGAAAAAGAGATTCCATCTAAACATTAGGAGGAGAAACTTCCTGATAATAAGAGCTTTTCAACATTGAATACGCTCCTCCAGATTGTGGTGGAGTCTCCTTCTTTGGGGGCCTTTAAACAGAGGCTGGATGGCCATCTCCTGCCGGTGCTTTGATTGTGAATTCCTGCATGGTAGAATGGGGTTGGACTGGATGGCCCTTTTTGGGGTCTCTTCCAACTCTAATTCTATGAAATGATATTTCCATCTACCTTCAGGCCAAGTGAGGTCTCTTGAGGAACCCTTTAAGAAGGAGTGTTAAAATTTGGCAGGTCCCGGAGCCACATCTATGCCCTAAGACCCTCCAGTAGCTCCATAGACTAGCAAAAATAAAACAATATAAGTGCTGCAAGTCACTTTCTGCAAGATGGATTCCGCAAGATGGATCCATGACAGTTAAAGCGGTAGCAAACTGCATTATTTCTACAGTGTAGATACCTCCTAAGGCAATACAAGAACATTTTTGTTGGATCAGGCCATGTGAAGCAATGTCAATTTCATTTGCAATAATAGTTTCAAACATCGGTGCGAGTAGATCACTGCTAGAAAGACTTGTACCATGTTACACAGCTCTTTGGAGATGTATCACCCAGGTCAGAAATTGCATCTTTCTCTATCCTACAATGTGGGAACCCTCACTTTTGGATTGAGAGGTCAATGCAAACCCAGGTTTTCCCCCCAAGTAGGTAGCGCTTTAGGGCAAGCAACTATAACTCAGTGCAGTGCGTCTTGTATTAACCACTTTTTAGCCTTTTCCCCAAACACTTGTTCAGCCAAATGATTTCTTAAGATTCATCGTCTGGCAGGTGGTATAATTTTAGCACCCTATATGAGCGCATTTTTTAAGTCGGCACACAAACATCCAACTGCAAAGGCTCAACGGAGGCAAGTTTACCTTCAGGTTGATAATGCCATAAAACCGCAGTTCCAGCAGAATCAGACACTGCAGCGGTTCTTATTGATTATTAGATCGAAGCCTTTCCATTAATAGTTCCCCTTACTTCTTCCCCCATCACAAATCCTATCATTCCCATTTCATCGATTAAATTGAGATCCTCCTCCCATCACTGCGCATTGTGCAGAGCTTTGCGCTTTGTTGTTGTGCGCCTTTCTGACCTATGGCATTCCTAAGGCTATCATGGAGTTTCTTGGCAGAATTTCTTCAGATGGAGGTTACTTATGCTTTCCTCGGAGGCTGAGAGAGTGTGGCTCGCCCAAGTTGTGCACGCATAACTTCACATTTGCTCTCTTGGACGTCATCCATAGGATTCTGGCCACCCTCGATTGCAACCCAAACAATATCCGCAGCTGAGTTTTATTCTCTTGTTGCAGGAAAATGTAAATTAGCTCTTCCTTGAGTAAACAGCGGCTATTTTTTCCCAGCCTGTGCAAGCCGACGAAGGGGTTCATTTCAATTACGTCGGACACGATGCCACCGCCGCCGCATTAAAATGCAATTTTGCTATAGGCAAATTTCTTCCAAATGATGCGTAATAGCCACTTGGAAAGATGAAGCTGGATAAAGGAAGCTTTTGAAGAGGGTGATTTCTGTTTTAGAAAAAATCTGTTTGGTCTTCTGAGATTCCTGCCTGACACAGGAGGCCATTCCCTGAGCAAAGGGATGGAAAAAGAGGATTGTGGCATCCTCTGTCTGTGTATGTGTGTTTGTGTGTCTCTTCTCTGCTCCTCTCCCTTGAAAACCGCTATTTTCCATTTTTAGCTTGTCCCTCTCTAGAGCTGGGCCAGAGCACCAACATATTTGAAACCTGTCAGCGATGGAAAAGCAACAGACAGAGAAATCGTTGTGTTTTTTTTCTGGTTGTGAATTAAAATTGCATTTTTATTTTATTTCATTTTTTGCAATCAATTGGAGCTCAGAAGCGCCATCCCAGGTGGCTCAGAAGTGGATCTGAACTCCCCCCCCCCCTTTTTCTCTCCTGGATAAATAAATGTGCAAAAATAGCCTTCGTAATCTCTCCGATAATGTTTATTCATATCGATGATGAGTAAGAGTCCAAGGCTGCATTTGGACTGCAAAAATAATGCAGTGTGATGCTCTGCCATGGCTCAATGCTATGGCATCCTGGGATTTGTAGTTGTGGCACCCAGGGCTCCTTTGACAGAGAGGGTTAAATCTAACTCAGAGCTACACATCCCAGAATTCCATAGCATTGAGCCATGGTAGTTTAAGTGGTGTCAAACTGCATTAATTCTGCAGTGGAGAGGAGTAGGACAGTGCAAAGTTGCGCAAGAGGGAAGGCAACAATTTTTCACAGAGTCCCTCCACCTCCAGGATCATTTTGCTCGGGCAAGAGAATGAGAGAGACAGAGATATTTTGGGACAGATTATCGAAGAAGTGATGGCGTCGAGTAATATGCAAGTATACCTCAGTTAATAAAATAGGTGCATTACTGGGCATCAGTTGCTGGACAAAAACATGGTATCAGAGGCAGAAATAAATATGGAAACAATCCAGAGAGGTTCACCCCCTGCGAACACAAGAAAAAAGACCTATATAACATATTTTTTTTGGGGGGGGGGGGACAGACAGGATGGATAGATAGATAGATAGATGGATCAATGGATGGATGGATCAGTGGATGGATGGATGGATGGATGGACCAATGGATGGATGGATGGGTCAATGGATGGATCAATGGGTGAATGGATGGATCAATAGATGGATGAATCGATAGATGGATATGCACAATATGCATATCAGAAATGAAACAACCAGGTCAAGTTGTTTCATAAATAAACATCATCATCATCATCATCATCATCATCATCATCATCATTATTATTGGCTTGGGATTTGTTCCCTGGGAGGGCAATTGGCAAATAGAGGATTCTTGTGGAACTATTTTTAAAATAAACATTCAGGTTGCCACTGTTTGTTGGTTCGTTCTTGCCATTAATTGTCGTCACGTTGACTTCAGTCAATGGCAACCCTATGAATGAGAGACCTCCCCAAGTTACTCTGCAATTTTGGGGCCTTCCAAATTGGCTTCCTTGTAATGTCTTCCTATTTTCTCCTTGCCTTCCACCTTGTTGTGTGCCTTCAAGTCATTTCCAATTGACGGCTGCCCTAAGGTGACCCTGTCATGGGGTTTTCATTGCAAGATTTGTCCAGAGGTGTGCCATTGCTTTCCTCTGAGGCTGAGAGAGTGTGACTTGCCCAAGTGAGTTTCACGGCTGAGCTGGGACTCGAACCCTGGTCTCCAGGGTCATAGTCCAGCACTCAAACCACTACGCCATGCTACTTCCACCTTACTGTATCATAATTTCTAGCGAGTAATGTCATCTCATGATATATCCAAAGCACAACAGCCTCAGCTTAGACTTTAGGCTTCATATGCTTTTGGAGCCATTTATTGGGCTTTTTTGGGAGTCCGTGGCACCTGCAAAACTCTTCTCCAGAACCACATTTCAAATACATTGATCTTGTTCCAATCCACTTTCTTCACCGTCCAGGTTTCGCAACCAAACATAGAAATCAGAAATGTCATGACTTTGGTATCCAGTGACTTTTTTTCTTATCACCCATTAGTATTCTGAGCGCTTTCCTCTGGGCTTGGTTACACTTAGCTGCGCTAAAATGCATTTAGTGCACAGCCATCTGTTTAATAGCCGGACTAGATGGGGTTCAAAAAGGAAATTTTGATAGATGGGGGGGAAACCCGTCAGCAAATGATTTTGGAGAGTCGCTGTAAATTATTAATTTGGACTCCTTTTTCATCAAGCAGCCTCATGTTCATCTGTCACTCTTGGCCTCATTGCCGCTGTCGGGAGTTTTGTTTAAATATTGCATCTGTGTGATTAATTGCTGGCATATTTCGAGTTACTTTGCAACTAACTCTCAGGGCTTTCGAGGGAAGTTGTCAGTTACTAGCCGGGATGGCTATGTTGTTGAAAAGACACAAGTTGACAGCAGATGTAAGGTGTGTGAGAGAAGTAAGTAGAGTCAAATTGAACACTGCTATCTATCTATCTATCTATCTATCTGTCTCTATCTATCTATCTGCATCCATCCATCCATCCTGTCTGTCCCATCTATCTGTCTATCAATCTCTCTCTCTCTTTATCCATCCATCCTGTCTGTCTGTTCTATCTATCCTATCTATCTGTCCTGTCTGTCTGTTCATCCGTCCTATCTGTCCTATCTATCCTGTCTGTCTATCCATCTAACCTGTCTCTATGTCCTAACTATTTATTCTATCTATCTATCTATCTATCTATCTATCATCTATCCACCCATCCAGTCTATCTTTTCAATCTATCTAATCTATTGGTCTGTCTATCCTATATCTCTATCTATCTCCATCTCTATCCTGTCTGTCTATCCTATCTTATCTATCTATCTATCATCTATCTATCTATCTATCTATCTATCTATCTATCTAATCTATCCATCCGAGCTATCTATCGGTCTGTCTATCCTATATCTATATCTCTGTCTGTCTATCTATCTATCTATCTATCTATCCAACCATCCATCCTGTCTGTCTGTCCATTCGTCCTATCTATCCTGTCTGTCTAGCCATCTAACCTGTCTGTCTGTCCTATCTATCCTATCTATCTATCTATCTATCCACCCATCCACCCATCCGATCTATCTTTCCAATCTATCTAATCTATCGGTCTGTCTATCTTATCTATCTATCTATCTATCTATCTAGCTGTCTATCTATCTCCATCCATACTGTCTGTCTTTCTGCCTGTCTGTCCGTCCTATCTATCCTATCCTATCCATCTCTCCATCCTATCCTATCTGTCTCTCCATCCGATCTATCCTCTATCCTTTTAACCCTGGCGTTTTGTGGAATCACACCCAAGGCTTCTTATTTTGCTCATGAATCGCAAAGCTAACCAAAGGATTTATAAGCGCAGTCTGATCAATTGCTGAACAGTTGCAAAGACCCATTGCCGGACCATTTCTCGGGTGCAACATGGAAGGCAGATAGCAGATAGTCTCTGAGTAGCTTCCTTTCCCCGTCTCCCTGTTATGGCTGTGGTTACTCAGGCCCTGATGGTCCCTATTTTTCTCCTTAATTACCACTAATTAGTCGCTTTTAGCATCTCTGGTGATGATGATCACTGCAGGAAAGATTACAAAGTGGCTTCGGAGTCGTGCGTCGTAATTCTGCTCTCATTAGACGCCGAGAGCATCTGACAATATTGACCCTCCTCGCGACACAAAGTTAATACGGACCGCAGGCGTGTTGACTTTATTTTCCAAGGAGAGGGAGGGAGCAGCCATCTTTTCACATTTTCTAATCCGCTGGGTTCATATTTGCAGGGCTTGCCTTGCCGAGAACGTTTCGGTGGGAGAGTTAACGGAGAATTAAAACCGAGAACGCGTTTTGCCCTGTAGGACAAAATGGCAATTTTATTCTTCATTCCCACTGACATTTAAGCCGGTTTGGGATTCGCCTTCGCTCTGTGTTGGTAAAGCGATTCCAAAAGGTCCATCGTTCCCGCTACGAAAGCGGATCTTTTCTGCAATCGCTTCTTTTTGGGGCATGACTAGTTTGCGCCGCTTCAAAATGCATGTCCATCATCTGTCCATCATCAGTGACGTAAGTGGCAGCCCAGCTTGGGAACTAAATAGATTTTTTTAAATTAAATTGATCGAAAAATCAATTAATTGGTTTTGCAACTACTTGCCTTTGCTCCAGAATCGATTCTTTCCAAAAGTACCGCCAAAGAACTAGTGTCAGGAAAGAGCGGGGTTTCTTTGCATTTGCCTTCCTTCATGGCAATTGAAACCAATCACAGTAGGATCAGTTTCAAATGGGAACGATGGTCATATAACTGATCATCACTTTGCTTTAAATCATAGTGGGAACGAGCCCTAAATAGGGTTGCCAGACTTCAGGGCCTGGGCGTCTCCCAATTTGGGGGGTCATCTTCAGTCAAGACAGAAGAGTGAAAATTCCCTAGGCTTTGGGCCAGAGGACAAGGTCTGGGTTCAAGTCCCCAGCTCTCCTAGTAGATCAGCAGCATCCTACAATGCCCAAGTGTTCATTGATGTCTAGCTCCAACTTGCAAAAACTCTCCAGAGGGTCAATGTTACTAGGACAGGATAGGATTATTGTATGCCTTCAGGTCGTTTCCAAACTATGGCAACCCTATCAGTGGGTTTTATGGGGCTGAGAGTATGTGACTCACCGAAGGTCACCCAATGGGCTCCCATGGCTGAGCAATTCTGTGGTCAGTGTGAAGTCGAAGGCTTTAATGGCCGGCATCCATAGTGTTTTGTGGGTTTTCTTGGGCTCAGTGGCCATGTCCTAGAAGGGTTTATTCCTGATGTTTCTCCAGCATCTATGGCTGGCATCTTCAGAGAATGCTGGCATGGAAGAGAGTGGGGTATAGATATGTATATATACGGATATACACACATTAAGATGGAAATCACTCCTCCCAACTCAGGGTCACACATTATATATATATATATATATATATATCCCACTCACTTCCATGCCATAATAATAAATTTATTTACTCCACTCACTTCCATGCCATCATCATCATCATCATCATCATCATCATATATCCCAGTCACTTCCATGCCAGCATAATAATAATAATAATAATAATAATAATAATAAAATTTCCCCCACTCAATTCCATGCCAGCATAATAATAATAATAATAATAATTTATATACCACACTCACTTCCATGCCAGCATTCTCTGAAGATGCCAGCCACAGTTGCAGGCGAAATGTCAGGAATAAACTCTTCTAGAACATGGACACATAGTCTGCAAAAACCAAGAAAAACTAATTCTGGGGTCACCTTCCAGCAGATATTGACCACGGAGCTCAGCTGGAGGACCTAGAGACTCGTAGACGGGTCTTCCCTCATGTGAAACAAAAACCTGAATTACTTTTATTTGCAGCTTTTCCATTTTCCCTACACCCGTAACCATTATTATTATTAGTAGTAGTAGTATTATTTGCAGAGCCACCAAAGAATGCCGCATTAGCCGGTGCAACGAGCCTTGCTCGGTTCCATTTCCTCTTCCATTCAGTTTTGCAAAAAACAACAACAACAACACAACAAAAAAACTGGCAGCAGCTGAAACTGGTGAGATGTTTGAAGGAGTTATAAATATTCTGAATACGCTTCTGGCATTTTGGAGCTGACATTCTTAATCGCTGGTTGTTCATTCAAGTGTACCGTTAGATACTGAATGGGGCTTATTATCATATTAATGCGGGAAAATATATGTGGGCAATTATGCACTCCTTCATTCAGGGAAGGGTAACTTTTCCATCGCCGAAGGGTTAGGAAAGGCTGCGTTCCTCTCAAAAGGGGGAGTGGGACCCAATGCAGTCCTTAGAAGCTTTTGGACTACAACTCCCAGCAATCCTAGGCAATTGTGAAGAATGCTGGGCATTGCAGTCCGACATCTGACAGTTTGCATGAGTTGCAATGAGTTGGTTTGGCAAAGAAAAGAATTAAATGCAATGGGATGGGGCTTTATTGATTGTGTTTCTGTGCCTTCTGCAAAGGGGTGTTGTTCGACTTGATCAGCCATTTCCAAACGTTGGTCCTCCAGATGTTTAGGACTGTTGTTCCCAGAATCCCCGGCTGTTGGCCGAGCTGGCTGGGGCTTCTGGGAGTTGAAGTCCGAAACACCTGGATCCGCTGGCCTGGCTCTTGGTATCTTTCCGTTGTTGGCCTGCGAGAAGAAAGCAAAAAGCCAGGTGTGTCTTAGGACTATGGATGTAAATCTTTATTAAATTTCTTCTTGAAGAAAGAAGCAACGGGAAATGTTAGCAACTGGACTGCAATGAGTAATTTTAGCAATTTTTCTTCTCGCCGCAAAAAAACGGTCTTCAAAAACACACCATTTCTGAAGGTTGGTTGCAATTTGAGCCTTACTTGGCGCAAAGTGTGTGCATTTTTGTTGCATGGAAAACAGCATGTTAATAATATTGCTTAATTTTTGCACGGAAAATCCAGTTGTGTGAAAAGAGTTTTCAATGCAAACCAGCCGTGTGTGAATTTGACGCAGAAGAAGCAGTTCCCAATTGCAGCACTTTCTGCAAGAAAAACCAGAATTTTCTGCTCAGTGGAATATTTTTTTCCTATGTAGAAAATGCATAGATGCACGAATTTATCTCAGAGGAGCCAGCAACAAATAGTAGGGTATGCAATCTACTTTCAGTTTTGGTCCAAATTTGAAATGAGTTGTTTTCGGGATCGGCTTTAATACCTTGAATAGCTTCCGGCTCAACCCCAGAGCGGAGTCGCTGCTAATGGAAGTTATTAATTATAAGCCACATAGTTACCTATATTAAGTTACTGCTTGCTTGCTTGCGGCAATGTGAGCGTTTCAAAGCTAATCTAATCAATGCAATTGGAAAAGTTACGGGAAAAGTTATGGGAAGTAAAATAAAATAAAATAAAATTATGGAAAATTAATGAGAAATGGCACCGCATGACAAGTCCCCTTAGAAATACGGCAAGGAATAACCGCAGCGTTCTTGCAATAAAGTAAGCCCTTTAATGGGTAATGGGACCCAACTGCTTTTAAGAAATCGTTTTCCGAACTTGGGCTCTATTGACTTTCCGGAAAATTGCATTATTGTGGTTTTACCGTTCCTTTTGTGTGTGCAAGTTCCACGGGAAATGTTTAAACTTGTAATGGCCAGGATCCGAGCGCTGGTCCCAACTAGAGCAGATCTGAATGAATGGGAAGTCGACTTGTTTGTAAATCCCAGTTAAGCAATGGGTTTGCGGTACTTGGGGGTTTCAAAAGCAAGGTTGGGGATCATGTAGCCCTCCAGATGCGGTTGGACTACATCTCCCAGCAGCCACAGGCAGCTTAACCAATGGCGAAGAATGATGGTAGTTGCAACCCAACAGTATCGTGATGTTAATGATTATGATAATGATTTTATCTATTTATATCTTACTTTCCCCCAATCATCATCATAATAATAAGTTTTATTTTTATCTCACCTCTTCCATTGGACTGAGGCGGATTACAACTGCGATACATAAATAAAACAACATAAATATATACATAAATAAATACACAATCCCCTTATCCCCATTCTTAAACTAAACCACCTAATAATAATAATAAAACAACAACGTTATAAAATACAGGCAAAGTCACTTAAAATAGTCAAAACTAGAGGGACAAATCTTGAAGCAGACATTGGGCAATCCATAGTAACACTCAAAAGTGTTGTTTTTGGTTTCGTTGGCTGTCGAGTTAACTTGGTGAGCATCCGCACTGTAGAAATAATGCAGTTTGACACCACTTTAAGCCCTGTAGCTCCATCCTATGGGAATCCTATGATTCTATGAGGCACTTAAAGTGGTATCAAGATGGATTAATTCTGCAGTGTGGTTGCAACCTGGCTCATCCAAGGAGGCATGATCCTTCCGATATCCTGGACTTGATAGATTTCAAGTACTATCCTTCTGGCCTTCTCCTTTCCTAACTCTTGCCTTTGCTTTTAGTTCTTGCCGATGGAAGAGATGCCACCACCGCAACCACAGCCGAGCCACGGGAGTCTCTTGTGCGTCTCCGTCTCGCCCTCATTGTACATGCTGTGTGTATTTCTTTGGCGTACACAGCGCATGCAATGTGGACAGGAAGGAGGTCCAGATTCATCAGAGTAAAAAAAGAGAGAGCGGTTTTTATTTAAGTTGCATCTTTGCGAAAGCCAGAGCGTGAAAATTGCAAGTTGCAAGGCAAGTAGTGAAGTTTAATTCATTACTTTGCTTTGCAACCAGGGTGGAACAAATGTTCATGTTGAAAGTCATGTTGTTGTTTTTTTTACAGTATTTATTATATGATTTCCGGCTGCATCTGCACTGCAGAATTAACGCACTTTGCCAACACTTCAATGGCCAAGACTCCATGCTGCAAAACGGCTGCAACAGCTTGGAAAGTGGTCCATAATCTTGCAGGGGGTTAATGACGCTAGCGCCATAAATATTTGGCACAATTTCTGTATTGAATCAAGGCCTCATTCCCACTACCTTTTAAACCGGATTGCAATTCGGTTTGAACCTGTTCAAATGACCCTGGTTCCCTCTTGAACCAAATTGTTGGAGCGATTTGGAGAGGGGAGCCATGCGCTAGACCCATTTAACCCACATCTTTTTAACATTGATTTTTTTCCCCATGTCTTTTTGGATAAATCGATTCCGCGCAAGTGTGAACCAGATGTGGATCAGAATCGATTTAAGTTTGCCCTTCGGCCGGCTGGAGCAGTTCCATTTGAATCGATTCATTTGTCGATGTGAACCACAAATGGGTCATTTTACAGGGGAAAAATGCAATCGGGGCAAATGTTGTGTAAACCATGCTCCGCTGTTGAATCGATCCATCGATTCGGATCGCAAACCGATTTATTTGTAAGTGGGAATGAGGCCCTGAGACGGGCAGCTGCTCAGCTCTAAGGTAAAGCTGATAGACATCTCTCTTTAGTTGCTTGTTTGCAATGGTCTTTGGACCAAGCAGTAAACTATCTATCCCTTTCGTTGCACGTTCTTGTGCTGCTTTTTACATTGTGGATTTGTGCACTGGCTTTCTTTTAGGCCTTGTTGAGTTTGTGAGTGTTGGGTTGTGTGTGTGAAGGAAAAGATTGTTGTGTGTGTCATAAATCTCCTACACCGTGTGGGTTGCACAGGCTGCGTCTTGAACAGATGGCGACTTAATGCGTGTCGGCAGAGAAGGGCACTGCCGGTGCCATGAGAAGAAATTCAGGGCAAGCTGGAAAACTATTTGGCGGAAGGGGAAACCCAGCGTTTGACTGCTATCGTATTTTCAACCTCCCCGATGAGTCTGATTTTTTACTCTATTTTTTTATTTATGCTATTTAAAACATTTGTATCTTGGCTTCTGTCAAGACTTAGGGTGTATCCTCACTATAGAAATAAATTTAATACCATTTTGACTCGCATGACTCTATCCTACCATATTCTAGGATTTGTAGTTTGGCAAGGAACCAGAGTCTGAATGCCTCGCCAAACTGCAAATCCCAGGCTGGAGCCGCAGTAGTCAAAGTGGTGTCAAACTGCTTTGTTTCTGCAGCGTGGATGTGTCCTTATTCTGTGCAAAAATGTAATGTCTTTCTATCAAGACGTCTTATATGCAAAATTTGCACGGGGCTGTTTTTTGCACAGAAAACAACATGCACAGAGGGGGAAAAATTGGCCTAAAAATAATACTTTCAGGACAGAAAAGAGCATTTTTGTGTATGCATTATTCCTTATATGCAGCTTTTTTTCTGCACAGAAAATGTTTTTTCTTTCTTTCTGAGAAACCACAAATTCCAGAATTCTTCAGGACAGAGCTGTGGAGTTTACTTTGGTATAAAAATGCTATAATTCTGTCATGTGGATATCTAACAGAGTTGTGTAGTACATGTTAGGGATGGGGAGAATGTTCAGTAATATTTGAAAAATTATAAAATAAAAAACCATGGTTCTTGAGAGTCAAAAATCTCCAAAGATAACAATCTTTGGAGCTTGAGACTTACTCTACACAAAATGTGCATGCCATGGTTTGGCACAGAAAACAGAATTTTTCTGCATGGAACATAACATTTCTGCACAGAATTATCATTTTCTGTGCAGAAAATAGTACTCTCTTGTGCATTACGTTCTGTGCAGAATGTGCACCTTGTTCCTGAATAGAAAATGCTGTGCAGAAAATGCAAGTTTTGTGCAGAATAAGCTTCAGGTTACATACAGCCTTTGAAAAATTGCAGGTTCAAGGACTTTCTCATGGTGAGAAGAAAATTGCCAAAATTGCACGTTTGAGAGAATTAGCCAAACATTTCATCTCTAGTGGTGCTGGTTGTGTGTGTTTCCTATCAGATACAGCTTTTGGCAAGTGTTTGGTGGTGCAAAAGAGTTTGCAGAGAACTCAACTGATGCCAACTTGGCACAGACAATCCTGCTGGGTCTATTTGGGTGCTGCTTTGGAAGACTCGAGTCGCAGGCCACATTCCCACTTACAAATAAATCGCTTTGCAATTTGAATCGGTGGATCGGTTCGGCAGCGGAGCGTGGTTCCCATTGCATTTGCCCCGGTCGCATTTTCTTGCTGCGAAATAAAATAAAAACAACCCACTTGTAGTTCACATCGACTAAGGAATCGCTTTAAAATGTACCCGCTCCAGCTGGCCAAAGAGCTCATTTAAATCGATTCTGATCCGCATCTGGTTCACACATGCGCAGAATCGATTTATCCAAAAAGATGAAGAAAAAAAATCAGTGTCAAAAAGGCATGGGTCAAAAAGACACGGGTTAAATGGGTCTAGCGCATGGCCCCCCTCTCCAAATCATTCCAGCGATTCGGTTCAAGTGGAAACTGTGATCATTTGAACCGGTTCAAGTCAATTTGCGATCAGGTTTAAAAGGTAGTGGAAATCAGGTCCTAAGCTCTAGTTAGTAGCATGGGACCATCTTTACTTACAATTGGTCATGGTCATATTAAACTGGTTCAAATCCATTTGCAATCCGGTTTAAAAAATAGTGGGAATGAGACTGCAGTTAACCAACCTGCGCATAAGAAGACCTTGTCTCCAGGCAGCTTTCCTTTCCAAAGAGCAAGCATGCTGGGAGCCATGGTATTTATAAAGGATGGTCTAAATCTTTCATGCCTCCCGATTTCCACCTTGGAGGGTTGAAAGGAAGAAAAGATGGCTGCGCGTCAATGCTATAGGACTCATTTTGGTGCAATATCATATTTGCACCATTTTTCTCCCTGGGGAGAAAGACCCGCTTCTCTCCACCTTGGAATAGGCTCTTCTTTATGGCTTCTCTTAATTTCTCTCTATTAACTTGAGATTTGGTGCCACTGATCCTTAGCCAGGGCTGGCTACAACTGGCGAACCCCATGATAGGTTCACCTTAGGGTTGCAACAAGTCGGAAATGACGCAAAAGCACACAGCAACAACCACAAGTTGAAAAGTCCGCTATGATTGCAGACTGGACTTTTTCAGACTGGACTCAGATTTGCACAATTTGTGGTGCAATCCGAATTTTTCATCCCCGGCCTCTTGCAAACCCGTACCTTCCAAATATTCTGTTTGGAAACAGCAGCTTAGGTTCACTGATGCTACAATCGAAGGCGTCTCCGTCACTTTATTTTTGTGTTTCAGTCACCAAGGCAACAATGCACTCTCTTTATTTTATAGTAAGCGATAAAGAGTGCTTTTAATTGTTTCCCATCCTTTTTAGAGTTTCCAGGCCTGCGTTTGCTGGAAGAGGGTACTTAAATATGTTTTTGTGGGGGCCGCCCTCAACTTTGGAGGAGGATGGATTATAAGGCAGTTGCTCTGGAAAAAATAACACTTGGGTTTCAAAGGCAGCTGTAGTTCAGCATTTGTTCTCTCTTGGGAGTTTATCACACTGGGGCTGATTTTGGCATTAAAGAGAGATTAAAGCACATTTAAAGCATCACGCAAACGAAGCGGAAATGGGGAGTCATTGTACAAATGGTGATCACACGCAGTTGTGCAAATAAAGTGATACCAGAAATGCATTGTCGCTGAAATCCCGAAAGTAAAAAGATGCGCGTTAATGCTTCTTTGTGACCTGTTTAATGGCAGGTTTTGTGCAACGTCATGTGAAATCGTTTTGCGTTATTACATGATTTTTCCATAGAAAAATCCATAAAGAAGACTTTTCAAGCAGGAGTTTGCAATACCAGCTGAAGGGAAAAGTAAATGGCTGGTTACTTTGATGGCAGTTCAAGCTAAAAACCCCGGTGGCATTGGCTGCATCTGCACTGCAGAAATAATCCATCTTTATGCCACTTTAAATGCTGTTTAATGCTGGGAATTGTAGTTTTGTAATGAATTGCTTTTCAAACAACGTAATACCTTAACAGGCAATGGACTGCTTTTGAAAAGTAACTTTCCAAGTTGCAACCTAACAAATGACCCAGGCTGCATCTGCACTGCCAAAATAATGCACTTCTTTAACTTCCATGGGTCAATGTCATCGGATTGTGGGATTTGTAGTTTTGTGCGATATTTACCCTTCTCTGTCAAAGAGCGCTGGTGCCACAACGAACTCCAAATCCCAGATTTCCATAATATTGAGCCATGGCACTTAAAGTGGTGTCAAACAGTGTTAATTCTGCATTGCAAAATAATAATAATAGTAATAATAATAATAATAATAATAATAATTGATTGATTGATTGATTGATGTAAGGCACTTTGATCATATTGAAGAGGCAGGATAATTATATTAATTATTATTTTTATCCTGCCTCTCCAATACGATCGAGGCGGCTTACATCAGTAAACCTATAACATAATAACATAAATCCCATTATCCCCTCTTCCATAAATAAATCTACATAGTTATAATATAACAAAACTAATAAATACAATTAAAACCATCAAAATCATTAGAACAGAAGCAGGACATCATGGAGCAGCCGCCGCTATTTAATTCTTTGTAAAACTTTGGCAAAATAAGCTGTTTAACCTGATCTTGTTTTAGGTGAACAAGTCTCCCTTTAAGCTGCCTTGAACCTCATATTGGTAGAAAGGATATAAATTTGAGAAATAAAATAAAGAAATGTCTATGAACCTGGAAAATTCTGGGAGCTGAAGTCCAAAAAGTCCATCTTACTCGGATTTCAGGTGTTGCTCTTTTTGGCCAGAAACCCAAGCAGGATTCTTGAAATAGCTTTTAGAAGTGCTGCTGTTTTTAACCCATTTTTAAAGAAATCTATGTAGATTTGAAAAATGAGGTTGAAGTTTTAAAACATTCTGACGCTTGTGTTTTGACCGGAGCTTTTCTCGCTGAGCGAAAGACGGCTTTTATTGGCTTTATCGTCAAAAGATCCCACACTGGTAGTTTTCATTTCACAGTTGCATTTCTTTAATTATCTCCAATTTTTTGGCGGTTCAGTTTTGGCCATAAAGCGACTAAAAGTGCAAGGAAGCTGAAAATTGGCATGCATTTGAAGTCGCCTTTTCAAAAAAGGACTCGCTATTTTATGGAAAAAAAGGGTACTCAGGAAAAGTAATAATGGAGAAAGGAAAAATAATAACGGACAGTCGTACATTTTGGAGCATAATTTTTTGGCTTGAAAGGAGTTTGAGCTACAGTTGGGTTGTTAGGAGACTCCGCTCTTGAATGCAAACGTAAAGTAACAATGGAACGCAATTTATTTTTTTATCTCCTTTACAATCCTCTCTAAGAGTTAGTTGTGTATTCCTGCATGGCAGGGGGTTACACTAGATGACCCTCGCAGACCCTTCCAACGCTGAGATTCTTTGGTTGTATGACTCCAACTCCCATCATCCTCAGCCCCTTCCCACTCTGATGTTCTACGGTTGTATGACTCCAACTCCCGTCAGCCCTAGCTCTTTCCAACACTGAGATTCTTTGTTTGTTTGACTCCAACTCCCATCAACCCCAACCCATTCCGACTCTGAGATTCTGTGGTTGTGTCACTCCAACTCTCATCGTCCTCGGCCCCTTCCAACCCTGAGATTCTGGGGTTGTGTGATTCCAACACCCACCAACCCAAACCCCTTCCAACCCTGAGATTCTATGGTTGTGTGACTCCAACTCCCATTAACCTCAGCCCCTTCCCCTCTGAGGCCTCATTCCCACTATCATTTAAACCGGATTGCAAATCGGTTGGAACCGATTCAAATGACCCTGGTTCCCACTTGAACTGATTCACTGAACCATATCCATTTTAGCAGCGCCTTTTTGACGCTGATTTTTTTCCGTGTCTTTTTGGATAAATCGATTCCGCGTAAGTGTGAACCAGATGCGGATCAGAATCGATTTAAATTTGCCCTTTGGCCAGGTCCATTTTGAGCCGATTCGTTCGTGAATGTGAACCACAAGTGGGTTATTTTACAGGGGAAAAATGTGATCGGGGCAAATGTAGAGTGGACCACGCTTCGCTGTCGAACCGATCCATCAGTTTGGATCGCAAACTGATTTATTTGTAAGTGGGAATGAAGCCTGAGAGTCTATGGTTGTGTGACTCCAACTCCTGTCAACCCTAGCCACTTAAAACTCTGAGATTCTATTTGTGTAACTCCAACACCCTTCAGCCCCAACCCCTTCCAACTCTGAGTTTCTATGCTTGTTTGACTCCAACTCCCATCAACCCCAGTTGGACTGCTTTCTTTGTAAGTCTTTAAACAGAGGTCGGATGGGCATCTTTCGGGAATGGTCTAGCTGTGTATCCCTGGATGGCAAATTGGGGTTGGACTAAGTGACCCTTTGGGTCCCTTCCAACTTTAGGATCCTGCGATTCAGTGTCTCCTATTGAACTCTCTGGGGCCGGCTTTTGAGCACACCTACGACTGTGCCGCTAAATTGATTTAAAAAGTAATAACGCTAATGGTTTTCGTTTCAATTAAATTTCATTTAATACGGCGATCGGAGTGTTGCTTTCTCAACCGATGAGCAAGACAGTCGGAATTTAAAAAATTCTGCACGGATTAGAAATGCCTTAATGCTGGAATTAAAGGTTTTTTTTCTGGAGGGTTGTTCCCTGTTCCTTTCTGGGATGTCTTTGAAACGAAAAGAAGCAGCAGTAGTTGGCATCCATTCAGATTTCTCTGTTGGAACCCACTTTTGATGCCAACGCAAGGACCGCCGCGGTGGCAATGGTTGCGGTTATCTTCAAAAAGCAGCCGTCTGCAAGCTGGAGAGCTTGGGTGAAAAGGAAACAGATACTTAAAAGCAAGGTGCGCATTTTGCCAGGAGACAGCTCTTCTCTGATTCAGCTCTTCCTTGTTTCTTTGAAGGCTTCTTCTCTTTGGCGGTGACATTTTTGTGCGATGGCAAACTGATGATTTCTTCTTCTTGGTATTGCTTATTTTAGATCAACTCTGTCTTTGGTCCAGTTAGCATAGCTGGTTGGTTCTTCTGAAAACTGGGTGGCGAATGGTGCACTTTGGATGAGTTGTCTGGGTAAGACTCTAGCTTTCCTGGTATACGACGGTTGTGTTTAGAAGAGTTACTCCAGAAAGAAACTAGTATTCTCAGAGTATCCTCAAAGTAGGAGAAGATAGAGATCGAGAGCCAGCATGGCATAATGGTTTGAGTGTTGGACGTGGACTCTGGAGACCAGGGTTTGAATCCTGGTTCCATCATGTAAACCCATTGGGTGACCTTAGGCAATTCACACTCTCTCAACCTCAAAAGGATGGCAATGGCAAACCCCTTTTGAAGAAACATGTCCAAGAAAAACTCATGATAGGTTTGCCTTAGGTCACCATTAGTTGGAAACAACTTGAAGACACATAAGAACAAGAAGAAAAAGAGCGATTGTAGCTATGACCAACTGATCACTTAATAATGAATTGATGGTGTTGTTGATGATGATAATATGACTCAGGGTGAATCTGCACTGTAGAAATAATGCAGTTTGACACCACTTTAACTCCTGTGGCTCCGTCCTGGGATTTGGAGTTTTGTGAAACATCCATACTCTTTGGCAGAGAAGGCTAAAGACCTTGTGAAATTACAGATCCCAGATCCTACAACACTTAGAATGGTTTCAACTGCATTATTTCTGCAGTGTAGATGCACCCTGAGTCATATCATCATCATCATCATCATCATCATCATCATCATCTGTTTATTAAGTGATTGGTTGATCATAGCTACAATCACTATCCTTCTTGTTATCCTTATGTGTCTTCAAGTTGTTTCCAACTTATGGTGACCCAAAGATGGTGGTGATAATGACAGTAGTGACGATGATGACGGAAAGCATGTAATTGCAAGAAGAAGGGGGTTGGAAATGTCGTATCATATCAAAGAGTGTGTGGTTGCAGGAGAACTAGGAGCAAAGAGGGACATAATAGTAGTCCCTTATGTCTGGGTTCTACCTGAAGACTCTTCTTCCATCATCATTTTAAAAGTGCTTTTCAAGGGACTAAACCCTGTCCCCCAAATGAGGAGCAACATACTGGAGATCTCCTTTAGAGCCAGGAATTAAAAAGTCAGGAGCTAGCCAAAGTGCTGAATCTTTTTGGGAAACAATCAGGTTTAACATTTTGGTTGTTGCTGTGATAACTTCTCTCCAGTTCTCTCCTGGTGACCCTATGGATGAGACATCTCCAAGTTCTGCACTGTCCTGCTCAGGTCCTCTAGACCCAGGACCATGGTCTCTCTCATTGAGTCTTTCCATCGATTAAGTGGTCCTTCTCTCTATCTACTGCCTTCCCCCTTTCAAGGCATTATTCTCTTTTCCAACGACCCATACCTTCTCATGATGTGGCTCTCCAAGGACCTATTTGTTTGTCCTTTTGTCTGTCCACAGTATGTGAAGTCAAAGGCTTCCATGGCTGGCATCCATAGTTTTTTTGTGGGTTTTTTGGGCTGGTGGCCATGTTCTAGAAGCGTTTATTCCTGACATTTTGCCAGCATCTGTGCCTGGCATCTTCTCATTTTTCTTCACTGTCCGGCTCTCATGGGGAACACGATGACTTTGGATGATCCTCGATTTAGTGCTCAGATTTATACCTTTACACTTTAGGATCTTGTCCAGTTCTTTCAGAGCTGCCCTTCCCAATCCTAGTCTTCTTCTACTTTCTTGACTGCAGTCTCCGTTCTGATCAGTGTTTGATCTCTTTGACTTTGAGCATCTCAATTTTCTCCTTGTCTAGGATGCATTCTTGTAACTCTTCCATGGTCATTATTTATGATCAGCATTAAGCCTTTCCTCCTTGACCTCCTTCAGCAATTTCTTGGATGACTCCTTCAAGAGAGGTTTGATGCTGGGAGATCAGGGTTCAAATCCCACCTCAGCCATGCAAACCCACTGAGTGACCACACTCTCTCAGCCTCAGGGGACGGCAAGGGCAACCTCTCTCTGACCAAACTTGCCAAGGAAACCCCATGATGGGGTGCCTTAGGGTCACCATAAGCTGGGAATGACTTGAAGGTATGCAACAACAAACAAAACTCCTTTAAAGTCAACAGTAAAACCCACAGTAAAACCACCACACACTTGACATGAATAGTCAACCATCACTGCTCAGGAGAGTATTGCAGCCTATGGGTATCCTCACCTAATGCACACCTTTCTTTAGATGCACCTCTCAAAGGCCTGGTGGCAAGGGAGAGTTAATAATAGTAATAATAATAATAATAATAATAATAATAATAATAATTTCTACCCCACCTTTCCAATAAGATCAAGGCGGCTAAATATTGGCACCTGGTTCAAGACCCCAACACACCCAGATCCCAGAGTCTTACAACCATCTCCAGCTTCGAACACTGCCTCTCCGTCTTTCTGATTTACCACTTTCAAGCGTTGCTTTTCAATTTAAATCCCACTTTCCTTAGCTCAGCTTTTGTATTTTTTTTTCTTTCTGCTTTCTTAAGTAAGCTGCCTCGGCAGGTTTCACCATCCTTTGCTTTTTAATTTATATCTTCTTTGTGCTGTACAAACACTGGCACGTCTCCAAAAAGCTGTGCTTGAACGTTCGTTGCTTTCTTTCCCCTGCTTCTTTCTTCTCTCCCTCCTCCCAAGCCTTGGAAACAGTATTTCAGAAGTTTGTGGGGGATTAAGAAGCTAATATGCACCCAGAGCCCCAGATATGCTTTGCTTGGAGTGTTTTCTGCTATGCAAAATCCTTTCCAGCTAGTTTGTCAGTTTTGGGGGAAGCAGGGTTGATCTGATTTTTAAGACGTTTTGGTCCAAGATCCTGCATCGCAGCTGATGTTTTGTAACTTTACGGATCTGTAACTACATTGCAGAAATGCAAACAAACAAATTGCAAAAATTGGTGAATTGTGAAGATGGACATCTGGGCAAGGGTGCTCCAATACATACTGGACACTTCTAATGTGCATTGGACACTTTTGATGTTATATTGTTGTGCTCCAGCACTTCATGGAGAATTCTCAATGTACATTCGTGCCCACTTTGTATCAATGCCTATTGCGTATCTGCCACTCCACCAGTTACCATTATGCAATGGACACCTGTGTGTAGTAATGTCACATCGGCACCTATAGATCAGTGGTTCTCAACCGTTGGCTCTCCTAATGTTTTGGACTTCAACTCCCAGAAGTCTCAGCCAGATTTCCCAAATGATCAGGAATTCTGGGAGCTGAAGTCCAAAATGCCTGGAGGACCCAAGGTTGAGAACCACTGACCTAAATGAATACAGACATTGAGAAATTATCTAATTCTGTTTCTCATAAGTCCGCCTACGAAGACATAAGTCCTGTATTGAATTCCAGCCTATACCAATAATTACAGAGTTGGGGAAAAAAATCACCACTAGCAGGTATTAAAGATGTACTAATAGATTTACCACTTTGGACACTTGTAAAGCTTGCACGATCTCTGGTTTACACCAGTGTAAGCATTGGAGAGGATTTGATCTTTAAAAAACTAACTTTACCCAGTTTTTGTTCCCATGTGGATGGACCTATAGGTCAACTGGCTTCTTTGGATTTTAACGTTCATTTTGCTGGGCTCAGTTTCTGTGCTGCTTTGAGGTCTAGCAAACTGATTAGATTGCTTGAAGAAGAAAGCAGGGCAGCAGTTATCCTTCTGACAAGCTGAGCTGTTTTCCACCCTTCCATTTTTCCCCCCTTAAAAAAGAGTTGCTTCTCCAACTGATGAAAGTGCAGAAGGTTGAAACGAGGGCTGTTTGTTTCAAACTAGAAAAGAGCTTGCAAATTGTTGCAAAATAGTGATGGCTTTCTGAAGCTCCCCTTTCTTGCATTGAGAGCTGGTGGTTCTTGCAGATGGTGGGGCTGGAATTGGACCCCTAAGGACCCAAGATGCATCCAAGGACAACTGGGAAGTGAGAAAACATAAGCCATGGCTGAACGCCAATAAGATGTCTTCACAATCCTCACCTACAATCTAGCATAATGTTGTCTGGTCAGTATCAGGCAGTATCTTGCTAGGCTCCTGGGCAGGTTTCTTGGACAGCTGTGATCCTTAAAGAATTTCCATGAGTTACATAGATGTCTGTATCAGGCAATATCTTGCTAGACTCCTGGGCAGATTTTGTGGACAGCTGTGATCCTTAAATAAGATGTAGGTAGGATATAGATCTACATAATGCACTCACATAATGCCAGCCCAAGCAAAAGGAACATCTGGTCCCATAATCCTCACCTGCAATCTAGTTTAATATTATCTGGTCTGTACCAGGCAATATCTTGCTAGGCTCCTGGGCAGATTTCTTGGACAGCTGTGATCCCTAAAGAGGAATTTCTAGAGACAGTGCTGTATTCTCCATCTCTGGGTCTTGGACAGCTGTGATCCTTGAAGAAGAATTTCTGTGAGTTACAAAGATGTCTGTATCAGGCAATATCTTGCTAGGCTCCTGGGCAGATTTTTGGACAGCTGTGATGCTTAAACATAGAGCTTAAACAAAAGGAACATTTGGATGTCTCCACAATCCCCACCTGCAACTTAGCCTAATATTGTCCGTTCTGTATGAAGCAATAATTTGCTAGGATCCTGGGCAGATTTCTTGGACTACTGTGATGCTTAAAGAAGAATTTCTATGAGTTACACAGATGCAGGTTGGACTTAGATCTGCACTAACATAATGCCAGGATACACAAAATGAACACATGTTTGTGCCCAAAATCCCCACCTGCCATCTGTCTTAATATTATCTGGTCTGTACCAGGCAATAGCTTGGTAGGCTCCTGGGCAGATTTCTTGGACAGCTGTGATCCTTAAAGAGGAGTTTCTAGAGACGGAGCCGTACGTGCTCCATCTCTGGGTCATGCAACTTGAGCCAACTCCATCTGGGGCTGACCCGAGTTGTGTTCAGGTGAAAGCCGAAGCGTGTGCTGATAGTCTGCATAAAGATCCCAGCAAGTGTTCACCGGAGACCGGTGATGGGCTTGGAAAGAGACAGGTTGACCAACCCAGGTTGATTTTCCCAGGGACCCATTTCCATGGTTACCAAGCCATGGGATTCTGCCATGGGGCTGAGGAAATGACAGCTCTTGACAAGTATTAGTAAGGGAATGGAAGATGGCTTGATGTAGCCATAGTTACCTAGGGCTAAACGAATGCGAGTCGCGGCTGCGTGCGTCGAAGAGATGGAGCAGGGAACATTTTTGGCACAATTACGGGGATCTGACACCGGTATGTCAGCCTTGGAAGATTTAGAAGTCCTTTCTCCAGGCGAGGCACAGCAAGAGCTTGTGTGAATCTGCCGAAAGTGAAACGGAGAGAGAGAGCTTGGCTTGCCAAAGGGCTGAAGGATTGAAATCTGCTCTTCTTTTCTTGCCGGATGTCTCTGCTGGCCTCCAAGACAGAGCGAACCCATTATGGAAACCTTGTTATCATCTCTCTGGTTAATTAATAGAAGTGCCGTGCCAAATCCCAGCTGAACGCCCAAGATTTTAGTACATTGCAAAGAAAGAAAGAAAAAGAGGATTTCAACTAGAATTTTCTCTAGAGGAAGCCTCTAGTGCTCCTGCCACCTTGTCTTCTCTTTTCTGATCTGTGCAACACATCCACGGAAGAAACAGACGTAGGGGCATCTTTATTGTTTTCTTTAAGACCCCTCTTTTCTCTTTTCTTTTATCTTCATGAAGGGCACAGAGGTATTCAAGGCATGTTCCATGATGGACCAGGTGAATTATTGCATGGACATCTGGAATGGGCCACTTTGGCACCTCTGATCCTTCCATGGCCATTTCTCTTTGGAGGCACAGATCTTTGGAAGTGGAGGGTTGCAATGGATCATTTCTCCACACTTAACCTTTTAAGGTGCTTTGAAAATCTAGAAATGGGAGGAAGTGAACTGGGGGATTTTTCTACTTGCAGAGCAATGCTACTTGACCAAAGATTTATCAGAAAATGAAGCTCCATATGAAAGAACCGAGCCTTCTTGAGCCCAACGTTATTGGCTTGGATGGCTGCTTTTGGGATTAGTTTGAGCTTTGGTTCAGAATTGAGAACCGATGTGGTGTTGTGGTTTGAATGCTGGTTTAGGACTGTGGGAGACCAGGGTTTGAATCCTGGCTCAGCCATGGAAACCCACTGGGTGACCTTGTCCAAGTCACACTCTCCCAGCCTCAGAGGATGGCAATGTCAAGCCACCTCTGAAGAAACTTGCCAAGAAAACCCTATGATAGGGTTGCCATAAGTTGGAAATGACTTGAAAGCACATCACGACAACTCCTGACATACAGATAACAACAACAACAACAACAACAACAACAACAGTATTTTACTTATATCCTGCCTCTTCCTGTAGGATCGAGGCGGCTTACAATCCCTCCATTCACTCTTGGTTGCCCAACTCTGATGTTGGACCTTCCTTGTTGCAACTCTAGCAGAAACTGTTTCTCTTTTTCCCTTTTCTACTTCTGCCTGTTAACATTTTTCTCTGTGATGTCTTTCCTTTTATTCTTTTCTTGAAACCGGCTGGTGGGCAATAGGCTGCGTTTTTAATTCCTGCCAAATGTAACCCCGACTATGCGCAAATGCTCTTCTCCAAGACAGGCTTGGTGTGAAGGCCAGGTGGCTGTGCATAATTTTCTGACATAGATGAGAAGAATCAGTTCTGCCAGGCCTAAAGAAAACCAGGAAAGAAAACCTTGACTTGCTTGACTCCGATGGGTAGGAGGACGTAGCTGAGCAAATGCCCTTTCCATCACCCGTCCACCCACCCGTCCCTTCTGCTCCCCAAATTGATGGAATATATTTATAGTTTCCGCACCTTTTTAGTTCTTCTCCATTGAAATTCTCTACAGATATAACACGTCGCCATGGCATGGTCACGGGTGGTATGCATGTACCTTTTAGTTGCCTATTGACTTATGGTGACCCCATGCATTTCATAGAGTTTTCTCAGGTGAGGAATTCCCTGGCCTGATTCCCACTATCTTTTAAACCGGATCGCAAATTGGTTTCAAATGACCCTGGTTTCCACTTGAACCAAATTGTGGAAGCGATTCCGAGAGGGATTTAACCCACGTCTTTTTGACGCTGATGTTTTTCCATCTCTTTTTGGATACATTGATTCAGCGCAAGTGTGAACAGGATGCGGATCGGAATTGATTTAAATTTGCCCTTCAACTGGCTGGAGCGGGTCCATTTTGAATCGATTCATTTGTCAATGTGAACCACAAGTGGGTTCTTTTACAGGGAAAAAATGTGATCGGGGCAAATGTAGTGGGAACCATGCTCCGTTGTCGAATTGATCCATTGATTTGGATCACATACTGACTTATTTGTAAGTGAGAATGAGGCTCCCAGAGGTGATTTTGCCAGTTCCTTCCTCTGAAATGGAGCCTCCAGCAACTGCTATTTGTTGGTGGTCTTCCATCCAAGTACCAACCAGGGCTGACCCTGCTTAGTTTCCAAGATCAGGCAAGATCTGGTGCCTTTAGGACATTTAGGCTCCCTTCTATGTTGTGTGTGTTTGTGCCTTCAAGTTGCCTGTTGACTTATCGTGACCCTATGAATTTCACTGGGTTTTCTTAAGAGTTTATCACATGGGACGGATCCCTTGCAGAAACTGAATTTAAACTAGAAAAAAAAAAACCCTGCAAAAACAGGTGGATTTTCAAATGATGTCGGAGGTTATCCCAAACAAAAAGTTGACAAAACCTGTAAAAGCGGGTAGATTTTCAGACAATGTTTGTGTGGAGGAAAAATAACTCGACATTACCCCAAACAGAAAGTTGCCAAAACCCACTCCTTTTTCCTTTCGGGAACTTCCGAAAGTAAAAAAGGAGTGGGGTTTGGTGACTTTCCGTTTGGGTTAATGTCACATTATTTCTCCTTTGCCCAAACACGTATGAAAAACAACCTGCTTTTGCGGAGGTTTTTTCCTACTTTTAAAGCCCATTTCTGCACAGGATTTAATCAATTTGCTTGCATGTGATATAGTCAAGAAATATTCAGAGGTTGTTTTGCTACTTAGTTCCTCTGAAATACTGAGCCTCCAGCACCTGGGATTCCTTTGCAGTTTCTCATCCAAATGCTAACCTGGGATGACCCTACATAGCTTCCAAGATCAGACAGGATTTGGTTCCTTCAGAGTATTTCAGACAAATAACCATGGGTTAAATGGTTAAATTAAGGTCACTTTTCTTGTGCTTCTCTCTTATCCATTCAAAAGTACAGTATGGATTTACACACATATACACCAACAGCTGGATGTCTTTGCAGTTTTGGAGTCTGGCTGGTGAGGAAATTTTTTAAAAACTGGAAGTGGGTGGAAGATGGGTAAAGTGCCCACTTTTTCAACTCATCTGCACTGCAGAAATAATGCAGTTTGACACTGCTTTAACTGCCATGGCTCAACGCAGTGGAGTTGTGGGATTTGTAGTTTTGGGAGACATACAGCCTTCTCTCTCAGAGAGCTACGGTGCCACAACAAACTACAAATCCCAGTTTTCTATAGCGTTGCTCTATGGCAGTTAAATCGGTGTCAAACTGCATTATTTCTGCAGTGCAGATCAGACCTTAGTTGCTTTTAACATTGCCATTGGGATGCAATTTTGACTGGGGGGCATTTTTGCATTTTAGAAGTATTTTCTTTCAAGTAATTTAAAAGTAACTAAAAGCAATGCATTTTTAACATGCTGTTTAAAAATGTGCATTAAGCAATACTTGCAAGTTTTTGTCCTTTTCCAAGAACAGTAATATACTGACCAAAATGCTGTATTTTATTTTATTTCTTTTGACATAACAAGTAGCAGAATAAAACTAGAGGCGCATGAGATTCAGCCTTTCTCTCCCTCTCTCTCTTTTTTGCTGCCATTGACTTGTGTTTGTTTGGTGCGGAGAGGAATTCTCCAACATGGATTTATTCATGCAAACATTGACACAAGAGAGGGAATTGCCATATCATCGGAGGGATTAGAGAGAATCGTGTTTGCTTGTCCGATTGTATTCAAAAATGTGGCGTGCTTGATGGCTATCAAGAGTCGAAATGGCTGAAACTTCCGCTCAGGAGCAAACCAAAAGGATCAGCCTCTGTTTGGAAAGCAGAATGAAACAACAAAGATGATCACACGAGGCTTTAAAACCAGTATTAGAACTGCAGAATGGCACGTTTGACAATACTTAATGCACAACGTCATCTCCGTCGCATAGTTAGAGCATTGTCCCTTTTCATTGATGGGGAAAAACCATCAATAAGCTCCAAATGATGCTGAAGTCCCATTCGTCACCAGGTCACTTTGCAAAATGTCACTTTCATGGCAGTTCATGGAGTGTCAATGTCTCCTCCTCTCCTTCATCCTCCGTCCTACTTATTATTATGAAACAGGCTGAATTCCTTTTAATTGTCTCACTTTCTTTACTTAAATTGCATTAACTATATCCTAACTGCTGAGGATTCACATTCACGATATCATCAGTTTATTTTATTTTATGTTATTTTTATCTCGCCTTTCTCCCAAAATGGGACCCAAGGCGGCTAACACCACATATAAAACACATTAAAATAATAATTAAAATCGTAGGATTAAAATCAGTTGGGCTTGTGATATCTGAACTGTTGGGGATTCACATTCCCCAAGAACCCAACCTCCAACATCTAAATCCGTGTTTCTCGAACTTAAGTCTTCTAGGTATTTTGGACTTCAGCTCCCAGAATTCATGAATGTTAGTCAAGCTGGCTGGGGCTTCTGGGAGTTGAAGTCTAAAACATCTGGAGGACTAAAGTTTGGGAACCAATGGTTTAAATTGCAAGAGTTTGGGGAAATATGAATCCGCAACAGTTAAGATAGCGCAAGTTCAGTTTACAATGTTGTGTTGCAATTGCTACATAATGCTGTTGTAGTGGTTTGAGCATTGGACTATGACTTGGGAGACCAGGATTTAAACCATTGCCCAGGCATGGAAACCCACTGGTCACACTGTCTCAGCTTCAGAGGGATACGAAAGCAACCCTTTAACAAATATTGCCAAGAAAACAAATATTGCCTTAGGGTCTCTATAAATTGGAAAGGAAGGTACACACCACCAACGGCAAAACTCGCTGAGGATAACTTTTTTCCGCTTCTGTCTCTCCGTTTTTAAAGTTCTCCGACGAAGGCAAATTTTTGCAAAAATAATAATGTTAAAGAACGCCTTGCTCTTTTCAGCTTCAGCCTCAGCGGCGATGATAAGATCCGAGGATCACAGTTTGTTCTCTTTGTTACTGCTGTGTATGAAATATCGGCCGGCAATCTAGTCATCCTAAATCATAGTAAGAAAGAGGCAACAAAGAGGCAGTGACAAACTGTGACTTCCTTACTAGAGAGGAGTCTTGTCGGTCTGCGGAGGATTGCTCTCAAGTCAAAGGATGGCGGATTGGGTTCGTCGCAGACATTAGAATGATATACGACTCTGGGTTTTTTTGGGTAGTAAAATATTTTACCGGATCAGCAAGGGGGCCCAATAAATCTGTGCATTTTTCTTCCCTCCTGATCTAATCTTCCTCCCATCCATCAAGGGAGTTTGTCTGCATCAATCTACAAGTTGACTGTTTTCCCTGTAAACATGATGCACAATTTCCGGCACTGCCATACATTTCTGTCTCTTTAGCATTTGCTTAGAAGGGGTTTGTATGTGTGTGTGTGTAGGTTTATTTTATAGGTTTTACTCTTTAAAAGAGAAGCATCTCCATGCAACATCATGAGCGTTCCTCATCTTTTATTGCCCCGTATTTTTTTTTCTTAGTGCAAACCTATTTATTGGGTTTCTACAAATGAAATGTGAGTTTAAAGGTTTCCATCTGTGGTGGCTTCCAGATGTTGAATGATTCCATGGTTTCAATGGGAATTTTAAAGGCATTATCCAAAATGCCAGATCTGACTATTTAAACCTGTCTTGATGTTAGGATTATCCTAAACATAGCATCCTTTGCCGAGGCCTGCGAAAGGTTATTTGGGAGAAGGCTTATTTCTTTTGTTGACCAGTGGTTGGTGGCTTCCTTGATGGATGCTATAAGGATATTCATTCTCAAATGTATACGTCTGATTTTTTGAAAAACCAGGCAGCTCTGACGGCTTTACGCATCCTTTCTTCTTTCAAATTTCTCTAAAGTATCTGTGTTGTAGCTTGCCACATTTTGCATGTTGGCATGTGGCACTTGGGCCAAGTTGGCCAAATCCTATCATGGCTCATCCTTAACCTAGTGAATTATATTTTGTATTCATTTAGAAGCTTATTGTTGAACTGATCGATATATATATATGTATATATGCGTATATATATGAATTCATACCTATTCATATGTGAAAGCTGTTTTTTCACTTTTTCTGCTGGGTTCTGCATTTGTCTTTTCCACAACCAATTATTATAAAGTTGATTGATAGTTGAACTTTACCAAGAAAACCCCATGATAGACTTGCCTTTAGAGCTGTGACTGCACTACAGAAATAATCCAGTTTGACACCACTTTAATTTCCATGGCTCCATGCTATGGAACCCTGGGATTTGTAGTTTTGTGAGTCATCAGGCTTTCTCTGTCAGAGATCTCTGGTGCCACAACAAACTACCATTCCCCAAATTCCATACCATGGAGCCATGGCAGTTAAAGTGGTATCCAACTGGATTATTTCTGCAATGTGAACGCAGCCCCGGGCAGCTCTGATGGCCTTAGACATCCCTCCTTCCTTCAGATTTCTCCAAAGAAATTGTGTTGTAGCTTGCAAAGTATTGTATGTGAAGCATGTTGCGCTAGGAGCAAGTTGGTCGAATCCCATCTTGGCTCATCCTAATCCTTGTGAGTTATATTTAGCATTCATTTGGAAGATGGTTATCCGAAACTGTTTGCCGCTGAGCCAGCTCACTTCCAAACGTTAGCTCTTAAAATGAGAAAGCGTAATTCCAATTCCGTTCCGTATACTTACTCCCACAATATTGCTCCCACTCTTATAATTATATCCACTTAAATATCTCTTGCCTGGCTTTCTGGTTAATTAATTAAACCTTTTGATATATTTCTTTAAAGAAAAAGGTTCAGAGATTTGCTCAGTGCAAAAAAGGGAGATCAATTTGCACCCGGAGGCAAAGGGCAGATTTCTCCTTGTACATTTTACATTCTTGAGTATAAAAGGAACATGTGTAGTGTTGAGTTGAAAGCCTGCGCATGGATAACATTTGTGCTTGTCTTTGGCAAAAACCCGTTCCTTGTTGTCGTTTCTGTGCATTCGAAAGGCATGCATCGAAAGCTGCAGCTTGGGGGTGACTCCTCTGCTTAAGAAAAGAAGTGCCAGTTTTGTAGAATGGGGTGCAAGAAAAGAAGAGTGGACTAGAAAGCTGGGCCAAAGCTAACCAAATGAAACTCAACATGGGAAAATGTGAGGTACTGCACTTGGGGTGGAAAAATGAAATGCACAGATATAGGATGAGGGACACCTGTCTTGAGGAGACTTATATATGTGAAAGGGATCTAGGAGTCCAAGTAGACCATAAGTTGAATATGAGTCAACAGTGCGATGCGGCAGCTAAAAAGGCCAATGCAATTTTAGGCTGCATCAATAGAAGTATAGTGTCTAGATCAAGGGAAGCCATAGGGCCAATGTATTCTGCTTTGGTTAAAATGTCTGGAATAATCCTGTGTCCAGTTCTGGGCCCCACAATTCAAAAAAGATGTGGAGAAACTGGAACGTGACCAAAGGAGGGAAAACACAAATGGTGAAGGGTCTTGAAACCATGAAGCCCTATGAGGAAAGACTTAGGGAGCTGGGGATGTTTAGCCTGGAGAAGAGAAGGTTAAGAGGTGATATGATAGCCCTGTTTAAGTATTTGACGGGAAGTCATATTGAGGAGTTAGCAAGCTTGTTTTCTGCTGCTCCAGAGAATAGGACATAGAGCCATGGATTCAAACTACAGGAAAAGAGAGTCCACCTAAACATTAGGAAGAACCTCTCGACATTAAGAGCTGTTTGACAGTGGAAGACACTCCCTTGGAGAGTGGTAGAGTCTCCTCCTTTGGAGGTCTTTAAACAGAGGCTGGATAGCCATCTGTCAGGGATGCTTTGATTGAGAGTTCCTGCATGACAGAACAGGGTTGGATTGGATGACCCTTGGGGTCTCTTCCAACTCTATGATTCTGTGACTTTTCTGGAAGCTCAGAAGCTTTGCTGTTTCTAGCTTGGGCCTCTCATCACATCTGGTAGGTAGATACCTGCTCGGTGATATTCTATTGCCTTAATTTATGCCTTGCTAATAAAGCTTTGCAGCTTATTCATACTTTCTTTCTTATTAAGACACCTTGAACAAACCCTTGGAAAGCCATCATAAGATAGACATGCCTGGGTGAATTAAACTCTGCAAACGTACAAAAGGGTTCTGTGTGAAGAAGAGAGTTATTCATCCTGATACATTCACGAATCTGCTTATCTGTGCTAAGCAACTGGTGTCAAGTTGATCACCTGATGGTACTCGTTGCATTTCCATTTTCCGGTGTGCGAATGTCTCGGCTTCACTTAAAAGTATCTGACGAAATGGGCTGGAGTTCATGTCGGCTTATCTATTACAATAAGAACAACGTCTGTATGTCTGCGGCAAGCATAACTCTTCAGGACATCTTGCCAAACGTCTCAACATCCGACAATCGGTTTTAAATTGTACTCGTGGCGGCTTTTGAGATTCAAGTTAAAATTTCAACATGAAGCAAAAAAGGGAACAGCCATAACTCATTGGGATTATCTTTGATAGAGAGGTGGGATAATAATAATAATAATAATAATAATAATAATTTTATTGTAGTAAGCACCTAAATCCCATCATCCTGTTTGAACGGAGCTACAGGACATTGGTGCCAAACTGTGTTATTTCTAGATGCATCCTTTGTCTTAAGTTGCCACGTTTCGTTCAATCAAAAGTGAAATTCCAAGCAAACCTTCCTAGAAGTAAAAAATTGTGGTCTTCCATCACTCATTAAGAAATTGTGTTGGTTGCTTCAATATCTCATTGTTTCTTTTTTATCCTTGTCCAAGTTGCAATGGACAATTTTTTTTTGGAGGGGGTGGAATTCCCATAATAGGGTTGCCTTAGGGTCTCCAGAAGTTGGGAATGACTTGAAGGCACACAACAACAACAATACCTCCTACATTTTGTTTTTTACTTGCAATTTCCCGCCGCTCAAAACCAGACATGGACATTTGGCTATATCTGGTTTCTGTTGGTGGATAGAAGGAGGCTAGGAAAGATGGGAATGGGTCCTGGGACATCCAGAACTTGCTCCCTCCTATTCTAAAGGCTTTTCCTTTTTTCCCTTCCTCCAGATGGAGCCTTTATGCTATCCTGGGTCTGAACATTAGCACCAGGGCTTTTGGAGGACATAGAGTTGCATTCACTGGACCAGGACATGAGTGGCCACTGCTGGACCCATAGCAAGAAAGGCAAGGTAAGCCATACTATGGACTCTTTCACATGGGAGGAATTTCTCCCAACTTCGAATGGAGCCAATGCAAATTCATGTGAATTTGCTAGTTTACCGAATTCACGTGAACCTGCATTGCGTTTGGAAGGTGTTCGGAATGACTTCCCATTACCCGAAAATAACCCCCCCTTGCCTGAAATTGCGTGAGAAGCTTTAATTTGCAATAACGTGAAACCCATGATTGCATTTGGAGTGACTTCCCTTTTGCCCAAAATTGCGTGAGAAGCTCTAATTCGCAATAACGTGAAACCCCAGGATTGCGTTTGGATTGCCCTTGGATTATACTTCGAATTACCCACGTCTGAAAGAGTCCTATGAAAACTCAAGCAAGGATCAAGGAGAATCCAGATGTGGAGGTAGACTCCCATAATCCAGATCCAGGCAGAGGCAATACTGGGTCAGGTAGAATTTGTTGAAATGCTCCAGGTAGGACCTGCTGGGAAGAGGATGCTGGGTCCTACCAGTTACAGGAAAGTGACCCTTTTCTCTGCTGTAGACCACTGTTGCACTCATTTATCAGCAATTTAGTACAGGGTCATAGACTCATAGACTCATAGAATAGAATCATAGAGTTGGAAGAGACCTCAAAGGCCCCGATCCAGTCCAATCCCCTTCTGCCATGCAGGAACTCCCAATCAAAGCATCCCTGACAGATGGCCATCCAGCCTCTATTTAAAGACCTCTAAAGAAGGAGACCCCCCAAAAATCTCCAATGGAGTGTGTTCCGCTGTCAAACAGCCCTTACTGTCAGGAAGTTCTTCCTAATGTTGAGGTGGAATCTCTTTTCCTGGAGCTTGCGTCCATTGTTCCGCAGGGCGCTAGACACGTCCAGAGAAAGAACCTCTTGTTTTGGCCTCAGAATGGTTTGAAAGGAGTCTAGGGAGTTTATCACATGATGCTAATTGGAAGTAGAATCCAATGGCAATCTGAACACAATCACTGGGTTTCGCATTATTGCGTAAAAGCCAATCGCACACATTTTTGGGCAATAGGAAGTCCTTCCAAACGCAAATGTGAGGTTTCACGTTATTTCATGAGAAACTATCACACGCAATTTTGGGCATTGGGAGACAATTTCGAGCAGTTCTGAATGCAATGCGGCATCAATACACAATCACGTAAATCTGCCGAACTAGCGAATTCACTTAATTCCAAACTGGCCCCACTTTAATTTCTTCCGTGGATTTGGGATTGTGAGACAAAAGTGAGCTTTGTGGGAGTGAAGGCTCTCTATGGTATTTTGTTGCTTTTTCAGGGGTGTAATTTCCAACCAAAAGATAAGCCTTCAAATGGGAGGTTACTCCAGTGCCAGAAACTGGTCCCCAGCAATACATAGTATTGTAGGCCAGTAGTTCCCAACTCCATCAGGTCCCTAGATGGTGCTGGACTTCAGCCCCTGGGATCCTTGCCCTTTGGCCGCGCTTGGCTGGGGAAGATGAAGGCTGGCGTCTTTTTAAAGAGTCATTAACTCATTAAACTGAATGCTGTTGTCCAGCGTAAGTCCAACTTACAGTATTGTAACCCACTTTTTTGGTACCAGTGGAGGTAGGGATTCCTTATCAACTGCACAATGGCAAAAGCTCCCCAACCCTGTTTTTTAAATGAGGAAACTTGTGCCAACGTGGTCATTTCCATGTCATTGCAAAGGGCTGGGATCAGCAGATTCACAGTATCATAGACTTGGAAGAGACCTCAAGGGAAAGAAGACAAGATGGCCATCCAGTCTCTGTTTAAAAACCTCCAAAGAAGGAGACTCCATTATACTACAATGGAGTGTGTTCCACTGTTTAACAGCTATTTTCTTGTAGCTGGATACACTGCAAGAGCACCACTGCAGGGATCTTCTTTGGAAGCCCGGGAGATTTCTGCAGATTCCTATTGCAGCTCCTCCATCGCAGTCCACTAACATAGCTCTGCATCATGTCAAAAATGTAGCTCCGTTGTCATAAAGTTGGGCACCGCTGCCTCGGAGGTACAATCTCCATCATAGTTTTATTCACTTATAGCCAACTTTTCCTCCAAGTCAGCTTACCAAGTTAAAACAGCTTCAGACAAGAGGTTCATGGCGCTGGAACATGAAAGAGTCCAAACGTAATGCAACTATAAATAGAATTAAAAGCATCGCCGTTAAAAAAGCAACAACCCCAAGACAACAAATAGGTTTCCGAGCTGGAAGACATATTTTTGAAAGGGTCGCAGAGCAGCAAGTAGACGCTTTTGATGAAGCGGTTTGACCGTCTGGCAGAGTCGAATTGCTTAGCTGTCTTGTCTTGGCCACGAAGGCGCAGTTCAAATGCTGGGCATGGCTGGTCTTCAGCCTTAAGTGAGTCTGTCAAACTAACCCCGCACTCGGTTCCGATATCTCCTTGACAGCTTTATTGTAATATAGCCTTCCGTAAATGAGGTCATGTTTCTCCTTCCAAAGTCAAATGGAATTCATGTTGAAGCCATTTCCTTAAATTGAACTAAAATGCAAATTCGGAAGCGAAAGGCAAGGGGGGGGGGGGGAGAGAAGACACAAAAGGGCAGCCAAATTAGTTATCCTCTGAAAGCTGTAGTGAACGTTTCCAAGAAATAACCAAGCTGTAGGAAGGGAAGAAAGGGTTTTTTTTAAAAATAAAAATTTTTTGGCACTCTGCTTGGATAAAGCTGGGCCATGTCCGCAGGAGGACAACCAAGATGGTAGACGGTCTGGAAACAACCAAGCCCTAAGAGAAGATGTTTAGCCATCTTTATGTATCTGAAAAGCTCTCGGGTGAAAAATGGAGTGAGCTTGTTTTCTGCTGCTCCAGAGAGCAAGACCTGAAGCGATGGGTTCAAATTACAAGGAGATTCTAGCTAAACATTAGGACAAACTTTTTTTTACTGTAAGAGCTGTTCCAGAGTAGAATAGACTGCCTTGAAAGATGGTAGATTTTCCTTCTTTGAATGTCTTTGAACAGAAGTTGGATGGTCACCCATCAGTCAGTTTACTTGGATTCCTTGAACTAGATGACCCTTGAGGTCCCTTTCAACTCTACAGTTCTGTGGTTCTGCCACCGATATATTAATTTTGCAGTCCCAGTTTTGGAATTGCACAATGGGATTTCTATATTTGTGCCTATAACATATGTGCACATATTAGTACTGCTAGTATATTTCTACTGAACATGGGCAGCTCAAATTCAGAGGTTTAGTTAGAGTCTGACACCATTCTCTCAAAGGTTAAACAAGAAAATATACAAATCCTGGGATTAGACTCCTTATGGCTGGAACCGCTGCCAGAGGTCACTATGTGACTGTATGCTTAAGTACTCCGCTGTGTAAAATATTCCTCGTGTGCAGAAATGTTGACCAACTGGAAGGTGTCCAGAGGAAGGGCAGACAAGATGGTGAAAGGTGAGGAATGCCTTAGAGAGCTAGGGATGTTGACCCTGGAGTAGAGAAGATACAGAGGTGATATTATAGCCGTCTTTAAGCTCCCTTTGAATAAATCATGCCCAGAAAATCCTGTGATGGGTGCACCTTAGGGTTGCCATAAATAAAAAAATGACCTGAAGGCACACACCACAACAAAAACAAAATAATTGGAGATGTTAGTCAGATGTCTGCATGTTGTTTCAGTCCTTAGATGCAAACATCTAACATCTCCAATTGTTTCATTCTCCTGTTTGGTGTGTAACATCTTGCTTGATGAAGAAGAAGCCCATGGAGCTTCGAAGGCTTGCAACAAGTGTATTATGCATTTTGGTTGGCCAATAAAGGGATCACCGATGGATTTTTGTGACAAGGCTAATAAAGAAACTGCATCGACTGCCTAGTCCCCAAGTAAACGTAAAGCCAAGGACTTGCTGAAGAACGTTGCAATGGCCAATAAAGGTATCACTGATGGATTTTTGTTTGTACACTCATCCCTCCGTATTTGTGGCTTTGATATTTGTGGATTTGATTATTCATGGACTTGATTGATATGTTCTCTCTAGGAATATCTAGGTCCTCCAGAGCAACTCTGTGGTCAACGTTAACTCAAAGTTGCCCTGGAGGATCTAGAGATTCCTAGAGAGAATACTCTACTAGGCCTTTGTAGCTCCTCCGGCGCAGTTCTATGGTCAGTGTCTGTCGGACGTTGGCCACAGAGTCGCACTGGAGGACCTAGAGATTCCTAGAGAGGGGCCTTCTCCAGTGAAAACATGGTGTTTTTGTTATTTGCAGTTTTTCCATATTCACAGGGGGCTTGTGCCCCTAACCCTAGCGAATACAGAGAGACAAGTGTATTTGTTAAATGGCCAACGCAGCTCCCCCTGAATGTTAGCCTTGTCACAGTTGAGGCTGAGTGTCCCCTGTTTCTCCGGATGCTGTGTCAATGTCTCCTATCAGGAAAGTAAAATGCAACGGCTGGTGTATTGTGGATGCGTGTGTGTTTGTGCAGCGTGTGTGGCAGAGGAGCCTGGTGTAGGAGGCTACAGCGTTGCCCGAGTATGGGAAGCAATTAAATACAAAAAACCTCAGTGGTAAAAATAGGCATTGACTGTCAACACCAGGATGATGTGTCTGTCCCAGTGGGTTGGATGCACCGAGGCCGGTCCCCACTCACTCCCTTCGCCTCCTCTTTCTCCACCCCCTTAATTTGTAAGAGACGGCCGAAAAGCCGGTCTTCGAATATAAAGCATTGGCAAAGCAGTGGGGGAATTCAGCTCCTGTCTCTCATCTGCCATCCCAGCACTTTAGCCCTTTGTAAAAAAATTTTTTAAAAAACAACTCCTGGTATTTTGTTCTGCGCTGAGATTTAATAGGAAAGTTGAAAAGCAACCTGTCTGGCGGTTATTGTGTGCAGCCGACGGTCCTTTTGTTAAATGCCCGAGGGAATATTTTCTCTGGAGTGGGTTGGACTCAGCAGACATAACGGAGTGGAAGGAGGCCAGGGAATGACAAACCGTGATCAATTTAATGCAGCGAACAGGTTTGGTTGATTAATCGTTCGCTCTGCGGCCGTAATTGCAAAAGGAGAAAGCGGGCTTTGATAGGCGAAACAAGAAGGGGGGAAAAACAACAACAAAGTAGGTGGAAAAAAGAACAGCCACCAAAGAATGGTCTTACTGATGCGACTTGACATCAGAGTAATGCGCTTTATTTTGGATTGCAGAGAAAAGATAATTTTCCCAGCCTACCTCTTTGTCAGGTCTGACTGACTATGGTTCCTGTTGTTTCGCCGTTAAATAAATTGACTTTCTTTTCTGAGACGGGGATACAATTTCATTAGATTTCATTAGGATGTCTTGAACGTATGCACCGGAGCTCATGGGACGGAGAGCGTTGCAATGAGATAAGCCAGCCGGACTTTTTAAGGACACTTGTTGAGTGTCCTGGTTACAAGAAGCCACTCGGAAGAAGGCGAAAGTCAACTTTTTGCATCTGCATGAGTTCCCCACCGTATGGGATTATGCAGATCAACACCGTATGGGATTACGCAGATCCTGGGTTGGCTTTGCAAATCAAAGCTCAGTATCCATTGATGGGTATCCATTGCAATGTCCTTCAGCAACTCCCTGGCTTTCGGCCTTGACTTTACATCAGTATTTCCAACCTTTGGTCCTCCACATGATTTGGACTTCAGCTCCTATCATTCCTGACAGTTGGCCAAGTTGGCTGAGGCTTCTGGTCGCTGAAGTCCAAAAGAAATGGAGGACCAAAGGTTGGGAACCACTGCTTTACATCTATGAAGTGGGCATCCAAAGGGTTTCTTGAAGCAGGATCTTTCAATATCTTCTTCATTAAAGTGCAATGGTTCTTAAACTTGGATCATCAGGGTGTTTTGGACTTTAGTTCCCAAAGTTCCTGACCAAGGATAAGGGATTCTTGGAGCTGAAGTCCAAAACCTCTGGAGTACCAGCGGCAGAGGACTGATGCTTCGATGAACTGAAAACTGGAACTGGAGGAGTGTGTTGCCAGATTGTAAAAGGATTCCTTCCCTTCAGTTAATCTATCTATCTATCTATCTATCTATCTATCCACTGCCTTAGTTCTTTCAGCCTCTTGAGTTGGAGGTCTCCCATTCTTGGTTCCTCCACCGAGGAAGCAACCTTACATTAAATGACATCCTTGGTCCATCTTGCCCAGTATTGCCAATCTCATTGGCAGCTGTGATGTTCCTGGGATTTGTCCCTGTCCCTACTAGGAGATGCTAAGGATTAAACCTGGGATCTTCTCCGCAGGGACACAATTGCTGGACCTGTAGGGAGACACTCTTTATCCATCCAGCCCAGTGTTTCTATCTCTGACTGGCATCAGGGTCTCATTGCGGTTTGGGGGCATACTGGGTTTCCTACCAGGAGATGCTGAGATCTTCTCCTTTGACCCCATCAATGTCCTCTGCCACCGAAGGAGCAAGATGCTGACAAACACTTGAAAGAAATGTGTTCCTCTCTGACTCAGAGTTTGGAAGCGTTCCTTTTTTAAACACTGTATATCTGTGCCTGTTGACGTACGCTGACCCCATGGATTTCAGAGGGTTTTTCTTAAGCAAAGAAATATTCAGGAGTGTTTTGGCCAGTTCCTTCCTCTGGAGTAGAGTCCCTGGAGTTCGTTGGTCTCCCATCCAGATACTAACCAGGGATGACCCTGATTAGCTTCCAAGATCAGATGGGATCGAATGGTGCCTTTAAGGTATTAGCAAATGTGTCGGTGCCTTCAAGGTGCCAGCTGACTTATGGCGACCCTATGAATTTCAAGGAATCCCAGGGGTGGTTTTGCCAGTAAAGATCTTACAATCCTGCCAATCTAAAACGGCCACTGATCCTGAGAGCTGCAGTTTAAAACAGTAATACTTGCAAACTCTATACGTCCTTCCAAGGCTCCCAGAATGGAGAAGGATTTCATTTTTCATTCCCTCGGTTCTTAACCAAGGAGATGCCATTCCCCCTGCGGCTCATTCCCACCCCATAGTGTTTTATGGGCTGTCATAAAGTACGGCACCGAAAGGCAAACTGGGCAGCTATGACTGATAGGCCTTTTTTCATTTTTGCTGCATTCAGGATGACTGAGCTCCTGGGATGGTTCTTTGCCAAAAGGGAGCATCCTCTTGCATTTAAAATCTCCTCCGCGGTCCCTGAGTCTGAACCAAAGTTTGTGATGCGCTGCGTTGGAAGTAAAACAAATTCTGACTTGTTCAGTTCGGGTTCCTTCAAGGCGGAGGGATTGATTGTGATAATACGTTGGCCTCTCGCTTTCAGAGGTGTGGCCCTTCTTGTCCGCAGAAAATGGCAACCATCAATTCACATGTCAGTTTTGAAAGATTTTCTGTACAAAAAACATGAAATAGGGGGACGTCTCGGGATGAGAGCTTCGGCTTCAGCCACAATTTCCGATAAGAGGCTGCTAAAATGCTAGGGGTATAAGCCACAGGTTGGAGAAAGCAACTGACCATCTTAAAATCATAGAGATGGGGGGCACCTTAGAGGTCATTTAATCCAACCCTCTGCTATGGCAGAAAACCACAGCGAAAACATTCCTGGCAAGTGGTTCATCAGCCCAGAATTTCAGCGCAATCTTTTTCTACGCCCCAGACTGAGCTTGGCATTCTCTGCAAAAGTGTCCCCTATAATGTACAGTTAAAACCCATGAAAACAATTTAAAGGGGCATTCACACTTATGTTTTTGTCACAAGGAGATCTGGATCTCTGCTGCGATGCAATACCAGGTCACTGCTCCCACTACGGTTTAAATGCCAGGATATCTCCGTGGCATTTAAGCCCTGATCGACATTCACACTGGCACTAGATCGTTTCAAAATGGAGGTATCTCCATTTCCAGAAACGACCTGGATAGATCCAGTTGCGCATTCAGACCAGCAAAGATCTGGATCACTTCGGCACCTAAAAAACACGTGGTGAAGAACCCAGTGCAAAATGCACCGGGTTAAGTGGGTTTTTAAGCCCCCTTTGTAAACTGTGCCAGGTGGATTCAGGGCCAGTCCAAATGTCTCAGAAATAACCCTTTTTGCTTTCAGTTAGTCTCAAAGGTACTTCAAGGTGATGATGATGATGATGATGATGATGATGATGATGATGATGGTGATGATATTTATTTGTATCCCACTTCTCCAAAAGATCGAAGCGGCTAACACCAAAAACATCCCTAAAACACAATAATCGCTTGCTGCCATTGTATCCCAAACCCTCCCTAACCCTCCCATCCACAATAAAATGCAATTAAATTATGAAGCAGTTATTAAAACAATTATTAAAAATACAAGGCAGAGGTAGTTAAGGCAGCTGTCGAATGATTAAATACAAGGTTGCTAAAATATCCCTTTGTATGCTAATTTTTCCAGACTCACATGGCTATTAGGCCTTTGTATTTCTAAGTGCTCGACTGATGGTTTAGGTTACTCCAGTGTGAGACATTTGGGGACTGGAGGAAAATGTCATTTTGGAGGGGGGGATGTTTATTTGGGGGTGCAATGTTTCCTCCTGCAAGCCACATAGAAGCTATCTGAGAGTTATCCATTTGCAGGGTTCCCATGTTAGGGCTTTCCCAGGCCCTTAGATTTCAAGGCCTAAACCTGAGATTTTGGGGGGAATCCCTTTGTGATGCCATAGGAGCTGCGCCCTGGTGATGTCATTACGCATGACACAATGACCATCGAGCTCATTTGCAAAGATCATGCCATTCAAACCCAGTCTAACAAAAGAGGAATACACCCACATACACACCTCTTTAAAGGTAGCACCCATGCCCCGAGATTCCTCCTCCTCCTTGCTTAGGCCCTGAGATTTGGGAACCCAATCCGCATGCGACTTGCAGGCATGTTGTTGGCTTCTTCCCAAGAAGATTGTCTCGAAGCATCAATTTCCAGAAGCGTATTGCCTCCGACAACGAAGAGCCTGTAGCTTGAAAGCCATAAAATGGCAACTGTTGGGTAATGAATGATTATCTCATCTCCGTGCCCTTCCTTGCGCCACTGTCACGTGAAAAGCGATCTCGTGAATCAATGTTGCGGGGGGCTGCCACGCTTGTGAATGTGGCATCGTTGCCTCCAAAGGTCATCTTTATGAGTCTTGCGAGGTTCCCATCATTGATTCCGGGAAGAGGAAAATACCAGACCTGGGAGAATGAACCATTTTTCTTCTCAACTCTGGATGTAATACTTCACTAATATTCTTCTTAAAGGCGGCAATGGGTAAATTCCACAATTTTACTTTCACGGGCAAGCAAGGCTTCGAAAATTGCCGTTTCTATAGACTCTTTCACGCGGGACTATTTCCGTGCAAAAGAAACGGCAGCTGCTTGTTTTGTGCAGGAAACGGCAGCCAGAATTTTGTCGGTTATGAAAGTGTAGCTTACAGTTACGCATTTGTAACTGCGGCAGGTTCATTGTTCCTGCGTTGTTGCTTGTTGTGTGTCTTTCAAGGCGTTTTCAACTTATGGTGCGGCTCAGGCAAAAACTTATTGTGGGGTTTTCTTGGCAAGATTTGTTCAGAGGAGGTTTGCCATTGCCTTCCTCCCTCGGAAAGAGCCCTATTGGCTGGGGATGATGGAGCGGTCAATCCAACATCACTGGAGAGCATCAGGTTGAAGAAGGAGGAATAGGAAACCTGGCTTGAATTCCTCTTAGCTAGTCCATACTAGAAAAGATCCCTTGAATCAGTTGTTGATGGATACGTCGACACATAGGTAAAGCCTGCCAGCTTGATGGATCTCCTCTAGTTGGGGACTAACCAAAAGGATCCAGGCCAATGTATGTTGGGACAATTGGATCCCTTTCAACCAGCCGCTCTGTACTCCCCTTTTCACAGTTGCAATAACAGAAGCCGAGGCTCTTTTAAAAGGCATGATTAATAATTGGGAGCAGTGACCATCTAGTTGTATGCAAATGCTCCTTATCTAGATTCGTGTTGCAACTCTCTGGAGGCTACCGAGGTTAATTTTTAGCAGCGTGATGTTGGAATAGCTCCAATTTATTAAGGACTAAACAGAGCTGGCTGGAGATTTCTTTAAGGGACGCTGCAAAAGTGGTCCAGGCTCAAAAGGGTGCAGAGGTGGAAGAAAGCAAAGGGCATCCCCAACAGGGAAAAGACCCTTTCCTGGCTTGTATTCTCTGTCTTCTCATGGCTATCTGCCCAGGGGCTGTCAAGGATACTCACAGAACCACAATCCTGCAAAGTTGAAGCATATTTTATTCTCTGCCCAGCCAACAGAATGCATTTGGATCTCTGGGGATTGTCTGGAGCCACTTTTGTCCTTTTTCCAGATGTTTGGGTTTTCAAGTCCCATTAGGAAGGGATTATGGGAGCTGGAAGATCAAAACATCTGGAAGGTCCATGATCGCCTCACTGCACTTTAAGGAAAGAAAGGAAAGATCTGAGGATTCATGGAACGCAAGTTAACAAATCCATCGACCGGTCAGTGAGTAACAGCAATGAATTGCTTTTCGGACAACATAGTAATTTAATAGGTAGTGGATTATTTTTGAAAAATAACTTTCCAAGTTGCAACCTACCAGATGACCCAGGCTGCATCTGCGCTGCAGAAATAATGCAGTTTGACGCCGCTTCAACTGTTGTGAAATCCTGTGGAAGTGCTGTGGAATCCTGGGATACCTAGTTTGTTGTGGCACCAGAGCTCTCTAACAGAGAAGGCGGCATATCTCCCCAAACTACAAATTCCAGAATTCCATGGCATTGACCTATAGCAGTTAAGGCGACGTCAGACTGCATTATTTCTGCAGTGCAGTTATTTTCCAAAAAGTTACTACATTGTTTGAAAAGCAATTCATTGTTGTTACTCACTGGCCAGTTGATGGATTTGGTAACTTATGTTTTATTGCAACATTGTTGTTGTTGTTGTTGTTGTTGTTGTATGCCTTCAAGTCCTTTCAGATTTATGGCCACCCTAAGGCGAAAGTATCACAGGGTTTTCTTGGCAAGATTTGTTTAGAGGGGTTTTGCCTTTGCCTTATTCTGAGACATAACATTTGGATGATGATGATGATGATGATGATGATGATTAAACTTTATTTATATAGCATTGTAAATTTACACAGCACTGAATGTACAATCATGGCATACATTCTACAAAAATAATTATAGATAATACATATTAGTACATGTTAACATCTAAGCAGTAAAATATAGCAGACAACAAATTAAAACAACATTAGATAACAGTCATGAAATACCTGGGAACACTTCCCGCTTGAACAGTATTGTCTTTAACTGAGTTGGATCAAAATCTACTCACGTTGCCCATTAAAAATACCTTTTAAAAATGTTACTTGTGACACTATGAAAGTAACAATTATTTATTTAACCATATCTGCTCCTGTATCACAAGATCACAGTTCTGTGCATAAATAAGAGTAGTGCTGCTCCCATTCCCACTCATTGAATTACATTTGAAATATGACCTTGCTGCACCCTTGTTGCTTAGAAAAGTAACTCATTACAGGGAATAGTGTTACCTGTAGTGTTATCACAGTGCTGTGGTTGTGTATTGTGAAACAGACAGACACAGCCAGCAGAGCTGTTGTAACAAGGGAGTTGTGAGAGTATGGGATAACCCACCTGGAAGCTTTCTTTCTTGCAAGAAATGACTGAAAGCTGTCCAAGAGCTCTTGATCTCTGATTGGAAACATGTGGCACAAACGCTCCGAGATTTCAGTCCAGGGATGAAGACGGAGAGGAAAAATCCCGCTGTGTAAATTTAGCAATGGTTCCTTATATTTTTTCCCCTCCCCGGATGATTCACTTTGATGCAGCAAAAGTTGACGGAGGCTTCTTAACACCCTTTTCCCCAAATTAAATGATGTGGGCTGGATTCAAACAGGACCGGGGAGATCTGCCAAGTTTCCGGTTTTATTAGAGAAAGTTCGTGATCAGTTTTCTAGGCAGCGCAGAAGGCCATTTCACATATTGACCCGAAGGACCAGGCGGAAGTTAATTCTCTGTGTGTTTTAAAAACATACCAAGTGTGGTTGTGACAAGGGGAAATCTGCTTTGATTCATGGTTTATTGAGAATTTTCCAAAATCTGCACATTTCTCCATGTGAAATGGAATGAAGCTGAACTGGAATGGATGTAAACCTATCTATTTAGTGAGTTTCTGTAAGAGCCAATGTGATGTAGTGGTTTGAGTGTTGGATTATGGCTTGGCCATGAAACCCACTGGGTGACCTTAGGCAAGTTGCATGCTCTCAGCCTCAGAAGATGGCCACAGCAAACCTGACACTAACAATCTGACACTCATAACACCCTGACACTAACAATCTGACACTAATGCAGCACACCTGTGCTAACGTAGCGCACTCTGGCTAATGCACCACACCTGTGCCATCATAGTGCATTGACACTAATGCAGCACATCTATGCTAGCATAGCATACAGATACTAATCTAGTGCACAAATAGTAATGCAGCACACCTATGCCAATGCACCACACAGTGCACCAAATTAATGTACAGTATCTATACTATCATCATGTATCAAAGCTAATGTAGTAGCCCTATGTTAGTGTAGCTCACTGAGGTTTAGCCAGTACGCTTACACTGGTAGAGCTTCCTTGAGTCCCTGTATTGAGAGAAAGGTGGGATATAAGATGATGATGATGATGATGATGATGATGATAATAATAATAATAATAATAATAATAATGCACTGTGTGTAATGTGGCACATCTTTGCTAGCCTGGCACATCAGTGCTCATGTAGGGTGCCTTCACTAGCATAGCACACCAGAAGGATCCTGGCCATAGTTTTCTGTGCATCCTGAATGTGTAGCTGCTGGGTTTTTGTGGTTTTTCTTACTGTATCCAAAGAGAGAAAACATCTTTAACAATGCATAGTTAAGCATCTATTTGGATGCGAATAATAATCATAGATGAATGCAAAAGCGGGACATAATGGCCTTACGGGTCAATGCATGAGAAAATGATATGGATCGGACGCAAGAGTCGCCTTGCTCTTCTCTCCAGCTGCGACAATTTATAGAATTTAAGAACCTAGATTTCCCCCCTTTTAAATAATGATTTATCAGGAATGATCCTGTTTCATCAAAAGCTTGCTGGGGTGGGATTAATTGTGGAAGCCCCCTCCGCTGATTTATCAAGGAGGACGTCTAGAAGAAGGAGGCGTCCACAGAGCAGCCCCATCATGAGACGGAAAGCAGAGGAGACCTTTGTGAATGAAAGAGCTTAAGCCTTAATGGGTTTTGCCCCCGCAGGTGCTGTAGCGCTTTCCTCCTGCGCAGGTTGAGAGACTTCCCTGCATTGGAAGAATTAGCACGCATGCCTCGGTTTGGGCCAGCTGGCAGAGGAACGAAATGGAGATTAATTATCAAAAGCGTGGGTTGCAAAAAAACAATATGTCGGCACAAAACATCAGGCGGGACGGTGCGCTCTCTGCAAGGGGTCTGTATCGATGGTGCTTTAAGGCCTGTCAAAAGGGGGAGAGTGTGCAATCCATCAGGCCTCCATCGGCCCATTGCTGGAGATAAATGGCAGCACTATATTATTGGGAAGGCCTTGCCAGCCCCGTTGCAGGGAATGAACTCCGCGCAGCAGTTGTTGAGAGAGCAGCCGAGTGCTTCGTGGCCCACTCCTTGCTTTTGTTCCTGCAAGAGCGTTCTTCTCTGAATTATCTGCCGGCCCTTTCGCAGAAAACCTCTTTGTAATCCCGATGATATAAGGGTCTGTGCTCAGCCTTGACGTTTGATTTTAATTTGTAGATAACCACTCTGGCTAACGCGTGGTTTTTGAAAATGTACTTTAATGGAACCTCTTGGTAAGGCCATGGCTACATATTCTACATTTCCTCAGCGCAGAACTGTGCACATTCTCACATACCAATGGCACGTAGATATGTCTGTCCCACTGTTTCCGCTCCACTAAATGCATCTGAGCCTTGAGGCTGAAGTCTATGAAAGCTCAGGCATTAACTTCTTTATTTCAGTTAGTCTCACAGAGAGCCTGAAAAACCCACAAAAAGCTATGGAGGAGACTTGGGCCTCATTCCCACTGCCTTTTAAATCGGATCATGAAACGACCCTGGTTCCCACTAAATTCGAATCACTGAAGCGATTCCGAAAGGGGGGCCACGCTCTAGGCCCATTTAACCAGCTTCAAAAGGATGCTGTTTTTTTCTGTGTGTTTTTGGATAAAGCGATTCTGCGCAAGAGGGAACCAGTACAGATTCGAATCTGGGTTTGGATCCTGCTCACACAGCTGTCTGTCTCGCTCTGCTTCCCCGCTGCTATACTGGTGGTGGTAGGGGCTACTGGTGTCAGCGTAGGCTTTGCCCTGGTATCCCAGGCATAGTTACCAAATTTGGAGACAACACCAAATTAGGAGGAGTAGCTAATACCCCAGAAGATAGGATCAAAATCTAAAATGACTTGAACAGACTAGAAAATTGGGCCAAAGCTAACAAAATGAAATTCAACACGGAGAAATGTAAGGTACTGCGCTTAGGTAGAAAAAATGAAATGCACAGATATAGGATGGGGGACACCTGGCTGAACAAAATTTATACATGTAGAAGGGATCTAGGAGTCCAAGTAGACCCACAAGTTGAACATGCGTCAACAGTGCGATGCAGCAGCTAAAAAGGCCAATGCAATTTTAGGCTGCATCAATAGAAGTATAGTGTCTAGATCAAGGGAAGTCATAGTGCCACTCTATTCTGCTTTGGTCAGGCCCCACCTGGAATAACACTGTGTCCAGTTCTGGGCACCACAATTCAAAAAGGATGTGGAGAAACTGGAGCAGGTCCAAAGGAGGGCAACTAAAATGGTGAAGGGTCTGGAAACCATCCCTTTTGAGGAAAGACTTAGGAAGCTGGGGATGTATAGCCTGGAGAAGAGAAGGTTAAAAGGTGATATGATAGCCCTATTTAAATATTTGAAAGGATGTCATATTGAGGAGGGAGCAAGCTTGTTTTCTGCTGCTCCAGAGACTAGAAAGCGGAACAATGGATGCAAAATGCAGGAAAAGAGATTCCACCTCAACGTTAGGAGGAACTTACTAACAGTAAGGGCTGTTTGACAGTGGAACACACTCCCTCGGAGAGTGGTGGAGTCTCCTTGCTTGGATGTCTTTAAGCAGAGGCTCGATGGCCATCTGTTAGGGATGCTTTGATTGAGAGTTCCTGCATGGCAGAAGAATGAGGTTGGACTGGATGGCCCTTTTTGGGGTCTCTTCCAACGCTATGATTCTATGAAAGGAGGAGGCGGTGGTGGCAAAGGCTGGGAGCTCTCTGGCTTTGGCTCCGAGAGACTGCTGGCAGGGAAGGGAGAGGTTTGTGGAAGAGAGCTTTGAGTGGTGCAAATAACCGATTCATTGATTTGGATCGGAAACTGAATTATCTGGTAACCAAATTAAGTGGCAATGAGGCCCTGCTTTCCTTCCCAGCCAGCAAAGCCAAAGAAGGCACCCCGTTCCCACCAGCATACTGGGTGATACCCCATTTGTGGTGTCACTTGGTGTGGTTCGTACCTTTGCACTCCCACAGTGATACCGCTGGTCATGATGCACCGCCACCAAGAGACATTTTGGCAAAGGCGATATCGATGTCCAGGTGATTTCAGTGCAAAGGTGGCCGCCTTGTCCAGCTGTGAGCATTAAATCAACTCAGTACTGCTGTCCTGTGGCAAACAGCGATGGTATCAATCCTTTCGGACCGTGTAACCGTCGGCCTTCTGTGGCCGTGGCCTCACCTTATAGATGAACTGTATGTAATTTTAGCAAAGTGAGGAGTTGTTTCTTTCCCGCATCTCTCAGATGGAGTGAAGAAGATAGCAAATCATTGTAAGGTAAATTGCTTTGGGAAGCCCAGAGCGCTGTGGCTTCCCAGTAAATTCACTGAGTGGAAAGTAATTTATAGGGATCATTTTTTTCTCTCCTTCGGAAACAGAGGTCTGGTGAACCTTTCGACCGTCCTGCACGGGAGGGCAATAAAAAACAAAATCCTGCTGGTTTGATACACCAGTGTGAATTCGCTTATGCATATGGTTGTACTTTTGGGACCCTTAGACAATAGGTGCGTTCTGTTCACAGCTGTGTAAGCAGACTTCCACAAATCTGATTTATTTTGCATGTGGTCACAGATGCTTGGATGGTGCATAACAACACATCACTACCTTCCGCGTGTCACTTGATTCCCTGGGATTTTGGGAAAAGCCATTACATATTCCACAAGGAGACAATAAGCAAGAAAATGACACATAGGTGCACAGTGTCAGTATACATGAGAAGAATGGAACCAGAGTGTAAATCTTTTAAATGTAGATTTACTACATGTGCACAATGTTGTCATTTCCGACATTATTATCGTTGCATTGCATTTGAACAAAGTGGATGCTACATAACACCAAACCGTCCTGATTTGCAAGAATGGTCCTCATTCATTCCTTGTTGTCCCACTTTTCCAGGTGCTTTTAAAATGTCTTGGTTTCTCTCTTTTCCTTTTCTTTCCCTCTTTGTTCTCAGCTCACTTCAATAACTGCAAACTGAGTTCAAAATTATTATTTATATCCCGCTCCTCCAATCGATCGAAGCGGCTTACATTAAAACAAACCAATAAAATACAATCTCAATCCAATGGATGAAAAGAATGTAAATTGATCAATAACTAAGGAAAGGAAGTCAAAGTGTAAGTAAAAGTAGTTAAAATGTGAGTTAAATACCATTTATTTGTTGCAGGAAGAGAGCAGTATATAAATAGATCAAGTAGAATAAGACATTAATATTAACACGTAACTCTAAGATGTTTTATTTTTAAGGGCACTTTGGAAGTGAGCAATTTGGATACGAGAACAATGTAAGACATGACCATGATTGTGATTTTTTGTTGTATGTAAATGTATTTTATAAATAAAATTATTATATAAAAAATACAATCTCAGTACAATATCATATAATAACATTGTAACCCTACCCCTCCCGTCAATAATAATACAGTACAATTAAATGATCAACGATTAAAACAACCATTAATAATTAAATAACTAACAATTATTTAATTAAGTAGCTTGCATTTGCGTAAATCGGCAAAGGGGAGGAATTGGATTGGAGGAGTCACGAGCTTGCACTTCCCAGGAGGCTCAGGAAAAAGCAAACTGCTGTTATGTAGGATGCTGAATCTGTTCTGGATTTTAATCCTGCCTTCAAAAGGCCTATCTAGGGTGGCAAAACCCATTTAAACAATAGTTTCAGGCCCCTTAGGTAACTCGTCTGAAGTTCAAACTAAGACACGGACTGGATTTACTGCCCCACTGGCATGGAAGGTACTCACCGGCTGCCTTGGCTCTATGAATTAAAGAGGCATAGCATTGCTAGTCCTTTCAAGCCTTCAAGGAGAAATGGATGAGGCTTGTAGTTGGAAATAAAGCCTAAAACAGAGAGAGATAAAGCCTGTGATTCTTTAGTGTCAGCCATAATGAATGGGAATGAGTTGCAGGCAAAATAAAATAAATCAAAATGCCCACTCTGGGTTTAAAGGGCATCGGTCCAAAATATGCACTTACCTCGTCCATGAAACACTGATGTCCATAAGAACAATAACCGCTGGACCATTTGGGCCTGGATAACCAATGGTCAATGGGGGATTGGACCAGATAGCCTTTAGGATTTCTTTCTTTCGACTCTCTATGAATAATTCTATAATTCTGCCTTTCCATCCAGGGAAAGCCTTCCTCAGCTCCCAGCCTTTTCGGTTCAGAGTTGATAAATGGATGCGCTGGGTGTTTCCATTACCGACCGCTTGCTTAATTATTAGTGTGGTGTTTTTAAATCATTTGAATGGGTGTTCTAATAGAATAATTAAATTCCTATCTCGATGTGTGTAATTGTTTGTGGCTGGCAACCTTTTGGAGTCTACGTTCCCTTATGCGTGCCCTTGTATTTATTTTGTCTGGAGCCACTAACATCTGCAGTCACGGAAAAAATGAGAACAGCGGAGTTAACGCAAGTGTGGGCTTTTGCACGTCCTTGTGCGTCGCATGTTGCACTTCATTGTGCATTGACGACACGGCTGTGCATCATTTACTTGTGCAACATTGCAATTCTGTGATGAAGTGATGTAGGAGCCTTGCAAATTATGTTGGAAGCCACCTTGCATCCCAACGCTGGGAAGAAAATGAAATAGAAACCAAATGGATGGATGGATGAATAAATAGTTCCTGGTATGTTGCTATCGATCAAACAAATTCATGCTGAGAGAGTTCTTTGCTTTAAAAAAAGAGAAAGAGAATGCTGTGTTGCATTTAAAGTTGTCGAATGCAAAGGATGGGTCTTGTTTCGTTCCACGTTTCCCATTATTAGTGCGTGTTTTATTCTAGTAAATTTAGGCCTCATTTCCATTTACAAATAAATCGGTTTGCGATCCAGATTGATGGATTGACGCGACAGCAGAGCGTGGATCACACTACATTTGCCTCAATTGTATTCTTTCCCTGAAAAATAACCCACTTATGGTTCACATTCATGAATGAATCGATTCAAAACGGACCCGCTCCAGCTGGCCGAAGGGCAAATTTAAATCGATTCCGATCCGCATCTGGTTCACACTTATTTGGAACCGATTTATGCAAAAAGATGTGGAAAACATCAGCGTCAAAAAGACAGGGGTTAAATGAGTCTAGCGCATGCCCCAAAGTGATTTGGTTCGAGTTGGAGCCAGGGTCATTTGAACTGATTCAAACCAATTTGCAATCCGGTTTAAAAGCTAGTGGGAAACAGGCCTTAGCAGACCTCTTGAATGCTGCATTTGGAGTAATTCTGAAAGTCAAAGCAATGCAACGTTTCAGCTCTTTGGAAGGCAGGGCTTTGTTATTAAGACAAAGAGAAAGAGGAGGAAAGTGTGTTCAGGAAGGGAACATCATCTGCCCAGTAGGAATATTTTCTCCACTTGGCTTCAATCTGAGCAAAATATGCTGCAGGAGAAACTCTGCGACTGGGATGGGTTTGTTCCTTTCTCCTTGTTCCAGGATTTAATTGTACCTCTGTCAGGGGACAAAGGCTGGCTTTCCAAGAATAATTCTTGATTCAGAGAGACAAGGCCCTGGAGATAAATGTGAAAAATTAAATATAAAATAAAATAAAATCTTCTTCCTAGCTTGTGTGTACGTTCTCCAGTTCCGGCTTTATGCTCCGTAACTCATGGCCAGGAAAGGCTGTGTCCAGCGTAACAACATTTTCCTCTTTGCATGCGTGCAAAATTTATTATTGTTTGTCTATTACGTCCGGGTGTTTCCTCCGTTTTAACACGCATGGGAACTGGAAGGGGGGCCATTGAGAAGGAAAGGAGCGATGTTTTAAAACAAGTCCAGGATCTGACTGGACTTATTCCTAAAACCAATTGTGTTACAGCTGCTAACCATCATGGCACAACAGCAGCTTCCTTTTGGGTTATTTAAAATCTACTGTATGTACTCATGTATAAGTCTAGAAATTTTAGTCAAAAAATTGATCCAAAAAAGGTGTGTTGACTTATCTACGGGTCAATCAGGAATACGCACCCCGCATAAGGGAAATACCACATATGGTGGAGCCCCATTGAAAACAATGGGGCTCCTACCCATGACGTGGCACATGTGTCACGGGTACATGTGCCATTTTCTCTTCCGGCATGTGGCTTTCATTATATATTGAAAGCCATGTATGGCTTGCCCGTGTATGACGCAGGCACACTGTAATATACTTTAATTCTTATTTAAAAAGGAGCCATCCCCTGGTGAAAGTCAAGAGTACAGTCTGTCCTGGAAGCACCAATCCTTCTATATTTTCTTATCCATCCAGCCTTTAGTGTGAGCACAAAGTTATGCTTGCTGAAGTTCTTTGCCATTGGACCTTATCAGACGTTGGAAATTGGAAGTATAATCTGATGGCAATCCAAACAAAATCATGGGGTTTCACGTTATTGCGAATTAAAGCATCTCACGCAATTTAGGGCAAAAGGGAAGTCATTCCGAACACAATCATGGTTTTTACGTTATTTCGTATTAAAGCACCTCACGCAATTTTGGGAAACAGGGGGTCATTTTTGGGTAATGGGAAGTCATTCTGAACACATTCTGAATGCAATAGGAATTCACATAAATTCGCTAAACTAGTGAATTCATGTGAATTCAAATTGGCTCCAATTGGCTCCATTCGCAATAAAGAGAAATTCCTCGCGTCTGATAAGGTCCATTGTTTCTTTCGTATCATGCTTTAGATCCTTTGTTACATTTACCCTCGACTTATCCACGGGTCATATCAAAATCCATAATTTTGGCCCCAAAACCTGCCCTCGACTTGTACATGAGGTTGACTTATAGTCAAGTATATACAGTATTCTTAAAGTGGAAGAAATGAAGCCCCGGTCCTATTTGCGGTGATGCAAGGTGGTTTATATAGTACCTGAGAACCCCAGACTCTCTTAAACTATTTTTTTTCCCCTGGGGAAATAAGGGGATGAATTGCTCCTCTTGAAAACTTCCAGGAGAAGCAATTTACTGTTTAAAGGGATCAGCTCCTCTTTGCATGGGAGAAAACAAGAACAATACATTTTCTAAACCAGCCATAGACTTCTGGTCTCTAGTAGTAGCAGTACTAATAGTTGTCATCATCATAATAATAATTATCGTAATAATAATAATAATAATAATAATAATAATAATTCTCATCCTCTTCTCCCCATGGATTGAGGCAGGGACCAACAATATTAATTAAATTATTAAACAACAATAAATAAAAGATAATTGTTGGGGACAATTAGCACTGATCAGCGGTATAGAAGTGCACTTTCTATTGCTATTGCTAAAAAAACATGAGTTCAAATAGATATCAGTTTAAAAAGACAAACAAGATGTACACACATTAAAACAATCCACAATTTGCTGGAAGAGACTGTTCTTTAATACGTGAATCCAGACAGTGCACTCAGCTGTCAAATCTCTTCCAGCAGGTCATTCCACAGTCTAGTTTTTGTTCCTTTATGCTATTTTTAAAAATGCATTAAAACGCTCCTTAAAACCTCCGAAAAGCAGTCTATTAAAACAACCCTAGAATTCAGTTCTGGAACAGTTAAAACAGCAGTTTCAAATACGAAACAGCATCCTTTTGAGCGCCTGCTGGACGCTTAAAAGAAATGGGTCCAGCCTAACTTCCTTGGGTTGCAAAGCCCACAGTTGAGATGCTGCTGCAGAGAAAACGTATTATGTATTTTATTGCTACTTTTGTGTTATTGTAACCCGCCTCGATCTGTAGGGAGAGGCAGGATAATAATAATAATAATAATAATAATAATAATAATGCCCTGTTAAATGTACCTTCCAACCTAATTTCATGAGGTTTTGGGACATGCAGTAGGGCCTCTTATGAATATATCAAATTTATGGTGGGCTCATATGGGACAAGCCATTGGTTTTTCAAACAAGAGTCCTGCAGGGGCCCCAAGGCATAAGAGTAAGTGATAGACTGTGGCTACATTTCATAATGTTCGAGTATGAACAGCCTTCCCAAACCTAGTACTTTGAAGAAAGATTGGACTGCAACTCCCATCTCCGTTGCACTGGGTAGGGATGTTAGTCCACTTTGATGGAGCCAAGCTGAGGACGGTTGCACTACAAAGCCTATTGATAGTTTGCAAACTTTGATATTCATACTCCAAGGCATCCTCTCTGATCCTGATCTAATGCTGTATTTTTATCCTCGTATGGCTCAAGTTGCCAACTGTTCCTGGAATCCCTGCATAGCAGGATCAATCTTCTACCAGGATTGGGAAGAAGTTATTTTCTTCCTTCCACTCCAAAATGTTGGTTTTTGCAGCTGTCTTTTGCAAAGCAAACAGGGCAGATGAAAGCGCAGCCCGCCTGCCCTCCATGCCTTGGGGACACCTCTCCCTCTGACATTGCCTTGGCTTTTAATTAGCATTCATGTCCCTCTTCCTTCGCACAGTAATTTTTAGCATTGCCATCTACTCCTCACTCCGAGGGAAGGTTAATGAAGGATTGCATTGATTTGACGTCCGCCGTGCATGACAATGAGGCGAGCCACAGGTTTGGGAAAAAGGTGAAGGGAAGCATGGATGGGGCTGGAAGGGAGGAGAAGGTCGCCACGCGGAGGACCCAACTCTGGCACGGCTCCATGCTCCGCCAGAGATTGCCATGTCAATGGGGGTGTGAATCGGTATCGCTCTGAACATTATAGCATCCATACGAGGCGCTGACCCTATTTTGGGGTAGGGTTCAGCATATCACGTTGTATAGAGATACTGTGGAGAGCTCCAAAGAGAAAAGCGTGTTCAGTACTGTGGATAGCCCTTTGGATAAAGAGAAGATTCAGCAGCTTGGACAATGCAAAAGAGAACTACTGGAAAATGGAGCAAAGGTGGCAAAGATCCACAACATAAACTCAAACAATGGTTGGAAATTTAGGCAGAATGACAGATCATGGTTTCATGTATGGTAGAGATGTACCAAGGTGAAAACATACTGGAAGAAGATTCATGACTCAAAGCAAGACATCTTCAAAATTAAACACGAACTAAAGCCAGAGGTTTATTTATTAAATATGGTAAACAAAACGGATCTGGTTCTGGAGAAAGAAATATTGAAGAGTATTATTATATATGATCTCGGCAGCCAGACTTTTAATAGCACAAAGATGGAAAAACCAAGAATCACCCACAATGGAGGACTGGCCTATGAAGCTTATTGAGATCAAAGAAATGGACAGGTGATCGGCTTTATTAAACCAGAAAGATCTAGAGAAGGTGGTCAAGGAATGGCCTAAGGTTAGAGATTATTGTAAGAAAATTTGGCAACGAATCATCAAGAAGAACGATGGGAGTGTAACAAAAACCGGTCAAGAAAAGCTGATAATGAATAAATAACAATATTAGGTAAGATCACCTTTTTTAAAAAAATGAGAGCAGTCATGAGAAAATAATTTTGACGTAGAAAAAGACAAAGAAGATTAGTATTAAATATTAAGGTATTTGTTGTTAAGAGAACAAGGGAAGTTTTATAAATATGGCATTAGATGACTATATAAGCATTTCTATTTCAATCTGTTTTTTCTTTAATTATTATTAAATGTATGATATAAATGAAATTATTTAAAAAGATAAATAAAGACAAGATCCAGCATATTGGACAGTGCATTGGATCCAAGGAAGACTATGAACCTTCTCAAAAGGGCATTGCTCCTTGGTTATCTCTGGGGTGAAAAAGATGCTGCAAAATAGAGTGGCTTCCAGCTGCTTTGAAGGCAGGGTGGTCATACGACACACGCCTCCAGAGAAGGTGGAAACCAAAATGACGCCATGCTCTAGCGCTAAAATCCAAAGCAAACAGAACCCAGGATACGCTGCTTAGCTCAAAAATGTGCATCTTCGCTCCTGAATATAAATGGCCCAACACGCATGCAGAGTTGTGGCGATGCAAAAACGTGAACGTGGGACACATCCAATGGATGCATTTGCACCATACACAAATCAGACAGGGGGGCCATGAGGTGAAAGGGGCATGCACGGGGGGCACCATACAAATGTATTACTTGGCACACTGATGCCCTGATTCCCTGCATCGCCAGGGCATCGCACATGTGACTGTATGGCAGATTAAAGGTGCAGCCACTCAATGGGATGGCATCTGGGTGGGACATAAGGGAGGTACTTGGAGGCTGCAGGTAGTGTGTTTATGAACTGGTGTGCATGCATGGTAGGGAGGCGACAAAACAATAACCCTATGGCACGGATTGATGCCATGCTGGGTACAGTGCCCGTTGGTATTCGGTCCACCTTGGGAGCCGGTTGTGTGGACAGCGGGGGGTTGTCCTCAGAGCCATTGATCCTGAAAAGCTCCAAAGACACAGGTAAATACTGAGAGAGAAATCCACAGATACGACCCTGCAAGCTTTTTATTCGGTGAGTCAAGACAGATCCTTCACTCAATGATCTCACATTGACTCCAACGGTCAGAGGGCAACAAAGTCTGTGCATAATTCAGACTTGTTGCTAAAGGAAGGTGATGTCATTTCGGAGAGTCTGGAGATAGAACAAAATGTGTCTGGAGATAGAACACAATCACAGATACACTGAAATGTGTGCAATATATTGTCACCATGACCAATAAGGGAATCAAATCCCCAACTCATTTCTTCTTTTAGCTTCCAAGATCAGATGGGATCTGGTGCCTTTAGACCCGATAGAGCAGTGATCTTCAAACTTTGGTCCTCCAGGTGTTTGAAGAGTCCATCATGTAACCCTCCCTATTTCTCTCCACATTTTTGGAGTTTCTTAGCTCTTCTATATTATTCCTCCTTTCGGCGTTCAGCCATTAATAGCCTTTGCCTGTTTGGCACTGCGTTCAAGAGCTGCAATCTACCCTAATAGACGTTGTGCTAATGAGGCTTTGCATGTTGTTCCAATTCTCCTTCCAGGGTTTGGAGTGTCCAATTTATCCAGTGATTTTCTGCATATAGCCTGGCTACAGTTAAATCTCTTTTTAGAACTTCTTTCCCCCTCCTATAATATGGGGATTCATCACAGTGGTGGAAGTGGTGGAGACACCATTGGTTGGAAAAGAGACGTGAAATACGGTATACTCCATTTGCAATCCATCACATACCTAGACAGTGAGTCCCAAGCGAGCTTTGTAGATTTGTTGAACTAGGTGACCATTGAGATGTGTTGGACTACAAGTCCCACTTCATATCCTGGCTGGGGATGATGGATAAAAGACTCTTTCAAGTCTTGGGAGTGTCAAATTTGGAGGCAGCCGTCTCTAACCACTACGCTACACTGGACAAACCAGTGGCATCCTAGGAGAAGGAGCAAATCCATCTTTGGAAGCTCCCAGGGACAGATTTGGTGGGACATCTTTAATTTTAGGGCCTGAGGTTTCCCATTACCTGCTTTAGAGGAAGACTTTTATGCAGAGCCAAATTTGGCACTCAAAAAGACCATGCAACAGTGGCTGGTTCTGCCACTGCCGAATTGCAATGAATTGCAAGGTTCTGTTTAAGAGGGGAGGAAAAATTAAATTCAGATAAAAACCTGAACGCCAAATGAGTTGTTATTACTGTCAGCCCTCCATATTCATGTATTCCTTCTTCATGGATTCAACTATCCATGGCTTGAAAATGTTCTAAAAAGATAAAAATTCCAAAAAGCGAGCCTTGATTTTTGCCATATAATATAAGGGACATCTTTTGACTAAGTCATTGTATTTAATGGGACTTGAGCATCCACAGATTTTGGTATCCGAGGAGGTCCTGGAATTAAACTTTCAATGGATACCAAGGGCCCCTGGTAGTAGTAGTAGTAGTAGTAGTAGTTATTATTATTATTATTATTATTACCCCATTGTATGTGATAGGACTTGAGCATCCATAGATTTTGGTATCCATGGAAGTCCTGGAATTAAACTCCAGCAGATACCAAGGGCTAATAATAATAATAATAATAATAATAATATCTCATTATATATAGTGGGACTTGTTCAGTCATGGATTTAAGTATCCATGAGGGTTCTGGAATTGAACTTCAGCAGATACTAAGGACCCCCTGTAATAATAGTAATAATAATATCCCATTGTATGTAATGAGACTGGAGCACCCATAGATTTTGGTATTCACAGAGGTCCTGGACTGGATACCTGGATACCAAGGGCCCACTGTGATTATGATGATGATGATTGATGATGATGATGATGATGGTGGTGGTGGTGATGATGATGATGATGATGATGATGATGGTCATAATCATGGTCACGATAATAATAATGCCCCATTGTATAAAATACATCTTTGAATTTTGGTATCCATGGGGATCTCGGAATTAAACTCCAGCGGATAGCAAGAGCCCACTGTAATAATAATAGTACCACCACCACCACCAACAACAACAACAACACTCCATTGTATATAACTTGAGCAGCCATGGATTTTGGTATCCATGGGGGTCCTGGAATTAAACTCCAGCCGATACCAAGAGCACACTGTAATATTAACATTAATAATAATACTCCATTGTATATAGTGGTAGCATCCATGGATTTGGGTATCCATGGGGGATCCTGGAATCAAATCCCAGTGGATAACCAAAGGGCCACTTCATTTTATTTCATTATTTTCCAAAGCCTCACTCCAGCCGCTCCGCAGGCGGCAGCATCTCGTCCATAGATCTCTGCATGCAGCCTCTCTGGAGACTTGAAAAATCAAACAGAAAGCTTAACTGTGCCGGTGACAGTAGATTAACATCCTTGTAGCAATCGATGGCTCCTCATTGGAGATGCTCTCTGGCTTTCGGCTCAGCTCGCAAACCCTCTTGAAACAACCACATGGTCCTCCTTCCCCACTTCCCTTGAACCGCCGTCTTAATTCTTAATTAAGATCACAGAGCAGATGCTGCAGATATTTAATTTCAATATTTTAGGGTGTTTGCTTAAGCTTTTCAAAACGGATTAGAGCCTGAATGGAGAGGCGAGGATGGGACGCCTTTCCCTTGTTCGGTCTGATTAAGAAACCAGATAGGAATTAGTGCAAGAAAGTTAACACCAGCTAGAAGCAAGGAAAGGGCCTAAAGACCCTAAAAAAGACCCTAAAAAGCACCGGATCCCATCTGATCCTGGAAGGTAAGCAGATTTGGTACTTGGATGGGAGACCACCAACAAATACCAGATGCTGGAGACTCTCTTTCAGGGGAAAGAACTGACAAAGCCACTTCGGAGTGTTTTGTTGCATTAAAAAAAACCCCTATGAAATGTATTGAATTGACATAAGTCAACAGGGGACTTGAAAGTACATATGGAGGATAGATATCTTGGAGTTTGGGCCTAGTCTGACCATTACAGAAGTTGATGATGATGACCTCTTTGCAGAGCGTAGAACAGCGGTTCCCACACTTCGGTCCTCCAGATGTTTTGGACTTCAGCTCCTAGCTGGACGTCGAAGTCCAAAACGAAGGGAAGGTCAAACTTTGGGAACCGCTGGCACAGATTATCTTCATACACTGGTCACCAAAAGCCTTCATTCGTGGTCCTTCGAGAGCCAGAAAGGTCTAAGGAAAAAGCCTTGCAATCTGTTTGAGCCTCCAGGATACAGAATTTTATGCCTGATTTACTCCACTTACTTATACTGGATGGCTACCTGGAAATAGGATAATTATTTTCCAGTTATTCCAGCCTCAGTCTCCACCGAAGAAGTCTCTGGCCGAAACGCGTTTGGGCAGTATTTTTATACTTTTCATTTTCTATGGTCTTTGGACGTTCGTATACTTCTTTATTTTCCATGCACCTTGGATGTATTTATACTTTTAACAAGTGTATACAGTCCTTGTCATTTATGCATTCTGGCACAGCATCCTTTGAATATTTTAGATATTAAAACTTCCTTATGTGCTATTCATTTTTTTCCTAGACCTTTCTGCTTGCCAAACTGTCAATTCCATGCCGGTGCTTTGCTGACTTGGAACCTTTTTGGTACTACAATTCCCAGAACCCAGAGGTACTGGCTAGGGGATACTGGGATTTGTAGTCCACAAAGGAGCTAATGCATCGTCCAGAGTTCGAATCCCCGCTCAGCCATGAAAACCCATTGGGCAACCTCTCAGCATTAGAGAAAGGCAATGGCAAGCCTCCTTTTAATAGATCTGACCGAGAAGACCCTAGGAGAAGACCATCATAAAGTTACTTGAAGGCACACAACGACAACAACACTCAGTGGGTTTCCACAGCTGAGCTGGGATTCGAACCCGGATCTCCAGAGTCATAGTCCAATGCTCGAAGCACTATGCCTCAGTGGTTATAGGGATGGATTATGTAACCAATGTCAACAGACTGTGGTTGCATCCATATTGCAGAAATAATGCAATTTGACACCACTTTAATAGCCGTGGTTGCATGCTATGGAATCCTGGGATTTGTAGTTTGCTATTGGCACCAGAGCTCTCCGACAGAGAAGGTTAAATAGCTCACAAAACTAGATACTAGAATTCCATAGCATTGAGCCATGGCAGTTAAAGTGGTTTCAAACTGCATTATCTCTGCAGTGCAGATGCAGCCTAAGTTAAGGAATACATGAAACAGGGCCTTTTTAAAGTAATTGCACATTAATAATGATGATGATGATGATGATGATGATGATGATGATGATGATCGAGGCAGGTCACAACCATAAAAACAGATAAATAAAATAGGTAAATACAAATATAAATAAAATTTACATAATCCCCTTATTCCCTTAACTTAAACTAAAACAAGAACCTTATAAAATACAGATTAAAATTGAACAGGCGGCCACAACTCTATTACATAACTTCATTTTTTTATTTATTTTAAAAAGGGTGCTAAACATTGTTTTAACCGGTTTTCAATGAGTGTCGGCTTGTAAAATTGGCTTAAACATTGTTTCCTAATCTGCTTTTTAAAAGACTGGCTTTTATCTGTTTGTGTCCTACACGGTTTTGAGAGCCCCGTGGGCAGAAAAGCAAGAAATAAATACTTCAGATAAGAAAATAAAGGTCAGGCAATCCATCTATCTGTCTATCAATCCTTTTATTCACATGCCACCTTTCCAAAACAAAATATGCGCTGAAGGCAGTTTAGGAGCCAACTGGGTAATAGAAAACCAGCAAATCTGGATATTTCTTTTGTATCTGCTTCTGAATACTGTCATAATTCATTGAATAAATGCATTTGGACGAAAACAACAACAGTAAAGTGATGGCTGAAAGGCGTGCATGGAGTAAAGTAGTTTGATTGAGTAAACTGTTATTGGTTGCATCCGCACTGCAGAAATAATCCAGTTTGACACCATTTTAACAGCCATGGCTGAATGATATGGGATTGTGGGAACTATAGTTTGTTGTGACACCAGAAATCACATATTTCCAGTCCAAATCCCACACAAAATGAAAATTGAGCAAGGAAATATGTCTGTTGAGACTTGGGTTTGATACCCAGCTCAACCATGAAACCCACTGGGTGACCTTGGACAAGTCATACTCTCTCAGCCTCAGGGAAAGGTAATGGCAAACCTCCTCTGAACAAATCTTGCCAAGAACCATGATAGGGTTGCCTTAGGGTTGGAAATGACTTGAAGGCACCCAGCAAAAACAGCAACAGGTCTGGCTCCAACAACAAAAAGAACGTTACAACGTTGGTTGGTTCATCCTGACAATGAAAGTCACCAGATTAAGTCACCCATAGTTTTTGTAATAAAGTATTATTGATAACGTTCTGTAATCATTTGAGTTTCTGAGTTTTTACTACTGAGCCTGACTTTCCGAACTTTGGTACCTGCTGGGTTTGACACTCATTTTAGGAAGGATATGAAGATGCAGCCCATTGACCTTGCTTTTTAAATCAGTGCAATGTTTACTGGTGATCGTGGCAATTTTAATGAGGTTATTGTTTCATTTTATCCTTAGCCACATTTCCCAGCCACATTGAGTGCTTTATTTGTTTTAAGTTGAAGCATTGGGTCAGAATACGCTACGCAGAATGTAATAAATAACATTTGAATCCCTCTCAGATGACCAAGGACACAAGACCTCCTAAGCACCGGTGTCCACAAAGCCCTGCTAGGTTGGAATATATCACAAACCATGACACTTAGCATCTCTTCTTCTGTCTCTTTTCTCTCTGAAGGTCTTTTGCTGGCGTTTTATTCATCCGATCACCCGTGGTTGCTCACCATGTTGGAATCCAGGGACAAGAAGGGTCTGATATGGAGCAACGCAAGCGAGTGAGGAGTTGGGCGACTGGAGATATCTTCCTTGGCTTTCTTCCTTCAGGACTTTTCCCCGGGACCTTTTTCTTTCAACACAAACGCCCAGTTGGCCACCATCAATTCCTCTTTATCATGCTGGGAAGCCACTTCTGACTCACTGGGTCCTGAAAAGGCAACGGACAGACAGACACTAGGTAAGATGCAAGAGAAATGCTTGGTTTCAGAATGTGTTATGGAACTGTGGCTCATCCAAGGGCAGCAAAATCACCCCAAAATGCAATTCCTTTGGGGCACTTGGAAGTTTTGTACTGTCGTGTTGGGTATGATTTATGGAGTCCCTCCAAAGGAGAGGCCTCCAAGAGACCCTGCTCTTAACAGTTCTTGCAAATTCAGTTCTTGCAAACTCAATGGCTTCCTTGAATCAATCCACCTGTAATGTGACCTTCCTCTTTTCCTACTTTTTCCCACTTTACCAAGTATTACTGCTCCTTTCCATTGAGCATATCTTTGGCTTCATTCCCACGACCTTTTAAACCGGATCATAATTTGGTTTGAACTGGTTCAAATGACCCTGGTTCTCACTAAAATCAGATTGCTGAATCACTTTGGAGAGGGGGCCCATGTACTGGATCCATGTAACCCGCGTCTTTTTGACGCTGATGTTTTCCGTGTCTTTTTGGATTCTGTGCAAGTGTGAACCAGATGCGGATCAGAATCAATTTAAATTTGCCCTTCGGCCGGCTGGAGCGGGTGCATTTTGGAACCAATTCATTCATGGATGTGAACCACAAGTGGGTTATTTTACAGGGAAGAAATGCGATCGGGGCAAATATAGTGTGAACCACACCCCGCTGTTGAGTCAATCCATCGATTCGGATTGAAAACTGATTTATTTGTAAGTGGGAATGAGGCCTTAGTGTTCAGTACACCATGCCACTTCTCTCTGAATATGCTGGTTGCAGCTCTCCAGGTATTGGCAAATATTGGATGGCAGGTACCTTGGAAACTTACTTTTAGTGTTGATCTCTATATCCACAGAAGCTCAGCTTTTTTGACCCAGAGAACAACTTTGAGGGTGGTAGAGAAATGGGATTCTGCCTATAATACATTTGACCTTTAAGAAGTGAAATAGCTTGTTTTGGAGTCCAGATAAATGGAGCTTCTGGAGTTGTTTTCTTGGCGTGTCTTTAGGAAGGACGTGTGTCTCCGATTTCTTTGTATCTGTTTTGACGCCCGAAATAGGATTTCTCCTAAGCAGTGGTTGCAACTGCGCTCACCTGATTAAAGACTTCATTAGCCCTTTATTGCTTTTTGACTCTGGATATCTTTTAATTAACCTCCCTTGTCTTTCCTGACTCTTACGGTTTACAGTGCACTTCTGTTTGCTTCGTCCCTGGAAAGGTTTGTTGTTGTTGCTGTTGTTGTTGTTGTTGTTGTTGCTTTTTTAAAAATTTCTTTGCTAAAAATACTTGACGCTCTCCTTCAGGCTTTTCTGCAACCACTCTGACGATTCCACCGAAAGCTTGCTTACCCAAATGAAAGAAGACCGGCAGCAAATAGAGCACTTTCCAAATGGCAATAAAATTAGACAACCTACACACACGAAACAACCACAGCTGGGTTGCAACCTCACTTTGGCAAGGAGAAGAACGGGTGTTTGGGGGGGGGGGGCACAACGGAGAGGCTTTCCAACATCTCATTTTGTGGAGCATTTTCTTTAAACTCCATTGCACTCCACTTTATTTGGGGGCATAGGTGGGGGGCGAAGGCCTGGAAATTAAACACATAATTTAATCTAATTGCTACAAAGGATGTTTAAATTTACCAGGCCTAGGTACCTTTCCTCGGCAGCCTTTCCTCCTGTGGATAGAGGTTGCTACCAACAAATGAAGCAACCGGATTAATTGGATGCATTCAGGTGTAAAACAGCAACGGCTAAGAGAAAGATTAGTGCAGAAACGGGCTCTTTTTAACATTTATTTATTTATTTGCTTGCTTCATTTGTGCGCTGCCTTTCTCCCAGCGGGAGACCCCCAAGGTGGCTTCCAGAAGCGACAAATTGAAAACGTTTACAGTAAAGTGTATTTTTCGAAAACGCAGTCAAAAAACCCCACTTTAAAACACTTAAAACACATTTTAAAACCACTTTTTAAATTATACAAAATTTAAAAACGGATAAAGCATTCCTCATTCCTCTAAACAAGAATGAATAATGGCTAATTCTTCATGAAAGTAATATCCCGAGTTCTGTTTCGGCCTCTGTTAATGTGAAAATATCCGGTAAGCTTTGCAAATGCTTTGCAGATGTGAAAAATTTTAAGAAGATGATGATAATGATGATGATTTGCAATCATCACAAGGAAAAAGGCCACTTTCCTAGTGATGGCCGAATCCAATAAAACTCTTTCCCACCCCAATTTCCAAGGGCTGGGGACCATAATTTCTGAGGTTCTTTTCCCTCCTGTTTCCTTTCTAATCTTCCGGCGCCTAGCCTTGGTATTAATAGCTGCTTTCCTTTCTACAGTGGCCTTTCAGATATTAAACACCGATATGATATCCATTCTTAATCTCCTTTCCTATATGGCTTAGTGCGTAAGCTCAGTGGCGTTTAACCTTTTCTCCAATGTCATCTTTAAAGCCCTTTATCGGCTGCGCCGCTTTTCCTTTGAAAATCTGCTCACAATGTGTGTCTAGTTTGCTCTTTAGACCAAGATGGTGGCCCGCGCTGGATGCAGACACATTTCCAATATTGGTGTCCACTGCAGCGAAATGTGTCTAGTTCTGGGCATCACCATTCAAGTCGGATGTGGTCAAGTGGAACATGTCCAGAAGAAGGTGGCCAAAATGGTGAAGGGTCTGGAAACCATGCCTTATGAGGAAAGACTTAGGGAGTTGGGTATTTTTAGGCTGGAGAAGAGAAGGTTAACAGGTGATATGATAGCCCTGTTTTAAATATTTGAAGGGATGTCATATTGAGGATGGAGCAAGCTTGTTTTCTGCTGCTCCAGAGACGAGGACCTAGAGCAATGGATTACAGGAGAAGAGATTCCACCTCAATATTAGGGACCTTATCAGACGGGAGGAATTTCTCTTTATTGCGAATGGAGCCAATTGGAGCCAATTCGGATTCACGTGAATTCACTAGTTTAGCGAATGTACATGAATTCCAATTGCATTCGGAATGCATTCAGAATGACTTCTCATTAACCGAAAATGACCCCCCATTGCCCGAAATTGTGTGAGATACTTTAATTCGCAATAACGTGAAACCCCATGATTGCGTTCGGATTGCCAATAGATTATACTTCCAGTTTCCAATGTCTGATAAGGTCCTAGGAAAAACTTCCTGACACTAGAGCTTTTCAACAGTGGAAGACGTTCCCTCAAAGAGTGTTGGAGTCTCCTTCTTTGGAGGTTTCTAAACAGAGGCTGGATGGCCATCTGTTGAGGGTGTTTTGATGGTGTCTTCTTGCATGGTTCAAGTGTTAGACAATGACTCTGGAGACCAGGGTTCGATTCCCAGCTTGGCCATGAAACTCACTGGGTGATCTTGGGCAAGTCACACTCTCTCAGCCTCAGGGGAAGGCAAAGGTAAACCACCTCTGAACAAATCTTGTCAAGAAAACCCCATGCCTTAGGGTCACCATATGTCAGGAATGACTTGAAAGCACACAACAACAAACAACAACAATGGATGCTGTTCCCGGGTAGGTGATGGATGGGCTAATAATAATGATAATTAATAAATAATATGGACCATGTAATAACGATCTCTAGTATATTATAGACCACAACAGAGGTGGTAGTAGTGTGATGCTAAGCCAAGCTCTCCACTGCATTGCCATCTTTGCTTCCAAGATTTTAGGCCAGTGGTTCCCAAACGTTTGTCCTCCAAGTGTTTTGGACTTCAACTGAAGCCCTAGCCACCTTGGTCAATGGCCAGGAATTCTGATAGGTTTGCCTTGGGGTCTCCATAAGTCGGGAATAACTTGAAGGCACGCAACGACAAGAGCAACCAAGTCCAAAACTAGGGGCTCTTGGGATTTGTGTTCCACCAAGTCACTTCTCCAAGCGCTGGGCTGCAAAAACATGTCCAGAGGTAGTTGGGGAGAAACGGAGATCTCTTTTTCTCCCCTTTCCCCGACCTCTTGCTTGTTATTGGGAGCGATGGTGGTGGCAACCTTCCCACTCCATGAATTGCCTCTCATTTCCCACTTGGAATGGTTCCTCCGCATGCAGCTGGCAGGCCTGAATGAATCTCTGGGCTAGATCTGCCTCATCCCTTTCCTCCCTCTGTTGTTGTTTGCAACTGCCAGATGCTAAAAGGCAGGGATTTATTTGTTCAGCAACTCTACGTGTCCCTTGGTCCCCTCCATCCATCCCTCCATTGCCTTTGTTCACCTTGCCAGCTCTGTCTCAAGCCACCCATTGCCCGCCGGTCGGAAAGGGCAAACCGGGTTTGTTTAGAACAATACGCCCAATTACAAAAAAAGACAAATTCCCCTCTTCATTAAATCATTAAGCGAGTTAAGTCAGTGACTAATTCCCTAAAATTCTCATCTGTTCAAGAAATGACATATTATTAGCTGGGGAAAAGCAAACTGGCTAGAAAATGCATTTATGTAGACATGTCCTTTTAATTCGGGGATGGATTAAACAACGCTTTATTTAATTTCTTCATTTAAAAAAAAATAAAAAGCAAAGAAAACCAGCACAATTATATTATTGGAGAGAAAGTGGTGGTGGGGGGAACCCAACAGTTTTAGGGTAATAAAGGATTGGAGCCTCCCCTTGACAACATTTGGGAGCAGTTTGGATATTTTATTTGTATTTACAGCTGACGGGGACTTTGGATGCCAGTTGCAACTTGGCAGATAAACCAACCCAGGAGATAATATGTGCCATCTCAATGCAAGGCAGCGAGAGAACAAAGACGATGGCTGCCATCCAATGCACAGTTATGCATTCTTAAGCGTTGCTGAAACCAAGGAGAGTTCAACATGCATAACTCCATGTTTCTGGGTTGGCCAGAGTCCTGCCTTTGAATAAAATGAGTTCAGAGACAAGAGCGGGGATATTATTATTATTATTATTATTATTGAAATAAAGTATAATAATAATAATAATAATATCCCTCTTGTCTCTTAACTCATCACCATCATCTCCACGGAAAGTAGCCAGGGATGAAATAGCTATTGAAGGCTAAGTGCTCAATTTGTGTTTGGTACCTATTATGAAGTCGAAGGCTTTCATGGTTGGAATCCGTATTTCTTTGTGGGTTTTTTGGGCTACAAGGCCATGTTCTGTGAGTTCATTCTTGATGTTTCGTCAGCATCTGTGGCTGGCATCTTCAGAGAATGCTGGCATGGAAGAGAGTTGGGTATATTATATCTATATACTGTTGGTTGAGAGGAGATATTCTATATATTGTTCTGTTGTTGAATGGCAAGGTCTCAGGGTGTCTATTTAATTAATGGTCCATTGTCTGTGAAGTCGAAGGCTTTCATGGCTGGCATCCACAGTTTTTTGTGGGTTTTTCGGGTTCTGTGGCCATGTTCTAGAAGAGTTTATTCCTGACGTTTTGCCAGCAGCTGTGGCTGGCATCTTCATAGAAAGCTGGACTACAGGGAAGATGCTCTGAAGATGCTTGGCACAGATGCTGGTGAAACCTTAGGAATAAACTCTTCTAGAACATGGCCATATAGCCCCCAAAACCAACTAAAATCAATGGTCCATAGTCTTCTGAGAAATCCCTCCTGGGTGGTTTTCATTTGCATTTTCTGGGTCTTGATTTTGGTGTCCGAAGGTGTTCCAGACCCAGAAAAACCCATAGCAGTGAAGATAACCACCCACCCAAAGGGAAGGTCTTTTTAACCTTTTGTCAAAGGAGTCACAGACCGAATAGGGAAACTGGTGAGGAAACACAGCCTCCAAATGGTTTACAAACCAACCAAGAAAATCCAGCAAATGCTGCACTCAGCAAAGGACAGGAGGGACCCTCTCCGGCCGTAGGAGTTGACCGCAAACGGTGCAGCAGCGGACAAGTCTACATAAGGACCACCAAATGCAGTGTTCAAACATGACTCAAGGAACACGAGAGACATTGCAGACTGGATCAGACAGAAAAATCAGCATATTATAAACCACCCTGGACATAAAATGCTGTTTGGAAACACTGAAATTCTGGACCGTGCCATGTACCTTTCCTGACTTCAACGTCTAGGGTTCCATAAGATGGAGCCGTGACACTTAAGCTGGTATCAAACCACTTTAAATGTGCAGTGCGGACACCACCAGTGTCTGCTGGAGAGGCAATTTTTTGTGCCATTTTCACATACTCCATGTTTGGTGCCTTCCTTCTTTGGCTCCATTCATCTTTTGGTGCGTTCTCAACCGTTTTAAAATATTCACTCTCTATTTCCTTCTCAAGGTCAGCTTGGAGAATGCCAGGCGGCGTCGGCGGCGCTAATAGCAATAAGTATTTCCGCAGAACATTTCCTAAGCAACCCACTTGTGCTCTCCCTGGCCTGTTTGCAATTTGCGTGTCCTTCTCTCGCGCTGAAATGAGACATAATGAGTGTTGCGGAATGTGCCCTGAGCTGGGTTCGGAGCTAGGAATTTATATTTCTTTTTCTTTTTCTCTCTCCCCCTGAAACGTTCAATACATTTCAAATAAGCAGGACACAATAGATGAGCAGAGCCAATTTTACACACAATTAAGCCAAGTGGTCAGGGTTACGGACAGTGCGGCGCATAATGCTGCAGGTGCAGGGAGATGCCAAGTGCACTTAGCAGCATCGTTGATCAAGTCTCGAAACCAGGAATGTACATGGGCAACTCCAAGGCGGGCTCAAAGACTCAATGCACCGGCCAAATCGCATGGAAGCGCTCAGTCATTGCTCCTTATCATGTTTCACCTTGAGCAACTGAGCGCATGGCAACCATTTTGAATGTTGTTTCCATATGAAGGAAGGCTCCAAAACAGAGCTAGGCTGGAGTCCTGTTGATGTCTTCCACATGTGGTTCTGCTTTTGTTGGCCATTGTGCAACGAATGTGGTTCGGTTAATGGTTGTGCAAGTGGAGCTTGACAGGTGTAACCATTGTATATGGTCCTTTTGATAGCTCCAGCTACTGTTGAATCCATGGGAATGACCTCTGCATTGAGTCACTGATAGTTTATTGGATTGGTCTACTCTAGTTGGGACTAACCAATAGGACCCATCATGCAGCTGAGCATTCTTGGTGCATAATTCTGCATTTTTGCAAAATCCTGTATTTTTCTGGGCCGTCGATGCACCATTAGATTCACTGGGATTGCACAAGCAACCACGGTGCACCCCCCCCCCCCCATTCATTGCACAAGGGGACAGCAAGCAGGAACATTGGTAGATGCTCATTTGGTTGCACATTGTCAGTGTATGGCAGAAGGGACTGTAGCTCAGGCATCATGCCATTACGCGAGTGTAGATTTGCACTTTGCAAACACCATGTGGATTTGCGGTTGCAGAAATTAAGCTTTGGTGTTGAGCGGCAAGCAAGTCCATGTGGCACTCATACCATTATTAGGCCAACTAGAAATGCACAGAAATCGTGGGGTTAAATTCTAAAAACAAGTTTTCCTCATCAAGCAAGTGTGTTTTTAAAATATTCAGGAAAGAAGTGGGTAGAATGACAATGTTGAGAGCAGCAGAAGCCCACATGCCTTCAAGTAGTGCTTCAGCATGGTATAGTAAGCTAGAATCTTATATTGGGACAGCATAAAGCCAATATAAGATTATATTAATATATGAGAGCCAGTATAGCATAGTGGTTTAAGCGTTGGACTAGGACACTGGGAGACCAGCGTTCGAATCCTGGCTCAATCGTGGAAACCCACTGGGTGATTTTGGGCAAGTCACCATCTCTCATCCATGGGGGATGGCCATGGCAAACCCCCTCTGAAGAAACTTGCCAAGAAAACCCCATGGCCTTAGGGTTTCCAAAAGTCAGAAAGGACCTGAAAGCACACAACAACAACAATAACAACAACAACAACAACAACATAGGATGAATCTCTGCAGGCAGAGAGGCACGTTGATTGTGCCATGCAACACAACTCCAAAAAGCTCCCTTTGATGCTCTGTTTGAATACACAAAAACTCCATTAAAGACTTCAAATTTGTCAGTGATCCAAGAAGTTAATGTTTGTTTGGGGTCTTCTCTAAGATTAGGATTTCTTCCCAACCAGTTATTGTTGTTTTCCTAAAGTGAGTTCACGAAAGGAGCTAGATCGGGAATGAACCTCTCCAACCAATGGATGGAGAAGATATGGAACATGAATGGTTATGATAAGGTATTTACATTGGATTTGTCGTTGTGCCGTTTGACATGGTTGGTCATGATGTGCCATTTGACATGGCTGTGCCATTTGTTATGGTTGGTCATGATCCACGTCTTGTTCTCCAGCACCTTTGATATCTCCTTCAAAACCCGTTTCCACTACACAGAACAGAAGACGGACGATAGCCGCTATAAAACCATCATCATTATCATCAGCAGCAAAGGTGTGTAGACATTGTTTTCTCCCCCAGCTCTCCCGATATTTCTGCTTAAGAATAGTAGCAAATGCCTTGGGGAGGGAGGAAAAAAATTGCGTAAATTGCAAGGGAACAATAACAACGTTCCTTCGACTGGACCATCCACCGAAGGCTTGTCAATCATGTTTGCTATGAAAGGCGCAGCGTTTAGGAGGTGTCAGTCACATCTGTTGACGCCGAAGAACAATGGAAGAATTACTGCGCGGGGAGCTTGGCAAACACAAATGCTCATGATGGATTGCGCAGAGGGCGGCGTGCGAAAATTGGGAGAGTTGGCTTCCATTTATTTTTATTTTGCCCCTTCTCAGCCGCCGACAAGTTTTGACTGCTAGGCACCTGCAGCATCAGTCCTATCGGTAGCCTCAGCCTAAGTTGACCCATTGATTCAATGGGAATTACAAAAGTGTTGACTCTCTGCTGAACAGTTGGTCCAACGGGTCTTGGACTTTTTGCAGGATTTCAGCCAAGGGTTTGCATTGTGTGCCGTGGGCCCTACTTTTCGGGTCATTGAAGCTCTTACCAGTTTTCCAAAGACCCCCCAACTACACAATTTTAAATTATTATTACTGTATTATTATTATTATTATTATTATTATTATTATTATTAGATCTTATCCATATCCCGCCTTTTCAGAAGGATCAATGTGGGTTACAATAGACTTACATAAATAAATACATAACACATACATAACTAAAATTACATATCCCCTACTTTAAAACTAAAACGCCAACATTATAAATACAAATTAAAATCAATTTAAAATAGGCAAGACTGGGGAGAGACATTGGGCAAACGAAGGCAAAAAGAATAATCAGTGTGATTTTCAGAAAATTTTGTTCCAAAACCACTCAGCATGAAAACATGCAAAAAAATTCCCATTCCACTTACATAAATGGACCCGGTATTACCCCAAAATACCTCCGTTTTCCTCCGTGGTCCTCAAAACGGTGATAGGAATTGATGCAACATGTGTCCCCCAGAAGATACCGGGGTCAGAAATTGTCCCCCAAATCCCCATCCTTGGAAATGTTGCATTTTTGTACCTGGAGCCGAATTTCCAAAATCCCACCTATGTACCCCCAAAAGACTAGCCTTCCAGTTATCATATTCCCAGTTCTCTTGGCTTTTGGATGAGTCTAACTCAGGCCTTGTTCTGCAGGTCTCATTCATATTGCCATTGGGTTTGTTTCCTGTAAATATATTTTAAGGCTCACCGTTTACAAAAGGAGCAGACGTGAGGCAAGAAATGGCTTTGTCTCGCTATTAAAATGGTTGGAGCAAAGCCAAGCGCAGCATTTAATAATAATAATAATAATAATAATAATAATAAACTGGAGATGCCAGGCATTTGCATGAGCCTCTGCTCAGACCTTGGAAAGACCTGTTTTGCATTATTGGGTTATTATTGTTCTTCTGTAATAAATATATATCATGACATATATATTTATGTAGGCCAATAAATTCTCTAACCAATTACTTTATCCATTTCAATATAAATATTCAATTAGTAAAAAAATTATATATAAGGCATCATTGATTTGAAGGGCCTTAACAAGAGAGTGGTGTGTTGGTTTGAGTGTTTTGCTTGGACTCTGGGAGATCAGGGTTCGAATTCCCCCTCGGTCATGGAAACTTATTATGTGAACTTGGGAAAAGTCCTCTTCTCTCAGTTTCAGAGGAAGACTTGGAAGAAATCTTGCCAGGAAAACCCTATTAGAGTGAGGCTTTATTTAGACCCTGCCTTTTGCCTTAAAGCAGGGATTCTAGATGGCTTAAAAAAGAAATACAAGTACTTAAACATGTGCAAAAAGTTACGTATCGCTGTGGAATGTGTTGTTGTTCTTATTCTTGTTGTGTGCCTCCAAGTCATTTTTGGACCCATGGCAGCCCTAAGGAGAAACTATCATGGGTTTCTCTTGGCAAGGTTTGTTCAGAGGAGGTTTGCCTTTCCCTTCCTCTGAGGCTGAGAGAGTGTGACTTGCCCAAGGTCACCCAGTGGATTTTTATACTCGAGTGTGGATTTGAACTCTGGTCTCCAAAGTCATAGTCTAGTGCTCAAACAGACAGGCAGACAGAGAGATAGATAGAGTGATAGATAGATAGATAGATAGATAGAGTGACAGATAGATGGAGAAAGAGAGAGAGAGAGATATAGAGTGATAGAGAGAGTGATTGATATAATGATCCATTGATAGAGAGAGAGGGAGAGAGGGAGAGAGTGATAGATAGAATAATAGAGTAATAGATAGAGCGATAGAGTGATAGATAGATAGATAGATAGAGCGATAGATAGATAGATAGATAGGAGAGAGAGAGAGTGATTGATAGAGTGATAGAGTGTTTGATAGAGTGATAGATAGATGGAGAAACAGAGAGAGTGATTGATATAATGATCCATTGAGAGAGAGAGAGAGAGAGAGAGAGAGAGAGAGAGAATAATAGAGTAATAGATAGAGTGATAGATAGATAGATAGATAGATAGATGAGAGAGAGAGTGATAGATGAGTGTTTGATAGAGTGATAGATAGATAGATAGATAGATGGAGAAAGAGAGAGAGATTCTGGACTCTTTCAGACGTGGGAAATTGGAAGTATAATCCAAGGGCAATCCAAACGCAATCCTGGGGTTTCATGTTATTGCGAATTAATTCTTCTCATGCAAATTCGGGCAAAAGGGAAGTCACTCCGAATGCAATCATGGGTTTAACGTTATTGCGAATTTAAGCTTCTCACGCGATTTCGGGCAAGGGAAGGTTATTTTCGGGTAATGGGAAGTCATTCCGAACGCCTTCCGAACGGAGCAGGGGTTCAGGTAAATTCGCTAAACAAGCGAATTTACATGAATCCGCATTGGCTCCATTCGGAATTGGGAGAAATTCCTCCCATTTGAAAGAGTCCAGAGTGATAGATAGAGTGATAGAGAGATAGAGTAATAGAGTGATTGATAGATAGATAGATAGATAGATTTCTAAAGTGATTGATAAATAGAGTGCTAAAGAAGAAGAGATGTACATTTCCAGGCGACGCTCACATCCTGAATTTCTTTTACTTTGCCTTGAAGACTGAAAAAGTGTCCAGGCCCTAAGACTCTGGGGTCAAGCCCCAGAAACGGTCCTGCTCCTCCTTTTCCCTGGGCCCTGCTCCCCAAAGCAGTGGGTTCAAATAAGGGATGGGGGGTAGAGAAAGAGAGAGGGTCTGCCTGTGAGCCGCAGCGCACAATAGCATTTGGAGGTGTGTTGTTGTTTTTTAAGAAAGAAAGAAAATATGAATGTAATTCAGCTGTCAGCTCTTTGGAAAGGCAGTGTGGGAGGACAGGCATTCTTCAGGCAGAGAAGGCAGCAGGAGAAAAGGTGGGAAAAGAGAAGCAATTTCATTGAGGATTCACAGCGCATCGTTGTGGTTCTGATTGAGGGTTTTTTGGGGAAAAAATAAAATAAAATCATAGACATTTCTACATCTCCCAGGGACCGAGTAAAAGCCTGCCCTTTTGGCACCGGGGACCGCTGGAACCGGCGGTGACTTTTTCACTGGTCTTCCGGTCCAAGGGAAGGGGGTCTTGTCACGTCTCCAAAAGTGAGCCTGATGGATCCGAAGGAGGCAAACAAAGACGCCGGGCCCTGAGTCATCCTCTTGAAGTCGGAGCAAAGCTGATTCATGCAACGAGTGCAATGACAACCTTGTTTGGAGCTTGCGTCTCTGTTCGCAAAAGCCAGCAAAATCTGGATGGGGGGGAATGGTCTCCAGGCCTCCAGGCCTCATTTCCACTACCTTTTAAACCGGATCGCAAATCGGTTTAAATGTCCCTGGTTCGCACTTGAACCGAATCGCTGAAGCAATTTGGAGAGAAGAGCCGTGCACTAGACCCATTTTTCAGCATCTTTTTGGATAAATCGATTCCGTGCAAATGTGAACCAGATGCGGACCGGATTCCATTTAAATTTGCCCTTCGGTTGGCTGGAGGGGGTCCATTTTGAACCGATTCATTTATCAACATGAACCACAAGTGGGCTATTTTATTTTATTTTGTAGCGAGAAAATGCGATCGTGGCAAATGTAGCGTGAACCACGCTCCGATCCATCGATTTGGAATGCAAAGTGATTCATTTGCAAGTGAGAATGCGGTCCCAGTTTTTATAGAGGAAGTCAAAATGGATCCTTTTCAAAGAGCCGAAGCTATCTCGGGTTGCAGATATTTCCTCAGCGAATGGATGTGACGGCAGTGACCAAAGCTTGGAAACATGACATTTTTATGCACTACAGCTCCCAGAATCCCCCTCCCAAATGCAGCCTGCATTTGGGGAATTACAATCCAAAAATTTAACCACCAATATATTCTATATTGACTACTTAAGTTACATATGCATAACTACGTATGCATCAATAGGAGTGTAGTGTCTACTAGATCAATGGTTCCCAAACTTTGGTCCTCCAGGTGTTTTGGACTCCAGCTCCCAGAATCCTCGACCAGTGTGGCCGACAGGAATTCTGGGAGCTGTAGTCCAAAACATCTGGAGGACCCAAATTTGGGAATCGCTGGTCTAGATGGAGGGGAGTGATAGCACCACTTTGTTCGCCCGCTGATAGAGACCATCATACAGAATACCCAAAGATGCCAGTCTAGCTATCTCTGATTGTTTTAATGAGTTAAATCAGATTTTATTATTGTGTGTGAGAATTATTATGTTGTTGTTTTAGGAGGGGATAATTGGGTTTATTCTCAAACTGTAACTATTTTATTGTTGTTGTAAGCTGCCTCGATCCTGTTGGAAGAGGGATAAAAGTAAAATTTGCCCCGATCGCACTTTCTCCCTGCAAAATAACCCACGTGTGGTTCACATTCACAAATGAATCGGTTCAAAATTGGACTCGCTCCAGCCAGCCGAAGGGCAAATTTAAATCGATTTCGATCCGAATCTGGTTCACACTTGGCGCGGGATTGATTTATCCTAAAAGACGCGAGAAAAAAAATCAGCGTCAAAAAGACGTGGGTTAAATGGGTCTAGAGCCTCTCTTAGAATTGTTCAGTGATTTGAATTAAGTGGGAACCAGGATCATTTGAACCGATTTGCAATCTGGTTTAAAAGCTAGTGGGAATGAGGCCTCTATTGCTGTAACTGTGTTGTTGGAAAGGGTCCCCAATTTGCTCTGACATCTGGAGCGCTCCAGACACAGAGGGTTTTGTCAGGTCCCTTCATTTCCAGCTGCCAAGGAGCAGCTCCCGCCGGAATATGCCAGCGATCGGGATATTTTAATTGCATTTGGGCGCTAGACTTTAGAAAGCAGATTAATTCAGGGGAATTAATCATCGGTGGACAGGTGCCTCGGCTGGCTGGCTGTTGCAGAACAAATGGGAGTCAGGAACTGGTGGTTAATATAGTAGCTGGGCTGGAAATGAACGCGGGGATTTTCCCAAAGGATTTCCGAGCTTCGGCTAAAATAGAGCAAGGAAACATCTTCAGTAATGTTTATTTTGAACATCTGCAAATTATTTGCACTCTGAAGGGACAGCAACAACAAAGCGCAGCCAATTCAGGTAGCAAGTTAAAGGGGACTTTGCAACTCATGTGTCAGAGGCTACAATATGTACCTTTACATTGAGGTAGCTACATCTCTGACATGATATATAACTGTAGAGAGGTCTTGTAGCATCTTTGAGATTTGCTGAAATAAAGAAGTTAGCAGCATGAGCTTTCCTAGAGTTCAGTCTACTTCCTCAGATGCATCTAGATGCAATAATAGTGATAATAATAATAATAATAATAATAAGAAGAAGAAGAAGAAGAAGAAGAAGAAAAGAGATCTTGTAGCACCTTAAACTGAAATAAAGAAGGTGGCAGCATGAGCTTTCCTAGACTCACGCCTACTTCCTCAGATGCATTTAGATGCAATACTAATAACAATTAATAAAAATATGCGGAGAAATCTTGCAGCACCTTTTAGACTCGCTGAAAGAAAGAAGTTGGCAGCATGAGCTTTCCTAAACTTCAGTCTCCGTCTTCAGATGCATATAGATGCAATGATGATAATAATAATAATAATAATAATAAGTAGAGAGGTTTTGTAGCACCTTTGAGACTCGCTGAAATAAAGAAGTTGGCAACATGAGCTTTCCTAAACCTCAGTCTCCTTCCTCAAATGCATTTAGATGCAATGATGATGATGATGATGATGATGATGATGATATGTAGAGAGGTCTTATGGCACCTTTGAGACTCGCTGAAATAAAGAAGTTGGTAGCATCAGCTTTTGTAAACTTCAGTCTCCTTCCTCAAATGGATTTAGATGCGATGATGATGATGATGATGATGATGATGATGGTGATATAGAGAGAGGTCTTGTGAGACTCTCTGAAATAAAGAAATGGGCAGCATGGGCTTTCCTAAATGTCAATCTACTTCCTCAGATGCATATAGTGGAGTCAGACATATATATGCCATTGGTATGTGAGAAAGTCAATTCGAATTCAAAGTCCTTTGCGTATGGAAATGAAGAAGCGAGACCAGTTTCAATGATGGTCATTAGTGAACAAAGACACTGTGAACTGGCCAATGTGTCTGGAAATGAAGCGAGAAGCCACAATTGCCATTGCACCATGGCACCCATGGGAAAACCATAGCAAGGAGAATCCTAAACCAGCAAGAAGCCTCAAAGTTTGGGACTCACGTGCATGAACAAAAAAGAACAGATGGGATTTTCTGCACTTAAAAGCATCCATTTCAGTGGAGAAAATAACATTTCTGTGCAGAAAATTCTGCCGTTGGAAGTATATTTCCTGTGTATAAGAGAGAGAGAAAACCGCAGACATTTTTGGATGCGCGCAAAATGAGTCCTGCAAAGCGAATGCTCTTTGAAAACCACACAGACTTGTACGACTTCCTTGCAGCGAGCGGAAAAGAGGTAAACGTTTTCCTTGTTGCTTGTGAGAAAACAAATTATGGCTTTACATCGCTATTTCTTAGCCCACGTGTGTCCTTCCGAGAAGCACTGAACTGTGAAGCAAGATCTCTGGACTGTAAAATCATGGAGTTGGAAGGGGCCTTATGAGCCAATGAGTTCTCCAACTAGAGCATCCTCAACAGAGTGCTTTCCAACCTCTTTTTGAAGACAAGAGAAGGCAATTGGTTTCATCGATGAACGCTCTTTACCATCAAAAAGTTCCTTCTAATATTCCATCAAAATCTGCCCTCTTGTAATGTCAAACCCTTAGACCTGGCCCTAGGGCTTCCATCTTCTCTCTGTGATGGGTCTTGAAGCATTTAAAGAGAGCAGTTTTCATGTCGTTTTCCCAGTCTTCCTGGTTTCTTAGACTTCTTACCATTCCGGTCATCATCCTTTGGATACATTTCAGATTGTCAATATCCTTTTAGGTGCCCAGAACACTGAAGCATAGAGTCATGGTATTGCAGCTATTCCAGAAATCCAGTCGGAGAGAGACCCAGAAGAAAGTCAGCAAGTTTTATTAGCCATCTGGCTTCAGAGGAATATCTTCCGAACATCTGAAGCCCTGATCATACCCTTTTATAGGGATTCAGACAAAGAACTTCCCAGCTATACGTCGATTGGTTCCTAGAATTTAAACATAGAAATCCCTTGTTCATTCATTGGTTATAAAAAAATATAGGGCATCACCATCAGTTCCCTTATCAGGACTGTTTTCGTTCATTGTTCCAAAATGGCATTCCAGCATTCCTTATTTTGGGCAAATGCCAACATCTAGGTGCCACTTTGGTGCAATAAACAAGCCCGAGATGTCATAAAAAAAGATCTCTCTGTCCTGTTTGGTTATCTATTACAAAAACAGTCCTTTCCCCTAATTTAGCTTTAGGTATTATTTGCTATTTTTTCTATTGAATTAATTTTGTTAATTTGTGTCTTCCATGTCCTCCTCAATGGAGTTGGAAGGGCCTGTTTGAGTTGGGCTCATGGGCCATGGAGTCCAACCCATTGCTCAATGCAGGATTTGCAGCTAAAGACTTCCCAAAAGGAAGCTGTCCAGCCTCTTTTGGAAGGCAGTCGGAGTAAAAAATACCCCATCATCTTTATAAAAAGACCTCATCTTTATACATGATGGAGTCATGGAATAGACGTGGTCCACCCAAGAGTCACGTTTCCCTCCCCGACAAGCTTCAGACTGAATAAAAACTCCCCAGAATGACCTTCATGCTTTCCAAACCTCACCTGGAAAGGTGCCCTTGGGTTCAGGCTCTTAGTCTAACAAACAGTGGAAAAACCAGCCTGGTTTTGAAATTTGAGTATTGGATGCTAAATTTCCCCAGAGGGTTGGCTGCAGCCTGTCTGGGGGGATAAAATAAGAGAATCGAGCCTCTGAAATGCTAGTTTTAGGTGAACTCTGTCATTCCAATTCCCCGGGGCTCCAGCTGTTTGGGAGAAGCTGTTGTTTAACAATGAAAATAGTAATTGTTTCTAGGAGGATGGTTTACTCGGCAGGCTTTGCAATCTTGGACTTTGCAATCTTGATTTAGTTTCTGCAACACTGGCCTCGGTATTAGACCTTGCACAGATTTCCCCCTCCGTTCTCTGACTTGGAAACATCAACCTGTGTTTAGCACCACCACCATCTTATGCAGGAGGGGGAAAAAATGTCTTGGGTTATTTATTTGCTGAAACATTTCTCGGCTGGTCCTCCCCTTCCAAAAGATCTAATTTTCCTCCCAAGCAACCTCACCATTTGTTTGCTTTGCCATCAAAATGACAGTTCGCTGCCTCCTAACTTTCAGCTCTCTTTGCGTTGCTATCTGCTCCCTGACAAAAAGCAAAGGCAATTTAGGAATAATTTGCAGTAGGGGGGAAAAGAAGCACAACCCAGCCTTTCCGACTCGATGGACAAACAGACTTAGCCTAGGCTTTACAAAAGCTGTGCAAGGAAGAACGCCAAAGGTAACTGAATGGCACAACCGACAAAACCAGGAGCCCTTGCTGCTATTTGAGGTCTTAGGGGTGCAACTATCAGAACCTTCCTTCTCGATGTGATGATACAGTAATTTCATTTGGGGTTTTGGTCTACGTTGTAAAGAGTTATCCAAGGTGCTGAACTACAAGCCCTAAAGAGATCTAATATCTTGGTTATCTCCTTTAAAGCAAAACCAAGAATGGCTTCATTGCCTGACTGATATGGGAACTACCAGAGGTCACCACTTGCAGACTGAGACTATGAGTTTTGTTGTTTTTAATGGCCATCAAATTGACTTCAGTGTATGGTGATGCTCTGAATGAGAGACTTGGTTAAGCCCTGCTAAGGTCTTGCAAAGTCAAGGCAGACATTGTGGCTTGTTTGATGGACTCTATCCACCTTTAATGCTCCCTATCATTTTACTGAGCATTATTGTATTGTCTAATATGTCCTCTCATGGTATGCCCAGAGTAAGAGAGGCTCAGCTGAGCCATTTTCAACTAGGAGTGGATAAAAAACTGCTTAAAATTTGCTGCCTTTAGCTTCAGTATGGAGCTAATGGTGACCTCTGCATGGTGGCCTTGCTGCTATAGGACTGATGTTGCATTGCATTTAGGTGAGAGGCAGATTTCCATCACTTTCCTCCCTGTGTATATGTGAGAAACTGTGATCTGGATATGACTAGATCCCTAAAGATGGTGAAGCCACCATCATCCATTCTTGGATCACATTCACTTTTAGATGGCACCAGCCATCCCTGCCAAGTGGGCACATGCCCCCCAGAAACACTGTTCAAACCAAATTAGGGGCCGAGTCCTTCCGAACTAATTGCTCGGATCCTGCCACATTATTAAACCCCAAATTAGGATGGATATTAACTGGCTGAAAGGTGGGAGGTTTGGGGCTCAATGGCTGTAAGAGGAATTCGACAGCACACGCTGGCTCAACGGATGTATAATTCATGCTTTCATTACAAGAAACATTAATATTCTTCCCTTTAATTTACTGAGTTCAGCCTGAATTAAGTACAGGGTATTATATTGGTGCTTGTACACCTATGACCTTAGACTTTTCATCTATTCTTATGGTTACACAGGGGTGGGAATTGGCCAAATGCACACACAGCTCAATGGACGTACTGTGGTCATGAATAGACCTGGTCTTGCAAACTTAGAGCAGCTTGCTTGCTTATGTATTTGTTTATTGGATTTATATCCCACCTTTCTTTTAAAATGGGATTCAGACTGTGGTTACCTTGGTCAAATCGGTCAATCTGTCATGCAGTCTTCCTCTTTTCTTAACTGCCTTCCATGTCCTCCAACATTATAATCTTTTCCATTGTGGGGCATGATATTTCCAAAGTGTGACAAGCCTCATTTAAGTCATTTTGGCTTCTAAGGAGAGTTCAAGCTTGATTTGGTCCCAAGACCAAATTTATTTGTCTTTTTGGCACTCTATGATGCCCTGCAGAAATCTCCTATAGCACCACATTTCAAATGAGTTGAGTTGCAAGCCCCTGTCTTACCTTGATGCAGCTATAACACCATTTGTTGTTGTCGTTTTGGGTTATCATGTTGGCTTTGCCTTATAGTGACCCTCTGAATAAGCCTGTTAGTTACAGCCCTGACCCCAGGCTTTCTCCCAACTTTCTAGATGAATTTCCTGACCAATATTATGGGCCCATTTTATCGTAACGTCTTTGACAACCTCTGTATGACAGCCATGGCAACATGCTGCGGCCTTCAGGAGCTCCCAAGGAGCCCGGATTTGTGCTCCAGACCATGGCCACCTCTACTAAAACAATTGTTTCTGGAAGCATGGTGATCTGCAAAGAGTAAGCTTTCCGATCGTCTTCCCCAGCACGCCTCTTTCCAGATGTGTCATATGTCAGCTTCCATCATCCCCAGACAGCATGACTAATTCGGTCCAGAACTGGGGATTGTGAAAAAGTCAACAGCTCCCTTTTCCGCCTGAGCTGTCTCCTTTCTGCCAGTCTTCGCTCTTGTTTGCATGGACTGCAGTCCTTCTGGCAACTCAGAATTTAAAAAAAAATTGTGGGGGAAGATGAAGAACATTTGAAATCCTGATAACTGATATGTGAAGATGGAGCGAGGGGGTGCTGTTTCCTACATCAAATGCTCCGAAAGCTATTTAGTGGGCTGGATTTGAAGCCATCTTTTCCGTGATTTCTTTGGAAATGTCTCCATTCCAGCCTTGTCTCTGCTTTGCTCTTCTTTCCTCTCCTCCTGCAGTAAACCTGAGCTGTATTTGCCCAGCTCTCCCAAGAATATCCCTGGCAGATCTCTGCTTTAATTGAGCTTTAATAAACCCTCATCAGTGTATTTCAGTTCCCTTGGAGGATAGTAATGTTTCAATGGGCTCCCTTCCGCTTTGACACCATTGTCCCTACAATGTGGACTTGCCTTCCCAGGCTTCCCGCTTAATCATAGGTGGAGGGTTGTGCCAGGTTCCCTGTGCCATGTTGGTTCCCTTTGGTTCCGCAAAGCTGGCAGATTTGAATTGTTTGCCATTCCCTGCCCTTGATTTCGCCTCCGGCGTTTTGTAGGTAGGTCCGTTCCGTTCGCCGTAATTATATGTATGCTTTTCATCACCGGCGGGTATAATGAAGTGGAGGTGAGGTTGTCTTTGGAGGGCATTGAATGAGAGCCTTTTCATGCAACCTTAAGGTCCCAGCTCAATCAGTTGAACAGGTGGGAGGTGTCCAGAGCTTGAAATAGCTTCCTCGGTACCCAAAACTAGCACACATCCCTGCTATAAGATAAGCATTGTTGGTGGTCAGTCAAAGGAGCTGGAGGTCTGCAGCAGAGAAAAGCATCACAGCCCTTTATCGGATGGGTTTCAGCATTTTCTGGTGGAACATGATAAGATCAGGCCCTTAAAAATGATTTATACCCAGACCAGTAATCTCTATCCCTGTGGGCCATGAGTTCCCTGGGTTGGAGTGCACCCAACTCAAGAGTAAGGCAATTGGAAGATGGATCCTTGGGGTTGTATATATAACATACACCATTTTACTATGCCATTTTATTTAATGGGACTTGAGCATCCATGGATTGTGGTATCCATGGTGTGGTGGTGATCCTGAAGCCGAACCCCAGAAGACACCAAGGTGCCACTGTATTTCTTTTAAAAAGAGGTTTTGTGAAAATTCACCCCCCAGAAGAGAGTGTGTGTTTGGACGCCTCAACGTTTTGCATTGTTTTGCTTTTAATAGTTGTCCGGCTTCACCTCAAAATGTGAGAAACAGTCCCAGCTGCTTCCATTTAGGGACATGGTTTATTTCTGTCCGCCTTTTGGCTTCTCGGATCCAGCGAAAAAAAAAGGGCTGGGTGGGTGAAGCAGCCTCTCATTGCTGGAATGCCAAAGGAGGCAGGATGCCATGTCTATAAGTCGGCTGCAGGAGAAACAGCCCTGACTTTTGGGAAGTCTTGGTGCAGGAGAAGCTTTTGTGGGCTGGAAGGAATGGTTGGCTGGAGAAAGAGAAGGCCATGAGCTGTGCATTTCCGCTCAATGATCCTGCAATGTACCTTTGGAGTCAGACCCACCAAAGGTGGGATGGACCTTCTTTGTAGGACCTGCTGGACATTGCAGAAAGAGGGAGGAAGTGGCATCGGTTGGCTGGAATATGTCTCTGTTGGGCTACATCTTACGTCTTGGAAGAGATGCGCCTATGATTATGGTTATGATCCTTATCTTTATTTCTATACAAAACTGTGACTGCGGGTAGCGAAGGTGAGGATTTTATTTTGCCAAGAATTTTGCATCAATATGCTTGGCTCAGTTTGGTGGGAAGAACTGGAAATATTATAAGAACTATAATACTGGCCACTGAAGAAGATGGCAATGTTAGAACACGGGTGGCTCTTGTTTCATTGAAGGCTTGTTAAGATCCACGGTCAGCCATCCTCCTTGATCTGTGGACTCTTTCAACTCTTGATCCATTTATATTGCTCCTTTCGTCCCCGAAGACTGGGACAGGAGGCAGAGTTACACCATTAAATAAATGACCACCGAAAACATACAAAAACTCAACATTAAAATCAAATTAGGCTTTAAAAGTGTACTCTTAAAAATATTTTTAAAAGTTAAACAATATAGTTTAAATACATTACAGCTCTTACTGTCATTCGGTTACAAGTCTTCAATTCTAAAAGCCAATGTGAATGGGGGGGAAAGTCTCTTTCTGAGACCGAAAGGACAGCAAGGAAAGGGTCATCATCATAGCCTCCTTATGGAGGGAATTCCAGTGTTTAGGGGCTACCCCTGAAAAGGCCCTGTCTCCCTTTGTTGCCACCAAATGCCCTTGTGAAGGTGGTGGGACCAAGAGAAAGTCCCCTCTTGTCAATCTTAGGGTCCAAGGAAGCTCACATGGGGAGACACAGTCTATCAGATAGCTTGCACTTAACCCATACATTATTGTGTTTTAATATTGGTGCATTACATGTACATTAAACATTAGGAGGAACTTCCTGACAGTAAGAGCTGTTCGACAGTGGAACACACTTTCTCAGAGGGTAGTGTAGTCTCCTTCTTTGGAGTTTTTTAAGCAGAGGCTGGATGGCCATCTTGTCAGAGATGCTTGGATTGAGAGTTCCTGCATGGAAGAATGGGGTTGGACTGGCTGGTCCTTGAGGTCTCTTTCCAACTCTAGGGTTCTATGTTTCCTTGCATGGAAGAATGGGGTTGGATTGGATGGCCCTTGGAGGCTCTTCCAATTCTAGGATTCTATGTATTCCTGCATGGCAGAAGGGGGGGTAGATTGGATGGCTCTTGGGGTCTTTTCCAATTCTAGGAATCTGTGTTTTCTTGCATGGCAGAATGGGGTTGGACTGGATGGCCCTTGGAGGTTCTCCCAACTCTAGGATTCTATGATTCTATGATTTACTGTATATACTCGACTATAAGTTTAAGTCAAGGGCAAGTTTTGGGGCCAAAATTATGGATTTTGATATGACCTGTGTATAAGTCAAGGGTAAATCTTAGGAGCAGGAAACAAAGATTGTAAAGGATGAAGAAAAGGAAAATGATGCCAAAGAGCTTACAAAATTTCAGCAGGCATTATTTAAGCTCATACTAAAGTCTGGATGGATGTGAGAGTAGAGAGGGATCAGTGCTTCCAGGACAGATGACTCTCTTGCCTTCCACCAAGGTTTGGTTCCTTTTTAAATAAGATTTAAAGTGCAGTATTTACATTGACCTGTGAATATGTTGACTCAGGGTTTTTGTATTGACTAAAATTTCTAGACGTATAGAGCATATACAGTAATCCTTTATTGATCAACTCTCTCTCTCATCCTTTCTTCTGTTGCTTTGATTCACGAAGGTGCCTCTGTCTTCCCTTTGCAGAATGTTGGCCTCGACGATGAGTTGGACCTTGGTGCCCAGACCTTGTTGCCTCCGGCCAGTTGGCTTCAACCAGCCAGAACGCCCGGCCTTCATAGGATCCTGGGGAAACGTCACTCTGGTTTCAACGAGCTTTCATCCGTTATGGAAGGTCAAACATCTTGGCGGCACTCTTGCCCTGAGATCTCACTGTTGCCTTGGACCTCCTCTGTCCATTTGAGAATGGGGTCCGTGTTGAGGTGCTCCTGAGGAAACCGGGAACACCGGCGGTGGATGATGAGTGCCGTCAATGGGGGCGGCCTCGTCGTCGGTCTCACCCCGGCCTCCGTCACCCTGGATTTCAGCAGCCTGATGGCTTGGCAGCTGACCCCAAATTGGACTTTGAACCTCAGCTTGCCCACGTCGGATCCTTTCAATGCCTCTGTAGGAGTGGAGGTCTCTCGGAAGTCCCTTGGCGAGAAGAACTGGCCGGCCCTCCTCATCCTGATCATCATCCTGCTGACCATCGGAGGCAACATTTTGGTCATCATGGCCGTCTCCTTGGAGAAGAAGCTCCAAAATGCCACCAACTACTTCCTGATGTCCTTAGCAGTGGCGGATATGTTGGTGGGCATCCTGGTCATGCCGGTTTCCCTCATCACCATCCTTTATGGTAGGTCCCTTGTCTTTCTTTCACTCAAGCAGGTGTACAACTTGGGTTGGTCGGGAGCTAGCTTTGTTGGACACACATCTGGACCTTCCGTGGGCTGAAACCCCACCAATAACATACCTCCAATGCGTCTTTTGTTGCTGTGTGCTTACCAGCTTACAATTTTCTTGGCATTACCAACTTATGGTTTTCTTGGATACAAGGTTTTCTTGGCAAGATTTGTTCAGAGAGGCTTTGCCTTTGTCTTCTTCTAAGGTTGAGCATGTGGGACTGGCCAAAAGACACTCAATTGGTTTCCATAGCCCAGTAGTTTTTGAACCTTGGCCTCCCAGGCGATCTTTTATATTCCCTGATGGATTTCCATCCAAATACTAGAGAGGTTTAGCTTTCTAAATCAGACAAAGTCAAGCGTATGTTCCAGGTGGGATTGCGGTTAGGTCAGGACCATCAGATGGACCAGCGAGTTGTGTATTCAGTATAGAAAACCTTGATATATCTGGGCAGGATTCCCTCTCGAGTCTTGCTGCAATGAATCAGAGTCCTTCTGCAATCACAGACCTGCTTAAAAATGCATGAAACAAAAAGAAAGGAGCATGTTAAATTACAGCAGTTACTCAAATAAATTAAAATATCATGGGCCCCGGCAGCACAAGAGAAATGTACTATCCAGATGCAGCAAGGAGAACATGGGGATAGAATTCAGAGACATAGCCATGTTAGCCTGGAATATCAGGACACAAAAGGGTCTTGTAGTACCTTTGGGACCTACCAGGTGAAAGAAATTGTAGCAAAAGCTTTCATAGACTAGGTCTACTTCCTCAGATGCAGGAAGCAGAGCGAAACTGCAAAATTCTGTGGGAGGAAGTCAAATCTAGGAACACTTACACTACAATTTCTTTTGCACAGTTATAAGAGCCCTTTGCAAAGAGAGCATTTTAAGCTGAAGACCTCTATAGAAGTTCCTGGCTGGAATCCCAATGGTGAATTCCTTCTTTTTGACAAGGTTCACTAATCCAGGAGCTGACAAGCCCTGTGGCCCTACCAGTGGCATCACTAGGGTTGGTGTTGCCCCATTGCAATAACTCAATATTGTTATCCGCAGGCTTGGAGCCACCAGGCCAATGGACCCTCAGATCAGGCCATTACAGAAGAGAAAGGCTCCAATTAACTTGCTAGCAATGGCTGGTAGACCAGGGCATAGCAATAGCAATAGCATTCATAGTGAATGCAGTACTCTCTAAGTTGTACTCCAGTTGCCCCCAAGAAGATAGATTTTTGTGGGTTTTTTGGGCTATGTGGCCATGTCCTAGAAGAGTTTCTTCCTGACGTTTCACCAGCATCTGTGGCTGGCATCTTCAGAGCATCTTCGGGCATCTTCCCTGTTGTCCAGCTTTCTCTGAAGATGCCAGCCACAGATGCTGGCGAAACATCAGGAATAAACTCTTCTAGAACATGGCCACAGAGCCCTAAAAACCCTAAAAAGCTATAGATACCAGCCACAAAAGCCTTCGGATTCACAAACTGGGTACTCATTTTACCGATCTACAAAAGGATGGCAGGCTGAGTCAACCCTGGAGCCCTGGGATCGAACTCACAACCTTGTGGCTGCAATACTGGCATAACTTAATAACTTTAATCATTGTGCCACCAAGGCTCCCAAAGAGACCATCCATGTCCCACGTTGTTTGGGGCTACCCGCCTTGCTTGCAAATTCCAAAGGGGTCGAGGTAACCCATACCAGAACTTGGTAGGGATTGTATTGCTCTTTCCTCTGAATGGCAATGCCAGATCAGCCTCAAAAGCCCACAGATTTCCCTGTGGATTTTTGCAAGCTTTGTTTCTCATTCTTGTCTTGATCCTGTTCCTTTCCGGGCGTGCTTACCCTACCGGGATTTTTATGATCCTTCACCCCACGCTTCTCCCCAGGGAGTGTGGGGCTGGCTTGTAGGGTTCAGATGCCAATTTGGTGCCCGCTGTTCCCAAGAATGCAGCCTCATGATAGAAAACGGGAGCTCTTGCCCATGCAGGGAGCGACAAAAGCCGTTTCGACAAAGTGTGAGCCACCCACAAGTGCCCCATGGAGACCTGCAACTGGGGTGTGTTTTCATAAACACCCCTCTCCTTTTGGAGCAATGCGTTCACCCCAGTGTTATACACTGGTCTTTTTATATCATCATTATTTTGCCAAGTTGCCCTCCCTCTTGGAGGAAGATTAGGTGCCCATGTTTCATCCCAAGAGAGCATTCAAAGTCTCTTGGCCCCTGCAACTTGCAAAAGTTGCAAGGATGGATCCTAAATTCGTATTTTCCCGTGGGTTTCGAAAGCTTTATTCCTCTTTCTTGTCTTTATCCTGTTCCTTTTCCGACTACGCTTTCCTCTGCCACGTTTTTCATCTGCCTACTTCCCCATCCTCAGTGCCTTTTAAAAAAAAAAAGTCAGTATACCAAAAACCCCAGGAAAGCAGCCTTCCTTTCTAAGGCTGACCTTTGTATCTCATGAAAAGGACCTTTTCTCCTGCTGCTGGAACCAGCTGGAGCCAATGTTGGAAACGAAATGAAAGGATCCTGGTGGGATGCTCAAAAGGCAGGAGGTGAACCGGTTCTGACCTTTGGCTGTTGTTGCCACGCAGCTTTGGCACAGGAGGGCAAGAGGGGTGCCCTCCTTTCCAGGGCTTGGAAAAGTTCCTTTTTATTTTTGGATGCCATCTCCCAGGAGCCGTCTATCCGGAGGCTTCTGCGACTTGCCTTTTCAAAAAAGGAACTTTTCAAAGGTGTATTCGTTTCTCTGGACTTGTCCAAAGGGCTGAGCCTGATTTTTACTTTACATTCACCACCTTGGATCCCGGGCTGCATCTGCACTGCATAAATAATGCAGTTTTGATACTGCTGCAATATTCCACATACAGTGGGTCCTTGGTATCCGCTGCGGTTTGGTTCCAGGATCCCCCGTGGATAACAAAATCCGTGGATGCTCAAGTCCCAGTAAATACAATGGCGTAGTGAAATGGTGTCTCTTGTATACAATGGAAAATCAAGGTTTGCTATTTGGAATTTATACTTTTTTTGGAACATTTTCAAGTCATGGAATCTTGAATCCGTGGATAAAATATCCATGGATAAGGCAAGCCAGCTGTACTATAAAATTCTGGGATTTGTTGTTTTGTGAGATATTGAGCCTCCCCTGTGTGCGTCTGCACAGCAGAATTAGTGCAATTTGATGCTGCTTTAATAGCCATAGCTCCAGTGGCGTCCCTAAGGGTCACCCGGTGCGGTCACTTATAGTGTCACCACCCCATTGACCTCCATCTCCTCCCATTTCGCACCATACAGAATCCTTAGCCGTGCTTTTTTGCACTAATGTTACTCGACCATGGTAATTCCTATATATCATGCACTAATGTCATGCTAATAGTTGTGACATAAACATCTAGCAAAATTAAAACGATACCTTCAACTTACAATACCATGTGCACATCCTAAATGCGTTTACATATACCTAGTGAAGATTTGGTTAAAATGTGATGTTTTTAAAGAATTGTTTTTAAAATAAAAATTTCAAGAAAAATCATTTTTTAAAAAAAAATAATGAAATTTTAATTTAAAAAAATTCTGGGGCCTCTCCTTTCTCCTCCATTGAGCTTCCCCTCCACTCCCAGCATTTCTAGGATATTTAGTTTTGTGCAACGTTTAGCCTTCTCTGCCACATAGCTCTAGTGCCCCAGCGAACTACAAATTCCAGGATTTCATAGCGTGGAGCCATCGCAATTGAAATAGGGCCAAACTGGATTATTTCTACAGGCCAGATGCAGCCCCTGCTTAACATTTGGACTAGATCCTGGAGCGGAGTCACTGCTCCGCTGGGATCGGAGGTGCCACCTGCCCACCGTCGGAAGGTTCAAGGGTACAATCCATCCCATTATCCACCCAAGACATATTTGAAACAAACCCAAGAGTTGGGAAACCCCCAAAGTACTTGATTAAAGAGTCACGGGGAAAGGGGCGGAGCTGTCTGGAAAGGCCACACCCCTTACCTGGATGGAAAGAGGGTGTGGCCATCTTCAGAAGCCACACCCCCAGGGGCCATATTTGAAACAAACTCAAAACCGGGGGAAAGACCCATGGATGGAGATGGATGGATGGATGGATGGAGACCACCGATGGATGGAGAGATGGAGAAAGGTGTGGAGCTACCTGGGGAGGCCACACCCCTTCTCCAGGTGAAAAGGGGGTGTGGCCATTTGCAAAAGCCACACCCCCCAAGGGCCATATTTGAAACTAGCCCAGACCCAATGGGAACCCATTGAATGAGCTAATGACGGAGGGCCAGAAATGGACCCGAAGGTGGTCCAGATCCATCATTAAAGTCCATGGTCCTCCATCTGCATTCAAGATGACTTTCTTTGCGACTGGCAACAATCTACTTTGCAAAAGGAAATGAAGCTTTTCTCCCATTGAAGCTAATGAAGTCAATTAAGGATCTTTCACAAGAGACCTGGCTTGGACACGCTGTTCTTCTTGGAAGGCTTTCTCTCCACCTTTCTTCCCTCCTTTCCCTCCTATGTATTAACCTGGACGCCGTCAAGACCCGATAACGCCGGCACTGATCCCAAGCCACCGAGGTCCAGTTTTTGCCAATTAAGTCCCGGCTCTCTGAACGATTTATCGGTTAACCTTTATGGGAGGAAAAAAGAGAATCCATCTCGAGCTAATGGACAACCTGCGCCCGACATCCTTAAAATGTTCTCTGCGGCATGCAGTTCCTGGAGGGCTAATTAAATAAGTGTGTTAATTAATAGAAGGTGCAGAGAGAGGCAGATTAAAAACCAATGGCTGCTTTGCCACTTGAGAGCATGTTTGAAACCGTATTTGATTCTCTGGAAAATTGGAAAGTGGGGACCTCTGGAATAAGACGCAGATCTCAACCCTGTGGAAGCAAGGAGCGCCGTGGGTTTCGGTGACTCTCCCATAGATCCTTTTCCAAAGGGCAAAACTAGATCTTCCATCATCAGCCAATATTGATCTCCCATACAAAGGCATTGGCTTGGGCCGCAGTTATTCAAAAAGGTCGTAAAATATTCAGCTCAACTGTTCAAAGTATCTTGGATTATTTCTGCACTGCAGAAATGATGCAGCTTGACGCCGCTTTAACTGCCACGGCTCAATGCTATGCAATTCTGGGTTGTGCAAGTTTTGTGAGATGTTTAGCCTGAGCTCCGGTGCCCCAACATACTACAAATCCCAGCGATTCCATAGTGCTGAGCCATGGCAGTTAAAGTGGTGTCAAACTGCATTATTTCTGCAGTGCAGATTAAACCATAGTCTTGAGTGAGCATCTGGAGAGGTTACTGAAAGCTGGTGCCTCCCATTTAAAGAACTGTGCAAGTAGTAAATCTGCTCTTCATCTTAAATCTACGTTGCAGAATTAATGCACCAGTTTAACTACCATGGCTCAGTGCTATGAAATCCTGGGATTTGTAGCTTTGTGAGATATTTCGCCTTTGCTGTCAGAGAGAGCTCTGGTGCTGCAGCAAACTACAAATCCCTGGATTGCATAGCATGGAGTCACAACAGTTAAAGCAGTATCCAGCTGCATTAATTCTGCAGTATAAATGGAGCCTAAATGTGAATACTGTTGAAAAAGGGGATCTCTCTGCCAGAAGCAATGGCAAAATGAGTCTCATTCACACTTCATAATAAACCATTTTTTGAGTCGAATTGATGAAGTGATTTAGCGCTGAATAGATGCTCACGCTATTCAAATGGCGATCGAATCTGCCCATTTCAATTTACTCCACATTCACATTCAAAACAGAATTGGATCAAAATGGAGGTGCGCCACAGGGCGACCGTGCCACATGGAACCGAATCCAATCGACGGCGCATCGTTCCCACTTGCGCTGAATCGATTTATTCCAAAAGACGTGGAGAATGCCACAGATTTGGAAGAAATGGTTTAACTGGGTTTAGCGCTGTGCCCTCGGGAAACCGCACCAGCAATTTGGTGCAAACAAGGTTTGAAAACCAGTTTATAGTGTGAATGGGGCCATGGTTTGCTTTCTTGCTCCAGTTCCAAGCTACACAACCTGAGATACAGACGTCAAGGCTTTGTGTTTGAATCTGTCTCTGTTTCATCACAAAATCCCCTTTACCTGGAAGAACTGCCGCTTTCCTGCCTGAAATCCTTCAGTTTCCCAGCATCTCAAATAATTCTGGCCAGATTCCCTGCAGAGGTCTTTCTCCGCTTGCAGAAGTGACCTGGGATGTGATCTTTTCTTCCCAGCTATGAAATGTCCTCACCTGGCGTGGCGTCCGATGTATTTTTGGCACCAAACCTACACTTTCTTTGGTCGGCTCAGGCTTTTTTGACCTGCGGAGGAGTTTCCAAATTGTTATTTCATGCAGATTCACGTGAGGATTTTTTTTCCTTGCTCCTATTCTTCCTTTAATCGATTGTTGTTCTCTTTTGTTTCGGTCTGAAATGCTGCTCATGAAAGGCGTGGAAAATATTCTCTATCCCCAAACTCTCTGCCTCCGGTGCAAGAACCGAACAAAGGCCAAAATTTTGCATTGACAATACAGAGCAATGCTGGGGAAGAAATGCAACCTCCTTTCAAATCTAGTTTTCAAAGAAGTAGCTGTGTTAGTCTCTTGCTGCATAAAAACAAGAGACACAGGAAGAAATGTGGCAGCTATTTTAAAACTAATTGCTCTTTATTTTATTGTTACTTTAAAGACTTAACGTTTTGTTTTACCGTGAGTTTAGTGGCTTTTAACCCACTTCTTCGGATACAGATGCCTCTTCAGCTCCTGTATCTGAAGAAGTGGATTAATATCCACAAAAGCGCATGCTAAAATAAAAACCAGGGTGCATCCTTTTGGGAGAGGCAGGCTCTAAATAAAATATTATTATTATTATTATTATTATTATTATTATTATTATTGAAGTAATGCACTTTGACACCACTTTAAGTGCCGCTCTATGGAATTTGTGGATTTGTAGTATTACAGCATTTTTATCTATCTCTGCCAATGAGTTGCTGCTTCTCATAAAACTACCGCTTCCAGGATTCTGTAGGAGCTAAAGTGGTATCAAACTGCATTATTCCTACAGTGTAGATGTACACCCAGTTAGTCTTAAAGGTACTGCCTCATTCCCTTTTTCCCTTTCCTCCTTTTTTAAAAACTCTTAATTGCTCAAATATACCTCTCCAGTCTCCCTTCCTTTGGCATTTTTCAATCCCGCAACAGATGCAACTCTTCAAAACAGCAGATTTCCGCTCCCATGTGTTTTGCCGACAAGCGGCGTCACACACAGCTTGTGTTTTGTCCTTGTCGCTTGTTTTGGTGGCTTTGCCTCTAAAATTATCCGCTGTAATGCTCTCGTCGCCTGTTCGGATGGGGTTAAGCGGTGCCGGAGCGGATCACTGGCTTTGCGGCAGCGGAGACCGGAGTCTGGGAGGGAGCCGCAAAGACGAAAATGCAGAGCAGTTTTGAGGTGGAAAACTCAATTTCATATAGACCAATTAGTGTCCAATGTCCCATGTTCCTATTGCAAACATCGTGCAGCTTTGGACTTTCCTTTCCTCTCTGAGCAAGTCAACAGCTGAACATCCTTTCGGCTTGAGTCCATTAACATTATTAGCCACAGCGCTATTTGCAGTTGTTCTCCATTCTTTCTCTGGTAGCTGGTTGAATGCCGTCCAGACATCTTCTGGCCCCATCCCTTGTTTCATTTTGGTAAGGTTTCAAGGTTGCAAGCATTCAGAAGTGATTTACCGCTTCTTCCTTCTGCACAGGATTAACATCTGGTCTCTTCCAACTCTAGGAACCTATGAATCTATATTTGGTAAAGGTAAATCTATATTCGGTAAAGGGCTGCTCTTGTAACAAGGCACAACAGGACCTATATGTTGCTTATTGGGACACCAGCTCAGATGCACATTGGGACACCTTTGCCAATGTTCCTCTGTGCATCTTCACAATTCACTGACAGGGTTTCTTGGTGCCTCTACTATGGAGCTATGTGTATATCAAGTTACGTCACATAGACCATGATTCCAGCTCATAGCAAACTGAAATGTAAGCCTTCCTGCCTGGCGGAATAGGGTTGGACTAGCTGGCCCTTGTGGTCCCTTCCAACTCTAGGATATTAGGATGCTGCAAAGGGCCTGGAAAACAGTCTTCCACATTGGCCCATCCAAGCAAAGGGAAGATGGCAATGCACCAGCGTAGCAATTCTCCCCAAAGGTCTTTAGTCAGTCCTGTTAAAAAAGAGCGAGGGGAGAGGCTGAGTGAGTGTTGCGCTTTAGCTGCCATATGTTTAGTCAAAAACGCTAATTAAAATGTATGCTCCGTGGGTTATTTTTACTTCTCCGTCCCGGCCCTTCTCTGCACCCCGCGGTGAAGATGGACTTGTTCGCCTGATGAAAATTGCAAGCCTGCTTCTGAAGAGGAGACTCTTTGGAAGCAAGGAAGGGGATCTCACAACTTGAGGATGGCCTTTTTCATCCTAAGAGGATGCTGATGGCAGGGGTTTTGCAGGTTGATTCTCCGTTTCATCTGGAATCTATCAATCCAAAAAGGTCTTCTACTGATCCTGCAGGGGAGCCGGCATATAAATAAAAATTATTATTATTATTATTATTATTATTATTATTATTATGTCCCTGCAGCTTATGGTGGCCAATGCCAGATGTGCTTAAGCTCCATATAACTACTTTTAGTGGAGTTGCCCCCAATCTCTCCATTACTGGAAACGAAGCAATCTGCTATATGAGTATCTCCCAGCATCTAGAAAGGTCCCTGCCTCTAGAAAATTAGCACATCAAGGAGGAGGTGAGGCTCAAACATGGCCTCCCTGATAGCCATTTCACTTTTCTTCCTCAGAGAAACTCTGCAGGGGTACGTGATACTTCCATGTCCCATTTTAGCGTCACGGCAACCCTGTGAGGTAGGTCAGGATGAGAAAGAGATAGCCCCTAGCTCCCCCAATGAACAGAAAAGGCTTCTTGAACAGAGGTGAGAATCACGTGGCTGTCCAGGTATTATTAGACTGCAATTCCCATCATCCCTAGCTAGTATAGAATATAGTCAGGAGTGCTGGGAGTTGCAGTCCAATAGCACCCAGAGAGCTATATGATCTCCACCCTTATTCTAGATGGAGACTGTAAATCAAAACGCATTGTGAACTAGTCCATCATTTCTTTCTTAAGGGATACGATGGAGGAGAAAGAATGGAGGAAGCTGTAGGAAAACACGGCAAGGTTCCAGATGGAAGGCAATGACTCTGGCTGGCATCCTTTGAGTGATTTGTCATGGCATAAGCCCAACCTATTGTTGGGGACCAACCAAAGGTCCTTTCTTTGACTATTACAGAGGTCAAAACTCTCTACCAACATTGCACAATATTGATCCAAAAGGAAACATAGTTTATATGCTGCATCCCCTGTTCCAGGACCATTCAGAGGTTGGCGGAGAGCCAGGGCACGAGAGAAGCGTCTGGTTATGTCCCTATAGTAACACAACTTTCAAGGCTCCATGGGCTTCTTCATCAGGCAAGATGTTACAAACCAAACAGGAGTAAATAAAAACAATTGGAGATGTTAGTCAGATGCCTGCAGGTTGTTTCAGTCCTTAGTAAAGATGGTATGATGGGGAGGATATCTTTTGCAGGCAGGATCCTCCTCCTCCTATTGGGTTATTTGCAAAGTCCAGGGAATTTAAAGTCCATTTGCATCTCAGCAGGGACCCCTCTTTTGCATTCCAATATGTCTCCATTCTGGAGAAGTCACAGGCCTCTTTGTAGGCAGAGGACAATGCATTCCTCAAGAAGTCTCCATGTTTTTGCATCAGGAACATTTAGTTTGCGTTTGTTGAATGGCCAACATAGCTATCCGTGTATGTTTTCCATATCAGTAGATGTCAAGGAGCCAGAGAGTATTTTCAGCACCTTGGAGAGCTCCCAGTGTTTGCAGATGTTGCTCCAAGAAGAGTTAGATGGAGCTCTGACAACTTCTTCAACCCTTCTCTCGGAGTTTGGAAATTTTGCTAATTTTACTTGAAAAGTAACTTCTTTTGGGAGCTCTGCCCTTAAACCCTCCTTTTTGGAGAGCTAAGCAAACCGAAGGCAGAGCTGTGCCTTGGGAGGGTTTGCCTGGTGCCATCTCCGCCCGACGCACCTTGATGTTCCCATTGTACAGAGGAATTGAAATGAAGGCTTGAAGGGCATCGTTTCCTCCAGTTGGCAGGGAAACAACAAGCAACGACGTGTTTGCAAAAGACTGCCACGCTTGCTCTCTCTCCGTGGCCACCGTGGGACCCATCCGTCCATCTCTGTGACCTTTGTTTCAAGGCAGAGTCTGTTGGCTTCTTAACCTTGTCAGGCAAAGTGAAATGCCATTAACTTTAGGAATGCGCCGGGGTTCGGATGGGAAATTAATCAATCATCTCTGAGAGCCTCCGAGGAGATCAGGAGGGCGTTTTGGGTTGCCAGAAACTTGCTCGCAGTGTCAGGTCTTCGGAGATCGGGGAGGAACTTAAGTCTGTGCTTAATTTTCCATGGATTTTAGCTCCGGCGCTTTGATCGACAGCTTCAAGCTGCCAGCATTCAGCGATTCTGTCAGCCAGTTTTTAGGAAGCCTTCCCTTTAGCACAAGGGATCACTTTTGCAATGGGAGTGTTGGGTTTTTACAAGGCCAACGGTGACTTTCGGACAGCAACGTCAAAAAATATTCACAAGTTTTCTCATGCTTGGTGCAAATGGCTCTTTTCTTTTTTCTTTCTTGTAATTTTATTTTTATTTGGTTTTTTACTAAAATGAAAAACATTCATGATTTATAACAGAATCTTCTTGCAAATATATAACTAAGGACCTTATCACACCAGAGGAACCCTACTCAGAAATGGGATTTTATTAATACGGTTTTATTAATTTTAATACAATAACAGTACCAAAACAGTTATCTCAACATCATACATTTTTCTTCCTTATTGAATATTTACTTCTGCATTATTATTATCTAATGCATGATCTTCATAATCGCTCAGATTTAGCACTTCTTTTATCTATCCCTCCAGTTGATATCAACTCTCCAATTCTCTGCTACCTTTTCTCTATTAAATCTCTCTTCTCTTGGTGAAATAAGTGACAATAAATAGTCTAAAAATCTTGTAGCATATACTAACAAACAAAGAAATGAGATTTTAGAAGTAGAAAAATAGCACAAAAATAAATCAAATGGAAAGTGGAAGTTCTCTAAATATTTTATGATAAAATCTATTATTATTATTATTATTATTTAATTAAGCTGGCCTATGACCATATTAATCTTTGGATTGGTTGCCAAGAAAACCCAGTGATAAGTTTGCCTTTGGGTCTCCATAAGTCAGAAATGACATGAAGGCACACACAACAAACAAGTGCTCCTTTTGCACAACATGTCTCAATGTGCTCTTCTAGAACATGGCCACGTAGCCCAAAAAACCCACAAAAAACTATGGATGCCAGCCATGAAAGCCTTCGACTTCACAACCTCTTTATTGTCATTATTATTATTATAGTCAGCCCTCTTTGTCCCCTGATTTTTTATCCATGGATTCAAGCATCCACAGCTTGAAAACATTTCTAAAAGTATAAATTCTAAACTGCAAACCTTGATTTTCTAGTTTATCATAGAATCATAGAGTTGGAAGAGACCTATAAGAAACACATATTTTGCTGTGCCATTATATTTAATGGGACTTGATCATTCACGGATTTTGGTATCCCCGGGGGATCCTGGAACCAAACCCCAGCGGATAACAAAGACCATCATCATCATCATCATCATCATCATCATCCCCTCCCTTTTGGGGCCTGATACAATTTCTTCCTTTTTTTTGTCCTCATTCCCACTTGCAGATAAATTGGTGTGTGATCCGAATCGGTGGATCAATTCGACAGCGGAGTGTGGTTCCCACTGCATTTACCCGGATCACATTTTCTCCCACTATATTTGCCCCCCGATCACATTTTCCACTCTAAAATAATCCACTTGTAGTTCACATTCATGCACGAATCGATTCAAAATGGACCTGCTCCAGCCAGCCAAAGGACAAATTTAAATTGGTTCTGATCCGCATCTGGTTCACACTTGCACGGAATCGGTTTATCGAAAAAGACGTGGAAAACATCAGTGTCAAAAAGACGCAAATTAAATTGGTCTGGTGCATGGGTTAGCGAATTCAATTTAAGTGGGGACCAGGGTCATTTGAACCAGTTCGAATCAATTTCGGTTTAAAAGGTAGTGGGAATGAGGCCTCTGAGAGAGAGAGAAATGAATAAATGTATAAGTAGCCATTGAGTTTCATCCCTGGAGTCGGAGACGTGTGCTAAATCCCTGCGGTTTCTCCTCCGTGGTGTTCTCTCCTGGTTTGTGTTAAGTTCCAACCTGGTAGAAGATTGTACGTTTCCTTTCCAACTGAGCTGATAATGCCCTTGAATCTTGCTGTCATTTTGGCCACTCGCTGCCTAGTAGTTAGACCTAAGAGATGGAGAGGGATTACCATGCCACCTGGGGAGGCCTCACAGTGGTGGCTGCGGATCTCCATCCAATTCCTTGTCTCTAACCATCAAACCAGAGATGCTTTTGCTTGCAGATCCTCCGCCTTTCCTGCCTTCGAACCCCTTCTCCTCCTCCTGAGCCGAACCAAATGCTTGCAGATTATCAAGTGTACCCTTTTTAAATCTCTGCATACTTGCTGCGGAAATTAGCTCCCTTAATACAGATGGGGCTGGCTTCTGAATCTGTTCCTGTGTGGTTTTTGTTTTGTTTTTAAAGATGTGAATAAAGAAGTTATAAATTATGGAAATAAAAAAAGGGGGGGGGGAAGAGAGAGAAGGGAAGTATCTTTGCAGTGGTTAATTTTATTTCAAATGTTAAATTGGATATTTAATTTCTGATGAAACGTAGGCCTTGGTTTGCGGCGTGAAGAAGAGCAAATCATCACTTTCCCAGGTTGCATGAGCCTTTTTGAGCAAAATACCCATAGACTGGAATCTTGTTGGCATCTTATGCTTATGTGTAAATTCACTGATGAAAGCGGTTAGATTTGTTTTAACATTCAGTTCCAGGTTTCGGAGTCTGGTTTTGTTTTTTTGCAATGGGGTGTGTATGCATCGGTTTGCACGCTTGGTTGCACAAGGTCACAATTCACCTAACAAGGTTGCCTTGCACAACTGTTGCATAATGCGAGCGTTGCACTCCAGCTCCTTGATATCGGATCCACAGCGCAATGGCACTACACTAGGATGGCACAACACCGTGCCACGGCACTGCAAATCCCAGAATGCAGTGGCGCTGCATTGCGGCAACCCCCAAAAATGTGGGACCGCATTATAGACACCTCAAAGCAAGGGCACATCATTGTGGACCACAATGGCACTGCACTATGGACACTATAACAACAACAACAACGCTAGCCCCGTGCAAGAGACAAACTTCAGTTGCAACTGTGCTCAACTGAGTAGCAAAGCAATAAAACCATAAAACCATCCAGAGCATTGAATTTAAAATGTCATTTCCAACCTCCAATTGGAATGACTGAATGAGATGAATTTTTAACAGCAATTTACATTCCTAATATTTTTTCCAGAGACCTCACTAATGCCTGCACTGAATTTTATATCATTGAATAACAACAACAACAACAACAACAACAAGATGCATCTGAGGAAGTAGACTGAGGTCTAGGAAAGCTCATGCTGCACCCTTCTGGAATGACTCTCTTGTTTTATATCACTGGATGATGATGATGATGTTGATGGTGCATCTGAGGAAGTAGACTGAAGTCTAGGAAAGCTCGTGCTGCCCACTTCTTTCTTTGCACCCTTCTGGAATGACTCTCTTGTTTTATATCACTGGATGATGATGGTGGTGGTGGTGGTGATGATGATGATGATGCATCTGAGGAAGTAGACTGAAGTCTAGGAAAGCTTGTGCTGCCCACTTCTTTCTTTGCACCCTTCTGGAAGGACTCACTTGTTTTTCAGGGTCCGCAATGACCGATTAGTTCACTTGTACCAATCCATTTGCTCAAAAAATGGGGGGACCATGATGGGGAGACTGGAGTTGCCACTTTGCTCAAAGTGCAACTTGTTTGGAGGCAAAGCGGAGACAGCGAGAGAGTGCTTTTTTTCCCTCCTGATGCTGCCTTTCAGTCTTGAGGAACGGTTTTGACGTGCGTTGCAAAAGACTTTACAAAAAATTGCACTCCCAGGAGGGCCATGAAGTGCAAGGAATTTAAAACGCCTTGTAATTGCTCACTACTTCTGTAAAGTCTGTGGAAGGGAAGGAGGAAAAATAGACACACACACACACATGCACAAAATGGTTTTAAGCAAGGGAGGCTGGGTACGACTAGTTGTGTTGTGATGGTTGCATTGGTTGTAGTGTGTGTTTGTGTGTGTGCACTTGATGATCTCCAAACGCCTCTGTGCAGCTGGAAGTTTTTAAGGGCTGAGATGTTGTTTAGTAGTTGTGCAGCGCACACTAGAGTGATGCTACATTTACATTTTTTTAAAAAGTGCATCAGGAAATAAAAAAGAATTCAAATTCTCATTGTGGAAGACCAACCATTAGTGTTGATAGGCTGCAATCCTTATTGTTGCTGTTGATACTATACAGTTTGCCCTCCTTATCCATGGATTCATGCATCCAAGGCTAGAAAATACATTGGTATCCGCTGGGCTTTGGTTCCAGGACGCTCCGTAGATAACAAAATCCATGGATGCTCAAGTCCCATTAAACACAATGGCATAGCAAAATGGTGTCTCTTATATAAAATGGAAAATCAAAGCTTGCTGTTTGGAATTTATACTTCTTACAAAACATTTTCAAGCCGTGGATGCTTGAATCCATGGATTAAAAACATCTGTGGATAAGGAGGGCCAACTGTATTCCCAAAACATTTAAATTCCAAAAAGCAGACCTTGACTTTGCCATTTTATAGAGGGGCCACTATTGTATTTAATGGGACTTGAGCATCCATGGATTTTGGAAACCACAGGGGATCCTGGTCCCAAACTGCAGTGGATATACTGTTTGTCTGTCATTTTATATTGTTTATAATGTAATAATAATAATAATAATAATACCCCATAGCCTATAGTGGGACTGGAGCCCACGTGGCCATATGATGCGGTGCCTTGACAGTGGTTTCCCCATAATTTTTCCGATTCTCTTCCTCCAAAAACAAGCAAACTCCTCTTCCAAACTGAGGCTGCTTTACCTTGGCCTCATTCCCACTTACAAATAAATTGGCTTGCGATCCGAATCGATGGATCGATTCCATAGCGGAGCGTGGTTCCCACTACATTTGCCCCAATCGCATTTTTTCTTTGTAAAATAACCCACTTGTGGTTCACATTCACGAACGAATTGGTTCAAATTGGACCCGCTCCAGCCGGCTGAAGGGCAAATTTAAATCGATTCCGATCCGCATTTGGTTCACACTTGCACGGAATCGATTTATCCAAAAAGACATGGAAAAAATCAGCGTCAAAAAGATGCGGATTAAATGGGTCTAGTGTGTGGCCCCCCTCTCCAAATCTCTTCGGCAATTCGGTTCAAGTGCAAACCATGGTCATTTAAACCGGTTCAAACTGATTTTCAAACCAGCTTAAAAGGTAGTGGGAATGAAGCCCTTGTTTGTTTTCTTGGAGCTCAGCCATTTTGCTGGCTGAAAATGGAACGGCGTTTTTCATTCTTGCAAGCGGCCACCCCAGCCTTTCCCCTAAGTTTTTCATGTCGAAAGTAATTCCCGTTCTGTTGTTTATCCGGTTAAGGAGCCTTGGAGCAGATAACAACCTGAGCGGAATCCATTAAAATATATAAGGCAGATAACAACCTGAATTGAATCCATTAAAATAGATATATTTAATTAACGGTCATATAAAGCACCATGGAAGAGCCGCACAATAAACAACCTGTGGTTAGGAAATGAAATAAATCATCGAAAGGACTATTCTGGGAGAGCCGGCTGGGATTTTAAAAGGCTTTGTTCTGCGGGCGGCGAAATTTGGAGTGTCTAATACCTCTGCCGTCCTCCTGAGCGCTGGACATCGCAAAATATAGTTAACTGGACACCGAGGGCTAGTAATGGCTGGCCTTAAAGCACTCGGTGGGACGGCAGGCGGCTGGTAAAATCCATCTGAGGACAAAGGCACAGATGGACGGATAGGGTTTTGCAGGAGCAGAGATAAAGACCCAGGTATTTATTGCTGGAACCAGAATGGTGCAGTGGTTTGAACATTGGACTATGGCTCTGGAGGCCAGGGTTCGAATCCTGGCTCAGCCACGGAAACCCATGAGGTTGGGCAAGTCGTACTTTCTCAGCCTCAGAAGGAAGGCAATGGCAACCCACCAACCCCCCTTTGAACAAATCTTGCCAAGAAATACCCCTAAGGTCACCGTAAGTCAGAAACAACTTGAAGGGACACGGGATGAGCTTTCGTAGAGTTAAGTCTACTTCCTCAGATGCACTATGAATAATAATAATAATAATAATAATAATATGCAAAGGGATCTTGCAGCCCCTTTGCAACACACTGAAAGAAGTTGGTGGCATGAGCTTTTTTAGATTTAAGTCTCCTTCCTCAGATGCATTTAAATGCATCCTTTTTGCGGGGCATGATCATATCTTTCATGGCACCCAATTTATGGAACCAAACCCTCATATTTGGCTGTTTGGAGACTAACCAATTTTTATTTCGGGGTGGTGGGGTTTGCAAGTGCAGTCCAATCCTCTCCCCAACTCATTTTTCTTTTCTTCCCTTGCTTCTCCTTCCTTCCTCCCTCCCTTCTTTCCCTCTCTGTCTTTCAGATTATGCTTGGCCCTTGCCTAAACAATTGTGTCCCATCTGGATCTCCCTAGATGTGCTTTTTTCCACCGCCTCCATCATGCACCTCTGTGCCATCTCGCTCGACCGCTACGTCGCCATCCGCAACCCCATTGAGCACAGCCGCTTCAACTCCCGGACCAAGGCCATGATGAAGATTGCGGCCGTTTGGACCATCTCAATAGGTAAGCCAGCCTCCCATGCTAGAGATAACCGTATAAAAATAGAGATAACATTTAAGGGTAGCTGTGTTGGCCATTTAACAAATTCAAACAAAAACCCATCAGTGATACCTTTATTGGCCAAATGAAATGTACAATAGACTTGTTGCAAGCTTTCAAAGCTCCATGGGCTTCTTCTTCATCAGGCAAGAGGTTACAAACCAAACTAAATTGGAGATGTTAGTCGGATGCCTGCATGTTGTTTCAGTCCTTAGTAAAGATGTTGTGCTGGGGAGGATATATCTCTGGCCATGCAGCAATAGGGACATATCACACTCATCACTTCTTCTAGGAAAACGTCTAAGAATTGGATAAACAAAAATGTGACGTTATAAAAATGGGCATTATACCAATACATGCCCTACCGTCTCCAGTGCGCCAGTTCCGCAAGAGCAATATGTGTGCCATCGTAAAGAATATTATCGTACCTCCCTTCCAATAAAGCGGAGGGTCAAACATTAAATTTTGCCAGAGCGAATGCTTTCCTATGTTTTGGAAGGGTAACAAAACAAGCATGACCATTAGGCGGTGTAATTATTGGTGTCATTTTCAGTAATTTTAATGTTTTTTTATCAATTGTCTAATAAATTAATTGTATTTTATTGTGGATGGGGGGGTTTGGGATATAAGGAAACTTGTGGCTATTGTATTTTATGGAATTTCAATGTAAGCCACTTCGATCATTTGGAGAAGCAGGATACAAATAATAATAATGATAATTATTTTTATTAATAATAATAATACAAGAATTGAGTTATAACAAATAGGCTTTTGGGGGGGTACATTATTGACGTTAGCCTGCCTGTTGCTCCATTGTGAAATGGAGAGTGCACAGTGGCCGTTTCCACAATCTCAGTGAACGAAGTGGTGTTTTGTGTGCCTTGTCACACAGCATCCAAGAATGTGATGCTCCATGTGCAATGGTTACCCTTGCAAAACACCATTTGTGCAAATGGATACTGAGTACACTTGTCCCTCCATATTCTCTAGGGTTAGGGGCACAAGACCCCCTGAATATGGAAAAAGCGCAAATAACAAAAACACCATGTTTTTACCTGAGAGGACACCTCTCTAGGGAGTTTATCAGACGGGGAGGAATTTTTCTCTATTTCGAATGGAGCCAATTCGAATTCACGTGAATTCCCATTGCGTTCGGAATGCATTCAGATTGACTTCCGATTGCCCAAAAATGACTCCCCATTGTCCGAAATTGTGTGAGATACTTTAATTCGCAATAACGTGAAACCCCATGATTGCGTTTGGATTGCCATTAGATTATGCTTCCAATTTCCGACGTCTGATAAACTCCTAGGAATAATCTCTAGGTCCTCCAGGGCAACTCTGTGGCCAACATCCAACAGCCACTGGCCATAGAACTGCATTGGAGGAGCTACAAAGGCCTAGTAGAGTGTTCTCTCTAGGAATAATCTCTAGGTCTGTCAGCGCAACTTTTAGTTAAAGTTGACCAGAGAGTTGCATCGGAGGGCCTAGATATTTCTAGAGAGAACATTTTAATCCAATCCGTGAATAATCAAATCTGCAAATACAGAGAGATGAGTGTACATCCATTGAGTAAAGGCCCCCCCAAAGGGCCGTTGTATGGGTAAGAGAACTTATACTGTATATGTCTATGACACCAACAAAGGTCTGGTCCATGTGGGTCACAGCTCTAGGCGTAGGAAAGAAAGTTAAGTTAAAGGGTGCATCTGCGGAAACGTTTGGAGCAACTTGTTCAAGATGGATGGCTCTCCTTCCTTGAGCTCTCATTGGGTTGATGGAGCCATCTAGTGGATTACCAGACATTATAATCTCATTTTCCTCTGCAGGACTTTTGTTGGCATAAAGTTGTCTTAAAGGGTATGAAGACGGATGTACAGTGGACTTTCCACATTCGCTGGGGTTAGAGGCACAGGACCCCCGTGAAAGTGGGAAAAAACGCAACTAAAAAATTAAAATCACTATTTTTTTCTACCTGAGAGAGCACCTTTCTAGGTATCTCTGGGTCCTCCAGCACAACTCTTATGTTCAACGTTTGCCAAAGGTTGACCACAGAATTGCACCGGAAGACCTACAAATCCCTAGAGAATTATTCTCTCTAGGAATTTCTAGTGCAATGATTCTTAACCTTTGGGCCTCCAGATGTTTTGGACTTCAATTCCCAGAAGTCCCAGTCAATATGCTCATTGGTCAGGATTTCTGGGAACTGGAGTCTCCAAAATCTCCAAAGGTTGAGAACCACTGCTCTAATGTGACTTTTGGCAGACTTTGACCCATAGAGTTGTGCTGGAGGACCTAGATATTCCTATAAAGAGAACAAATTAACCAAATCCACGAATAATCACATTTGCAAAAGTCAAAACCGCAAAGGTGGAGGGATGACTGCACCTATAAATGTGGGCTGAGATTGTGGCCAACGGTGCACAACTTTTATGCATCCAAAGTCCAAATCACTTCTGGTGGCAAGCATTTCAGGTAAGGCAGACTCAACCTGTGTTAGTAAAAATACATTAATAATAATAATAATAATAATAATAATAATACTTTTATTTATACACCGTTTTTTGCTGCAGCAAACAGAGAAGCTGTGGATCCATAACTCTAAGTTATGGATCTGTAATTGTGTATCGGGTAGATTTGAATTGGAATTTTACTATGCTCAGGAGTTGAAAATTATAATACTGAAACATATTGAAACCAACGGTTTCCAGGTGGATGGAATTCAGGTCATGTCAAATCCTCTTCTTGAATGTAAAACAATTTGGAAATGGCTCCTAACTCGGGATTTTAACCCAAATAAAGGAAGTACTGCAAGGGAGAGTTTGGGGACATTGAAACTAAATATATAGATAACAGTTTCATGAATGGTTGCCCCACAAGGGATAGAGTTTCATGAATGGTTGCCCCACAAGGGATAGAGACATATTTGAACATCCAGTGAACACACAGGGATGTAAATGTTTATTTTATATGTAACCAATGAAATGTGATTTGTAGTTTTCTTTGTTCAAGGAACTTTAAAGGGCTGATTCTTTGAGGGATCTGGGTCCCAGTAATTTGGATGTATTTCCTCTGGGAGCAGCTGCCACAAAATAAACTATGGCTCCTGGGTCTCCCTGGTTCTGGTTTTAAATTAAATTCTAAAATAATTCTACTACAATTGCAATAGAGAATGCCAGCCCTTATTAAAATAACACCTTTTCTCTTCCATTTCTTTTGGTCTTTTGGAATGGCTTCCCCAGGGATCTCCCTGCCCATCCCGGTCATTGGTTTGCAGGATGATTCCCGGGTGTTCGTGAACGAGAGTTGTGTCCTCAACGACGAGAACTTTGTCCTCATCGGCTCCTTTGTGGCCTTCTTCATCCCGCTGGTCATCATGGTGTTCGCCTACTGCCTGACCATCCAGGTCCTGCAAAAACAAGCCTCTGTGTTCCTCTACGGAGAGACTCCCAAGCAGCGGAGGAGCAGCATGAACTGCCTCAAGAAGGAGAACAACACCGAGAACCTCTCCATGCTCCAGAACCACGAGGCGGCCTCCCACTTGAACTCTCCCACCAACAAAGAAGGGGTCCTTTTCCGGAAGGGCACCATGCAGTCCATCAACAACGAGCGGAGAGCCTCCAAGGTCTTGGGCATCGTCTTCTTTTTGTTCCTCATCATGTGGTGCCCGTTTTTCATCACCAACATCATGTCCGTCCTCTGCAAGGAAGCGTGCGACGAGGCGCTCCTCGGCGAGCTCCTGGACGTCTTTGTTTGGGTGGGCTACATCTGTTCGGGGGTCAATCCCTTAGTGTACACCCTCTTCAACAAAATCTACCGCAGGGCTTTCTCTAACTACATCCGCTGCCGCTACGACAGCGGGAAAAAGTCGGCGCAGCGGCACAACCAGTGCCCCAACGTCTCCACGACAGCGCTGTATGGGAAAGACCTCCATTTGAACAGTTACCGCAACGGGAACGAACTCAACAGCATGGAGTTGGACGAGACGGAGGACGCCCTAGAAATGCACGTCGGGACTTCAGAGCTCTCGATAAATAGCTGCAGCGGCGAGAAAACCAGTAGCGTGTAAAAGAAACCCAAACCAACCAACCAACCAACATAAACACAAACGAACCCACATTCTGGGTTTCACTGTGGTGCAGCTAACAAACCATGTTATGTGCTATAGTCAAAGAATGATGTAAATAATGCATTTGGAACAAAGCTGTCTTTTTTTTTTCTCTTCCCCTTTCCTTTTTTAATTTAAATTTTCCTATTTGTAACTCATTGCTTGTTTCCATCATTCCTCAAACAGAGCGTGTTGGATGCAGAGCAGTTGGAAGCTCTGTAGGAACCGCGGGTCCCAAACGGCATCCATTATTTTGCTTACAAAACATTTTTCTTTTCTAATCTTTTTCTTTTGGTGCATGAACAAAATGCTGACTATTAATCTCAGGTGGTTTTCTTTTTTAAAAAAAAAAGTCCTTAAGGGTCAACTATGGGGTAGCCTCATATCAAATAAAGGGAGATGACTTGGCCAACTCAGCTTTACTGGTTCCGATGCTGGTCTCTAGCACTGGGTGGATGCATATCAGTCTTACTGGATCAATATGGGATGAATGCACATTAAGGTTAGTTGCATGTGGACAGTGGTGTCTGCCCACTGAGTCCGCATTACCAATTTTTGGGGAGCAGTGGTCACCCCACTTTGGGTGGTACCCAGTGCGGTCCATGCCCCTTGCACCCCCTTAGTGATGCCAATAGTGGTTGGGGACAAAATCGACACGGTGGATCAGTGTGCAACCACTGTTTAAAAAAAGTGGAATCCATATGGGGAAATCATTAGGGAAGGAATTGCAAAAAAAACTGCCAGGCTTTGATGCTAACATTTGTACATCTCCGCATGCAAAATGACTCACCGGACAAGATCCTATCTTAACCTCAACCGAAATAGACCCATGAAATCAAATGGATGTATCTATGTCAAGAGTGGGCAGCTTTGGGAGGATATCGGGGTCACATTAGCCGTACTCTCCCATTGCACCCATGAGTGCATTTTCACCATCAGACTCCCACTGGGACCAGTTTAGGCTCAAGAGAGACCTTTTATGGTAGCAGGAAATAACTGGAAATCACTCCTTAAAAAGGTCTTTCTTGAGCCAAAAATGCCCCCATACCCACTAAAAAACATTTGCGGGGGGGAGGATATGAAACGGTTATCTACTTCTACTCATCTGTAATTGTTTCACAGAGAGCCAATGTGGCTTGAGCGTTGGACTAGGACTCGAGACAAGGGTTCGAATCTTGGCTCAGGCATGTAAGCCCACTTGGTGACCACTAGGCATACTCTCAGCCCCAAGAGAAGGCAATGGCATCACCCCCCCAACCCCCCCCCCCACAAATCTTGCCAAGAAAACCCCATGGTAAGGTCGCCATAAGTCACAAATTACTTGAAGGCACACAACAACAACAACAACAACAATCGTTCCACATTCATGACACTAGTGCCACTCTGTTCTGCCTTGGTCAGAATAGTCTCACCTGGAATAATCCTGTGTCCAGTTCTGGGCACCACAATGCAAAAAGGATGTTGGGAAAATGGAGCATGTCCAATTTGGACAGCGGCTAAAATGGTGAAAGGTCTGGAAACCATGAAGCCCTATGAGAAGAGACTTTGGGTGCTGGGTATGTTTAGCCTGAGGAAGAAATTGTTAAGTGGTGATATGACAGCCCTGTTTAAATATCTGAAGGGGTGTGATGTTGAGGATGGAGCAAGCTTGTTTTCTGCTGCTCCAGAGACTAGAACGCAGAACAATGGATGCAGGCTACAGGAAAAGAGATTCCAGTTCAATATTAGGAGGAACTTCCTGACAGTAAGAGCTGTTTGACAGTGGAACAAACTCCCTGAATGGAGGATGGTGGAGTCTTCTTTGGAGGTCTTTCTTTAAACTGAGGCTGGATGGCCATCTGTCAGGTATGCTTTGATTGGGAGTTCCTGCATGGCAGCATGGAGTTGGGTTGGATGGCCCTTGGGGTCTCTTCCAACTCGGGATTCTATGAAATAGCTATTTAAATACAGTTGGTTTCCATGCCGGATCCCCCCGCAGATACCAAAATCCGAAGATGCTCACGTTCTGTTGTTCCCAGTGGTGGCGCATGCATATGGCTGCACCGCTATTAGAGATAACGCAATGTCAATGGAAGCGCATGCATGTGGCCATGCTGCCATTAGAGACAACAGGACTTAATGGCAGCATGGCTACCTGCATGCACCGCCAGTGGGGACCGTGCGGGTTTGCCATCTGCGGATGCTTGGATCCGCAGGTGGCAGGTCTGCAGATACCAAGGACCAACTTTAGTTACTATCTGTTTGAACAATTAGAGATCACTCTTATTGTGGGATCTCAGGATAATGCATCAACAACATTAATCTAAAGCACTGGTCCCAAAACTGTGCTCTTTAAAATATTTTGGACTTCAGTTTCCAAAATCCCAGACTATTGCCCAACGTGGCTGAGGCTTCTTGGAGCTGAAGTCCAAATTCTCTTAAAGGACACAGTTTGGGGACCATTGAATTGAAAAGAATTCAGGCCAAGGTAAGTAACAACAACAACTCTTCCTCTTCCCCATCTTTTCCCCACATTTCTATGCCTTTGAGAGGTTGCAGCTGGTAAAAGGTAGGTTTTCTAGAGTAACAAGAGAAATTGTGGAATTCAGAGATGTTGGTCTGGAACAACAGTACACAAAGGGATGTTGTAGCACCTTTGAGACCAATGGTGTAAAAGAAGTTGCCGACTGAAGTAGACCAAGAGAAGATGTGATGTGGTTCCACTTGGTGGAGTTTTGCTCTATGTCTCTCTTGCTTTGGTTGTGTGTTCACCTGTGCAACAATGCCATTCAATACAAGGGTTTTATAGTGCAATACGCATGCAACTCTGCATGAAGACCCGTGGAGGATCCCGAATCCATGCTACTGGCCATGTTGGCTGCAGGATTCTGGGAGCTGTAGCCCAAAAATGCAACTTTTCCAGGCTCCTATCTCAATCGCTTACTTGGTTACTCCTTACTGAATCAATTGCTGACTATTGAGTATTGACTGTGTCTCCTTTAGTTGGGAGCAGTAAGAAAATTCAGGCCCTGCACAATCCATGCCTTACAAGTCCTTCCCCTCCCGCTGTTTGTTCCTGCATCTAAACCCCTAAAAATGCACTCCAGGCATGATGTTTCTTATGTTTTTAATATACCCATTTAAAGCTTGCGCACAAATCATTCCTCTGTGTTCATTTTCTTGAAGCGTGAGCGTTTAGGATTGCGAGAGACGCAAATAAGCAGATAAAAATTAATTCTGTGGCACTGACCTAGCCCCAGGTATCTCATTATGGTACCTGAAGAAATGCATCCCCCAAGGCGCATGAATCACAAAGAAACACTGGAGCACAGTGTAAATGAAGCCTAGGGCTCTGAAGGTTTCCCAGGATCCTCCGGATAATTAGTCTGGCACCTAATTGAAATGCTGTCCGGTTCTTCCCTATGCATTGATGAAATTGCCCTGTGCCCTTGGCATACTTGGCAAGCCCTGCCTTTCCTCCAAAGGAAAATCCATCACCTGAACCTCTGGTCTAATTAAAATCTGTTCGCTTCCCTTTGTAGCAATATGTTGCATTGATGCAACAGGTGTTTTGATCTGCAGCGCTGATATCTTTGGGGATATACATCTCTCTATATATATGTATATATATGCAGATGGTTGCTCATCAAAGCGCACAGGTAAAATCAAAGCATGACACTCTGCCCAAGCTGCTGTCAAAGAGTGCAGAAACAGCCAGTTTTCCAAGCAGAACCCTAATTTTCCAAGTGAAAACCATTTCTTCAGGGATTTCATGCTTCTTCCAAGGGGAGAAGAATGCATTTAGGAATCCCTCCAAAGATGAGCCAAGATCCTACCTCCCCAATTTAATTACTCCCCCCCCCTTTAAAATTAATTTCTCCTCTTTATCTTTCTTTAGTTTCTCAGCCAGCCATCTACTTGGCTTTGTTTGCATGTTCGCAGTGTTTCTGCTTTGCATATCTCATTTTTCTCTCCATCTCCAAAACCATTATTTTAATTGCAAATGAGAGCCAGCATGGCGTAGTGGTTTGAGCATCTTTTTAAAAACCTCCAAAGGCAACATATTCCCGAACAGCTTTTACCATCAGGACGTTCTCCCTAACGTTGAGGTGGAACCTCTTTTCCTGCAGTTTGCATCCACTGCTCTGGGTCCTATTCTCTGGAACATCAGAAAACAAGCTTGCTCCCTCCTCAATGTGACATCCCTTCAAATATTCAAACAGGGCTGCCATATCACTCTTAACCATCTCTTCTCCAGGCTAAACATCCCCAGCTCCCTAGGCTGTTTCTCATAAGGCATGGTTTCCAGATCTTTTCACTATTTTGGCTCCCCAGTCATTTACCAGCTGTAGCAGCACAATCTGGAGCATGAAAATTTTGGACAGAGTACCAACGTGAAGTCAAAGGCTTTCATGGCCAGCATCCATAGTTTTTTGTGGGTTTTTTGGGCTCTGTGGCCATGTTCTAGAAGAGTTTATTCCTGACGTTTTGCCAGCATCTGTGCCTGGCATCTTCAGAATACGAAGGGTTAGTAAATAGGCTGCTTTCCACTCCAAAACAAGACTTATGTCCACATCACCTCGAGATGCATGTGCATTGCGCCACTAATAGCATTTGAGCCATGATCTGCCAGTACTCAGCTGCCTATTTCTCCAATGCTTTCCTTCCTTCAGGGCTGCGAAGCTTGCAGCATCTTTCCTTTTGTTGCTGCCAGTGGAGTTTTAGACATAGAGTCCTAGTAGAAGCCCAGCTTTGAAAAGCATAGGTCATTGCAAATAAAATAGATAGGTTTATTCCTGGAGTACAGGATACTGTGCTTTTCTCCAACAATCTTTCCATGAGATCTAAAATTTTACTCTATAGGACCGGGACGGACAAATGTGTCTTGCTAGGGTCATGTTTCTGGCCTGCAACCCCCCTCAGCCCTAGCCACCATAGCTAAATAAAGATGATGGGAGCTGCAACCCTGAAAATATGTGAAGGGCCACACATGGCCATTCTTGCCATGGAGAGAAAACACTGGTCGTTGCAAATATCTTATATTTCCCTATGCTCTCTTCTCCAAAAGGAATGTATTCTCTAAATGTCTCTCTCTCGTAAAACATTCCCAACATGAGCTAAAGGCTACAAAGGGTTGACTGGCTGCTCCCTTTGGGGGAGTAGATCCCGACTTTGTGCTTTGAACTACTGATAGGGCCTGATATCCTACATTAACCAGGTCAATGATAAAGCACACAAGACCTACACACAACCTGTAGAGTTCTGTGTCCTCCTCTGTCCCAGCACTGTCAAAACCCAAGAGGGACCACTGTTGTTCCTTACTGGTGAGGACTGGAGAGAGAATGGAGGCAAACCATAGAATCACAAGAGTTGGAAGAGACCCCAAAGGGCCATCCAGTCCAACCCCCCTGCCATGCACGAACTCCCAATCAAACCATTCAGCCTCTGTTTAAAGACCTCCAAGGAAGGAGACTCCATTACTTCCCATTGAGGAAGTGTGTTCCACTGTCGAACAGCCCTTACTGTCAGGAAGTTCTTCCTAATGTTGAGGTGGAATCTCTTTTCCTGGAGCTTGCATCCATTGTTCCGGGTCCTGTTCTCTGGAGCAGCAGAAAACAAGCTTGCTCCCTCCTCAGATGAGGAAAATGTAGCTCAGCGGTTCCCAGACTTTGGTCCTCCAGATGTTTTGGATTTCATCACCCAGAATTCTTGACTGTTGACCAAGGTCGCTAGGATTTCTGGGAGATGATGTCCAAAACACCTGGAGGACCAAAGATTGGGAATGGCTGATGCAGCTGGTCTGGGCTCCAAGGGAAAGAGAAAGAAGGGTACATTTCATCTATAAGCACACTCCTTTTTCTCCTCCTCAGAGTTGAGATCGTCTCTTTTTTCTCATCCGAACAATTGCAGCAGTTGCTGCTTTCCAACAGGGAGAATCCAAGGGGAGGATGCAATTCAGATGAGGAACATGAGGCTGCTTTGGATTTGGAAAAGATGTGCATATACTCTAAGATGGCATGCACCCTCCTTTTCCTTCCCCTTGGAGCCCAGAACAGCTGCATCTTCATCATCCGACTTGCCTCCATCTTCTTCCTGCTAGTAAGCAACAGCAGCCAAGGAGTTGGTTTGTAAAGGTTTTGTAAAGGGTGGCTTATAAAGGGTTCCAGAATAACTCCACACACCCATCCAAAAATATGCACCCATAATCCACAACTGTGTTTGCATAAGTCGCTAACAGCAACTCATTGACAGAATGCAGAAACTCTCTCCTATCCAACTGAGAAGGCTTTTTCCTCTCCTCCTTTTCTTGATTAACTTCTTTCCGAAATGTTCTTGGCATCGCCTATTTCTTTGAGCGGATTCTTGTTCGTCGTCCAAATGATCTGGACTATTATTCTGCTGTCAAGTCTTGAGTAAGTGCAGGACCTCAATAGCCAGAGTGCTGCTTGGTGAAGGCAAGCAAATGAGTATTGATCTTGGCACCAATCTCTCAGAGGTGGAAAAGGCTGGTGCGTTTTCCAGAAGCCCATGGAGACTGCCTTTGCTGTTGGCTTGGGTTCAGAGACTTCAACAAGAGTTCAGTGCTTCTTGGTGTGACTTTGCAAGCACAAGGTGGCAAATCCTTGGCTGTTTCAAGGTGTAACCAGCTTGGTGTAGTGGTTTCAGCATTAGACTAGGTACCTTATCACACGAGGCATTTACCGCGCTGGAATCATGGCCCAAACACTCCAGAAGCATGGAGGTGAGATTGCTGGTGCGTCCCACTCTTTTCCCGTTGAAGTGCGTCCCACTCTTTTCCCGTTGAAGAATCATTCGCAGAAAAGCTATTTCTGTAATAAAGGGATCTTCCATTATTACAAAGTGGCTTCTCCGCGAATGAGTTGTCGAGAGAAAAAACGGTGAAATGCCTCAATGATGCTTCAGAAGCGCGACTGGTGAGCCCACCTTCGCACTTCTGGGGCATTTGGGCCACAATTCCAGTGCAGTAAGTGCCTCGTGTAATAAGACCCTAGGACTCTGGAGATCAAGGTTCGAATCCCCACTCAAGTTAACCCACAGGTTGAGAACCGCTGATCTAGAATGAGATTAGTTTCGTTCGGCTTGACCTGTACCTCAATGGTTCCTTTAAAGCAAATCGTTTCTTCTGTTCTGCTGCTCCAGACATAGGACATAGAAGCAATGGATTTTGCAGAAAAGTTGGTTTCACTGAAAAATAGCAAGAATTTCTTGATGGTAAGAGCTATTTGGCAATGGAAGACTCTGCCTTGGAGAATGGTGGAGTTTCCTTCTTTGGAGGTTTTTAAACAGAGGCTGGATAGTCATTTGTTGGAATGATACATTCCTGGATGATATATTCTTGGATGATATATTCCTGCAGGGTTGGTCTGGATAGCCCTTGGGAGTCTTTTCCAGCTCTAGAACTCTATTATTCTTTTCTATGCGGACTCCTCCTGGGTCCTAAAAGACTGGATATCTTTTAGCAAAAAGCTAAAAGATACCCAGTCAATGAAAAATGTGGTGCGACAGTGCAGAGACGAAACACAAAAGACAGGCATTTTAAAGCTCTTCCTTTTCTTGCGCAAAACAAAAGGACTTGGCCAAAGGCCCCTCACTGAAGACGGTTGGGTGCAAACCTCTTTGTGCCATTACATATTGAAGAAAGGAAAGAACCTCTGAGGAGTCAGACTAACAAATGCTGGCTGAGCTGCAGCATGTTTGACTTTGTTCCCTTCCCAAAATGTCTAATTCTTTGAATGAACAATGGGGATGAGAATTGGAGGGGAATATGAGCTCTCTGGGCAGCAAAATGGAGTCCCTTTATCACTTCTTCCTAAGGCTTCAGTAGGCTTTGGATTAGTCAGAGGAGCTCAAACTAGACTTAAAACATAAATGTTAAAAGAGTACTGGAGGTTTGAAATATGACGGCTATGTTCCTGCATTGGGATTGCATAGGTTTAATCTCAACATGTGTTGGTTGAGTCATACCCTTGTGTTGAATGGCAACCCTGCACAACTGATGCACAACCCAAAGGTGTTTTACAAAAATGCAGCTACTCCCAGTCTCTAAATTTTAGTGTTGCAGAGAGAGTGAAAATAATTCACACCTTGACTTCTCTTCTCTTTGAGAAGTTGCTTTCCCTGCATCCTTGCTTTGGAAGTTGAAATGGTATTTCTAAATGCTCCATTGGAGTTTTGAGTTACTGCAATGCCAGCATTGGACTAGGACTCCAGAGACCAGGGTTCAAATCCCAGCTCAGCCATTAAATCCATTGGGCAAGTCACATTATCTCAGCCACAAAAGAAGGCAGTGGGACCCTCTGACTCTTTGAACAAATCTTGCTAAGAAAACCCCGTGATAGGTTCACCTTGGGGTTGTCATACATCAGAAACAACTTGAAAGCACGCAGCAGCAAAGATTGGCTCCTAGTTAAAGTGGGATCAAGCAGATATACCTAAATAGTTATGCCAGAACACCCCAAATATTGCATTATGATACCATCCATCCCATTTTATTCTCCAAAGTAACCTGTACTCTTGAGATACAATAGCCTTCACTGTTGTTTTTTGTGTGTTTTTCAGGCTATGTAGCTGTGTTCTAAAAGAGTTTATTCCTGACGTTTTGTCGGCAAAGGTCAGGAATAAACTCTTCTAGAATGTGGCCACAGAGCCCAAAAAACCCACAAACTATGGATGCTGGCTGTGAAAGCCTTCAACGTCACCCCTTTGCTGTTGTTGCTGTTGCGTGCAAAAGCAACAAGGTTTTAACACTTCCGAACCTTGTTAAGTAGCAGCTACAAAGTCACAAATACAGTCAGCCCTCCTTATCCATGGATTTTTTTATCCACGGATTCAAGCACCCATGGCTTGAAAACATTCCAAAAACGGATAAATTCGCAACAGAAAACCTTGATTTTCCATTTTATATAAGGGACACCATTTTGCTATGCCATTGTATTTAATGGGACCTGAGCATCCATGGATTTTGTTATCCACAGAGGGTCCCCACTGTGTAGCAAGGACCCACTGTAGTGAAAACCACAAATCTGAAACCCATGAATGGGGAGGGCTGGCTGCATATTCATTGCACAGAATATTGTATAGAAAGGGAAGGCAGTGGAATCTGTCTTCCATATCAGCAGGGCAGCGAGTCCAGTCCAGACTTGAAAGCAGCCATCCAATGTGCTGAGACCAATTCCTAAACAGATTCAGCAATTTGGACCTCTCCCTTAAAGTTACATGAAAAAACCTGGAGTGGATTTGCTGCCCTACTGACATGGCACTGAGAACGGCCTGTAAGCAGAGAAAGACCAGCTGTTATCCATTGCTTAAGCAATGGAAAACAATGACCAAGGGTTGTTGGTGGAGTGAATGGAAAGGAGATGGCCCTGCCACCGTCTCAGCAAAACCTCCAGACAGAAGACTTTTCAATTCCTTTGAACCTCTGCCCTGCCTCTTGTAAACAATACAATCAATAACGCAGGATGGATAATGTGCCAAAGAAACGCTCAGTCTTGGCAGGCATTCTGCTTCGAAGAGTCACTTTTGTGCGCAAAAAGGGCACAAGCGGCAGGAAGAAAATTTAATTTATCACATCTATTTATTTATTAGCTCAAGGACCAACACGGCCGGCTACAGATTTTGCAGCTGAGTCAACAGGGCCACAAAGCTGTTTCCACCCTTTTTTTGGTGGTGTCATTAAAAGCAACAAGACACAATTTTCCCCTTCCAAGGAGTAATGGATGGCACTACATCTCCCCAAGTGAGTTATGAATCTGTCTTTTGCAGGAGAGCTATCCTTATATAGGAACAAGTAAAAGGTGCATTGGGAAGGCAAGAGCTCTGGAAAGTGCACTTACATTTCAAGAGAACAAGCAGAAAAGCTTCTATGCCAGAACAGGGTCAGTCGTCCACGAAGAGCAGAAATGCAGTCGCTGCAATCCAGGGTCTGAGTATGAAAGCTAAGTAGTCCAAGGAACAAGCCAAAGGTTAGGAAACAAGGCAGCCACACCAAACTGAGAGCAGGGCTTTGGTCTTGCAGTGAAGAGATGCTCATTTAGAGCCAGCTGTGACTTTTTTGCAGCTGGTCTAAATAGCACAGGGTTTCCTTTTTAAAGCACACCAAGGTGCATTTTTCCTGAGCTTTTAACCATTGCCACTTTGCACTCTTTCATTTGGAAAGGTTTGGAAGCTCTCATTCCTGCTCTTCCAGATTCATGTGGGCTCTGCTTCCATGGGTTTTCATTAGGAACCTGTTACATGGGTTCTTCTCTTTCTATTTCTCATCAGAGGAGGACACAGTTACAATTCTGCTTCTAAAGACAGCCTTTCTATTGCATTACACACACCTGTTTAGCATTAAAAAATTATCCTGTTTCTAAGAACCAGAAAAGGGCTTCCAATCACTTTTGGGGCTTTTTATGTTTAGCATTTTTACATGTCTGTGAAAAACCTCAGTGGGTCTTGATGCAGAAGACTGGCTCCTGGACCCAGCATAGTTGCCCATCTCCAACTTGGCTTAGTTCGCATTACTATTTGGACATGGCAATGGTCTGAGGACTGAGAAGCTAGGACTGGGGCTGGGGAGACCCAACTGACCCACAGACTGGGCCAGGGGCCATGCATCATCTAAATTAGGCCGACATCAAGATGCAAGGAAATAAAAATTATATGTGTGGACATGTGTGCACAGATCCATCCACATAACGGAAGTATACATGAATTTGTTTGTTCACAGGGAGCAAAACAGATATATGGCAGAGATCTAGAAACGAAGTGACAATGGCTGGCATTCTGGTATGTGTAAGTTGTGCTACACAAGGGTTGAATCAATCACCATAGCGCAACAGAATATTCTGCTGACATCAGTGGAAGTAGAGTTTTGCTCATTGCGGTTACACACTGTGCATGGTGCATTACACACTGAAAGTGCATATTGCAAAATGGTACCCGGTCATTGGCATATTTTGCTCAGAGTTGCTATTATCCACGAGGGTTCCTCGATGCTGGAACAACGTAACTCCACATGCAGATATTTACACTGCACTTGAGGAGAGGGGATGTGGGACTGCAGTCTATGGCTGCATGTGAAATGATGAATGTGTATACTTCTACCCTCATTGCACAATGACACAATGGGTGAATTACTGCACACCTAAGACAGTTCCACATATGGAGTACCACTCCCACTCCCATCATTTATAATGGATAAATCTATTCTGCGTTGTCCAAAAAAGCCAATCTACATCCGCAAATGCCACCAGTAGGAGTCTTGTCCATGTTTCTTTGCAAATTAATTCATTACCTTACGGTCTTCTACCCTTTCATTCTCACTTTGTGATTGGGTATCCCTCTAAAAGAGGGCTGAGAATTGTACCACCTTCCAGAAGTTTTTGCACTACAACTCCCAGCATCCCTCCACATTGGCTCTTCTGGCAGGGGCTGATGGGAGCTGCAGTTCAGCAAGATATGAAAAGCTTCAAGATACTCACCCTGACCTATGGACATTGCACACCAGTGAAAATGCCTCATTATGTCCCTAAGGGAGCTTATGTGTGTTAAAGACACCAACAGGATTCATGTTCATCTAATTTCTATGTTTTTGTGGATAAGTGTCATCAGGTTGGCCCTGACTTCCAGCAGCTGTGAACAAGAGACCTCAAAGAGATCTTGTTCTTAATAGCCATATTCAGATCCTGCAAATTCAGGGCATTCTCCTTGATGAAGGCAATCCACCTGTAAATGAAGCAAACCTCCCTTGAAAAAATCTTGCCAAGAAAACTCCACAATAAGTTCACCTTAGGATTGCAAGTAAATCGGAAATAACGTGAAAACACACGACAACAGAGATCTTCCTCTTTTGCTCTTTGTCCACAGTTACCTATAAATGTCTCCTCCAACACATTTCAAATAAGTTACTAAGTTAAATCCTTTCTTCAAAGGATTTCAACTTTCTTCAGGGTCCAGCTATCCCTTCCATACACAGCAATTATATCATTGCCTTGCCATAATGCTCACAAGCCTGCAAACCAGCATTATCACCCCTCTGCTGAGCAAGAGCACTTGGCATAAATAATTTTTACCGTGTAGCACATTAACAAAGTGTCACAGAAATGTTCAGAAGTATCCTTAGGAAGAATCCGTGTGACATTGTGGCCACAGAACTGTGATGATCCATTGCATCACAGCCCCGGAGCAACAATGAATGACGCCTAAATGGAATGTCACAATGTTTGCAGGAATGTCACACATTCGAAATCTGGATTTCAAATTTATGTCCATTTCAAAGTGAAGGTTTTACACTGAAATCTAAGATTCCCACATCCTCCCCACTGTCATTCATCTGCACATGCACACGCATAGGCACAGCAAAACTGCTTGGCATTGGTTTCCAGTTTTAGGGTATTTTGGATTTTGGGATTCTGGATAAAGAAGATTCAACTTGTACAATAAATCTTTACTGTTTTTTCTTTACTACATCTCTGCTTGGATGTTTTATTCACTTTACCACACTGAACCCATTGACCAACACAGACATTTCTCTGGTGTAGTGGTCACCTTGAGGGCTCAGTACCAGATCTAGGGAGGGACCCTGAAACTCAAAGGGCAAGTGAATGATAGGACCCCTAAGGTTGGAACGGTTCAGCCAACCTGGACAGGAGATCCATCACAAATACTTATCAGATGGGATGGCTGATGTAGCTCAGTGCTATTCAAGAGGTTGTCCATGGACCAGTGTAGGTCCAGAAGCCATCAGATGGTGGTCTGTAGAGAATTTCCAGGAAAAAAAGAAAGAAGTTGTAGTTAATGGACATAAATATGGTGCCAGTCCCTGATAGACTGGGTAAAAGAACCCTGCTGGTTCCATATTAGATAATTTAAGAGCACTGATATAGATTAAATCAGTGGTTAACCTTCCTAACGCCATGACCCACAGGTTGAGAACCGCAAAGACTCACAGGTTGAGAACCGCAGCACTACAGTATTATAGATTATGGCACCAACCCTGGGCTTTAGGCGACCCCTGTGAAAGGGTTGTTTGACCCCCCAAAAGGTTGAGAACTGTTGGATTAAATGAAGGCTGTACAAAATTGCTAAAATAACGCATTGAGATGCCTTATTACTTCAAAGCCTACACAACAGATAAGACATCGTAACACAACACGACCACACACAAGAATTATGAAAGAGTTTGCATTTTATACATAGAATATGTACACTGGTTTTGGACACGTGGGTCTTATCCATGCAGATTTCATTAGAAAACTATTTACAAAAGAAAACTACACAGCAGGACTGTTTCCAATGAACATACACTTGTTGGAAGCTCCAGCAATAAAGTAGACCTGGAAAAAAAGGAGGGTTGAAGATACACCAGAACATGAACAATAGGGAAAGAGAGCAGTTGGCAGAACATGAGCGTAGAGTGAATTAAAATGCAGTGTCAAAGAGATATGGCAGTATATATATATATGTATACACACACACACATAAAAGTTAAAAGACCCTGGTTGCTTCCAATTCCTTTCCAAATGGTTGAAGTTGCATTCAGTTTTGCACACAGTTATATAAAAGCAGCTGTTTGGAGCTGGCTGCAGCTGTTGAATTAGTAACAGAAGATACAAAAAGATGGGAATACTGACTGTGAAAGAGTATTACTGAAAACACACACACACACACACACAACCGACCCTAGTTTTTGCCTTGGCATAAAAGATTCTACAAAGGTTTGCATGCCTCCCTATGACCCAGCCTTGCAAACACCCCTTTTGCAGAAGGTATGGCACTAACACGACAGAGACACGGCGTTATTTATCATAGTTTTGTTGCTGCTGTATGGATTTTGAGAGAGTAACTCAACACCTTACGCTCACAGACTCCAATATCTGGGAGTCTGGTTCCCACTGGGATGCTTCCACATAGAGAATGTCTTGCCTGAACTGGGTCTTTTGTTGGTTGCTTCTGGCCCACCATTTTTGTGGTCCATTTTGGTGGCGAGACATCTTTTCAGTCCCCAAGAAGCAGTGCCTGTCATCTAAAGAGATCCCTGTACATAAGAGGTAGATATTCTCTCCACCAAAGTATCCTCAGAAGCATCCTATATAAACACAAAACGGACCATAAGAACCATTAACAGGGGAATTATCGGATGCATTTTCCATGAGGAAAAGAACCAGGTTCATCGAAGAACTGCTTGTGCTCAATGATTTTTGTTTTAAATTATACAGGGCAGAATTTATTAACATTCATCCCTCAGATTCCATACTCATTTTGCACCATTTCACATACTTCCCTTCTCAAAGGTGGGGAGGTTTTATTTCTATACTTTCCCCACGTACTACTACTAATTAAAAGGCAGAATGTTCCCCCTTAGCCCATTCAAAAGAAATAAAAGATCATAAACCACTTATATAGTTTTTACAAAAAAAACATTCCAAGCAAAGGAACAATAAATAGGTCTAAACATTAAAAGGCAAATACATTTCCACATACTCTAATTCAACTGAAACCTGATAATTGCATTTTAATGCAGGATCAATTAGGGGAAGGGAGGCTCTTAAGTGCTTATCGGTTTATATTTTATTTTGCAGAAGAAAGGAGGCAGGCAGAAAGGCATTTTAGTGGCAAAGGGGAGTCAATTTGGGCCACTGGCCTTAGTTTAAGTACAATATTTAAAGGAGCACAGAAATTACAATTGGGGAGAGGAAGGAGGAAAGACCTTTAACAATTCCCAGTAGTTTCCTAATACTATCATTCAAGATCCCATGAAGAAAGATATGCCAATAAAAGCAGTTGAAGAGAGAGATAGGTTTATACCTGGAGTACAGGATACTGTGCTTTTCTCCAGCGATCTTTCCATGGGATCTAAAGTTTTACTCTATGGAGTGGACAAGTGAGTCCCCATAGATGTTTCTGACCTACAGCTCCCCTCAGCCCCAGCAACCATAGCTAAAGATGATGGGAGCTGCAATCCCAAAATATGTGGAGGGCCACGCATGGATCTTCTTGCCATGGAGAGAAGGAACTTCAGCTTCTGGCTTGATAACTAGCTTTCAAGGCAGTCGGCCAAAATTAATTCTCCTGATACGGCCACTCAGTTTAGAGTAAAGACAAACCATCATGTGAATTTGAAGGCTTTCCTGGCCGGTATCCATAATTTTTTGTGGGTTTTTCGGGCTGGTGGCCATTTCTAGAAGTGTTTATTCCTGACGTTTCTAAACTCTTCTAGTACATGGCCACATAGATTGAAAAACCCACAAAAAACTACAACCCATCATCCCACCCCAAAACAAGAAAGATGTATTTGGGAACATGTTTCTCCACAACCAGGTCCTCCACCTCCAGCCACCATTTTGGAATTCAGCTCCCATCAGCCTTGGAGTACAGTCAAATGGTCAAAAATGCTGGGAGCTGTTGTCCCAAACATCCCGAGTACCAGACTGGGGAAGAATACTTTAGCTCATGCCATTCATGCCTTACCATTCTCTTAAGAATCCCTTTTTTAGAAAAATCCCCCCCCCCCCGGGTTGCCTGATTGAAAGACCTACTGGCCAGTAACCCATGGATTGCACATTCACTGAATCCTGTTCTGGATCTGTATGCAAAGGGCTCTTCTAGCACCTCCAAGACTCAGAGAAAGAAGTCTACAAAAGTTTATGCTATCAACTGCTTTCTCTCAGTCTCAAAGATGCTACAAGGTCCTTTTGCATGTTGAAACAGCATCTCAGAGGAAAGCAGAAAGGGCTGGGAGCAAACAGTCGGACCTACTATAAATCTGGATTAGGCCAAATTCTACACACAAATGGCATTTACCTTTTTTTCAAAGAGTGGGCTTCATCTAAAATCATAGTCTACTTAAACACTTTATGATACAATTTAGTGTGCTTATCGTCTGGCTCAAACATGCCATTTCTGACATCTGTACATTCACCTTGCACTTAGGGGCCAATAAAAAGAATTGAGAAGCCCATTTTGCATCTGCGCAGGGAAAAATACATCACCATAAAAACACCCAATTCTCACAGCAGCCCCCTGCCCTGGCAATTTAGCCAAATGACAATAATGTGCTGCCAAGAACAATCCAACAGACAGCCAAAAGAAAACAGTCTCTTTATCGCAGGGGCAAACAAGTTGAATTTTGTCTAACCGGACACCGTGGAGGCAGACAACATGAAATGATTAAGTCTGGCTGAAATGAACGCACAAACGATGTGGGGAGTGAGTGGAAGTTAATTCAAAAGACAAGGCAATCCACATTCTTAAAAAAAATCTCCCTAGACTTCAGGGCAAAGTGGAACAAGCTTTTTAAGCCTGAAGGAAGACCCACTGCGGAGACGGATTAACTGGCCTCCAAGGCTTTGGAGCATCAGGGCAGCTTCGCTTCCAGTGCCAAAAGCAGAATGAACTGGCTCTAGAAGAACTCACAGCCACAAAGGGAATGAAGCACCAGCTGGCACAGTTGACACCCTGGTCCACAAAGTGGCTGGGAAGGTTGCCCAGGAAAAGAGGCCGCTGCTTCATCCTTCTCTGACATCTGCTGTTTTTAGGATGTTGAACTATGTCTCTCCCTTGCCCTTAACACGTTTAGCAAAACAACCCTCCAAAATGCTTTGGACCCTTGAATTACAAACTACACGGTGGAAACAGCTCTATGCCCAAATATGTGCCAGTTAACCAAAGTTTTTGTAAATATTGCAGAAAAGAACTACTTTCGCTTCGGTTTTGCCACTCTCTGATTAAAAAAGAAAAGAAAAAGAAAAACGACTAAAGTGAAGCCAGGAGCAAGATGTGAAATCCTGACAGCCACAATATAAACCTGAGATATAGATATACATATATTTGGCAGTTTTTTACTTTGACATCTTTGACTCATACGTTCCTGCATGACTCTCATTTAAAATCACTCTATATGCCATTGTTCACCCCAGACGAGGAAAATAATTTTTTTTAAAAAAGAGACATCTGTTGTCCGACAATACATTAAAAAGTGATTAGGTATCAAATTAAATATGATAAATAAAAGCATATTTACATTTTTTTTCTCCTAAAAACCAAATCTAATAAATTCAAACTGTGCAAACTGAAGAACATCCAACACTCAGATGTTAGTCCTTTAAACTTCACATATTACCAATCTTACAAAAAGAAACCCTCTAATATTTAAAAATATGCATTGCATCTATTGAGACGTAAAGGAATTGCAAAAATGTTTAAGACTAGTAAAAGAGTTATCAATTACACAGGCACTTCACATGTAAACAATCTACAGTACAACTGAAAAAAAATATTTTGGCACCAACCTAGAATACTGAAAGGAAAAAAATATCCCACACAACTTGTCCTTTATACTGTATACTATTCTGTCGTCGTCATCATACACCCAACCAAAATATTGGAGATGGTACAACAGTAAGAAGTGCAAGAAATTAAGAAAAGCAAACCTTTTGGAACTGGAAAACAAGAGTTACATGATTCGTCATCTAGACTTTTGCCAGTACACTGTAGTGATTTTGTTTTCTTTTGAAAAAATGTACATAAAAACTGATATGAATTTAAACTGTAATTGAAATGTGATTTAAGAGCTGCGTTACTTATGACTTTTTTTAGTATGGTCCTTGACACACAAAAGCCACACTGTGTGTGACACAAAAGAGAAAGGCACCTTGTTTAAGATGAGTATGTGATATTAAAGAACCAGTAACTGGTTAGGATTCTCAGCCACGTAAACATCTCTAAACTTTGGTGTTTTTCTCTTGCACAATAAAAAGTGTGTTGCACAGCTAGGAGACAGCCTAACAGAGTGCAGCTGTTTTTGTTTTAAAAAGAATTATGTGGATTATTATTATTTTTAATAGAAAACAAAAGACATCACAGAGCATTAATGAGAGAAGTGAAGATGTGTACTACCTGGAAAGAGAGTCTGATGATTTCAGACTCTCTTATGGCTCTGAGTTAAAACACGCAAGCAGTACAATTCTTTACTACACTGGGTTAACTGTCAGTTTGACATAAAGGTACACTGTCCAAAGTAAGGCTCAGTCTGAAATATCTGGCCCTGTGAAGACTTCTGATGGCTTGGGTTGTTCCTCTGGAGGAAGCTGAACTGGTTGGGATCAATCCATATCAGCACACATCATGGCAACAAGATTTGTCCTCTGAGGAGAGTCCTATTACAGGCAGGAAAGCTGTGATACTTTAGAGGAAGGTATTTCAAGAAGAGCTTGAACTGTGAGTCCAACTTTCACAAGACCTCTCTCTTCCAAAATGTGATGGGGCAGGCAAAGTCTTTCCTGGAAAAACAAAAGGATTTCTTGTAGTCTTTCTGAACAGCACACACCAATCTTCCCCCACACCCCCAAAACTGTACAGGATCCTCATAGTTGTAAAAGCATCTTTGCATGATGTGTGGACTTTCTATATTAATGACTTTCCATTTTTTGAAAAATGCAAGCCTAGAGAGCACAGTCAAGTCTCACAGAACTAGTTACACAAATACTTGGATCTAGTTTTGCAGTAGATTCTCATGGTGGCGCTGGTGTTTTCAGCATGGCTATTTTTTGGCGGGGATGGTGGTGCCGGTGGCACAGAGCAGCCATTCTCTATGCCTTTGTGCCCGGTCCAGAATTTCTCTGCTCCCAGCAGCTGACCATTCCTGGAAAAGACTGCTGGGGCTTACTGGTAGAAAGGGGAGGAAGAAAGGGGAGGCAATTCAGACCATGACGATGTTGCTGGTCTGGGCTCTGAGGGAAACAAAATGCCTCCTTCTTCCTTCTTCCCTGAGACCAGCTGATTCTTTGCATCATTTCCCTCCTCTCTCTCCTCTGCATTGATAAGTAACTGAGAGCCCTCAAGGGTCTTGATAGCTGCCAGGATAAGGAGAGGATAGAGATGTGGAGGGGTGAGGGGGACTGTTACATTTCGCCTGCTCGACTTAGGATCTTGGGGCAAACTACCACTTTTGGCCAATCTCAACACAATAATGACAGAATGTGCCACTAACTTTGGCTTCAAACTTCAACTTCTTCCCGGTTTCCAAACATACCAATTCCTCTTCTATCAATGATTAGAAGAGGAGGAGGAGGAGGAGGAGGAGGAGGAGGAGGAGGAGGAGGAGAGTGCTGCAGTTTGCATTCTCTAAATGTTACTGATATAGATAAATATGGAAATGTTTGTGGGGGGTTTCTGATTAGTTTTTTATACTGCAATGCCCAGATTTCTGAAAGTGGGAGCATATCCCCTCTCCTCCAACCACTCCTTTTCCGTGGAGTAAATAAAGACATTCTTCTTTCGGTCTACCTTTGCAGGATCCAAATGCTGCAAAACAGTTCCCTCTGCATATTTTGTACAACAACCAATTCCTCATTATCTCCAAACCTAAGAATCATATTATTTCTCATTGAACTCCACAAGATCTAAAATAGTTAAGCTGACCTAACCAGTCATCAGAATGAAATACTGTAATATATTTTGGTGTTTTACCTGTGGGACACCTAGTTTTTTACAAGCGTCAAGGAAGTTTTCAACGTTTCTTCGACACTTTGCCATACTGAGTTTAGGCTGTTAAAGAGAACGACAGGTTGTCATTACTCAAGTCAAAGCAAAAGACACCTTGAGTATATCAATTTAAAATGACTGCATTTGTAATTCATGTAATTATACTAGGATTATTAAATGCTCTGTGAAGGGTTTGGGAGGGGAATCCTGTCAGAAACATACAGTTTATTGGACTTGGGAATGGGAAGCCAACTTACCACGGCTGGTGATGGGACATGAATACTGGCAACAGAGCGAGGTCTTATGTGGTTGGCTAAATGGCACAGAACCACTCCATCCATTAATGCTGCTCCAATGTCATCTGGCAAACTGACTTTCAACCGCGACTCCAGGTTCTAATGCAAATAAGAAGTACATAAACCAAGTTAATGTTCAGTGTCAAGGCAGTTTCAGAGCAGATCAGGTTTATATTTTGAGTGCAAGTAAGTCGGCGTGGCCTACTAGTCTGGTCTCCCAATGAGGTTTCAATCCCTGCTCAGCCATGGAAACCTACTAGTGATCCTGGGCAAGTCCCACTCTCTTAGTCTAAGAGGGGAAGACAATAGCAAGCCTCCTTTAAACAAATCTTACTACAAAAACCCTATTCTTTTTAGCAGCCAACATAGAGTAGTGATCTGAGTGTTGGATTATAACTTTAGGTGAACAGGGTTTGAATCCCCACTCAGCCATGGAAACTTACTGGATGACTTTGGGCAGGTCCCTCAGATAAAGAGAAAGGCAGTGTGAAACCTCCTCTGAATAAATCTTTCCATAAATCTTACTTTGCCACCTCATCGTGGTGAATTGGGTTCTCAAAGGCTATGACAGCACAGTGTTAGACTTGGCAGGTTCCAACAGACTGCCTGGCTATGAGTCCAGGGCCAGAAGTGGACTGTGTGTGTGTCCCCTATCCAAGTGCAGAGTGCCCCCTCCTAATCAAATACAGAGATGATCATCTCCACATTATGCACGTGTTTGTGATCTCGGTAAAAGGAACACCCTGTTGACAAAAGGCCATATTTCAACTGAATGTACTCAAATGGATCACTGAACATAAGTATACACTGAGAACATCCATTTTAAATAGAAAATTACATGGCGCAGTTGCTTTATCTGCTCCCTCTCTTCTCTCAAGTGCTCCATTTTCCTTCTCATTGTGAATCCGGGGTCTACAGTACTGTAGTCTTGACGAGAACGACCAAAAGCTGCAAATGGAAAGAGAAACATTTAAGAGGTCTTCTCCTTTTCCAATAAATAAACAGAACAACAGAAATGAGGGCAACGACAACAAATCTGGGGCTGAAGGTCATTTTTTGCCAAAGAGTCTTTCTACTGGAGGTGCTAGAGATTGCAAAGTAGGTGCTCTAAGCACTGTTTTGATTCTTAATCTTTGGTCCTCCTACTTGTGGATATTCTATTGTCTGTACATCCCTCAGAGGTTCAGCGTCTGGAGTGGTGTCTCACCTGATCTAGGCTTGAGTCCAAAAGGGCCATGAGAATTGCCATCTGCCCTTTCATATTCCTGGGATGAGAGAGAAAGGGAGATGTTAGCCACAATAAGCAAATGAAAAGACATACAGGATTGTTTGCATAGGGCCAGCATCTTTTCGCTGACAGCAAAAGAAAAACTACTCTATTAATTTAGCTGTACGATTATTATAATATGGGATGGCGCTATAGAAAGGTTTCATGTGTTCCTCCCTTCTAGATCTAGATCTAGGCAATCTCCAAGGCAAGGAAAAAACACCTGCATGGAAGGTTTAAAAAACCAAAGAAACTGAAGTCTTTGGCACCTAATTTACTTTTAAGCATGTACTTTTAAAAATAAAACCTCTCAGCCTTTTTCACCTGTTTCAACTGGTTTGAGCTGTTTATTATGTTTTTACTTTGTTTGAATTATTTAATGATTTTAATTTGGAGTTGTTATATATTGATTCATCTGTTTGTTGCCTTGAGAGCTCACGATAAAAGGCAGGATGAAAATATTTGAATGCAGCAAAATAAATAAATAAATATGGAGGACTTCTCTGGAAAGCACACTATCTTGCTTAAAACGAATAAGAGCAGTGGTCTGTGAAATTTGAGGCTAGGTTAAGTTATGCCAAGTGATGGGCCAGGAACACAAAGCTTAAGGCAGATTTCCCTTAGATCTTTCTTCTCCCTGTATTGGGTTAATAACATTTCCTTTTTGATAAGGAAAGGGGGAGCAGCTTAAGATGTAAGGAGACTGGGCCTATTTTTCTGCTTCTTCCCTGACATGAATCACTGCTAATGCATAAGATATAATGAGTATTTTTTCAAGAGAACCCCTACTGTGCAATCTTCTCCCGTTTGCACAAAGAATGGCATGTTCTGATTGAGAGCCACATGGCAAAAGCAGAAGGTAAAGAAAACCATATACGTTGACACACACACACACATGCACACAAAGAGTTGTACCTCAGATGAGACAGGAGACTGTGGAGACACATTAGTATTATCACTGTCTTGCTAAAAAGAAACCAAAAATATGGAATTACAAAATGGAAGTATGTTTTTAAAAGAAAGGCTTGGCATGAGTTTATGAACAGGCATGTATAAAAATGTACTCTTTTCCTATATGCAGACACATGACCAAGGATGTGTAGATATATAAGGAAACATAAAAATAGGTAAGACACATACATGCACAGTGATGTTTTAATGAAGAATATGGGAAGTGTTGTTCATACCAGAAACAGAAAATGACGTCACTTTAATAAGCTTGCTATTGGTGTAATGGTCTGCAAGTCCAGTACAGCAGACCTTTCTGCTGGACAGACATGATTCAATGGCCAGCCAACAATGGAGCATAAAGCAAACAACAGCAGGAGCTCACTGTGCTTCTGATGCTCAGCAACTGAGCTGTGAACAGCATCTACAGAGCTACTTGCTGAGCTTGAAAGGGTCACATATATGCTTTTTGTTCTCTTTCTAAGAGCTTTTGTAAAAAAGGAAGTGCAGCTTATCTTCTTCAATGGCTATTTTAAGACTTGAGAGAACCCAAAAGTCCCTTAGCAAAAGAAAGGAGAATAACTGGGTTGGTTAAAAATTCCAGTCATGGGGAAAGAGCAATACAGATGAAAAACCAAATGACAGAAATCCCACATATTAGAGAATCACCAAGTTTGCTTATCTTTAAAAGGTGAAGTCCCTTATCCATAGTTTTTTGTAGGTTTTTCAGGCTATGTGGCTATGTTCTAGAAGAGTTTATTCCTGACGTTTCACCAGCATCTGTGGCTGGCATCTTCAGAGAAAATGTCTTTGAAGCAACACCACTCACTGAGAATAACCACCAGGCCATTTTACAGCAGCAACTGACTCTACAGGTTAGTTTTCTCTGAAGATGCCAGCCACCGATGCTGGCAAAACGTCAGGAATAAACTCTTCTAGAGCATGGCAACAAAGCTCGAAAAACCCACAAAAAAACATAAAGGCTTATTGCCAAGAGGGCAACTGTGGTGGATACAGGGAACAGTTAGCTGACCTGAAGCCTTCTGAGAGTCTGGACTACCATTAAAAAAAAAGGGGGGGGGGAATAGCAGTGGCTGGGTACTTCTGGTTTAGAAACACTGGATTTTTAATTTTAAACCAGGTGATGGCAGTGGGGCCTTTAGAAAGGTGGTCAAGGGAGCCTGGATGCTGCAAAAACATTTTTGGAGATCTACTCCAGTGCTCCAGCTTGTCCAAACCTATCTGACTGCAATGTAAGCAGCTCTTTTTTATAACAAGTAGCAGCAGCAACAATACCCCTGTGGTTCAAAACCTGTATAGGTAAGTGTGAAACAGGATCGCTCCTGATATCTAACACAACCTTTCAATCAAACCAATGCTTCATTTTCCCCCCCTTTTCCTACACTGGTTTCCAATCCCAGGTCTAACTCACCTCATCGTTTTCATTTCCACTTGAACTCTTCCGAGAAGATTTATACTGAAAAGCAAACATGGGCCGTTTTAAAAGGATTTTAAAGCATTTCGTTTACGTGAATTAGCCAACAACTTGCTTAACATTGAAGAGCTTTGTTGTCTAATGTCTTTGAAGCAACGCCACTCAAAGAATAACCACCAGGCCATTTTACAGCAGCAACCGACTCCACAGGTTGGTTTTCTCTGGTGGTACAAAATGCCAGCTTGGAAACCACATTTAGGGTAAGAGAGATTGTGGCTTAGTTCTCACTGGTTGTTTGGTCCTGCATCTCAGTTGTTCCACTTACGACAGCAGGCAGAAGACTACATGTGCATTTGCTTCTCCCAACCACAAAAAGGCATCCCATGTAGATAAAAACATGCCAAGAGATATATTCAAGCCTAAAGCTGCAAACCCATACACTTACACAAGTGGAAGCTTTACTCAATTTAGTGGGATTTATTTCTGAGTAGAGATGTGTAAAATTGCATAGCAAGCCTAACTAGGCTTAGCTCCTAACACTAATTGCCAAAAGCTTCTAGTTCTACATTTCCCTCCCCAGATACTCAGGTTACATACAAGATGATTGTGGAGCTAGGTATGTTCACTGTACCTTGCACTTAAACATTCTCAAAGCAAACCACACTCTAAGAACAAACATCTGGGTGTTCTCTGCTAAGTGAAATGATTCACAAAGCCGCTGCGTAAAATGTGTTCCTGCTCCCCCTTGATGCTACCAAATAAGACATTTGGGAAGTAAGTTTAGCTGCTGTCACTTCAGAGTATCTCCATAAAAACTAAATCCACAGCAGACTGCTTTGCTGTTGAAACAGATCATGTTTTCCTCCCTTCATGACAGTAAAAATCACTCTATCCTTGCCTCATAACCCCCACATTTGGAGTCTCAGACTAGTGTTGTTTAATCAACCAACGTATGGTATTGCTTTAGCCAGATAGCTTGTTGTTTCCCTTCCCACCTCATCTTAACTGCTGCAGCCCACCCCCTTCCAAGAAATCCAATTTGGCTTCTAAACGGTAAAAATCAATTCTGTGCAACTGCTACTACATGGCAAAGTGGAACAGCAATGATCATTCAAATATCTATTCTTAGAACAGTTTTGCTTTGAATGTGTGACATTTGATTGCACTTGTCTTATGAATGAAACATCTCACAATGCCAGTTTCATAATGAAGGACATTTTTAAATTCAACCTGATGCTTAGCACAGACGCCGGAATTACACTCAGAGCATGTCAAGGAAAGACTTTTAGGATCAGAAAGCAAATACTGCCACCTCATGGTTAAGAACTTATTGCCAGACTTAAACCCGGGTTTCCATTTCTAAAGTTATAGACAAAGTCAAAGAGAAATACTGGCATCCGATGAAAGTTTCAGAGAATCTCCAAGCTGGAAATCTTCAATGATGAGGTTAAGAGATATGCAAAGAAAACAGCTCTAATCTACTCCTCAGCATAGAACTGTGTAAGCTAATAGTCTAGGACAGTGTTTGTTAATACCATATATACTCACTTATAAGTTGACCTCAAGTATAAGTCAAGGGCAGGTTTTGGGACCAAAATTATGCATTTTGATATGACCCGTGGATAAGTCAAGGGTAAAACCTAGGGGCATGTAACAAAGGATCTTAAGGATGACACAAACAATGGCAAAGAACTTACAAAATCCCAGCATAACTCTTTGCGCTTACACTAAAAATTGGATGGGTGAAAGAGCAGAAAGGAGGGTCAGTGGTTCCATAACCAATTAAACCTTTTGCCTTTTACCAGGGGGTGGTCCCTTTTTGATAAGAGCCATAAAAGTCAAAGTACAGTACTTACATTGACCCGCGGATAAGTCAACTTAGGTTTTTCGGGTTAATTTTTTGACTAAAATTTCTAGACTCACACATGAGCATAAACAGTAATTATGGTCTGTACAAGTGGCTGGACCAACATGGATTTCCACCAGGAGAAAGGCCTGGAAGGTGCTGTAAAGCAGGCATTCCAAACATCTCAGCCAGTACATGGCTTTAGTCTGGATAAAATAACAAGTAAAATGTGATTCTTGAAAAGGATAAATCTGTGAAAGATATGGGTATTAATAGTTACTGGCCAGACTAAGGAATACATACACTATTTCCTCAGGGGAGGCAGTATTCTGAGTACTGGACAGTGGACACAAACTGGCAACTGCTCTCACCTTGCACAGCTTGTGATTTTCCAAGGTGCATCTGACTAAAGAGAGGGTATGGAGAGCTGGACTGGTGAAATCTTTGTTCTAATTCAACGGTAGGGAAATGTGACTTTCCAGATGCTGAATCCCAATTCCCCTCAGAACTAGCCTGCATTGAGGAATTCTGGGGCATCACAGTCTAGCAAAATCTGGAGGGCTGCACTTTCCACACCTCTGTGGAATTATTTTCTTGTTACATTTTTGTTGTTTTACAACAGCCCTTTATTGTAATCTCAAACTTGTCTTTCACAGCATTTAAGCTTCTCTGTCTCAGAGATCAGGTATCAGCCTCCCGTAGCTCTTCTCAGTAAAGACTTTATCTCAGTTACTTCTACTGCTCTTCTCTCCCAGAACTGTCATTATCTTTTTTTAAAAGGGGGCATTAGCATTCAGCCACTGCTACAAAAAATGTAGTCTATTAAGGGTTTTCCTTATACAGCTTTGTTCAAAGAGGGGAAGTGTCATTAAACATTCAACTCTACCTGTCTTTAGAGGTGACAATTTTTGTATTTAGAGCGCACAGAGAAGAATGTGGCTATTTGGGGAAAATGATTATGAGTTGCAGCCCTTTCAGATGTGGTTTTTAAATTGTCTCCAGATCCTAAGTGAGAGCAAGAGACTGGGAAAATAATGAGTCCACTAAAATGTACTGTTCTACATCTAGTACAAATCTATCAGCAATGTGGTACTTTGCACTGTCAAATGTTCTTTCTGTCCTCATTTATCAGCCATATTAACCTGGTCTCTGTCAAAAAAAACCAATCAGACAAGGAAATTACTGTATATACTCATGTGTAAGTCTAGAAATTTAAGTAAGTCAATGTAAGTATTGTACCTTAACTCTTATTAAACAAACAGGAACTATCCCCTGGTGAAAGGAAACAGAGTTATCTGTCCTGGAAGCACTGACCTCCCTCTGTTCTCTTATCCATCCAGCCTTTAGTGTGAGCACAGTTATGTCTGCTGGAATTTTGTAAGTTCTTTGGCATTGTTGCCTTTACTTCATCCTTTAGATTCTTTGTTACATGCCCCAAGGTTTTACCATCAACCTATCCACGGGTCATATCAAAATCCATAATTTTGGCCCCAAAACATGCCCTCAACTTATACATGAGGTCGCCTTATAGTGGAGTATATATGGTAGGGCTGAGAGCATATTGGTGGGCACTTCAGTGGATCTGAGGTCTCCAAAAACAGCTCAAGCGCTATTGGGAAGGCTAGAATGCATAGCTTACTCACCCATGCACAACATTCAGTCACATATTGACTCAAACATGAATGCTGGACAGCTGAAAAACAGTACACCTCCGTCTTGCCTACCAGACAGATTAAAGTTTGCCAGGAGGCTGAAGCCCACTGCTTTTCAAAGAACATCACAGCAAAGGGCACACTCAGCCTAGCCCCATCCATCAGCCAGAGAAGGATCATCGTCACTGAATATTTTCATGGGTTCCACATTTATGCAGCCTTCACAATGTTAACATGCATACAGTGCCACCTAGACTTCCCAACAGAGTATTTCAGTACAATCTGTTTCAATATATGAAATGCACAGTGCAAACATTTAACAATTCAGTAGAGCTGACATTCAGTGACAGCTCGCTATTAAGAGCGTAAATTCCACATTACAGTTCCTTTCTTACTTCAAAGAACTAGCCATGTTAGTCTGTTGCAACATAAAAAGGGGGAGAAGCCTTCCATCATCTCTAAGATTAATGCTACAATAGATCAGTTAGTCTTAGAGATGCTACTAAGATTCCTCTCCTCGCTTTCCTCCCCCCCCCTTTTTTTTAATTTCCTTGCTTACTGGAAATTAAGAAGCAATGCATATCTTGCTACTTGAGCAGACTGTGCCTTAAAAAGGAAGAGGAAAGTCTTTATGTTATTGGATGTTTGGGCCAATAATCAGAACATACCTTGAAATATTCTCTTCTGATTTGCTTGCTCCGTCTCCTTTCCTCGTTCTGCCAGATAACAGGCTGCATGTCTGGCCAGTGCTGTTCATCTGGATGGTCCTTCTGATTCTCCAGTGACTATGGGCAGAAAAACAGTCACTTTACACTCTCAGCTAGTATATTCTGATCTCCCAGTATGAGCAAGTTTTTCAGGATCACTAGAAGTCTCTCCCAGAATCAGACCTGGCGACAATAATTAGGTTTTATCCCAAGTAAAGAGTTCTAAAAATCAGGATCAGGACTGGCCAATATCATTCACCTCCATTTTACTTCTGGTTTAAGATTCAGTAAACTTAATGATGAAGCTATTAAGAATAAACAGCTCCACATTTGGAATCAATTTCTTTCTGCTAGGATGTAGCACATTATTGATAAAGGATATTAGCATGGGATTGGGAAGAGGAAAAGTAAAACAAAAAAGACTTTTAGAATTTGAGAAGAGCCACTAACATTCCCATTGAGACAATATCCCTGCAAACCTTCTCCTGCTTAAACAGCCGGGTGCAGAAAAATGGGAAACACAGAGGAGAATGCAGTGGTAGGAAGGCAGGAAAAAAACTAAACATGGATTTCTAAAATGGTGTTGATCAAAGTAGAAAATAAGTGATGGTACAGCTTTATACAAATGTATCAGTACTGGAGGGTGGCATTTTCCTTGTTGCCCATTCCTGTCACTGTTAAATGTTGATATCCATGTGATGGCCACATGGAGAGTATATGATCCATATTTCTGTGGGAACAGCAGTCCATTTACCTATGCCAGCTGCATCCATTTTCTATTTCAATACTACTGGGAGTTAGTTTTACAGTGGTAAGGAGAAAACTGAACAATCCATAGGGCAAAGCAGTTTGCTTGGTAGCTACTCACAAGGGGAAAAAAGCCACAAGTTAGTTAAGAAGGTAGATGCCAGTTTAAGATCACTGACTTTCTGAAGGACCAACCTGGTGGTTTAATTTTGCTCACAGACATTTGTGGCCATGGGGAGGGTTATCAGTTGCCATCTAAAACTGAATTTAACTTGGTATCCCTGATTCACAAGACAATCTCAACTATGGGTATAATAAACGTGCAAGAAAGTAAAAACTGAATAGGCAAAAATCATCACAGCTGCCCAGAGAGATGTGTTTGACTCCTGCACCTCTATTACCTGCCAGCCATATGGTGATGATGGAGAGTTTGCCTCGTCTGCTGAAAGGCTAAATGGAAACAAACGAACATATTTTTATTACATTGGTTTCACTACACATTACATTTCATTACTTTTTCCTCTGTTACAATGGCATCTTATAACCAAACAATTCAGGTACTGAAGCGTAAAGCAGTGTTTCACAGGCTACTTGGCACATTCCCCCCCCCCCTCCAAGTTCCAAGAACTGCTACTACATTGGTTCCCATTAGTTACAACAGTTTCTTTCTTTCCTGAAAACTCTCGGAGGACTAACAATTGCTAACTCATCAACTGGTACTGATCCACAGAGCACCACTTTGAGTAGTATTTAAAGTCAAAGCAATTTAGGCATGGTTACTTCCATGGCAATACTCGCCTTTCAGATATATGAATTCCCAGAATTGCATTTGTGGCAACATTCAGCCCTTCTAAAGATTAACACCAAGCCCAGTTGTTTTCTCAAGTACTGAGAAGCACAAGGCTTTTTAGCTATTTGCCAAAACATTAACCAAGCAAGAATTCTGCAACCACTGACCTTGAAAACAGCACTTCATTAATAGGGCATCTATGGAAGGCTGTCAACAAGCATTTTGGGGATCCATGCTTAAAGTGAAATTGTGTCCTTCAAAACACTGCTGAAATCCTTCTAAAATATTTAACTGGCTGCCCTCCTGAACCAGTGTCTCAGGAATCATTGCTATTAAGAGCACCTCATGCAGTAACAAATTCTAGAATCAATAGGTAATGAGAACCTTTCAAGAAAGAACAAAAGAAAAGCAATTGTCATGAATACCTCTTTTCTGATTCCACTGCCTGTTTCGGTCTATTTCTAGTGCTTGAAGAGGTGGAGTGATTCAGCAGTCTGAAAAAACAAAACACACAAATATGTACTTGAAGCCAAAAAACTGCACACTGAAACACTTCATGTTAAACAGCATTTGAGCAGTTTCTTGATTTTCCTTTAACTGAAACCTTTGACAAAGGTTCTGTAATCTTATACACCTGAATTCTGCTCTCGGTCCATGCCAGCCTTCTTCTACCTGGTGCTCTCTTGATACACAGGACTACAACTCCCATTATGTTCACCCAGCATAGCTGTGTTGGCTGGAGGGTGATTGGAGTTTTAGCCCCACACATCTGAAGGACATCATGTACTTGTCCTCATTCTATTCCCAATAGTTCTTAACTTATTTGAAGCCTGTTGCTCTGGGTCAGATGGCCAAAAGAGGTGGCAGGTAAGAAGCACTGTGAAACAATCAGCCCAGTCAAAGGACTAGGAAGAAAGACAGCAGAGAACACAGAACACGATAACAGGGACAGCAAGAAACCAAGATTCAGAATAAGAAATGTGAAGAAAAAGAAAAGAAAATAAGTTGTTGGGTTTGGGCTAAGATACCAGCCTTACTGTATCTCCCGAGCAGGACACAAAACTGGATTGAGCCCTGAACCTGGATAGCAAGGGGGCAAGGAGTACACAAACTACTGAAAAATAAAACAAACAACGCAAAGTGGATAAAGTCCACTTCTGGCCCTCAGCAATGGATATTTTGTGATGATAAACAGTATGGGGATGCCTTGCAACCTATTTAAAATTGTTTCACCTGGAGGCTTCTCAGAGCTGCGATTCAGCCTCTTGTTTAGGCTAGGAAAAAGATTAGTCTGGGGATTCTGGAAATGTTGAGGGCCACAAAAAACATCCTGGGGAGACACGTGGCCCCCAGGGCACTTTGCCCACTCCTGGTATAAAGCTATACTCATGTAGTTAACGGGTGACTGTGCTATGTCTCCCTCCTGCCTAATACCAACATTGTGCCATCAACTGCCTATTGAATGTGCCTGTTAATCAATTGGGAGCGACAGTGAAGGCATTAAGCATTACCCAAGAATCCACAAGTACATGTGCAACATTTATATCTGTGGAACTCTACTTACACAACCATGAAATGGATACAAAAGCCACATCATGGCCAAAAACCATCGACACATGTAAAGGAATTCATGCGCACATAAAACACCAACAGGAGGTTAACCTTTGTTTCTTTCGTGGGAAGTTCATCACTGTTGCCAAAGTCACTTTATTAGAATTTTGAAGCACTTGGGATTTTGTTTCAAGGAACAACATGGAAGTATCTATTTCTATTTATGGATAAATTCCTGCCTATCGTATGAATTGATATTTTGTTGTTGCTGAATTACAAGGGGATCCCCTCCCCAGTCAAAGATTTTGGATGAGGCTGGGATACAATTATTTAAAATTAAATTAAAAAATTCACAAGTCAAATGTCCTGGTGAGGGAGTAGGTAGTGTTCATGCCCCTCTCAGTGTTGGATACCTCCTCACACTATCTAATTTTTCCTTTAATCCCCTTCTCTCAAATGCTTCCTCATCAGCAAGAATGTTGTTGTCTCGCATGCCGTCATGTGCCATTAATGCGTCATAAACGCTAAATACCTTGATGCGCGTCCTGCGACCCTGGTCCTCTGGAAAAGCTTTTCACTGAATGAAGTTCTATAGCTTAATGGCCTTCGTCTGAATTTCATGTACACCAAAACCCAAAGATGGAGGAAGGAAGCAGTAAAGGTTGACAGGAGGTTGACACAAAGGAGAGGATAGGGAAGTCATTAGTACAGTGAGCAGAAAGGAGAGTTAAGAGGAGAGAATTAACAGGGTTAAAAAGACAAAATGTTTCAGGGTTGAGCTGTGCATTATAGGATTAAATTTTTTTCATGTGTGTTTGCAAGATCTGAAGGATTCTGAGTAATCAGACTTTTAAAAGGCACGCTACAAATGTTTTCAGACTCTAATATAGCAACCTTCTAAATGTCTAATGCTTTTTTCAATTACAGGTAATCAAGGCATATTTAAAAATGGGTAGTTTATGCAAAGCTCAAATTGCTTAATGCCATTCATTTCAATCAACCCCAGCTCTGCACTTACTCATTTTAAGGTGGACAAATTACACTCAGATGTTTAAATAAAGAGGAGAAAGAAACTCAGCGCATGTTTGCCAGAGCCAGATCTCAAATCACTGACTGCTTTGGTAAGTTCCAGCACATATCAGTCATTTTGGTATAAAAGTTTCAAAAGCCCATGTGTATTTAGACATTGTGTGCTGGCCAAGTGCCGTAATAATATATATTTATTTAGACATTGTTGTCAAGCAATACACATACAGAAGTTCACCTACAGCTGTGATTCATAGGCTAAATACCTGTTCTTCTGTTCTTGTTGCAGTAGTTGGGCAGCTATTTTCCTCAAGTCCGTCACTTCCTTCAGTTCGTCATCTTCCTCCGCTAATGCCTGTTCTTTTTGAACCCTGAAATGAAGTCACACAAAGTGTTTCTGCTGTGTGCCTCACAAGTGTACATACCAGATAAACATCACAGCTGGAGAAGAACTAAGAGACCCTCCCTCCTCTTTGACGTTCCTCATCCCAGAATCTCCTGCTAGTATTGCCAGAGGGGAACGCACCTCTTCTGATCTCCCCAGTCTTCACTTGGTTCTGTTTTCTGAGACTTCTCAGTCTGCTTCCCTCGATCCTTACACACCAGGATATATTGAAGAGGGGGGAGAAAAAGAGTGCAGAAGTCCAAATTATTGAACTTTACAACTAGGGGGGAATAAAGACTAGACAGCTAACATATTTAATACACTTTAAAATGTTACTACCTTAATATAAGAGATTGGTGGTCCACTTGGTATATCTCCTTGGTCACAAGAAGCCACATCCTCTGAGCTGGGGTCAAGGTAATCACACACATCTGGATCTAGTGAGAACATAGTAGAGCAAGGAAGAGAAAAGGGAGGATTGATATTTCAATGCAAGTTAATTCACCAAAGATGGGGAGCATACGTCCAAGCAGAGTTTGCTGCACTACAATTCTCATCATCCTTCATCATGGGATAGGCTAGATGGGAGTTAACATCCAACTAAACCTGATGGGCCATGAACTTATGTTATCTATTATATCCATCCCTAAACTGCTGTGCTGGAAATACTTTCTGTCTTTACTCCTACTCCCCACCACTTCTGCCCAAGACAGTCAAATCTCTGGTTCTAGCATAAATAAATCCTGAGAGCAAGCCTTTGCTTACTTCTGCTTTCATACATATCATGAATCTTTATGGTTTTATTCTTATGACACCATGTGTGGAAACACAATGGCTGGTCACTTCCAATGAAGCCTCTAACTAACACCTACAGAGGTAACAATTCTGGAAATGTTGAAGCCATGGCAAAACCCTTCTACTGTCCAATGTTTTCTGCAGAAGGGCCCAGAATTTTTTAGAAAAATAGGGGGGAGTGATATTGGTAACTTTTACAGATTAAAGGGTCACTTTGTTCATTTTAGGAACACAAAAGATATTATGCATAGTTTTCAATATACCATTTTTCAAAATTGGGGGGACAGGGACTGAGTGGGGTTTTCCCCAGATTTTTCTTCCCTGTTCCCCCTGCCCCTGGCCTTCACACCTACAAATCCCAGTCTCATTTCATACAACCCTTAGCCATAATTTAGCATTAAAGCAACAAGCCTGGCATGGGTTTGAGGACAGTAAATACATTTGCTTCTTTTCCAAAACTAGACACTATTTGTCTTTGCACTGAACTAGGATAAATGTTTCAACCAACAATCAAAGAGCAGCTTACAATAATGGCTTGCGGCAACCCATCACAAAGTAAATTAACTAAAACCCAGAGTTTGGATTTAAGGAGCAATTCTACATTCTTGAGAGGTAGAGATTGGGACATACCTTTCTGCAACTCAGGTTTGTTTCCTATTAATTGATTGTCGTTTCTGAGCGTCTGCTCCCGTGTTGATTCTGAGACCTGAGAGTGAAGGCTGATTGTGTCATCATCAGATGGCTGAAAAAAGCAGTTAAGAATATAACCTGCATATTCTACTTTCTCTTCTGCTAAACCTTGTGTCACAAAACACTCTTCCCAACCATCACCAACAGAGATCAGTGTGGTATAGCTCTGGGTGACAGAACTACATATAAAGCATTCCCCCACAACTTGAGAAAGCAGGCAATACACTTTACATGTTATTGTTCATCCAAGAAATGGATAAAACTCATTAAGAAAACTTCTTTAAACACTAGTGACATGTTGCCAAAAGCAGACACGGAAACAATGACACGTGTTCCAGGTGCGCTTGCTGAACACACACGAATCAGTCAGAGTTATTCCCTTTTAACACTATTAAGTCTGCAAGATATGGATCTGATGTCAGGCTATAATGACACTACCACGTGGAGGGATAACTAAAAATGGCAAGAGCAATGCTTCAGAATGGGGCTATTAAGGGTAATGTATATGATGCAACACATGCAAGCCATATTATGTACCTCACAGCTACTTTAAACTTATATTTGATAATGAAATACAGAATGGGTATTGCAACCAAACTAAGATTTCCCACACAAAGTTGAGGCACCTGGAGCACAGCATTAGAAAAACCTGCACAATACATGGAGAGAAGATGCAGTTATCTTCCACCTCTTTCCTGCTAAGCAATTTAAAAAGGGCAGACTTACTTCTGTTGTCGATAATCTTTTGTCGCCATTATCACTACCAATGCCAGAGTCTGGGCCGTGGTTTTTATTTGGATAGAAATCTTCTATACTGTAATGAAAAAGAACATTATGCTAAATACACTGGGGCAAACTTCGGGTTTCTGAATAATGAAGCACCCTCCCTGTGCGAACAAGTTACTTCTTTTGAAAGTGTCTTCTCAGCTGAGATGCATAATGATAAAAGAGAAGCCCTATGGTGATGCTATTGGATAAGTACAGAAGAAGACGGAGACAGAACTTTGCTAGTTTTACCTATAAAATCAGACAATTGTCAATGTTGGTCCAAACAAATTAAGACATTTACCCCTCCTTAGGACAGGGGTGGGGTTCAATGGCTGTATTTTGCCCGTTCCTGGCCTACAGGTTTGTGTATCAAAGGAAATTTCCACCACTAAAGATGAGGTCCAGTCCTTCCTTGGTTACCCACTGCAAATATTTTGACTATGATTTACACATATCTACATCCTTTTCTCCCTTCAGACCAAATGGCATTTATTCTGTACCCTTTATCTGTATCAGGGATGATCAGATTTCCTCTCTTCTTTGTGTCTGCTCTGCCTTGCACTCCCTTTGCCTAATGGTTTGACATGATGACTTCCTAACATTATCTCTCAGAACTGTTATTGTGGCAAACTGCCTTTGCACTGAGTGTTGTATCTTAGCAGCAACTCGCGTACAGCGGACCAAATCACATTGGTTAAAAAGAAATATGGAAGACTGCAGACACACATTTCCTTTTGTGCTTTGATTTAATCAATAGCATCAATGCATCACTGAAGAGGGGGAGGACAAATAGTGTACTGAGCAAAGGCCATAATAAAAAAAGAAGAACGGCAGATATTTTGATGATCCTTTAAAAACAAGATTAGGTCATTCAGAAAGCCAAACTCCAGGAAAAAAAGGTAGAACGAAGCACATTTCATAACTGTCCTTAATTTACAATCCCCTTCAAATGGTATTGTGAGAAGCTGTTAACCAATGTGTTAAAATATGAAGTATTGCAGTACTTTGTCTTTTAATATGACGACTGAGGAAAACAATGAAGCCGTTTCAGCAGTAGATGGCAGGCTTCCCTTTGTGTAAAACTGTTCTGCTTTGTATGCAAGGAGGGAGAAAGCGACTTCAGGTACTCATGTCATGTATGGACATGAGGAAAATGAATAATTTAAGACAATTATTTTAAATGGTATTCTTAATTACATAAATAATACCATGTTAATTCCAAGAGTCTGAATAAAATAGGCAGTTGAGGGAATGGCATCCCAATAGCATTGTAATCTTGATTGAGAAGTGTCAAAATTATCACAACAAAACAAAACTTTACAAGTTGTACTCATGCTTATTTTTACACATTTTCAAAAGCGAAGCCAACTTTACCTGTCTGTGAGTGGCTGGGAAGGGATCCTCTTGCCCAGGGATGGCAGATCCAAAGAATCTGGCTTTTTATCCATTCTGAGACATGCTTGAATGCTGAGAAACTTAAATATGTGTACTTTCCCCTTTAAGCATATCTGTTAAGAAACAAACAGAAGCACACAGATTTAGCCAAATGCACTTACAGAAATATTTTGATGTCATCTTCATTTGCTACCTCCAGCCATTACTCATAAATAATTCTTAACACAGCTAATGTTACGTGTGACAGACTTCAAACTGATGCCCTTGCAGTATAAAGAACTGGCAAGACTGAACAGGGCCTACCAGGTTCATCAGCTTCAGTGACAAAGGCAGCTGATCATTTTTCCCCCTTCAGATCTTTGCTATGGTGAAATCATCAAATGGCTCTCATATTCATTTTCCTTACAACTTGAGTGACTGGGGAAGAGCCAAAGTCATTCCAGAATATGGCCACCTGACTGCACTCAAGATATACCCTGCCTCAGGCCAACTTCCCTACAGATTTATTAATTTAAATTCTGAGGGGCAGTCAAGCAGAAAAGATGCTTCTGCAAGTGTGTTTTAGCTAGGTAATGGCCCCAAGTGCCTGGCTAAATAAATAGCTAACACAACTCCACTCCTTGTCTCTATACAAAGGATAAAGAAAGGATTTTACCGAACCTGTGCCGGTGGTATCTGCATTGGATTATTATCCAAGATTATTACTTGCAAGTGACGTAGCTTCCTGTAACAGACTGGTATTTCTGTGATTTTATTACAAGAGAAGTCTAGCTTGACCAAGGGAAGATCTCCTAACTCTGTCAGCAAGAAAGCAAGAGAAAAGAAAAATCGGATTTAGATACAACAAAATATTTGCACCATTTAGATGAATCTATGAGAACACTGGAAAAGAATGGGGGACTAGGAGCTTACCATCAGGTAGAATATGGAGATTATTTCTTCTCAAGTTTAATTCTTTTAGGGACTGCAGTTTTCCTATTTGCTGGGGAAGTACCTGGATTTCATTACAGCTAATATCCTAAATAAAGAGACAATAAGTCAAAACTCCAGACAGTTTGAACAAAATGTTAAGCAGCAGCAGCAGCAGCTATGAGAGAAGACTCCAGCAAACAGGCCATGCTCTGACAGGGAAGAGACAAAGCCCTGCTTTGTAAAACGAAGGTCCAAGTGGATTACAATACCCCTGATCTTTTTAACTGGAAAGAGGTATGTGTGTGGAGATATTTTAATAGGAGACAGAAGATGTTTAGTTGGGATTGCTTAAAAAACTTATATTTCCAGAAGCTGGGAAAATTGGCCAAAATCCTGGACTAGGGAGATATAGAGCAAAGATCTGCCATGCAGATCAATGCCACATCTCCTCTCCAACACCACTCTAAAACCCAGCTTTTATTTGCTGCAGCCGTTCCCCACATCGTCATTTGCTGGCTGGAGTAGAGCAAGGGCAGAGGTGTCTAGCTATGTTCCTACAGCTGGATGCACAACAAGGAGGCATCCTCTGGGACCTCACAGGGTTCCTTCAGAGGTCTCAGAGGGTGATAGATATCGTTGCTGTGCATCCAGCTACAAGAATATAGCCAGAAACCTCTCTGTCATGACACACTCCGCTCCACCCACCCAGTAAATGGTTGCATTGGGAGGTCTTGCAGCAGGGAAAAGTAATAGAGAACTCCATCCTCCTCACTGGTCTTACAAAGGCATCAACTGGACAACAACAAAAACAATAAAATTATAAAATTTTATTTATATCCTGCCTATCCAGTTGGATCTAGGCATCTTTCAACATAAGTAAAAAATATAATACACAATAAAATTCCTCATCCCTTCCTCCCACACAATCCTTAAAATTCCCAGATAACAATGACAAATAATAAAAACATTCAGTAATACAAATAATAAGGATAATAAAAACAACAGCAAGACGATGGGGATCCTGAGTATTCTATATATGGGTCCATATTAGTAGGGGCCAAGTGAACTAATCAGGGAAGGCTTGTAGGAAGAGATCCGTCTTGATAGCCTTTTTAAAGCTGTCAAAATTGGTGATGTTACGGATCTCTTCCATAGTTTGGGAGCGGCAGATGAAAAGGCCCTCTGGGTAACCGGAGGCAATCTAGTCTTTTTTGGCTGCAGTAAATTCTTCCCAGAGGACCTAAGTGTGCAGGGTGGATTGTATGGAAGAAGGCGATCCTGCAAGTAGGTTGGACTGAAGCCATGTAGAGCTTTACAGGACTAGTGTGTTCGTATATTAATGACAGGATGTGTGTTACTAATTTGGGTACAACTCCAAGGTTTCCAGGCTTTGCCCTTCTATCAGTCCAAAATACCCAAACAGATGAGAACTGATATGGCGTCCATGGATATTGTGAAAGAATGAAGGTGACAGCAGGTGGGTATATAGCAGGCTAGGAATAAATCTTCATCGGAGCCTGCAAGGTTCTTTATGAATCTCAATGACAAAGTACAACACTATCAGGGACTTCACAATTACAACAAGTTCCCCATTTGGAAAAGTACACAGAATCTGAGATTAGAATGTCAGCCTTAAGATAACTAGATAGGGACAGAGTCAACTCTTTTCTATTGGTTGTAGTTGGACTTATTAACAGATAAACGCCAGATCGAAGTGGCTGTTAAAGAACTGGTGGTGAAGAGAAACGAAGAGAGTGATCACACAATGGTACTCACCAATTCCATTAAGTCTCTCAACTTGCCGATCTCCTCAGGAATGGACACAAGTTTGTTATTGCTGACAACTAAAACTTTGAGTGGCAGATCAAACAAGTATTTTGGCAATGTCGATAAAAGATTTCGACTAAAAAGATGAGAGAAATCAATGCGGTTAGCATCTGGCAGCAATGATGGTTATATTTTGGAACAGACAGTACAGGCTGCTTAAACACGGCATGTATTTATATAAGATGATAATATTGTAACTACAGTGTAAATCCCATAAAGCTGGGCAACAACTACAAGATAATACAATGGCTTTATAGTTTAACTGCTGTTTCCATCATAAATCTGCATGAACACAAAAAAATTCAACAAAATCATTTCATTCATCCTATTTGGAGTGTAAGAGTTGGGAAAAGGGAATAGTATCTCCTGTGAGCGCTTCACATTTATCTGATCCAGTAAATTTAATCAGCTCAGAGCTGCCTCCTTTACATATTATCTCTTCAGCTTTTTAGACACTATACTATCGGGTTTCCATAAAACCAGATCATATCTGCTAACTTATCAAAAAAATTTAATGCAGAGTATCTTTATTTTAGTCTCTTAAGGCACTGTGATGACTGGGAATGGAGGGATTTTGAGCACACTGCGTTTTATCAATAAAGCTACTGAAATCTAAGATCAGGTGACAGAAAAACATGGTGAAGGATGTCAGGAAACTATTTTTGATGTTTCTAGAAGATAACTTGAGTTATATAAGATATAAGAGTTAAAAAAGACCTAGAATAAATGTGCTGCCACTCTAGTGTGCTCCAGACAAGTATTTCTCTATCATTTCTTGGAAGCTATCTGAAGGAGATTTCATAAGCTCCCTACTTAGCCTGGTTCATTGCTGGGCTGATCTGGAGGCTTAGGAAACCTTCTCTAAGATTAAACAGAAATTGAGATATTGGTCATTTCAACCCATGGCTCTTTGTCCTTTCCTTTGACAATGAGATGAATAGCTATCTTCCCCATTCTTTCAACTCTGTTTGTGAAGCTAGGGACAGCTATGGCCTCCTATAATTTCCCCTCATCCCCAACCCTCTCCTCATTCTTATCATTCTAACAACTACTTCTCTGACTTTTTTCAGTTTCACTATAGAGACCTCCATGTTGTGAAATGAGATGCCATGTTAAAAAAAGAACGGATATTGCTCCGCAATCTCTGTTCTTGGAATAGTCAACCAGTCTTAACAGGCTGTTACAAACCTAATGTGCAAAATTAGAAGGAAAATCTGTCAAAAATGCAAACACAAGTTAAAAACTAAAAGCACACCTTACATATACTCAGTTTACAAAAGCCAGTTAGGAGGCACCATTTTAAAAAGCTGACAAGACAGTTGGCAGTTCTGCCATACATGGGGGTTGCTTCACAGAAAGCATTTTTTCCTACAGTGATACTCTCTGGAGTAGGAGAAAAATGTACTCATGATGTATACACATGTGCCTGTGGCAGAACAGACATTCATTCTCCACAAGCAATGTTTGTGCATATATCTTTTTACACCCATGTAGGAAAGGGATCATGTGAAATGCTGTCCAAACTCTACTCCAAGCAAAAATGTAGCATATAGGGAAGGCAGCGGATGCAACACCACCACCATCACTACTACAAACAGCACACGGACATTCCTTCCTTTCAGAAAACATCATTGTTTCTCCAATCTTGTAGTCGGTCCAGCCATTCTCCTCACAGTCATGCAAGATCAGCAAAGCTTTCTCTGCATTAGTTTAACTCTAGAAATTGAAATAATGGCAAACGTTTACCTTTGGCATTTCAAACATCACAATCTGAAAAGGGAATACCAGGAAGAAAATTAGATCAGACTTCCTTGAGGTTTTTATCTCTGGGCAGCCCCTGTGGTTTACAGACTAGAAAAACAGTTCTTCCGTCAACTCTTCTCCAAAGAAAGACGGGGAAGACTGAAGTTCTCACAATTGGGAAAGTGAACTCTAATGCCAAGTGGTTATGTGTACGTAGCATGGAAAAGATTACCCACCTGATATTGAGATATGTTAACATTTGCAGGTTTTTAATAGCCTCAGGGATTGATTTGATGCAGTTGTGATACAAGTTCAACGTCTCAAGTGGCGCAAACTGCCATACTTCAGGAGGAATTTCAGTAAACCTGTTCTTGGAAAGATCTAAAAAGAGAAGCAGGGTGGGAGAATATTTCCAAAAGCTAAGTCTTCTAGGTAACAATGGAGTGATGCAAAATAAATGTGATTTTCTCGAAATACGACAAAAGCTTTAATATAATAATCTGGCAATCTGATTTTTTTACAAAATGAGCTAAAATTAGAGGAAATATCTAACTTTCACAGACTGAACTCTTCAGAGCATGACAATCTGCACCCACCAGTATATAGAACAAGGGTGGAGAACTTTTGTTTCACCAGATGTTGCAGACTACAACTCCCACAGCTCCTTACTCTTGGGCAGGGTGATTGGGGCTTCTGGGAGTTGATGTCCAAAACATCTGGAATGCCAAAAGTTATCCACCCCTGAGTTAAGAGCACCAAGAAGGGGCATTCTGTGACTTTCAACTAAGCACCCAAAGAGGTCAAAAGATGGGCCATGGCTCTCTTGCAACCAGCCATCCTTCTTGGCAGGTCCAGAGGTCATTTTTCCAAAGAAGGAAAGACAAACAACAGGAATTCACCTTTATTCTTTATGCACTAGCAGAACTCGCCTCAATAGGGAAGGCTCTTGACACTCACATTTTCCATGAAGATCACAAGTGGACAAGTGGGGGCCCTCCAGAAGCTGTTTTCTGGAATACGAGTCCCAACAGCACCAGCCAACTTAGAAGGATCATGGGAGTTGCTGTCTAAGAATTTCTGGAGAACTACGGTTGCCCATCCCCAATTCTGATTTCCTTCTTGAACCAAAAACCTGTCATGTGAAAATATGTGATTACACTTGTCCCTCCACATTTGCTGAGGTTAGGGGCACAGGACTCCCACGAATGTGGAAAAACTGCAAATAACAAAAACACTATGTTTTTACCAGAGAGAACACCTCTCTAGGAATCTCTAGGTCATCCAGTGCAACTCTGTGGTCAACATCTGCCAGATATTGACCATAGAACTGCACTGGAAGAGCTAAAAATGCATAGTAGAGTGTTCTCTCTAGGAATCTCTAGGTTCTTCAGTGTGACTTTTGGTTAAAGTTGACCACAGCATGGATTTATTCTCTTTCGATTGCAAAACTCTGCAAAGTATTGTGAACACAGACAATACAGTGGTCCCCCGGGGTTACGAATCCCCCGGGATACGTAATCCCCGGGATCCGAAAGAGCCGGGACCGGAAAAACGACCCCGGTTCCCGAAAAAATCCCCGGGTTGCGAAAAAAAAAGCAACCCGGCCCCTTTAAATCAGCGCACTCCGCTGCGCTGTGCATCAAAGAAAGAAGTCCCCCGGGTTACGAAGAGTTCCGGGTTACGAAAGGTAATCCGGAACGGATTACCTTCGTAACCCGGGGGACCACTGTACTGCATATCTGATGCTCAGCAACAGGAAGCCATTCCACTACCGTTGCTGGAATTAGACATTTTAGCCATCTCTGTGCCAATGAAGCTAAGCTATGAAACTCCCACACTGTCTATGAAGAAACTCAGCTGCTCATAGTCTTTAAAATGATTCATTTTCAATTTGCAGACGTGTCCTCTGTTATGTCTTCTGATTTAATAGACCTTTTCAGATGAAAAGGAGAGCGGGAGAAAGAACTATGGGATCCAGCACAGCTGAACACTAACTTTTCCATGATGGAGAAAGAGAACGGCCTTTTTGGCTCTATCTATTTGTGCGCCCGGCTGTCAGATGGTTAGGTTAAAACACAAGGAAACCTCCAAATGCTGATTAATAGTTCCCAAAGTCACAGCCTTTCCTTCCCTGTCTGTACATCCTACAAGTCCAGGCCTCTGCTATTGCTTCATTTTGCTAGGAGGGGAAAAAAAGGAAGCTAAAATGATCAGTACTGGTCTGTTCCACGTGATTAAAAATCATAGCCTTATGCACAAATAGAGAGACCATCTGCAAGAAGCTGTACAAAAATAGCAGATGTGATATACCAGGAATAATCTCCTAATTAAAATGCAATCCCTAGAAGAATTTTACCGTCATATTTGATAAACCTTAATCCTTATGATTCCTCCGCACCCTGCCAAACATTTTATAGGCTATGTTCAGCAACGACGCTTCCAAGGAGCCTCCTATTTTACAATACTATTTTAAACAATCACAGCTAGCAGGCAGAAATCATCATCGACAAGCCAGTTACAGCAATGATACAAAGGGCAAACTGTGGATAGTTCACATCTCAGCATTTTAGGGAGGATATCCGAGCACAAAAAATGCAGAAATGTACCTCCAAAGGGATTGGAGGGTATCTTTTATGAGGGGAAGCTCATGTATCTGAGAAGAGAGACAGGTTTCTACATCACACAAACAAAAAGAAGAGCAGTTCGACATATTTACGAAAACCTTTTATTCAGAACAAAACCAGTCATACACACACGTGAAACAAAACAACCATGCCTGGTAAACCTTAAAAAATTAAACGTAAACTTTTAAAACCTTCTAGACACCACCTGAAGTTTTCACCCAATTTGCATGTAAGGATGGCTTTTTCTTTCACTGGCCTCTGCTTTTCTTATAATTTCACGGCTCAATGCCATGGAATCCTAGGATTTGTAGTTTGCTATGGCACCAGAGCTCACTGCCAGACAAGGCTAAATATCTCACAAAACTGCATATCTTGAGAATTTCACAGCATTAAAGTGGTGTCAAACTGCATTGTTTCTGCAATGCAGACGCAGCTTGAGGTACGGTAAATAATCTGACATTATTTACATTGGGCATCTCACATTTGTAGTAAAAGCACCACAGGTGAGCTGTGAAGTGTTTGACTCAGCAACATCCCAGCCTATCTTGTGCCAAATATGGAATTATAACTAATATGCTGTAAAAGGTCACTTGGCCACGATTAAAGGCCTAACGGTGATATCACAGTCGCCATTTCCACGTTGCAGGAAGCTACTCTCCTAATTACTTTCTGCACTGAACATTAAGCCTCTTGACAAAACAGCCTCTTAACCCACTGACACCAGACAAATCCTGTGCAAATCATGCGAAAGATCTCCAAATACCTCCTGCTGCAACAGAATACGCTGCCAATGATTCTTTCTACAGATACAGCATCCAGTCTCTGTTCTTTGGACCGACTATGCAGTTCCTCCCACTCCTTCAATATTCTACAGTAGGGAGGCATGATACTTTTGGCACCACTAAGGAGCACATCCAACATTAGCTGGGAGCCCACGCACGCACACATGACATGTACACAGACACACACGTGCAGAAGGGTGTGCGCACATGCGTGTTATACAGTGGCCCCTCCACATTTGCTGGAGTCAGGTGTGAAGGACCCCCATGAATGTGGAAAAACCACAAACTAAAAATACTATTCTTTTAACCTAAAAGGACACCTCTTTAGGAATTTCCAGGTCCACCAGGGCAACTCTACAGTCAACATCTGCCAGAAGTTGATCACAGAATCATGCTGGAGGACCTACAAATGCCCAGAGAAGTGTTTTCTCTAGGAACCTCTAGGTTCTATGGTCAATTTCTGGCAGAGTTGCGCTGGAGGACCTAGAGATTCTTAGAGAGCACATATTAATCTAAACCGCAAATAACCAAATCTGCAGAGTCAAAACCACAAATGTGGAGGGCCCACTGTGTATATATATGTGTGTGTGTACACAAAATACACACACACATGTACATTCAGATGTGTGTATACAGTTGTGCGTGTATGAATACACACACACACAGTCATTCATGGTCTTCAATATTCACAGAGGGGCAACCTCCATTATTGTCAATATATGCTTATGTGTGGGCATACGCTCCATTCAAGCCTATGGGGCTTGAATATTAGTGAGCCTACGTTTTTGCTGGGAAGTCCGGAACAGATCCCCCACGAAAACAGAGGGCCAACTCTGTGTGTGTACACACACACACAGAGAGAGTGGGCCCTTCCTTTATGCAGGGGATCCGTTCCGGATCCCCCCATGTAAGGGGAATTGTGCATATACTCGAGCCCCATTCAATATATATATATATACACACACACCTTCTAGGGGGCACTGATTCTTCTTCTGGTGCGGCTTTCAGTGTATGCTAGAAGCTGCGTATGAAGTGGGCGCACTGTGTGCATGAGTGTATATATATGTATGTATATATGAAGCAGAGCCCTCCCTCCATGCCATCTGCCTTGGTCCAGGCATCAGAGGGAAAGAAGAACTTTTGGACCTGATCCCCTTCCCCACCACCATTCCCTTCTCCTTTTATGTCATGATTGTCTAATTAAAATAATTGTAAGCCACTCTGATAGCCTTTAGGGCTGAAGAGTGGGGTATAAATAAAAAACTAAATACCATATAATACTATTATAATATATACAACACATACACACACTCATATACATACCACTTGATGCGCAGGGAAGGAGAGATTACAATCTTCGCTCCCTGTTCACAAAGGCCACTGGAAAGGGTGGTGGGGAAGTAAAAAATTCCCCCACTCCTAGCAATCTTGGCTGAAACCGATGTCTCCCCAACCAGCTATTAAAAACCATATTCTTGGAAGATGGGGAAGAGCATCCGCTGCCCTGCAGCCTTGCCAATTTCTTGGGTGCCAAGGAAAGATTCCACCCCTCACCGTTACCCAGCTTTGGAGGCACCTGTTCCACAAAGTGATAAATGTTCTTCTTCTATCACTGCATGTCATATAGGAGGCCAGAGCAGCAAATGCTACGAGGACAGGTTCTGCAAACCAGGTCAACATCAGGGGTGCTGTTTAAACCAAACAACCTCGGGGGGGATTTGGAGGCATGAAGGCTGCAACCCTTGTTCTGGACATCCCACTATCAGGTGAGTACATTTTGGATTTAGGGTTTTAGAGGCACTGTGTATACACACCTCAGAAATTAAAAACAACAACATAAAACATGTGTATGTAAGATTTCTCTCTCTATTCACTTGCCTGAAAACCAGTGAATTGCTTAATCTGGCCTTCCCCCCTTAAATCAAGATTCCTCATCTTTATAAAATACCTCAAAACCATAATCTCTTTCATAGCAGGGCATACTTGGCAGCTGTAATCCACGATTCCTTAATCCCTGGAGTTCTGCCATCCTAATGTCACCTGGAAACAGAAGTGTTCAAGCAGATAAAGACTTTGCATTCCTTTTTCTAAGGCCAGTCTCACAGCTTGCGTGCGTTTGACCTCCCCTTCCCTGCCATTGCCTGGCGTGGCTGTGAGCATTAGGACCAAATATTGAATGCGTTCATGAGCACAGACAGGAAACAATGCTTCTGTCTTCCCACATCTCTCTTCTTTCCTTCAATAAAGCATACCCAAGCAAAACAAAGGGAGGAAAGTCCATACTTCTGGCACATGCTTTTAGTGCATCCTCTTGGTTTACAATAATAAAAAAAGCCCTGCAGCTCAAACAACACAATTGCTGCACACCAGTTTCCTGCACATGTGCAAAAGAAAAAAGGAATTATGTCAAAGATGCGCTGTCAAATCCCAAGCCCCATTAGCTTCAGCAGCTTCTTATCCAAACAGCGGCATTCAGACTTATTTCTTTGCCATGTTCCCCGTGCTATAAATCACTAAGATTAGACTTATAAATCCATTTAAGCTTAACATGTAGAAACTGAAGAGCTGTGAGGAGTAACCTAGGAGTAACCTGGCAGCAATAATAACTAGATTCAAGTGCTGGAAGATTACGGAAAGAATATCTTGCTATGCTTGTAACTCAATCTTATGTAAGTATACAGAGAAGTTAAGTCCCACTGATTTGTCCATATTTAAATAAAGATATTTCAAAGGTGATAATCATGAAGGTAGCATACAGGCCTTGGGAGCCCACCAACCATCCTAGCACCCCCATTTTAAAGAAACCCAAGAATTTCATTTCTCAGCCCTCAACATCACCTTTAAATGAAGGAAAAAACCTCTTTGCAGGGCTATGGAATACTGTTTTGAGGGGAGCTCTCCAATAACAGGCAAAAATTGTTTGAAAGGTGATACGTTGTCAGTTCCTGTTTCCCAAAATGGCAGTCACAATGACATACAGTGGTTCCTTCACATTGGCTGAGGTTAGGGCTGAAGGACTCCCTGTGAATGTGGAAATCCCACAAATACAACAAACATTTATTCTTTTCACCAGAGGGAACATCTCTCTAGGAATCTCCAGGTCCTCCACTGCAACTCTATGGACAACGTATGCCAAATGATGATCACAGACTCATGCTGGGCCCACAAATGCCTACAGAATGTGTTGCAAGACTAGTGGATTAGCTGCCTTTGGTCCTAGCTTCAAAATATGATAGCACTTTGGGATGGGGAAAAACTGCCATTTGCAGAGTAAAATTCCTGGCATTATTTGGCAGTATTCAACTGCCACCAAATAACACACAAGTTAATGACACAGTTCAAACCCAGATTCCCATTGACTTGAACACACCCAAGTCAATATCCTTTAATCAAAGTCTCATAAATCAACCTCGGTCAGTACTGCAAAATATTCAGTTTTGTCAACCCACTGGGCAGCAAAGGAAAGGAAGACAGACTTGTCTTTCAAACTTCCTTGTCACCAGTTCTGATACATTTGCAAATCACGCATAGGCTGCATGGGTCGCCTGGAAGAGACATACACCGATGACAAATCTGCTCACCACTGAGACTCCACTTTCACCTTCCAGTTATTGTTTCTTCTTAATGCCTAAAAGTGAACACTATGTACATTCTTAAGCCAAAGTAATAAGCATCTGGGAGTTTTTTTCTCCTCACAAACCGATAGCCACACCTGGCCCAATTCCATGTTATCTGAAAGAATGGCTAGGCGCCCAAGTTGTGTATTAGCGAAGTCAAGGAATGTGACCTGACAATTCTTATCAAAGCCTAAAGACTGCTTTGGTGTAATGCTTTGTTTATGATCTCAGACATGTCCCGGTGGGATGGAACAAACTGCAAAGGATGAGATGAGGTGAAGTTTTTAAAGTACATCCTTTCAAAAGGGCCAGTGTGGCTCTTCTTTGGTCCATTCAGATCAAGTGTTTGAGGCTGCCGCCGGAAAACACGCCGACATGGACCCCATTGTTTACCCACCTTAGGGCCATTCCTACTAATTCAGAAGAATTTCTGTCAAACGGCCAAAATCCACCCCTTCAGTTTCTGACAATACAAAAGACCTACTCAAGACGACTGTGGAAAAAACGGACAGTCCTCAATCGGAGACAAGAGCCATGTGCCACGAGGTTTATCTCTTCTTTCCAGAATGTGGCAGTTTAGCTGTAAACAAGTGTAACTCATGACACAAACATAGGATAATTCACTAGTAAAGGAGTGTTCCAAGCTTCGCTGCAAAGTTTCTATGGCACCGAAAGAGCTTAAGCTGCTAAATTGCAGCGTGTTACTTACACGCATAACATTCATAGTTTCCTCATTCTGTTGGAGGAAGCAGTAAATTAAGGCTGGGCCTTTCTTTTTCCTGACTATGTTTCAGGTGATTCCTGTTGCTTTTGGTTCATGCACACAATACTCAGGGGCGGGGAGTGAGGCGTTTTCAACCATTTGCCTTCTAGAAAATCCCCTATCTGAACACTGAGGTTTTTGTCACATTCACCATTGTTCCATTCCTGAAGAATGAGAAGCGCTCACCTCTGAGAAATCTTCATCTGTAGCCTTTGTTTTTCCATCTTATCTACCCACGACCAGAACCGATGGACTTGGAAGAGGGAGATCCATTACAAAGGCTTATACTCAACTATTAGGGCCTCCTAATAGTTTGCTTTGCTGACATCTGTCACTTTTGCAATGCTCAGCGGCAATGTCAGAGGAGGATATTAATTCATTTCCAAAGAAGGGAATTTATCTTTTCTTGTTGCTAAGGATTGGAGCTTATGTTTCTATGTAATTATATGTTCGTTGGGGAGGGGGGGCTGGGAGACACACTGGGAATGAAGCATCCTATCAGTAATGCAACTAATCTCAGGAAAAGAAGAGGTCCGTGAGATCAGATTGCTTTGTGCGATATGCACCTTTGGTACCTCATACTTGTTTATCTTTAAGCTTTACAGTCACCAGTGGCACGATGGTGCTAATTCAACGAAGCACGATCGAAACAACTTCCTTATCACTAATAGGGAGCATTGTTTCCTGCTGGATTGCTCACATGTGTTCACATCCAAGATACTGCAGCATAATCCCAGTGTCCACTATCATCCAAACTATCATTATTCAGGGGCTAATGTTTTCTTATTGTCATCAGGAAACAAACAGGACTCCTTTAAACCACAGTCACTCTGGTGCTTAAGAGTTGAGTCATGTACAAATGCCTCCCGTTCCTCTCTGGAAAATAATTTAGTTGGTTATGTATGTTTGGTCTACCTATACAGTGGTCCCTCCACATTCGCTGGGGAAGGAGCCTTATGAATGTGGAAAAACTACAAATAAGAAAAAAAAAACTTAAGAGAATACCCAGGAGAACACCTTTCTAGGAATCTCCAGGTCCTCCAGTGCAACTCTATGGTCAACATCTGCCAGACAGTGATGCTGGAAGACCTTCCAATGCCTAGAAAAGTATTTTCTCTATGAGCTTGTAGGTTCTCCAACAACTCTATAGTCAACTTCCGTCAAGAGTTGCGCTGGAGGACCTGGAGATTCCTAGAGAGAACGCATTAATCAAAACTGCAAATAACCAGATCCTCAATAGTCAAAGCCGCAAATGCGGAGGGCCAACTGTATTTTAATTATTTTGCGCTCGCAAATCCTGGATGTCCCCCCAAAATGTGTTTTATGTTCACTGAACATGGGTTGGGTTTCCTGTTGGGAAATGTGGTAGGACTACAGCACAGTTACACACGATGTTTATGAATAAAATATCCTTTTCTCTCCAGTCTGGAATAATAACTGTGCGATCCACACAGTTCTGACAGTGATAAAGGTCTGATGGGACATTGTACCTAATGAGGGTCTCAAGGAGGCTGGTGATGGAGCTGTTTAATCTGACAGGGCCCTGAGGTCAAAGGAGCCAGTTTCAACGCCCAACACAGAATCAGCATCATTTCTCTGACCAGGAGCTCCACAAAGGCTCCAGAAAAATGAAGTTCTACTTAACACCTATCATGGCTGCTTGCCTTGACAATTCCTCTCCAGCCAGTATTTCATCATAAATAAGGAGAAAGGCTTTAAACAGGAAAAGCAAGCTCTGAGTCAGGAATGAAAAAGAGTAACATCGCCTGGACTATCTAGGTGCTCTGAACATTAATTTGCTTTCAGTCCCAAATCAAATTACTGGGCTCCAAAAACTGTACTTACAATACTGTATGAACACTCTGCCTTCAGATCAGCTACAGAGGTATAAGAAAAGATGAGAAAGCTAAGAAAGGTGGAAAGGAGAAATGGAAGACCATACTGCAGATGGTCTGGTCCATCCAGAAGTCATGACTATCCTGAATTTATTTATTTTAAATAACCATTCATCCATTTTACAATTGAATCTTCTTACAGCATTGCCCTCACCATCACCCTAATCTACTGAACACCAATAATCTTAATATAGTAAGTGTTTTAATTTATAAAATACATGCTTCTCCTTAAGCCTTCTTGGGGAGAATTGTAGTTAAGGAAGAAATGAGGGAAGAAAAGGAGTATGTATGGGATAAATAGATACGTCTATGTTTTAGTAGAGCTTTTATTATAGATGGAGTCAGGAGTAACATACGATGAGGTAGTGGTTTAAAATGGGGGTAGATACTACCCTGAATTTATAAGAAATGAGCAGGTTTCTAATGAGTGGGACTCTTGGTGGTCCACATTTATGGACATTTCTTCCCTGCCCCAAAGATTCAATAGCTACCTCCCTGTCTACTTTCCAAAAGAGTGTAAATATGGTTTTATCTCAGACTGCATTTAATTAAGAGCACAACTTCATGCTTTTGTTGCTGCATGTTACTCTTGGCAACTGTGTTTTCTAGATATTAAGACAGAATGGCTTGTTTGGAATGAAACTCTTTTTATTCCTTTTCTAGTTTATTATGTCTAATGTTAACTGCATTTTATTCACCAAGCTGAGATAATATCTTTTCCACATTAGCTTAGAGATCTCAAACAATCTAAAAAATAAAAAAGATATCTGTCCAGCTAGCCATTCTGTAACACTAACTGCACTAGTTCACAGCAGAGGCAAGTAAATCATGAGTAAGAGACTCACCTTAGCTATTCACAAAGGAGGAGGATGCTTAGAGGCCCAAGACCAATCCCAAGACAATTGCAGAATTGTTTTTGTGGGCATCAAGTATGGTCTAAAATAGTATCAAATACTTTGATGGTTTTATTAAACTAGATCAGAAAGATTACACGGAATGAAAACAGGATGGAAGGAGAGCAGCCAGAGATTACTGAATAAATCCTGTATTAAAAAGCTAAATAACAGAAGCAATCTGAAGGATGATCTGTAGCAGGACAAGGGATGTGAAACGCCTATTAATTCGCCTAGATCTTTGGGTGGTTTCCGACAGCATTGCCTATATTATCCTTTTGCGCTGGCTCCCTTAGCCGATTGCAGGGGTTTTCTTCAAACTGCATCAATGAAGGACAACAATAATAATAATAATAATAATAATAATTATATCCTGCCTTTCTCCCAATATGGGGACTTAAGGTGGCACTATTATGCTAAGGGATTTCATAAGGCAGCCCATAAAATTCAAGCTGGATCTGTAATGCAAAAATAATGCAGTTTGATTCCACTTTAACTGCCATGGTTCAATGCTATGGAAGCCAGGACTCATAGTTCTGTGAGATGCTGAGCCTCCTCTGTCAGAGAGCTCTGGTGCCACAACATACTACAAATCTTTTGTCTGTGAGCAGCCTTGGGTCCCTTCTGGGAGAAAGGCAGCATACATATAAGTGAAATAAATATAATAAAAATCCCAGGATTCCATGGCACTGAGCCGCTGCAGTTAAAGTGGTGCCAAAATGCATTATTTCTGCAGAGCAGATGCAGCCTCAGGTGCTTCCCCAAAACCCTTGGAGTCCCCCAGTCCTCTCTGAATTTGATCACTCAACAGTCACTGCAAAATCCTCAAACAACACAGTGTTTATGCGAAACAAAAACTGCAAAAGAGAGAAGCAATGACACATCACTCCTGGTTTTGATTCCACAGACAGGTGCTGCTTTAGGGAGGGGAGAAATTGGTCACCATCCTGGGAAAAATGGTCCATCCCTGATCTATCCCTATTCCCTGCACCACACACACCATGCAACGTCTACATGAAACCCCTGAATGAGGTGATTATTTAACAATGAGATAGTTTCCTGTGGGTCTGACAGCACTGACAAGAGCTAGTTAAAGAGCATTTCAAGACTCACAAATGCCATACAAGGCTCCAAAGAAGAGGTTTGAACGCAGTTCCCCTGGCACAGCGCTCAAAGTTGGCAGTACACCAGACAAAAAGCCAAGGGGAGGAAAAAACTCCCCATGTTCTGCATCCAAAACATGCAAGCTACACCATCAAAATACACTTCACCGCTTCCTTCCAACAGCCCACTGACCACTTGAGAGAAGGGCATTTTGCTCTTCTGAGCCATAAAAACAGGCACTACCCTTCCATTTGGATCCTTCTCTTTGTAATTACGAGTGTCATAAAACCCATTTGAAAAAGCAGCAGCCTTCAGGAAACCACATTTCTATTTCTGTTAAACAAGCAAAATGGACAGAACGTGGACTTCCTTGGCAGGCAGTCTGCCCACAAAATAAGCTGAAGCTTTCACAGTCTGCTGGGTCCTGCTCCGTGAAGGCTTCAAGCTCCTTTTCAGTACGAAGGCCTTCAAAAAATACGGAAAACTCTCCTAAAACTCAGGAAAAGAACACACACTTTTCTCACTGAACAACAGTGTCATCTGTCCTCAGTTATCACTCCCAAGAATGGTGGAATCAGTGGCCCAAATCACAGGTGTTTATCTCAGTTAACATGAGCACATCTCTTTCTTTCTTTCTTTCCATTCATCCATCTCAATTTACAAACTATCCAAGAGGCCTTTAATTAAACATCGCTTCCCACTAAGCTTAAACAAGGAAATCATCGTTACCTGAATAGAAAGAAGGCAAGATCTTAAAACTAGGGTTTGATGCAAATTAAATTTCCAAGTTTATTCTCACATTGACTACCCAAAGGAGAATGTATGATGGAGCTTATCACATGGCTTAATAAATCTATCTGCCTCTACCTGGCTTAAATCTTAATTCGGGTGGCATCCTGATATTATTGCAAGGTTTTTGCTACCTAATTTGCTGCCCGAATACATCCTGGGTCCATCCCCGCTTCCAGGAGCGCTCCTTGCAGCTCTTTTCGAATCTGGGAGTTTTCTGAGTTAAGAAAATGGCCGCTGGAACGCTCCTGGAAGTGGAGATGGATCTGGGATGTATTCGGGTGGCAAAAACCTTGCGATAGTATCAGGATGCCACACGAATTAAGCTTTAAGCCGGGTAGATGTAAATCAATTTATTAAGCTATGCAATAAGCTCCCAAGTTTAACTAGCCCAATTTTAAGCTGGCATATGGACACCTGAATCAAGTCAAGGCATAACTAGCATGTGCTTTTCATACTTTAAAATTACATTTCATCTGTATATATTATTTGTATATATCTGAGTCTATATTGGTCACAGATTGGTTTAAGGTATACTGTACAAAATTAGGGCTGGTACACCCATCAGCTGACTGTTCAAATATTATTAAATATCCCACAGAGCTACTTTGCTGACAATGTTTGAAGAACTGCTCTGCTGCCTACGTATCCCATCTGCCTTTAAAAAGGCAGGTGACTTTCTTAAAAATAGTTTCTGTTTATTTGGCTTCATTTCTGCTTCAGTTTTAAAAATATGAAATGGATGTAGATGATCTTGATAGGAGAAAAGTCCAAATGTTCTGGAGTTGTTCACAGTTATTAAAAACTTAACAAAAATTATTAGAAGAGTGAATATGTGTGTATGTGTAAGTCATAGCTAAATTAGCAAATTTATTGATGACTATTGATGACCAGGGTTCTTGGAGGTCTCTGATTCATAAGATCAAAATAAATCATAAATCAAAGCTGACTTGAGAGGGAACAACAATAAATAAGCAGTGGGACTTACCTGCCTATCATTCAGCAACCGATTCAATTGAGTTTACTCTAGCTAGGAACTGGATTTAGGCCACAATCCACAACATCTGGACTGACTGGAGGGAAAAAGGTTGATTTAAAGCTTTTGTAGCTCAAGAGATATTTACACTTTGATTTAAACCCAGGCTGAGATACTGGTTTGAGTATGGGACTAGGATACTGGGAGACCAGGGTTCGAATCCCCACTCAGCCAAGGAAACCTTCTCTTGGGCAGGTGCCCTTCAGCCTCTGAGGAAAGCAAAGACAAATCTCATCTGAACAAATCTTGCCATGAAAACCTCATCACAGGCTTGCCTTGGGGTCACCATAAATTAGAAATTTCTTAAGGTGTACACAACAACAACAACAACAACAACAACCCTATTTAGAGCAACATAGTCTCCATCAAAGCCTACAAACCATGGGGGCAATGTTACTACCTTTTTTCCTAAATGAAACAAAAACTGATGCTGCTGACTTTTCCATTTCCTTTGGAAGAGAGTATCAAGAGCCTTACAAAGTCATTTTGCGCAGTACTAACTAGTATGTCACCATGCCCATAAACATTATAAGGGCCACATCAATAGAAAATTAATGAGTTACAGCAACAGTGCTGAAGCCCTAAATTAATAAACATAAGGAACATGTAGGCATTAGGCAGTTAACCCTCTAGGCCTATAAAACAAGTTACTTTGAGATTCAAAAGAGCTCTGAAATATTTTAAGCAAATGTGAAAATTTTAAATACCCTAAAGGCACCGGATTCCCTCTGATCTTGGATGTTCAGCAGGGGCAGCCACAGTTAGTATTTGGAACGAATACCACCAACAAATACCAGGTGTTGTAGGCTATAAATTCAGAGGAAAGAATGGCAAAACCACTCTCCTAAGAAAACCCTATGAAATTCATGGGGTCACCTTAAGATGACAGGAGATTTGAAGGAACATACACACATACAAGTGGCGAAAAATCTGCTTTCATCCAGTTCCAGACCAAGAATTGTTTCTCACTATTCGCTTATTTGGGGCCATGAGGAATACGGCCCAAAAATGTTGGTTTATATTGGCAGGTGGCTTAAGATAACTACACATAGGACAGCAACTTTGTTAAGTTCATAGACTCCTTTTGGGAACCCAACCAGCTTTACCAAGCTGCTCTTCTCTCATCCTGATAAATGTGGAGGAAACCTCAAAAGGAAACAACAGTCTTAAATCTGGTCAATATGAATTCTCTCTTGTATGGAACCTGTTTACAAGTAGGAGATATTGAAGAATTAATCTTATTTCATGTTTTAAACGTACCTTGTTTCTAAGGCAACTGAAGTCAATCCAAATTTGAAGACATAACCCAATGGATATACAAACCCACCAGTGATCACCCCAAAATATTATTAACCAGTTGCTCCTCCAACCATCAGTATCTTGTGCTTTAAACAGAGAATGTAACGGAGGTCCAGAATGGCAGTCCACAATAAAGACTAATAGAGAATATGTATTCCTGAGAGAAGCGGAGCACTGAATTGTCACAGATGGGCAGAAACGATGCAGCCTTGCATTCAAAATGATCAACCCATCATCTAATCTTAAACTCCATCTCAATTTCAACATTAATGTAACTGTCATTTTGGAGGAATGGATGAACGCTAGGGTTAATTTAACCAAAGTGTAGAGCTCTGAACGCCTATAAAAGCCAAGCCTTCCGAAGCACGCGCATCCCATTGTTTTCACCCTGATTTTGCCTCTGCCTAGCCGAATGCTATATGCATTATTAAACACCAGTTTCTCTATCAAGCTGCAAGATCCAGATTCCCCTGCATTTACAAACAAACCGCCCCACGTGTCTTCCTTACTTTTTTTTTTTTGCTCTCAATACGCTTCAAAGGCATAGAAAGAGGGGGGATAAAAATCTGTGCTTACAGCCCGCTGGACTGACAGGCTTACATAGCAAAACAGTGTTTGATACATCCTAATATAAACACATACTTTGTGTTAGGAGGAGCGCATAGAAAGCGTCTGAGACATTGTGTACACGCCTGAGACTAGCGTGCCACGTTCCCTGCCGTCACACCTCCCTGCCATTCCCTTTCTTATCTTGCAACTGTGGCCAAGCAACCTAACTGCTATTGTGTTCGAAGCCTAATGCTTACTCCTCCGAACCCATCCTTACCTCCCAGGCTTCCCATGTCAATATCACATACCCACCAACCCCACAATCCTTCATTCCCCCACCTTGACTCTTGGGCACCGCCTTCATCGCCCCCCACGTATCCATCCTCCACAACAATAGGACCATCACGCCACCCAGGAAAACCTGTGGTCCAGACCCATCCTTCTAAACAATGAAGTTCTTCCCAAATCCTCGGCAGCAGCACAAACCAATTCTCCTCCTGCAGGATGCTAAGCTCCTCTTTTCTCCATTATGGCGTACACCCCCTTTCTCAATGGAGACTCACTCCCTCTTCTCACAGTCCAGCCCCACTGATATGTCCTCTTGTAACACACTACGAGCTCTTGGTCCCCTTCCACGCTGATCGTTTCAGGTTTATGGGGTGAAGGAAGAGGGATATGGAGGGAACCAAGGAGGACAAAGCCATTCTCATGGCCCCCTCCAACGGCAAGCTGGTTAGGTTAGCCCTTGCTGATCGTACCCAAAACCTTACTTGGCATTTCTGAGATGGCTTTTTTTTTGTTTGTTTTAAATGGATGCTGGGAACCAAGGACCAAGTCATAGAATCACAGAGTTGGAAGGGACCACAAGGGTTGCCATGCAGGAACTAAACGCATGAAGTAAATTACAATAAGCTAAACCTGCAGGGTCTCTGCCCTCCCAGCTTCACTTTGTTTCCCTAGATGCCATTTTGCTCTGTTGCAAAGCCTCACACCAATCCCTTCCCAAAGAAAACCTTTTAAAACACTGAAAGATCCCCTGATATAACACTGTAGCCTTCTTTCTGCCTTGCATACATTCAAAAAAGCTCTTCACTAGGCCACAAACCAGGCAATCCCCCCTTTACCTTCACTTCTGCAATTCTGCAACCTTTTCCTTCTTGGGATGGCTCCCCTCTGCCCCTACCTTGGCATAGGCCTCCTTCTTTGCAAGATAACACCCTCCATCATCCCCAACCACTGTTTGCATGTGCCAGGGATGATGAGAGATGTGGAGAAAGCATTGAGTTAGGGGAGGGGAAGGCAGATTTTGAATGCCTTCTTGCCCTTCTTTACCAGAAAGTGCCCAATTTGGCCCTTTCCTCTCCACCTGTCCAAGACAGATGCCCTCCAGGTGTGTTGGGCTTCAGAGTCATCATCATCCACGCTGGTTGGGGATGATGGTCTATCATCATAGTTAATAATTATTATTATATTTGTTCCTCCACATTCGCTGGGGTTAGGGGCACAGCGCACCCATGAATGTGGATAAACCACAAATAACAAGAACACTTATCTTTTCTACCTGAGAGGACATCTCTCTAAGTCCTTCTTCCTTCATCATCCTTGACACATACAAACAGCGGCTGGGGATGATGGAGGGTGTCATCCCAACAGGCCAGAAAGCGCAAGAGAAGGTAGCCGTCGAAAGTCCTGCTTTCTCAACCTCTTCCTGAAGATAAAGCCCTCCAAAAGGGTTAGGTTGCAACTCCCATCAGTCCCTGACCTACACATGGAGACGTAGGGGATAAAGGGGGTTGCAGTCCACCCCATCTGGACCTGGTCTTGGGAGGAGGGGGCAGAGGAGGCTGCTGCCAAAATCCAGTTCCCTCTCCCCCAAAAGCTGGGCAGCCTCCACAAACCCATAAAGGCCAGGGATAATGGGAGCTGCAGTCCAACCCACCTGGACTTAGGTTGTGTTCCCTTCACACACATCCAAAAAAAGAGAGGATCACAACCCCCATCGTCCGCAACACACATATACTGACTGGGGATAATGGTTCCTGTAGTCTAGGCAATCCTGACCTGGATGGGAGGGAATGCCAAATTTCTGCTCCCTCTCCCCAAAAGGTTTGGCTAAGACCATCATCCCTGACAGAAACACACACACACAACACACACATATATATACTGGCTGGGGATAATGGGGATTGTAGTCCATCCTATCTCAACCTAGTTGGGGGGAGGCAAGAGAGGGAGCCGTTAAAACCATGTTTCTTCCCCCTTCTAAAGGAACCCCAATCCCCATCATCCCCAACACATACATGCATCACACACATCTACATGAGGCTGGGGACGATGGGTACTGTAGGCCAGCCTCTCCCTGGGACCACTGCTTGAGGGGAGGCAACGTCCCCTATTTCCTTCCCAAAAAGGGACGCCAGCACACATATATACCAGCCAGAGATGATGGGGGTTGTAGTCCAGCCAATATCAAACTAGTTGGGGGGGGGGACAACAGAGGAAGCAGGTAAAACCCTGTCTGCTCCTCCAAAAGAGACTCCAGCCCCCATCACACACACACTTCTATAAAGGCCAAGGATGATGGGTGCCGCAGTCCAACCAATCTCCACCCAGTTGGTGGTCGAGGGCAACAGAGGAAGATGCTAAAACCGTGCTTCCTCACCCCAAAAAGAACCCCAACAGCCATCATAGAGGCTGGGAGCGATGGGTGTTGCAGTCCAGCTTCTTTCTAGCTAACTGAAGGGAGGCAACAAACCCTGTTTCTCCACCAAAAGGGGACCCCCTGGCACACATATGCCAACCGGGGGATGATGGGGGCTGTAGTCCAGCCTTTCTCTCTAACTCAGTGGTTCTCAACCTTTTAGACCTCCTCCAGATGTTTTGGACTTCAGTTCCCAGAAGCCTTAGTCAGCAGGCTCATTGTTCAGGAATCCTGGGAGTTGAAGTCTCAAGGAATCTAGAGGACCAAAGGTTGAGGGCCACTGCTCTAGCGGATGATGGGAGCTGTAGTCCGGCCTCTCTCTCTAGTTGATTGAAGAGGCAACACCTATCCCTTCCCCAAAAGGGACCCTGGCACATATATACCAACCATCAACCAGGGGATGATGGGAGATGGAGTCCAGCCCCTCCGCCTGGCTAATGGAAGCAACTCCTATTTCCTTCCACAGAAAAGGGGTCTTGGTACACAAACCTACGCCAGCCAGGGGATGATGGGCGTTGCAGCCCAACCTGTCTTCCTCCCTCTAACTAACTGAGAAGGCAACACCTCTTTCCTCCCTAAAAAAGGGACGCTGTTACACACTCTTATACCAACAGGGGATGATGGGAGTTGTAGTCCAGCCTCTCTCTCTTTCTCTGTACACACACACACCAACCAGGGGGATGATGAAAGTTGTAGTCCTGCCTCTCTCTTTATATATATACACCAACCAGGGGATGATGGGAACTGCAATCTAGCCTCTCTCACTTTCTCTATATATTATATATACCAACAGGAGGAGGATGGGAGCTGTAGTCGTGCCTCTCTCTCTCTCCATATATATATATATATATACACACCAACCAGGGGATGATGGAAACTGCAGTCCAACCTCTCCCTCTATACATATTATATACCAACAGGGGGATGATGGGAGTTGTAGTCCAGCCTCTCTCTCTCTCTCTCTCTATATATATATACCAACCAGAGGGATGATGGGGAGTGCAGTCCAGCCTCCCTCTCTATATATACACACACCACCCAGGGGATGATGGGAATTGTAGTGCAGCCCCTCTCTCTATACCAAGGAGGAGATGATGGGAGCTACAGTCCAGCCTCTCTCTCTCTCTCTCTATACACACACACACTAAGCAGGGGGATGATGGGAGTTGTAGTCCTGCCTCTCTCTCTCTCTCCTTCTATCCCAACCAGGGGATGATGGGAGTAGCAGTCCAGCCTCGCTGTCTCTCTGAAGGAGGGGCTGTCGGAGTCTGCCTATTCTCTAACTGAGGCACCCCTCTTTCCTCCCCCAAAAGGGACCTGGGCACCCCTTTTCCCTCCTCACCGGCCTGGACGGTGTCGCTGAGGTCGCAGCAGGGGACGCCGGCGCTGCTGCTCGTGGCTCCATTGCCCGAAGAAGAAGAAGAAGAAGCAGAAGAGGCGCCGCTGCCGTTGTGATTATTATTATTATTAGCGGCGGAGGGGAACTCCCTGAGCTTCCTGCCGCTGAGGCAGAGGATGCCGGAGCTGCCGGCCTCTTCGAGGACCTTCTCGAGGCTGCGGGCGGCGTGAGGCGACGAAGACGAGGAGCCCGAGGCGGCCGAAGAAGAGACCAAGTGGGCCGGCAAGCAGCCCAGGCCGAAGAAGTCCGGGGGAGCCGGGAGAGGAGGAGGCGGAGGAGGAGGCGGAGGCGGCGCCGGAGGAGCAGCAGCGGGAGGCGCCGGGGGAAACGGCCGACGACGACGACGACGGGGAGGGACCGGGGCCTTCGCCGCTTCCTCCGGCCGTAGAGCCTCCGCCTTGACCCGCCGCCATCCCGCGACGAAGAGACGCTCCTCTCCCTCCGAAGTCTGGAGAAGAATAACACTCGCCCAGGGAGGGGAGCCGCGATGAGGAGCACTGCGCATGCGCGGAACAGGTGGGCGGGGCTTGTTTTTATCCACGCGCATGCGCAGAGAACTACTTTAACGCAGCCTCAGGAGAGAAGCTTTTGGTCCCGACGATTCGCGCATGCGCAAAGGGAAGACTCCTCTCAGAAAGCCCCTTTTTTGGTTCGGGGTGCGCATGCGCAGAGAACAACTTTAACGCCGCCTCAGGAGAGCTTTGGGTCCCGACGATTCGCGCATGCGCAAAGGGAAGACTCCTCTCAGAAAGCCGCTTTTGGTTCGAGGTGCGCATGCGCATAAAACTAGACGCGAAGGGAGGAGGAGGGATTTTTGGAGACGGGTTTTTTTTGGTCGGACGCGCATGCGCATAGAAGTCTCTCAGTAGAGGCGAAGTTGGCGCATGCGCATAACAGCCCCCTCAGACCAAGAAGCGAAAGGAGGCATTTTTTGGACTTTTATGCGCATGCGCATAACGGCTCCCTCACAAGAAGCGAAGGGAGGAGGCATTTTTTTACGCTTTTGGGTCAAGCCGCGCATGCGCATAAAAGCTCCCCTCAGAAAAAGCGGAGAGGCATTTTTTTTTACGCTTAGTCGCGCATGCGCATAACAGCCCCCTCCTCACACAAAGGCCCTCACAAAACTACATTTCCCAGAATGCCCTAGCACTGAGGCAAAAACCCCCAGGGAATTAAAGTTGCCTCAAACTAGGTTATATATATTTCTGGGATGTTGTGTCGTTTTTAAAAGTGTTTTGTACAGTTTTATCTTTTTTTAAAATGAATAAATAAATAAATAAATATTTGATTCTTTGAACAATTGTCTGTTTTTGCACCGTAATTAATATAATTATTTTGTAACGCGCCTACTTTGTTATTATTTTTAATTGTGTTGCTGTTTTAATTACTGTGAAGCTGCTCTCAGTCCCACTTCTGGGGAAAAAGAGGGATAGGAATAATAATAATAATTATTATTATTATTATTATTATTATATTTAATAATGTAATATAATATATAATAATGATGTAAAATCAATATAATATAATAATAATATCATATTATTAATATATTTAATAATTTACTATAATAATAATAATAATACTATAATAATATAATAATATAATTTACTATAATAATAATACTATAATAATAATAATAATGTAAGAATATAATATAATATAATATTTAATGATATAATATTAACATACTATAATAATAATTTCATATTATTATTATATTTAATAATTTACTATCATAACAATGTAAGAATGTAATTTACTATAATATATAATAATGATATAATATTAATATAATATTAATTTCATATTAATATATTTAATAATTTACTATAATAATAATAATAATGTAATAATGTAATATAATATGATATATAATAATGATGTAATATTAATGTACTATAATAATAAATTCATATTATTATTATATTTAATAATTTACTATAATAACAGTACAATAATGTAATATAATATATAATAATTAAGCAAACCCGCCAACCAATAGATAGCCACCTATCTGTTGGGAGAGGCCCCTCCTCTTTGGGCGATCATGCCCCTCCCTTTGGGCGATCAAGGCCCCTCCCCCTTTGGGCGATCATTGCCAAAGGAAAAAGCAGAAGAAAGAGGAAAAGGAGGAAGAGAAAAGTGAAAGAGGAGGAAAAAGCAGAAGAGAGAGAGAAAAAAGAGGAAGAGAAAGATGAAAGAGGAGGAAAAAGAAGAAGGAAAAAGAGGAAGAGAAAGATGAAAGTGGAGGAGGAAAAAGAAGGATGATAGAGAATGAAACTACTAGGGTGAAGAGATGGATTAAAAGAAAAGAGGGATGATGAAAAAGAGGATGATGAAAAAGAATGAGGAGGAAGAGAAACATGAAAAAGAAGAGAAGGAGGAGGAGGAGGAAAAAGAAGGATGAAAAAGAAGAGAAGGGGGAACAAAGGAGGTAGAGAAGGATGGAATGATGAAAAAGAAGAAGGGGAGAAGAAGAAGAGGAGGAGGAGGAAAAAGAAGGATGCAAGAGTTAAATGCCCTATGTTAAACATAAGGCGTTTCCTGTTTAATTCCTGTTTAAATCCTGTTTGCCCTCTAGTGTGATAAAGGAGGAAAAAGGAGGAGGAGGAGGAGGAGGCAAAAGAGGAGGAGGTGGTCAAGGCAGCTGTGTCCATCAGGGGGCTGTCCATGGGGCGTCCCTCTGGGTCCAGTGACAGTCCCAGTGTCCAGTCCTCCTCCTCCTTTTCTCTCTCTCTCTTTCTTTCTCTCTTTCTCTCTGATGGAGGCTCCTGGAGCTGGTCCTCCTGAGCCAGGATCGGTCCCTGCCAGTGCCCCTGGGGCTGGATCGGGCCCCGTCTTGGCCAAGGAGGAGATCGACCTCTCCCTGGGTAGGTGGTCCCCAAAGGAGACCCCTTCAGCCCTTGGGATGGAAGAAGGGGGCAGCAGACCTTTCCCCTCCTGCTTCCATTCAAAGCAAACCCAAGTACAGGGAGTAGTAGGGGGGATGATGGGACTCAGCATCCCACTCTACTTGGGCTGCCTTCACACTGGAGAAATAAACCGGTTTAATTGCCTCAATGCTGTGAAATTCTGGGAATTGTAGTTTGTTGTGGGGCCCAGAGCGGAGCTCCGCTCCGCTCTGGGCCCCACAACAAACTACAATTCCCAGAATTTCACAGCATTGAGCCATGGCAATTAAACCGGTTTATTTCTCCAGTGTGAACGCAGCCCTTGGATAGACTTCCCTGATAGATCCCATTAGGCTGGCATTGTGGGGTTGTGGGTTGGGGTTGTTGTGGGTGCCTCCTTATGGCAACCCTAAGGCGAACCTAACCTGTTATGGGTTTTTCTTGGAAAAGGTTTGCCATCACTTTCCCATGAGGCTGAGAGAGTGTGACGCGTGCCCCGTCAAGTTATTTCTGACTTACGGCGACTCTGTCGTGGGGCTTTCTTGGCAGGGTTTGTGTCGGGAGAGGTTGGCCTTTGCCATCCCTTGAGGCTGAGAGAGTGTGACTTTCGAAGACTGTTGTCGTTGTCGTTGTGTGCCTTTGTTTTGCTTCTGATTGTTTTGGCCACTCAAAGGGAAAACTATCATGAGGTTTTCTTCTCCATATATGTTCGGATGGGGTTGGGCTCGTGCCATCCTCTGAGGCTGAGAGAGTGTGACTTCTAAGAGTGTTGTTGCTGTGTGCCTTTGAGTCGTTTCCAATTTACGGCAACCCTATCGTGGGGTTTTCTTGGCAAGGTTTGTTCAGAAAGGGTTTGCCATTGCCTTCCCCTGAGGCTGAGAGAGTGTGACTTGCCTAATGGGTTTCTATGACCGAGTCAGGATTCGAACCCTGGCCTCTATAAACAGATGTCCTCGACACAAAGGAGGACGAGGCACCGCAAAAAATGTCGGGCGTGCAAGAAAAATTTAGAGAAAACTAAACATATTAATATAAGCGTAAACGCACGCTTCGTAGTCATGCTGGCCAGTGGGTTAAAATGGAGGACATGTCCTGGAAAAGGAGGGCATGTCTGTGCAACCTTGGCCACAAAATGTAGGGCGGTTTATCACACCGGGGTTAATTTCGGCATTAAAGAGAGATTAAAGGGCATTTAAAGCATCCCGCAAATAAAGCGGAAATGGCAAGCGATTGCCCGAACGATTGCAATATCGGAAATGGATCATCACCGAAATCCCCAAAATAAAAAGATGTGCATTAATGCTTCTTTGCAACCGCTTTAATGTCGGGTTTTGTGCAACATCATATGAAATCCGGGATATTCACGGAATATATTTTCATTTTTATATATGTTTTTATTTATTTATTTTTATTTATGTATGCCTTGTATATGTTGTTGATGTATTTTAGTTGATGTAACCCGCCTCGATCCTTTTGGGAGAGGCAGGCTATAAATACAATTTTATTATTATTACTATTATTACTATCACTATTATTACTATTATTATTATTATTACACCCCTGATCTCCTTTGTACGATAAACTCCAATAAAGGAAAAGGTAGAGCGCTCCTAAATAAAAGGGCTAAAGACACAAATAGAAATGTAAATCGGTGCTTCTTAGTCATGCTCAAAAATGGAAAGTCCTCCTGGACAGACGGTTGAAATGGAGGACGCGTCCTGGAAAAGGAGGACGCCCGGTCACCTTGCATTCTTGTTTTAAAATGGGTTCCAAGGTTTCCAAGAGGAAACAACACGAAGAAGGGGATAATATAGGGTTTTTGGGCTGCACAACCCGTTTTGGTGGCTGGCCCCATATGACCCCAAACTTCAACTTTTCCACTCCTGAACTAGATATCCCAAGGTGGGATTCGAACCCAAGCCTCCCCTAGCCAAGCTCCCTTTCTCCGGCCCCTTTTCCTGAACTAAACCCCATAGACTCTGCAGGGACCTGAGCCATAGGGTTTCGTCCAAAAATAGAGAGCCCTGCCGGGCATTGGCTTGACACAATGCCCGCTCTATTTATGGCACTGACTGGGTCTGCGGATTATTCCCTGGCAAGCGAAGCCTTGGTTGTGCACACAAACATCGCACTCCGGGGTGAAGTCAGCAGGCTGGAAATACCCGCCTCATCCCAAGGGATTACTATAAAAGAGAGAAAAATATCCCCTTCCTTTGCTTCAGCAAATTCCCATTTGGGGCACATTTCGAATGCAAAGCGCCAGCTCTCTTGGACACCGCATTTGTACGTTATGGGTCTGGGGCCTGGCACGGTCACTTGGTTTGGCTTATAAGGTCGGCCCTCCGCATTTGTGGCTTTGACTTTTGTGGATATTATCATTATCATTATTATTTTGGTATCTGCTGGGTTTTGGTTCCGGGACCTCTCCTGGATACCAAAATCTGTGGATGCTCAAGTCCCATAAAATACAATGGAATTATTATTATTAGGATCTTGGTATGCGCTGGGGTTTGGTTCCAGGACACCCCCCCTCCTGACACCAAAATCCGTGGATTATTATTATTATTATTATTGCTATTACTGTTACTATTATTACAGTGGGCCCTTGGTATCCGCTAGGGTTTGGTTCCAGGACCCCTCCTGGATTCCAAAACCATGGATGCTCAAGTCCTATTAAATACAATGGAATAATAATAACAATAATAATAATAATTGCAGAGGGAATGAATGCTTCTTTTAGGTGCACCAAGAAAATATTAAGCTCTCGCCTTTCACCAGGGAGTTTATCAGACGACGGAAATTGGAAGTATAATTACTATTATTACAGTGAGCCCTTGGTATCTGCTGCGGTTTGGGTCCATGACCCCCACGGATGCCAAAAACCATTGAGTCACGGCCGCTAAAGTGGTATCAAACTGGATTGTTTCTGCAGTGCAGGTGCAGAGATACTGGTAGTTATCCTCTCTTCATGGTATTGTCTTTGTGTTAAGCACGGAAAGTGGAGCATTCAAATAACACGACTCTGACCCATTTAGATGACATTATAAAGCGGAACAAGAAAGGACAAGGGAATCCGAAAGGGAACAGATGGAGGCAGCCGCTCAAGAACCGCAACCCAGCCTACGGCAATGGGAGACCTAGATTCCGGACTTGGGTGCCACGGAACGTGCAAGGTACCGTATGTACTCGACTATAAACCGACCTCATGTTTAAGTCGAGGGCAAGTTTTGGGGGCAGAATTATGGATTTTGGTATGACCCATGGATACGTTGAAGGTAAAACTTAGGTAAAGGATGCAGAGGATAAAGCAAAGGGAAATGATGCTCAAGATCTTTAAAAAATTGGACAGACATCTCACCCTAAAGGCTGGATGGATGAGACAGCAGAGGGAATTAATGCTTCTTTTAGGTGCGCCAAGAAAATATTAAGCTCTCACCTTTCACCAGGGAGTTTATCAGACGTTGGAAATTGGAAGTATAATCCAATGGCGATCCGAACGCAATGATGGGGTTTCACATTATTGAGTATTAAAGCATCTCACGCAATTTCAGGCAAAAGGGAAGTCATTCCGAACGCAATCATGAGGTTTTACGTTATTTCGTATTAAAGCATCTCACGCAATTTCAGGCAACGGGGGGTCATTTTCGCATAATGGGAAATCATTCTGAACGCATTCCGAACGCAATGGGAATTCACATAAATGTACTAAACTAGCAAATTCCCGTGAATTTGAATTGGCTCCAATTGGCTCCGTTCGAAATAAAGAGAAATTCCTCCCGTCTGATAAGCTTATAGGATGGGCCTTAGAAGAAGGATGTGAGCAAGATGGAGAATGTCCAAAGAAAGGCAACCAAAATGGTGAAGGGCCTGGAAACCATGAAGCCCTATGAAGAGAGATTTAGGGAGCTGGGGATGTTTAGCCTGGAGAAGAAAAGGTTAAAAGTGATACGGTAGCCCTGTTTAAGTATTTGAAGGGCTGTCGTATTGAGGAGGGAGCAAGTATTAGCCTAAATCCAGTTTCTTGTTAGAAATAGATCTGAACTATTGAAATCAATCCAGAATAGTGATTATCTTCATGAATCTCATTGATTCAATGGGTCCATCCTAGGAACTGGGTTTAGGACATTTCATTTACAGCCAGATTTTTTTAAAATGCAGATTTCCAACACAATGGTTGAATATTAAATGAAAAGCCAATCAATAATGAATGAAGGAGTGACTGGAAATGGGAAGGCGTGATAGAAGAAGGAGAAATTTCAGATGAAAAACAGGCCTGAGGTTACTTCGGATCCGTAACATAAGCAAGCAGTCCCATCTCAAAAGGGACAATAAGGAATCCATAAACCGGAATTAGAGAATTAGGATATAGGTCGCAGCAGAGAAGTTGCACATATACCCCTTTCTCCAATAAATGGGCCGTCTGTGAACAAATAAAACAATTTATCAGGCTGAAGGAAGAAAGGGAGAAAGATGATTTGCAGAAGGACATTGCTTTTGAATCGAGGGTGCTTTCTTTTGGTCCTCATGCAAGAAAAGCACTTTGTATAAATCGTCGCATGACAACAATTTAATAAAAACAAGTCATCCAATGAGGCTGTGGATGGTAAAGAGATGGCTTCCAGCCCCTAACTGGTTGATAAAACAGTACTTTTTATCCATAATGTACAATCCTGATTAATCTTCTGTCCCACTTTTGCAGCTGCTTTTTAAATGTCCCGGTTTCCCTCTCCGCCTCCCACTTTCTCCCTTCGTCCTCAGCTTGTTTCCATTGCTGCAAAATGAGTTCAAAGTGCAATAAATTAACTTATTGGGGAAAAAAGAGGAAGGGAGATGAGAAGAGGGGATGAAGTGTATCCCTTCCCAGTAGGTTCAGGTAAAAGCAAACTGCTGCAGCCTCGCCTACATTGTATTTTTTTGCCCTCATTACTATCCTTTTCCAACTTGATCGCATCCTGATGTGGCCAAACATCTGTAAAATGTGGGAACATATACTCAGAGCTTGATTCTCCCATGAGGCTTGTTGGGTTAACCTTAGGCCGGCTATTGTATCTCACCTGGCCTACTTCACAGGGCTGTTGTGAGGGAGAATTTTGCACAGCCCTGGGTTTTCTGGGGGAAAGAGACAAGGAGACACAAAGGTGACAAAATAAAAAGCAAGCCTTTTTAAAAGTAACAGACTTACTTCTTGGAAAAGTAACAGAGGGTCAGCCTGGTGTAGTGGTTTGAACATTGGACTATGGCACTGGGAGACCAGGGTTCGAATCCTGGCTCAGCCATGAAACCCACAGGATGATCTTGGATAAGCTGCATGAGGATGGCAATGGCAAGCCCCCTCCGGAGAAACTTTCCAAGAAAACCCCATGATAGGTTCACTTTATTGTTGTTGTGTGCCTTCAAGTCATTTCTGATGTATACTGACTGTAAGACGAACCTGACACGGGGTTTTCTTGGCAAGATTTGTTCAGAGGAGGTTTGCCATGGCTTTCCTCTGAGGCTGAGAGAGCGTGACTTGCCCAAGGTCACCCAGTGGGTTTCAGGGCCGAGCCGGGAATCGAACCCTGGTCTCCACGATGCCACACTGGGCGCTCAGGTTCACTTTAGGCTTGCCATGAGTCGGAAACGACTTGAAGGCACACAACAGCAACAACAACAGAGGGTCTAAAAATCTCTTTTTGAACCAGTCTAAAGGAAATTCTTTTTTCTTTCCCCCCAGGAATCAACAGATTTCGCGGCGGGTTTAGGAAGCAGCCGTTTTTCAAGAAACCAGGATGGAATGGAGTCACCAGACCGGGGCAGAGGGCTCCCCTTGGTCCAAATGGGACGAGCCCCTTGAATCGGACTCTGTCGGTGCAGCAGGTTGGTACCATGGGAACAGAGATGTAACACTTGACTAATTTTGTTCTGAAAGGAAGCAAAAGCTGATTTTGGCCATTTTCTCCCTGTTGAGAGTAAGCCTTTGAAAACAGTACAGTTTTCCAATCCCCCTTCTGTGCATAGTTTTCACGTAGTCTTTTTGTGCGTGTGCAATTTCGATGTGGCCCTCCTTAATCCACGGATTTTTTTATCTATGGATTTGAGAATACACGGCTTGAAAATCTTCCCCAAAAGTATAAATTCCAAATAGCAAACCTTGATTTTCCATTTTATATATGGAACACCATTTTGTTGTGCCAATATATTTAATGGGACTTGAACATGCACGGATTTTGTTATCCACGGAGGGTCCTGGAACCAAACCCCAGCGGATAACAAGGGCCCACTGTACTATTTTCTACAAGAGAAGCCATTGTTTCCCATACAGAAAATGCTGTTTTCTATGGCTATAACAAGGCCAGCATCAGTGCCAAATGGGCTTCTATTCGACATGCCCAACTCAAAGGCTTTCTCTTGAAGCCCATGCACAGGGACCACATGGCAGTAGTCCTTTTAACAAACCGTGATTAATATCTAGGGGAAGGAAGAAGAAACCACGATGGACACAAGCGGCAACAGTGATGGCGATGCAACAGGAGGGACTCAGCAAAGGCTGCCTACCAGGGCCCAGCGGTTCCGAAACGCAAGAGCGTTGCCACCAGCTCAAAGGTAAAGACAAAGACGGCTTGGCACATATGTGCCAGGTCTTTGCATTTTGGCTTCCGCTTTTCACATTCTCCCCACATTGTAAGATCCAGCTGTCTTGGACTACAGCAATCATCGTCCACATCTCCCATCTGATGGCATGACCCTTGCTTGGTTAATCTGTACGGGGATTCTCTGAATTGTAGTCTAACGTGCTTGGAGTGTGCCAAAAGCGTCCAGTCAAAGCTGGACATTGTGTGCGATTCTGTCTCTGTGTGTGCATGTGCATAGCCACACACGTACAGTATATCCAAAGCTTTGAATAGTTACTTTTTGGGGAAAACAATTGGAATTCTCTGACCATGCTGGCAGGGAGTTTGTGGGAGTTGTAGTCATATCTGGGAGATTGTGGGAGTTATAGTTGTAGCTGGGTGATGTTGGGAGTTGGAACAACTACTTCTAAAACTCCTTGGCCATGCTGGCTGCGGGATTCTGGAAGCTATCATCTCTCCAAATTATTATATCTGTCCATTTGCATGACAAGACTTTATGCTTTCTCCTAGTTCTGAGAGACTAAAACATTTCAATCTGTTGATTTGGACTCCATCTGGATTGTAGAAATAATGCAGTTTGACACCACTTTAAGTGCTTTAGACCGTCCTATGGAATCTTGGGTTTTACAAAATCTTTATCCTTCTCTGCCAAAGAGTGGTTTGTCTCACAAAACCGCAAATCCCAGGATTCTGTAGGTTGGAACCATGGCAGTTAAACTGGTATCAAGCTGTATTGTTTCTACAGAGTGGATGCACCCTTGGGATTTCAAACTGGGGAAATGCATCTCTTCTTTGTGTTTACCTGGTATTCATTTAGAGTCCCTTTTCTTCCCTGCAGTAACCGGCCTTTCTGGAAAAACCCAAGACCACCTTTCTTCCAGCGGCAATCGAGGTTCAACTTTGGAGGACGGGTCAGTCTGCTGTCCCTTTTTGTGATGCCAATGAAAGTTAACTTTATTGTTTTGATTGACCCTACAATGCAACAGGGAAACGGCAAATGTAAAACAAACCACATCTAATATTTGTATAGAGTTATGTAGGTGTTTCTCATACATAATCTCTGTAATGCTTACAGCAAGCCTACAAAGTAGGCTGCCACTACTATTCCCATATTACAGATGAGGAACTCAGGCACAGGCTGCATCCGCACTGCAGAAATAACCCACCCAGTCTGACGCTGCTTTAACTGCCATGGCTCACTGCTGTGTAATTCTGGAAACTGTAGTTTTGTGAGACATTTAGACTTCAGTCGAAGAGCTCTAGTGCCACAAACTGCATTTCACATAATTCCATATCACTGAGCCATGGCAGTTAAAGCGGTGTCAAACTGGATTATTTCTGCAGTGCAGATGTAGCCCTGAGCTCTAACCATGCTACGAGGCTGAAGTTTATTTGCTACCATAGATTCATCTTAGTTAGATTTGTATTTTTTCTGATGAAAATTTGTCCCTTTCCTTCCAGCAGCAAGCACAGCCAAAAACAGAAGGGAAACCACCAAGGATAAGAAGGTAAATAATAATAATGATAAATTTTATTTCTAAACCGCCCCTCTGCAAAGCAACTGGGAAGGGGAAGGGGAAGCAAGGATGATTCCTTTTCCCTCTAGAAATAGAAATAAATTGATGATCTTGGCAATAACAAAACTGAAATCTGTTCTCAATGCAGGTGGCAACCACAATCCAGTTCTGGAGCGGTCTTGACCGTCTCTGTGTCTAACCCACAAGCAAGTCAAACAAACATGTATGTGGATGGAACAGCATCTATTCTCTATTTTGATCGATGGTTTGAAAGTGATAGCTGTGATTGTCTGTTTCAATATGAAATCATCATCCTGCTGCTGGCTTCTCCCCATTTCGGGGCTCAACATAACTTATAACCGATTAAAAAAACACATGTATAAGTCTAGAAATTTTAGTCAAAAAATTGAGCCAAAAAATCTGAGTCAGCTTATCCACGGGTCAATGTAAGTACTGTACTTTATAACTCTCATAAAAATAGAAACCATCTCCCAGTGAAATGCAAAAATGTAATCTTCCTGGAAGCATTACCCTTCCTCTAGTCTCTCACCCATCTATCCTTCAGTGTGAAGACAAACAGTTATGCCTCCTGCAATATTGTACGTTTTTTGGCGTTGTTTTCCCTTGCTTCACCCCAGGTCTTACTCTTGACTTAGCCACGGGTCATATCAAAACCCATCATTTTGGCCCCCAAACCTGCCCTCGACTTATACGTGACATTGACTTATGGTTGAGTATATATGATAGTTAAAATGCAAGGATAATCAGAAAATATCCCTATGTCCCTTGAGCTGTCGAAGTGATCAGGGGCCCATTCAGATCACAAACTTGCAGCACTCTGATTCCACTTTAACTGCGAACTGGGCTCCATACAATGGGATCTTGGCATTTGCAATTTGGGGAAGGCCAGAGAGTTCTAGTCCTGCTTCACATTACAAATCCTAATATTCTATGGAGGTGATATTTATTGTTGTTAAAATATTTATACCCAGCCTGATATCAAAGATCGCTCAGGGAAGCTTTCAAAAAGCATTGAAACAAGTTGCACCATTTAAAACAAGAACATGAAACAGTTAAATGAACTAGAAACACATTAAACAAAGTGGATTCATAGCACTCTAATGGCATACTAGTTTTCTGGACAAGATGGTCATCTTTCCCAATGGTTGGGTCAATGGGACTTGAAGTTTCACATTCTCAGCTCATCATGAGAGCAAATTTCCTAGCCTTTTTAAAATCCTGCTGAGTCTATTCATGACATTTTTAAAGAGCGACATTAGATTTAATTTTTTTTGTTATAAATTCCCATTGGGTTTGGTGTCAAGAAAGTGCCAGGCACACAATGGACACCAAAGATGTTGTTGCTGGTGATGTTCATCTGTTCCTTATGAGGGAGCAGAGCTGGGGAGCATTAACTTTTTTGGATTGCAACTCCCAGAACCCCCAGCAACTACAACCGCTGATGAAGAAGAGACTGCAGTTTCCCAGAATTATTTGCCACTGGCCATGTTGTCAAGGGGATTCTGGGAGATGAGGTCCGAAAAGGAGTGCTTCCAAGCTCTGCAAAGGAGAAGATGAACCCGCTCCTTTTTTTCCTTCTCTTGTGATGTGACAACGAGGCATTTTTTAATTTTGTATTTCACAGGCCAAGAGGCAAGCGCCCCTTCCCAAGAGAGAGAAGCGCCCCAACCAAGGTGGCCCGTCACCAGCCGAAAGGGGTGCCCCTGAGGTTCAACTTCCGTGCCATGGCTAACCAGGTAAAGAATGATCCAAAAGGGAATTGTGATGGAAAACAGAAGCAGATCTCTATTGCCAAGTTGCTAGTCTTCAAGGGATTTGAATGATTGTGAAAACCAACAACAGACAGGTGCCACCTTCATGGATGGGGCTCAAGCAGAGGCAACAAAAATATGTAGTTTTGTAATTTTGTAGATTTGTAAGGCACCAGCACTCTTAGTCAGAGAAGCTACAGACCTTGCCAAACTTACGAATGCCAGATTTCCATAGAATGGAGCTACAGCACTTAAAGTAGTGTCAAACTGCATTATTTCTCCAGTGTAGAAGCACCCTTAGGACTTATAGTCACTTTCTAAATTTTCCGTTTTGGGTTCACTCTGCCTGAACTAAACCTGCCTTATTGCAGTCTTACACTCTTTTATGATTTCCCTCCTTAGACCAGCTTGACGTTAAACGAACGGTTCTCCGGACTCAGGAACAAACGCTATTTTTCTGCAGTGCGCAACCCAAGTCGGATGGTCACTCTGCCCTAACGCTGCCTCATTCGGGGGAAACCATTCCTACTCCAAACAAGAACAAATTTCTGGGTTCCAGCTGGTTTTCTTCTTCTCTCTGGATGGTGGCCTGGATCACCCATATCTTGCATAAGAGCAACCCCTCTCACCTAACAACGGAAAAACTTCTGTCCATGGTCAGGAGGCTACAAGGGTGGCCGAAGTTCGACTCTTTGTCCAGCGCTTTCTCCTTGTTGACTGATGCGGCTAACACAAAGGACTTTGTATTTTTTACTTGTTGGGCTTGATTTATGACTTTTTTGCTCAAAGTGAAGGTCCATGGCTCAGCACTGATTTGGGAGCCATTGGCTACCAGTCTGCAGTGAATTTCCAGAAAAGTTTGCAAACGCAGTAATAAAAATAATATGGCACAAATATGGCACTGTTCCCTGGTGCATTGGGATGAAAAGAAAGCTGCTGGTTCATCATATGAAACAGCATGAGAAGCACAAATCCATGACATATTGAGGTGCAACCTTGTTTTGTCTCAAGATCTTAATGGGAAGACAACTGGTGTGGATGGTCTCCTGGACCCTGTCCCAGGAGACCGCTTTGCAGTGATGTAGACTCAACTCATCTGACTCGGACTCAAGTTGCTTCAGTGACTCAACTTGGCAATAAATGATGCACGGACTCAACTTGTGACTTGTATATTTTTCGCAACTGACTTGGTGGCATCATTCATTTCAAGCAGCAAGCAAGACTCGCCTCCAGAGCATGGGGACAGTTTCTTGGAGGTGAACAGCAAATGTGTTAAGCAACAGGCTTGAAGTGGAAGAATCCTTCTAAAGCTTTCGAAGCCATCTCTGATGTGCAGCAGCCAAGCAGACTACAACTGTTCCCCTCCAAGAAACGCACCCTGCCTCCTTTCCTTCTGGCTCTCAGACTTGAGACTTGACTTGAAATTATCTTGCAAGGACTTGAGACTTGACTTTGGACTTGAAAGTGGAGACTTTTTTGAATTGAATTTGTTGTTGTTGTTGCGTGCCTCCAAGTCGTCCAGGATGATCCTAAGGTGAAGTTATCATAGCGTTTTCTTGGCAAGATTTGTTCAGAGGAGGTTTTTCCATTGACTTACCCTGACGCTGAAAACCTGTGACTTGCCCAAAAGGTCACTCAGTGGTTTCCATGGCCAAACTGGGAATCGAACCCTGGTCCCCCGAGTTGTGGTCCAACACACAAACCACTATGCCATGCTGGCTCTCGACTTGAGACTTAGAGTAAAAGATTTTAATATATTACTGCCACTTTGTCCTTGGGCTCAAGTAGGGACATGAGCCAGCTTTGGCCTTTGCGGTGAAGTTGGCAAGAAAGAAGCACCATGTCGCTGGGAGGAAGGAGAGAATATTGTTTGCCTTGCAGCAGCATCTAGCAGCTTCGATAACACCGCAATGCTGTGTGCTGGAGTAGGATCCTGAGCCCTACTAATGTTATTAGCCCCTGATTGTCACCTTGGTGAAACTAGGCTTCTCTCCCTACCCATCTTTTCCTTTTCTTTCACTTTTAGCCTGGAAAGCACTTTTGCAGAGTTGTTTGGAGGATGTGATTGTGAAGAGTTGTAGTGCACTGAATAAAACCACTTTTAGAAGCTGAATCAAAGAAATCTGCTCAGTTCTTTCTTTTACAGCAAACGTTGAATCCGAGGCTCCGGTTGGCAAAGAGCTTAGGATGCCAGTGGCAATCGTGCTGGGGCTGGTGAGATTTGTATTTCCATTCTCCAGGTACTAAACTGTGACCTGATGGCAGTTTAGAAATGCTGTGCACTTTTTAATTTTGACCTGCAACCAACTTGCTGCTTTCATAATCAAAATGAACTCTGCTCTTTAAGGATTATGTCCGATGTGCTTTTGAGTTGGCCCAATGACAGTGGAGTTTATCATACGATGGAATTTGGGGGTATAATGCAATGGCAATCCAAACACAATCATGGGGTTTCACTTTATTGTGTATGAGTGTATCTCACGCAATTTTGGGCAATGGGAAGTCATTCCGAACGCAATCATGGGGTTTCACGTAATTGCGTATTAGAGTATCTCACTCAATTTTGGGCAATGTGGGGTCATTTTCGGGAAATGGAAAGTCATTCTGAATGCATTCCAAATGCAATCAGATTTCACGTAAATTCGCTAAACTAGTGAATTCACGTAATTGCGAATTGTCTCCATTCGCAATTGAGAGAAATTCCTCCCATGTGATAAACTCCAGTATCGCTGTTTATTGATTTGGGATTTTGTTGCATGGCCAGCACAGCTACGTGTAAATATGTTCTGGGTGGTTGTGGGTGTGTACTACACACACATACAATGTGCTTTAGAAATCAGCCACCAGATGGCATCAGGTCCCTGTCTTTTGACCCATTCCTTCCTGCAAACTTCCCAGAAAGGGTTTTCCCAGCCTCAAAATGTTTCCCTCCCTGTGGCTTTTTTGCTTGTTTGACCATCAAACAAATGATTTTGGGGCTCCCCTTAAAAAGCCTGGACACTGCAGGCTAGTGATAACTTCCTGAAGATCTGTCCTTCAGCATGATGGCTGTTGTGATTTATGGGAAATGCAATCCAAAAAGTTACTTTTTGAAGCTCTGATCCCCGCCTATTTGTTCTAAGTTGGCAAACTTTCGTGATCCTACTCATAACAGGACTTCAGTTCCTTCCCTGGGAGATGCAGTGTCTACCCAAAGTGGAGGAAACCTTTCCTCAGTGCGGCAGCTCATAGGGATGATGTGTTGGGGATGTGAAACCCTTGGGTCTGAATTAAGAAAAGTGCGAAGGAAGGGGGTAGATTGACTGGAAAGGGGATAAATAGGTTGCTGTTGTGCCCAATACTCCCCTCCAGGCCATGAGATGAAAAGTGATGGCTTGCACAGATGAAGGGAAGCTTCAGAGGACCTCTGTGTAAATAATTCACCAACAACACACAGAGAGAGGGAGAACATTTGAATGAATGCACAAGCAGGTGTCCTTTTCTTTGCCTGCAACAATGCAGTCATAATGCAAACATCTGGTCGGAAAGCCTGCATTTGTCGGTTGCATTTCTTGCTTGCATTACAAGCCATCTATTGCTTGTTTCCATGTGTATGACAATAACCTCTGCAGACAGGAGTCCTGGGCTCCTGGTTTGTGCTGAACGTCTTTCTTTTGCAGGCCCTTGGGTGAGGTTTTCAAAGTCCCATAGCCCATATTTTGAGAGCCACTGGCTCACTGGGGATACTTTGCCCCAAAATAAGGGTGTCATGGACTGGTGGGTATGTTTTGACAGGAGTTTATCAGATGACAGAAATTGAAAGCATAATCCAATCGCAGTCCGAACGCAATCATGGGGTTTCACATTATTGTGTGAAAGACTACCACATGCATTTTCGGGCAATGGGAAGTCATTCCAAATGCAATGCAGCGTCAATACCCAATCACATAAATTCGCTGAACTAGCGAATTCACTCATTTCTGAACTGGCCTGTGCTTTCATTTCTTTAGAAATTGAGAGAAATTCCTCCCGTGTGACAAACTCTAGAGAGATTAAGAAAGCCAGGCTGTGATCTTAAGCCTAGGAATGATGGGGTGGTGGGTGATGGATGGAGTAGCGAGATATGGAGCAAGAAATAAACCCTAAGGTTAGGGAGTATCCACCACATTCCTCCATTTTCACACTTGCATACGGATATTCCAGAGTAACATGGTGTGTCTTGGAATAAATCAAATTGACCATTCCTTCTGTCAATCAATCAAGACAGGTTATAGCTTATCAATACCTTACCTATATCTGCAGATATCTGTCTGTCTGTCTGTCTATTCTGTCTGTCTGTCTGTCTCCATCCATCCATCCATCCATCCATCCTGTCTGTCATCTATCTATCTATCTATCTATCCTATCTATCTGTCTTTCCTATCTATCTATCATCTATCTATCTATCTATCTATCTATCTCTATCCATCCATCCATCCATCCTGTCTGTCTATCTAACCTATCTATCCTATCCTATCCTATCCTATCTGTCTATCTATCTATCTATCTATCTATTGCCATCCATCCATCCATCCATCAATCCATCCTGTCTGTCTATCTGTCTATCTACCTATCTGTCTGTCTTTGCCAGAAGGACCAAAACTTTTCAAAGTTTCAAAGCAATACTGCAAAGTTCTTAAAGTAAAATGTCTCTTCCATATCTTTCCTAACACTGACAGCTTTCACAGCAAATCTGACAGCATTAAATCTAACCAGCTTAATCGTGTTAGACAGGAGATATCTAACTTTATCTGTAATCCTAAATATGGGCTACCGGTTCCAAGCTTTGCTTTGGATATTTCCCACAATTATACATATGGCACATAATGGATTCTATCCTCAAAATTAGAGAGCCAATGTGGTGTAGTGGTTTGAGCGTTGGACTACGACTCTGGAGAGACAGGTTCGATTCCCCGCTTGGCCATAGAAACCCATTGGGCAAAAGTCACACTCTCTCAGCCTCAGAGGATGGCAATGGCAAACCCTCCCCCCCCCGAACAAATCTTGAAATGAAAACCCCAGGATAGGTTTGCTTGGGGGTTGCCATAAATCGGAAATGACTTGAAGGCACACTACAGCAACTATTCTCAAATTATATGGTTGCCACAAATACAGAAATGCATTTCTTGAAACCTTTTTGCTCTCTCTGCCTCCTTCTTCCTTTATTTTTAGATGTGCCACCTCACCCGGATGAAAAGAATAGCAGGCTGGTGCCTTCAGGACTTCCCTTCTCCCTTGTAAATATATATCTGGGAATGGCTGGGCTGAGACACTGTGATTTGGGATCAGTTCCTTTCCTCCTTTTGGTAATTTCATTGCTGTAGTTGTTAACTGCGATCTGGACCCATGGTGACCCAATGGATGAGAGACCTCTCCAAGACTCTCTGTCCTCCACTGCTCTGCCCAGCTCCTGCAAACTCATATTTGTGGTCTTTTTCATAAAGTCCATCCATCTACTATGCGACCTTCCTCTCTCTCTCCTTCCCTTCCACTTTTCCTAATATTATTGTCTTTTCCAATGATTCATTCCTTCTCATGATGTGCCCAAAGTAGGACAGTCTAGATCTTGTCATCTTGGCTTCTAGGAATATTTCTGGCTTGATCTGCTCCAGGACACATTTGTTTTTCCTTTTGGGATCTTCTCCAGACCCACATAATCTCAAATGAATTGATTTTCCTCCTATCTTCTTTCTTAACTGTCCAGCTCTCACATCCATCCATGGTAATAAGGAATCCGATGGCTTGTATGATTCTGACTTTTGTGCTCTGTTGTATATTTTTGCATTTTAGGATCTTTTGTAGTTCTTTCATAGCCGCTGTCCCCATTCTTAATCTTCTTCTGATTTCCTGGCTGCAGTCTCCATTTCTATCAATGTTTGATCCTAGGTATGAGAATTCTTTTACTATTTCTGTTTCTTCATTGGATGTTATCACACAGGAAGAATTTCTCTCAATTTCAAAAGAAATGAAAGTGGGGCCAGTTCGGAATTGAGTGAATTCGCTAGTTCAGAAAATTTACGTGATTGCTTATTGACACAGCATCACATTCGGAACTGCCTGAAATTGCATGTGATAGTTTCGGAAGGACTTCCACTGCCCGAAAATGCATGTGATCGGTTTTCACGCAATAACGCGAAGCCCCATGATTGCGTTCAGATTGCCATTGGATTATACTTCCAATTCCCGTTGTGTGATAAACTCCTCAGTCTAATGAAGGTTCTCTGTGGTTGTTATTTTTGCTTTCTTTATGTTCCACAATAGGCCTGCCTATGCACTTTCTTCCTCGATCTTCCTTAGTTGTTGTTCCAGGTCTGTGAGCTTTTCTGCTAGTATTACGGTGTCGTCTGTGTCTCTTCGATGGTTGATATTCCTTCCTCCTATTTGACTGTACTGTTTAGGTTATTTTAATGCATGATTTATATTATGATGATGATTTATTATTGCAATCATGATCACCATCATCATCATTATTATGTGGCTGTACTGCATGTATTTTTTATGTATGATTTATATGATGATGATGATGATGATGATGATGATGATGATGATGATTTATTACTGCAGTCATTATCATTATTATTATATGGCTGTACTGTTAGGTTATTTTTATGTATGATTTAAAAACACTGTCTGTCCTATCTATCTATCTATCTATCTCCACCCACCCATCCATCCATCCATTCATCCTGTTTGTCTGTCTATCTGTCTGTTTGTCTACCTACCTACCTACCTATCCATTCTATCTATCCGTCCTATCTATCTAATCTGTCTGTCTTCTATCTATCTATCTATCTATCTATCTATCTATCTATCATCTATCTATCTATAAAGCTATGTGTGGAAAGGGCTTGAGCATCCATAAAGGTTTGTTCTCTCTTCTCCTTGTGTTTGAAGAGCTTCTATGGAAAGGAGTGGATGCGACACACGGCGGAAAAGTTCAAGCGCCGGTTGCCTCTTCTCAAACACATGATTATGGCCAAGCTCAAAGGTGAAACGTTGCGGTTGTTGTTGTTCTTTCATAGCCCAGAATAGCAGGTGTGTGGGCGAAAAACGTCTAAAGTTAGACAACCAGAAGCACCGTGAGGTCAAGGCGAAGAGAAGCTCATCAGCCTTTCGGCCCTGACTCAGATGTCTGGATTTGCTGTTTTCTGACATCTTTGGTCCTGAGCCAAAAGCATTTCTGGAGCTGCCAATGCTGAGTTTTGCTTTTGGACAATGAAAGCAGCCAAATCTGGAGAAGTTTCTTCACCTCTTCCAACCTCAGGAAGCTGCAGCTGCAGCTTGGAATTCTTTTCTGTTTTTAAACCTGTGCTTTTTCAAGGAACGGCGGTAACCGCCACCTCGACATTTTGTCCTATTTCTGTGCCAGCGCTGATCCAAAATGACAGGGGTGCTATCTTACATCTCCTCTTTAGCACCGTCCGCCTTTTGCAGGATTTCCTGTCTTTAAATTCATTTGCATTTGGAGTTGCTTAAAGTAGGGCTGCATTTTCTTGGCAGCTCAGTTGCAAGAAAGGCATCATGTGCCACGTTTCAGCTCAAGGTAGAAGGGATATAGAAATGTGGGGAGGAAGACCTTCCCAAGGAGATCTTCCTTGGTTCTCTTTTCACCCAGGAAAGATTTTTAAATATTTCCCTCCCTAAAACCTTGCTTGAGGTGTGCAGACTTTTAAAAAGGCAGCACCGAGCTGTTTTGAGTAATGCCCATTTTATTGTTGGGGCTGGAAGCATCGGCTGAAAATTTTGTAGTTCAGAATTTTTTAGGATTAGACAAACAACCCAGTTATTAAAATGGAAAGTCATATTTAAGTTTATTGGGTCGCAAACTTTACCCGTATATACTTGACTATAAGTCGACCTCATATATAAGTCTCAAAGGTGTCTCAAAGGCGATAAAAGGTCTCTCTACATACAGGTCCCAAAGTGAGATGTGATGCGTCTGACTCTGTCGCAATGCGACCTGACGAGAATTGAAGAGAGGAAATGTCAAATGTGGTGGTTATGAACGGAAAGAGGATTTCTCCATTGCGGCTCTTTCAAAATCATTTTTAGGTACATTTAGATTTGTGCTCCACCGGCTCTTAGCATCATATTGATTCGTGAGGAACAACAGAAGTACGTTTTGGGGACAGTTTTGCAACGTCTGCCCAGTCTTCTCTTGTGTCTTTTTCAAGGACTTTTGGCTGTTGTTGGGAACTCTTAGGAGACCGAGAAAGAGAGGAGGAAGTGTTGGCTGTTAGAGATGAACAAGTTTAAATACACTTTTTGTTATGCAAAAAAGGCCTCTTCTGGATCTAAAATGGCTCAAAGGGATTAAAATGTAGCAACCCCAAGAGGGCTTTAGGGGCATTTTTGACCCCTGACGGTCAAAACCACTGGAAGGCACCAAAATAGCCATGGGACTCATACGGACCACATTTTGACCACCTCTAGTGACTGTCTGTTCTGTGTTTGTAGTCCAGACTTTCAAGGAGCTATCCAAAACATTGCACCTATTTGGGAGGGATGGGGTTCAGTCTCCCAGATGGCATCCTTAGAGTATATTAACCCTCTCAATGGCCTTGGTGCCATCAGGAGTCTTGCCTGGGGCATGGCAGTGTTGGATATGGGCATCTCTTTGTCCGCTGTGGGAAACCATTGCTGATCAAGGTAGGCCCTTGGTTTGGTCCAGCCCTGGGATTCACTTTTATGTTTTTATTTAATTTGAAGGGACTCCATTCCTTCCATGTTTGGCTGGGGAAGGAAACCGGAAGGAGAGCCTTTTCTGTGATGGCACCCCACAGTTGCGAAACACAAGCCTCCAGGAAGTTCACCAACTTCCTTGTTTATATGCAAACTCAAGAACTTGTAAGAAGCTGTTTCTGCTCACTGCTTGCATCATTTTTGCTTGCTCTGTGTGTATTTACTTCACTGGATTCTGAGAGCTGTAGTCCATAAAGATAATTTCATCAAGGTTTATCCAGCACTCAGTCTGATTACTACTGGGCTGAGCAACCAAGGAAGATTGGTCCAGAGGAGAAGAGCAACCACTAAGCAAGAGCAGGACGCCAAACATCCCACAGAACCCCTCAACCACAATTACTTTCTTTCTCACTTCCAGATTTCGTTTCACTGTCCGCTGAGGAAGCTGAAATCAGGAAGCACCTCATGAAATCCCTCATGAAAATTACTAACCTTTTCACAAGATCCTGGCTAGATATCTCCTGATGACATGCCATCTCTCCATCATCTCTTATATTGGGATGGATGTCTCCTTATGACGTCTCATCTCCCTACATTTTGGTGATTGCCACCATGTCTCCATCATTTCTGACATTTAAATAGAAGTCTCCTGACGATGTCCCATCTTTTCACATTCTACAGTAGTGATATATTTCCACCGTCTTTGAGATTTAGATGGATGCCTTCTGATAATGTCCCATCTACCTACCTTTCGGTGACAACCACCATTCTCTCCACTCTCTCTGATATTTGGACAGATGTCTCCTGATGATGTCCCATCTCTCCACGATATCTGATATTTGAAAATGTGTTTTCTGATGATGTCCCATCTCCCTACCTTTTAGTGAAAGCCACTATGTCACCACCATCTCTGATATTGGGCTGGATTTCTCCTGGATGTTTCCCATCTCCCTACCTTTCGGTGACAGCCACCATTGTCTCTCTTTACCATCTCTGATATTAGGATAGATGTCTCCCAATGATGTCCCATCTCTCCACCATCTCTGATATTTGAATAGGTGTCTCCTGATGATGTCCTATCTCCCTGCCTTTTGGTGATATCTAACATGTTTCCATTATTTCTTATATTTTGATGGATGTCTCATATCACAACCTTCTGGTGATGTTCCATCTCCCATGATCTCTGACATTTGGATGGATTTCTCATGATAATGTCCCATCGCTACACCATCTCTGATATTTGAATAGGTGTCTCATGACGATGTCCCATCTCCCTGCCTTTTGGTGATGGCCATTATGTCTCCACCAGTTCTGATATTTGGATGGGTGTCTTCCAAAGATGTCCCATCTCCCACCATTTCTAATATTTGGATGGATGTTTCTTGATGATGTTTCATACTTCCACTTTCTAGTGATATCTTTCTACCATCTCTGATATTTGGATGGATGTCTCCTGGTGGTGTCCCATCTATCCACCATCTCTGATATTTGAATATGTGTCTCCTGACATCCCATCTCCCAGCCTTTTATGACAGCCACCATCTCTCCATCATCGCTGATATTTATCAGATGTCTCCTGATGACATCCCCTCTTCCCCAATTTCCAATTACATCCCATCTCTCCACTTCTGATGATGTTCCATCTCTCCATCTTCTGATAACATCCATCCTTTCCTTTCCCAATGACACCCCATCTCTTTCTTAGCTCAGATACATCAACAGATGCCTCCTGATGATGCACCCCATCTCTCTCCACCTTCACCATCTTCTGAAAAGGACACCACTCTTTCCCATCTGAACAGGCCTAGTGATACCTTCCATTCACATGCCTCTGGATGGATATCTAAGTCCCTTTCCAAGACTTTGCAAAAATCTGCAGCTATTTTTAGCAGCCATCCTTCTTGGCTGGGCAGGCAGTTGACTTCCCATTTGTCTAGCAGCGTTTAGCTAAACTGACCCCTCTCTTGATACAAGGGACCATTGTCTTTCGCTCGCAAGGCTTCCCATTCTTCGACGGTCACCCCATGTGTGTCTCATGTGACTGCCGTGGCTGATATCACTTTTCCCCGTCTTCAAGTTCTCCCCCCCAAATGGCTGATCTAGATTATATTGCCCAAAGAAGAAAGCCAGCTTAAGTCAAACAAACTCCGTTCTTCCATCGCGCCATCTCTCCAACGTCTTTAGACATCTCTGAATGGTAAACCAAAGAAGAAGCAGACCCAGGACACTGGAAATGTTCCAACATATTAGGAATTTGTTGACTCTTTAGGACAATGGTGAAGTTAGACCAAGGATGGGCAAAATGTGCCTTTCTAGATATTGATGTACCGCGACTCCCAGCATCCCCAGGCAGCATAGCCATTTTGGTGAGGGATAATGGGAGCTGTTATCCTAAATTAGAAATGTTAACATTTTCACAGTTCAGGAGTTATTCTGTGCGAAATTCACACTATGTTTTTTCTTCTTCCATAGAAAACAGAATTGATAATGCAGACGAAGACTGTGTGTGCAGACAAATCTTGTGTGTTGTGCATGGATGCATAGTTTTGCATTGTGCAACGGGTTGTGCCTTCAGTTGCAAATCTGGAAATTTAGGTTGCATCTACACTGTAGAAATAATGCAGTTTGGCACCACTTTAACTGCCATGGATTCCTACAGAATCCTGCACAAACCTGGGTTTTGTAGTTTGGTGAGGCGCCAGCACTCTTGTGCAGAGAAGTCCACGCAAAACTACAAATCCCAGGAACTGTACCACTTAAAATGTTGCCAAACTGCATTATTTCTACTGTGGAGATGCCTCTTAGTTGCCACTCAACACAAGGACAATAGAGCAAAGATAGAAATGAGTTTTGGAGACACTTGCTCTAATGCTTTTGGCTTTACTGTAGGAATAATTTGAGAGTGAGCATTTTGAAGGGAGAAAAAAAAAATATATCCAGGAGAGTAGCCAAAGCCCATTTCTACTCATGTTTCATTCTCATTTAACACTAGCTAACACTAGCAATGCCACATTTTTGGGCAGGAATATTGGCATTAACTGGTTGCAGTGGGGTAGCGGTTTCAGCATTGGGCTATGACTCCGGAGACCAGGGTTCGAATCCTGGGCTGGTGTAACAGGGACATAATGGCATTCCTTTTGCAAAGCAATACAACAGCAGGTAAAGTCATTACTGCATTTCTATGTAATAAGGAAAACATCTACTTGTTACTTTTTCTCTTTACATTTGGGAGAGTGATTGAAGGGGATCTCCTGTGGATACCAAAAATCTGTGGATTCCCAAGTCCCATTATATGGGGTATTATATTATTATTATTATTATTATTAATTGCAAAGTGGGGCCTTGGTATCTGCTGGGTTTTGGTTCCAGGATCCCCCATGGATACTGAAATCTGTGGATGCTCAAGTCCCATTATATACAATAAATATTATTATTATTATTATTATTATTATTAATTATTGCAAAGTGGGGCCTTGGTACTTGCTGGGTTTTGGTTTCAGGATCCCCCATGGATACAGAAATCTGTGGATGCTCAAGTCCCATTATATATAACAGGTGTGGTTGTTGTTGTTGTTGTTGTTGTTGCAGTGGGCCCTTGATATTTGCTTGGTTTTGGTTCCAGGGGCATGGATACAAAAATCTGTGGATGCTCAAGTCCCATAAAATACAATGAGTATTATTGTTATTATTACTATTATTAATTGTTGCAGTGAGCCCTTGGTATCTGCTGGGTTTGGGTTTCAGGATCCCTGATGGATACCAAAATCTGTGGATGCTCAAGTCCCATAAAATACAATGGTGTAGTAAAATGGCATCCCTTATATACAATGGCAAAATCAAGTTTTGCTTGTAGGAATTTATATGTTTTTAAAAGATTTTCAACCCATGGATGGTTGAATCTGTGGATACAGAGGGCTAACTGTAGTCATGACGGAGCATAAGAGTGGTCCACAAGCATCCTCTGAACATCAGCATCTTTCCCTCTCCTCTCCCTTTGGACTTAAAGGTCCCCATAAAAATATAAAAATTTTTTGAGGGGGGGGTGAAACACCATCCTTGATTTTTCCCTGACATGGGTCCAAGAACCAAGAATGGCCATGTGCCTGGCCTGGATGAATAAAAATAATAATAATACCCATTGTATTTTATGGGACTTGAGCATCCACAGATTTTGGTATCCATATGGGATCCTGGAACCAAAACCCAAGAGATACCAAGGGCCCACTTTGCAATAATAATGATAATGATAATGATAATATCCTGCTTCTCCAAACAGATCGAAGCGGCTAACAATAAAAGCATCTGTAACATATAACAACAACGAATCATCATTGTATCCCAAACCCTCCCTTCCACAATAAAATACAATTAAATGATTATAATTATTAAAAATAGGGCCGATGCAGTTAGAGCAGTTGTTGAACAGAAAGCAGCATCCGGAGAGAAGTTTAATCCAGGGCCGCAACTGTCTGAAATTAATATTATCTTGCTCTTCCTTTTGGCTCCGACACAAGAGCCTCCAACTTCAATTCCAAGGGGGATTTCTATTTTTAAAACCTTCTTTGAAGGAAGCCAGTTGTCAGGAAGAGAAGAGGCATTTTCTTCAAGGTGGGGGCAAAAGCAATGTTCTTTTGTCTGGTTGCTGGTTTGCTTTTTGGTGCCTGGAAAAGAAGCAGCCAGCTCTGCCCTGCAGCTGTAGAAGGGGAGAAACCACAGGAATGCAATCCATCCCACTCTCTCTGAGAGAGAGAAAGAGACTAGAGAGAGAACAACTTCATTTGCAGAAAGCAATTCTGCCCTTAGAAAGGAGAGATGGAGGGCATGGGCCGAACTGCGTTAATTCTGCAGTGCGGATGCAGCAGTTCTCTGCCTTTTCCTCTCTTTTAGCCCCACGTGTGCACAGATGCGGCTTAAAATGTTTTATGACGAAACCGACCGAGGATAGGAAATGAGGAAGCGGCTCCAAAATATGGAACTAAAAAATATGGAACTAAAATGAGAAGTTCCAGGTTGGGCCGTTCCCAACTCTCCCCTTGCAACTGAAACTTTAAGAAAATGAGGCTCGCTTGACTTAAAGGTTGCGGCGTGAGATGAAATGAACTCCCATCAAACTCCTTGGGAATATATTCTGAATATAAGTGTAGAACTCAGGTTTGCGTCATGCCAGTTGCTCACCCATCCGAAGGTCCCAGAACTTCTGAAAGTTACCTTTTTGGCGGACTACAACTGCTAGGATCTCCCCAGACAGTACAATACCTCAGGCAATTGTAGTCTAAAAAATAAGGTAACATTCCCAAGATGTCCTAACCATGCAATGGACAATCCTTTTCTAACCATGCAATGACCAATCCTCCTTCCCAAAAGCACCTTTTAAGCTGTGGCAGCTCCCCCCAAAAAGCCATTTATGGGCTAGTGGAAAGCAAAGGTGGCAAGACAGCACCAGAATAGTGGAGTCCAACATTTGGAGGCCTCATTCCCACTGCCTTTTAAACCGGATCACAAATCAGTTTGAACCGGTTTAAATGACGATTTAAATCAAGCAATTTGGAGAGGGGGTCCCTGCGCTAGACCAATTTAACCAGCATATTTTTTATACCATTTTTTCCTGTGTCTTTTTGGATAAATCGATTCCCTGCAAGTGTGAACCAGATGCAGATCAGAAGTGGTTTAAATTTGCCCTTCGGGTGGCTGGAGCAGGTCCATTTTGAATCGATTCATTTGTCGATGTGAACCACAAGTGGGTTAGTTTACAGGGAAAAAAACGCAATCGGGGCAAATATAGTGTGAACCATGCTCCGCTGTTGAATCGATCAATCGATTTGGATTGTAAACTGATTTGTTTGTAAGTGGGAATGAGGCCAAAGATAGATATCAACAAGAGCGTGAGCTTTCAAATCTGAGGTTCGGCAAAAAGACAGCAGGGCCAAGTACGTGACAGATTAATTTTAGAAAAGAAAATACAGGATAGATTTCTGATAATCCCCGACTTGCTATGTCTTCTTGGCCTTTGCAACATCCCACAGTCTGACCTTCAGGATTCGCTCTGCTTTTACAAACACGAAAAACATGGTTCATGCTTTATTTCTTGCCTCTTACGTCTGAATGGGAAATGCCCAGTTTTCTGCAAGAATCATATCTTTTATCCTTGGCAGCGGACGTTTTTGCAGAGGAGGGGAGGCAAAAAAGGAAGTCTCTTTGAGTCATGCCAGCTAATAGAAAAGTCCCCGGTGCCCGTTGTCGTTGTTGTTTTTGTTGGCAAAGCCATCTCTGAGTTTTCCTTGCCTAAGAAAGCTATGCAATTTCTTCCTCCCCTTCTTTTCCTTCGCTGCCTCCTTCCTCCTCTTCAGCTGCTGATAATCTGGTTTAGCAAAGAGATAGCAAAGCAACCTCTTCTGCAAAAATGAAGCCACATCCTCCAGTTCCATTGCCTTCATCTTTCTTTCATCACCTTTTAAGTGCATTTTCTTGAGGCCCAGGGGAAGAAGCAGACTATATCCGGGTGCAGCCCTGCGGTCTGACCAGCATCGCAGCCTTATCCGCAAGCACTAATCTGAAGCCGAATGGAGGGGAATCACACTAAGGGGTCAAGGATCATGCTGGCCCCCCATCTTCCCTTAAAAGCCATCTCAGCCACTGCGCTTGCTGGGCTTTTGTGTGCCTTCCAGGCATTTAGGACTTAAGGAGACCCTAAAGCAAACCTGCAATAGGGTTTTCTTGGCAAGGTTGGTTCAGAGGAGGGTTGCCATTGCATTAATCCCCAAGGCGGAGAAAGTGTGACTTCTAAGACCATTACGTTGAGAGATCTTGCAGCAACTTTGAGGCTCGCTGAAATAAAGAAGTTCATAGCATGAGCTTTCCTAGACTTGAGCCTGCTTCCTCAGATGCATTCAGATGCATTCCTCAGATGAATCTGAGGAAGTAGACTGAAGTCTAGGAAAGCTCATGCTGCCAACTTCTTTCTTTCAGTGAGTCTCAAAGGTGCTGCAAGATCTCTCTCAGTTAATTATTATTATTATTATTGCATCTAAATGCATCTGAGGAAGTGGACTGAAGTCTAGGACAGCTCATGCTGCCAACTTCTTTCTTTCAGTGAGTCTCAAAGGTGCTGCAAGATCTCTCTCTATAATAATTATTATTATTGCATCTAAATGCATCTGAGGAAGGAGACTGAAGTCTAGGAAAGTGCATGCTGCCAACTTCTTTCTTTCAGTGAGTCTCAAAGGTACTGCAAGATCTCTCTCTATAATTATAATAATTATTATTGCATCTAAATGCACCTGAGGAAGTAGACTGAAGTCAAGGAAAGCGCATGCTGCCAACTTCTTTCTTTCAGTGAGTCTCAAAGGTGCTGCAAGATCTCTCTCTATAATAATAATCTGCTTGATGGAGCACGTGCTTTCCTCCGCACTGTATCTTTGCAAGATAGAGAGTGTTTTGATTGGTTAGTGAGTTCATCTTTGCGAGATACGGGGTGTTTTGATGGGTTAGGGGAAGTTAAACATTGCTTTGCAAGTCTGATTGCTGAAGCCTGGAGCTCTGGGTAAATCCTACGATCAGAGGGAAAGAGGTGCTGATAACAGGGACTATTGCATTCTCCTTAAATATATCTCTGCAGCTCTTGGTGACCTTGGCTGCTCCTTTGCAACCACCGGTGGAAGGGAAGCAGCTTGATGGTGTTTTACTAATGTTTCCTCTCCCCATCCAGGACTGAGGAACTATTTGCATGAGCCATCGATTGGACTTAGCAATGGGAAGCCCTCTCTTTAATTGCAAGGCTGGGGCATCTCGAAAGTGCCTTCTTAGATCTGGAGAAGGTGAGTCAGCTGCAAAGGCCACAGTTGAAGGATGATATGGAAGTTTATCATACGATGGAATTTGGGGGTATAATGCAATAACAATCCGAACGCAATCATGGGGTTTCACGTTACTCCATATGAGTGTATCTCACGCAATTTCGGGCAATGGGAAGTCATTCCGAACACAATCATGGAGTTTCACGTAATTGCGTATTAGAGTATCTCACGCAATTTCGGGCAATGGGGGGGTCATTTTTGGGAAATGGGAAGTCATTCTGAACGCATTCCGAACATAATTAGATTTCACGTAAATTTTCTAAACTAGCGAATTCACGTAATTGCGAATTGGTTCCATTCGCAATTGAGAGAAATTTCTCCCATGTGATAAACTCCTATGAAGGACATGCCCATGATGGATATTTTGGGGGAGTGGAGGCAGGAAAGCTCAGGGCCCCAGGAGACTGCCATGGCTTGGTGCCAGTAGACATACACAAGAGGGTGGTGTAGTGGTCTGGGCATGGGACTGACACTGGAGACCTGGGTTCGAATCCTGGGCTTGGTTGTATAAACCCACTGGGTGGCCTTGGGCAAATCACTGCTTGAGTCCCAGTCTTGGGAGAAGGGTGGGACATAAATATAAATATCATCATCATCATCATCATCATCATCATCATCATCATCATTTTTCAGCCTCAGAAGATGGCGATGGCAAACCCCCCTCTGAACAACCCTTGCCAAGAATACCCCATGATAGTTTCGCCACAGGGTCACCATAAGTCGGACATGACTTGAAGGCACACAACAACAAGTTGCAGCCCTGTTACGCTTGTGGGCTTCTCTTTCAAGCAAATGGTTGCATGTCAGTCTATGGGGTCCCCATGAATTTCATAGGGTTTTCTTAGGCAATAAGGTTTTTGACACTTCTTTCCTTTGAAATTCCTCGGCTGTCTCTCATCCAAGTACTAACCAGAGTTGGCCCTACTTAGCTTCCAAAATGAGCTAAAGCAGTGTCAAACTGCATTATTTCAGCAGTGCAGATGGACTCTGAAAGCAAGGTTCAAATCCCTATTTAGTCCATGGAGACCCCCTGGTGACCTTATTTATAATTCTGTATTTATTTGGAGTATTTATACCCCATAAAGGCTCTCAGGATACAGTTGTTGTTGTTGTTGTTGTTGTTGTTGTTGTTGTGTGTCTTCAAGTCATTTCCAACTTATGGCGACCCTAAGGTGATAACCTATCATAGGAGTTTATCACACTGGGGCTAATTTTGTCATTAAAGAGAGATTAAAGTGCATTAGAAGCATCCTGCAAATAAAGCGAAAATGGCGAATAATTGCGCAAATGATCATCACAATTGTGCAAATGAAGTGACATCAGAAATGCATTGTCACTGAAATCCTGAAAGTAATAAGATGCACATTAATGTTTCTTTGTGACCACTTTAATGGCGGGTTTTGTGCGACGTCGTGTGAAATCGTTTTGTGTAATTGCGCGATTTCCCCAGGATATTCACGGGATAAAATCCCAATCTCCTTCGTGTGATAAACTCCATAGGATTTTCTTGGTTGTTCAGAGGAGGTTTGCCATGGCCTTCAGAGTCACAATTGTGCCAAGAAAGCCATACGACAGTTACCATAAGTCACTGTGAACTTGAAAATGCACAACGATGACGTCAACAACAAGAACAACAACCGCCACAAGGCTCGGTGGGAGCATGTTGCTGAGCACCAGTTAGAAAGAGAAAAATGCTGTCATGATGGCTCTTGTCTGGTCTTCAGCATTTTCTGGCACACCGACGTTGTCGCTTGCCGTAATTTATTCCCGGCCTCCTGAGACGCACAGTCGAGCACAACATGAATAAGTGATGCGCACCTGGCTCGGGTCTGGCGGTCGGCAAAGCACTCAAGGATGTGGCAAAGAGAGCAAAACAAATGCCACATTATCGGAAGACTTGCAGGGAGACCAGAGAGACGGGGAATGCATGGTCACCATTCATTCAGGAGGTTTGGAAAGCCATCGATGGACCTTATCACACCAGACCAATTCGGATTGAATCTGAAGTGACCTTGGAACTGATTTCTGTGAATTCGGTTGTTACTGAATTCACTGAATTCTGGGGTGACTTTGGATTGGCTTTGGAATGGCTTCATAGTAACAGCATCCATGTGTGATAATTCAATTCGCATTCATGTGAATTCACTTGGATGGATGCAAAGTGACTCTGGATTGGGGCTGTAAAAACCCTCATCCGATAAGGGCCTATGTGAAAAGAAATCTTGATTTTGCCATTTTATATACAGGACGTTATTTTAACCATGCCATTGTATTTGATGGGGGAATACAAGGTTTGGAAATATTTCTTTCCAAATAGGTCAGACAATATTTTTTGCAGCCCCAATTCAGAGTCACTCCTCATTCATCCAAGTTAATTCACATGAATGCACATTGAGTTATCACACATGAATGCCGTTACTATGAAGCCATTCCAAAGCCAATCCAAAGTCACCCCAGAATTTAGTGGATTCAGTAACAACCAAATTCACAGAAATCAGTTCCAAAGTCACTTCAGATTCAATCTGAATTGGTCTGGTGTGATAAGGTCCCTAGTAATAGCATTCATGTATGATAATTCAATGCACATTCACTGAATTCTGGGGTGACTTTGGATTGGCTTTGGAATGGCTTCATAGTAACAGCATCCATGTGTGATAATTCAATTCGCATTCATGTGAATTCACTCGGATGGATGCAGAGTGACTCTGGATTGGGGCTGCAAAAACCCTCATCCGATAAGGGCCTATGTGAAAAGAAATCTTGATTTTGCCATTTTATATACGGGACATCATTTTAACCATGCCATTGTATTTGATGGGACTTGAAAGAGGGAATGCAAGGTTTGGAAACATTTCTTTCCAAATGGGTTCCTTTCCAAATTTCTTGAATGAATGGTGACATTGCATTCCCTCCCTCTTTGTCCCTCTCTCTTCATGCCATTGTATTTCATGGGACAGTCAGGCAGCAGAGAGGCAAGCAAACCGCAGAATGCACCCATTTTGGGCAGAATGGATTATCGTTCACTATTTTTGACACCGCTCAAAATGGTAGTTGCTGTTGTTGTGTGGCTCCCAATGGTTTCTGATTTATGGTGTCCCTATTGTGGGGGTTTTCTTGGCAGGTTCTTTCAGAGGGTGTTTGTCATTGCCTCTGAGGCTGAGAGAGTGTGACTTGCACAAGGTCACCCAATGGGTTTGCATGGCTGAGCTGGGATTCGAACTCTGGTCTCCCGAGAGTCATACTCCAATGCTCAGACCACTATTTCTCAAATAAGCGTGGCTCAAAATTAGTCGATACCAAACTTGTTTTACTGCTGTAATCCGCTTGGATTCCTCGAGATTAAGCAGAATCTATATTATTATTATTATTATTATTATTATTATTATTGAGGTAACTGAGGTTATCAGACAACCAGTGATGCAAAGGTTCATAAATTGTGGGGGTTTTAAGGCAGGAGCAGACAATTTTGCCATTTTACTCTGCGCTAAAAGAAAGTCCCCAAAAACTCCACAGTTCTCCAAGAATATTGATCGTTGCATATATATATATATATATATATATATGCAATTAACTCCCCTTTTAAAATTACAATTAATTGAAATGACATAGAAAATGACTTTTTTTGCACAGAAATATTTGTTTCTTCTATAGTATGAGAGCTAGACTAGGATACCAGGGGACCTGGGTCCAACTCCCCTTTCAGCCCTGGAAACCCACTGGGTGACCTTGGAAAAGTCACACTCTCTCAGCCCCAGAAGAAGGCAATGGTAAAACCCATGACAGGTTCTCCATGTATTGGAAATGACCTGAAGTCACACAGCAACAACAAGAACTAGTTTATGTTGGCCTTTGTGACCAGCTGCTTCTGCAGCCTGACGCAAAGAATATCAGCTGCAGCTACTCGATCCGCTGCATCGCATCCTTTCTCCGTTGCCATTTGCTAAGGCTTTACCTTCCCAAGACAGTTGCTGGTTACTTAGCTGTGGCTTTCTCCCCACCAGCAGCAACTGGTCCTGTGTGTGAATTCAGCAGCTGCACCAAAGAACTTAGATCTGGGTAACAAGAGGTTTAGGTGTCAGGCAGCAGATGCAATGCAACATATGGTTTCCAAGACGTAAGGATCAGATCTGGGTTTTTCTGCATCCTTGCACTAATACGGCAACGGAAATTTGATTCATTCATTCATTTAAAAGGGCTTCAAATGACATAGGTGGGACTGAAGGCAGATCCCGCACGAATGCAAAGAAGGTGTTTACGTTTAAAAAGATATTGTAATAAAAAAATTGAAAACAAAGTGCTGTACGAAAACTCCAATACTTTGCAAGAATGTAAAATAATTTCAAATCACGACAAGAATGATGACAAATGCAGCACACGGACTTGAGACCTTATCAGACGTCGGAAATTGGAAGTATAATCCAATGGCAATCCGAACGCAATCATGGGGTTTCACGTTATCGCGAGTTAAAGTGTCTCATGCAATTTCGGGCAAAAGGTCATTCCAAACGAAATCTTTTACGTTATTTCGTAATAAAGCATCTCACACAATTTCGGGCAATGGGGGGGGGTCATTTTTTGGTAATGGGAAGTCATTCTGAATGCATTCCGAATGCAATTGGAATTCACATGAACTCGCTAAACTAGCGAATTCACATGAATTCGAATTGGCTCCATTCACAATAAAGAGAAATTCCTCCCGTCTGATAAGGTGTTTGGTTAAAGCCCTTTCCACTCGCCATCGAGCTAGCAAATGCTTGTTTGAATGGAAAGGTTTACCTGTTATTGGAATGAGAGCTTATCAAAGTGAGGCATCATCAGGAAACGCATCCTATCTATTAAAATCTTTTCAGGGGAAACAATGATCTCCTTTCCTCTCTCTTTTTTCCTGACTAAAAGATGATTCTCTGATAGCTAGGCTTTCTGGAGCAGCGTAATGCCGCTTGCAATGACTGTATATGGAAATCTTTATGTCTGGAGGGAGGTGCAAAGATATTTCGTAAAACCATATCAGGAAAAGGATTGTGTGTGTGCATTTAATTTTTTTTTGTTGTTGTTTTAAAAACGGTTTGCACCCATTGACTGTTAGGCAGGAAGGAAGCAAGCCGCACTTTGGCTGTGAATCACACTTGCACCCGAAGTTTGCAGCTACAAGATAGATTTGAATCACCCAACTCACAGGTGGCTATGACTGTTAAAAGGAAGCCCTCTGGGACTTTATTTGCTTTGCAGATCAAGCTTGCTTTCTCCATTTAGTTGTGTGTTTTTAAAAAGTATTTTCTTTCACCTTTCCTGCTGCGACGGTTAGAATTACATATCACAGCAAAACTAGAATGCACCGCTAAAAAATCAAATGGTTCCCAAACTTTGGCCCTTCAGGTTCTTGGCCTTCGGTTCCCAGAAGCCCCTGCCAACTTGGTCCGGGAATTCTGGGAGCTGTAGTCCAAAACGTCTGGAGGACCAAAGTTTGGGAATCGTTGGTTTAAACAATTTTGTACAATTATCTTCAAGATTTATATCTCCTACAGCGCTCTCAAGAGGAAGGTCCAGCTCAAGCTGTCAAAGGACTTTCTTGCCTCGGGGGAATTCTGTGATTTCTAATCCAAAAAAGTAACTTTTCCAAGCTCTGGTCCACCCTGTGCATAATCTATACTTGCTGCCGGATGAGAAGCGAAGCCTTCCTTGTGCGTTTGGAGCGCTTCGGAAAGACTCTTGTATTAATATGAGATATGTCTATATGGCAACTTGGTGAAGAAACAGGAAGCAAAAGGAACCATTTTTGCAAAACAACTGTGAAATGTTGAACAAACGGAGGAAGTGGTACGGAGGGAGGAGATGTCGAAAACTCAACGAAACCCCAAAGTTGTGTCTTGAACTATTATGAGTGCAAAACTGGAGAATTCTTTCAACGCATAAAGGAGATATAGTTTTATAGTTTTGCTATACAATTGGTGCAATACAGACATTGTCCATGTGCAAATTCTCCTTTTCAGGGACGACAATCTCAAGTAATCCCTTACAGTTCCACTTTTCCAGCCTTTTGGACACTTTTGGAAATGTCCCAGTTTCTTTCTCGCCTCCTCCCAGTTTCCTCCTTAGACCCCAGTTTACTCCAATGGCTGCAAAATGAGTCCAATAGTTTGTGCAAAAGTAGTCTGCACTCAGTTAACTCAAGCTGGAGAGGCAGAGGAAAGGGATTTGTAGTTCGTCGGGGCGTCGGAGGACCTCTCCGGCTCAGAATATTAAACATCCCACTCTAAACTGCAAATCCCAGGATTTCGCAGCGGTTTAAACTGAAACCTCGGCCTCAGGACTTTGGATGTGTATCCGAGGTTGGTAGAGAGATGGTGGCAGAAGTGCCTAAAAAGTTACTGTTTAAAAATAATTAATTCCTGGATCCTGTTACATGTTCCCTGTGTTTGGAAAGTGGGCCATCTTGTTGCAATGTTTAAACTTTAGAGAAAGTGGGCCATGTTTGATACTTGTTGCTGTGTTAAAACTTTAAAGAAAGTGGGCCATGGTTGTTACTTGTTGCAGTGTTTAAAGAAAAGGAAAATGTTACCTTGCAACTTGCACTTGGCTACATGAGTTCCTGTTACTTTTCCTTTTGAAGTGGGGTGGGGAGAAATTTTAGGAGGGATGCAACTTTCCAAATTTCCTTTTTGAAGCAAAACAAAACATTTTTTTAATTATTATTTTTGGCTTTTGAAAAGTAATCTTTCCAAAATGTACCAAGGCCAGAAGCTGGAGCTTTGGTTCTGTCCTCCTCTTGCGGGGCAGAATGGATGGATTTTGTGGGCCTCTTTTGCAACTCTTAGGGATTCCTCTTTGCAAAGCAACCCTTTGCAGGATCTTTTCCTTTAGTCACCGGTTGCAACCTCAGACCTTATCAGACGTTGGAAATTGGAAGTATAATCCAACGGCAATAGTGTGTGTGTGTGTGTGTGTATTAGTTTACACATATATGTGTGTGCATATATATATATATTTGTTTTTGTGTGTAAATATATATATATATATATTTGTTTTAGTGTGTGTGTGTGTATATATATATATATATATATGTTTTAGTTTACACATATATGTGTGTGCACATATATGTAATATATATATTTGTTTTAGTGTGTGTGTGTGTGTATATATATATATATAATATGTGTTTTAGTTTACACATATAGGTGTGTGCACATAAATATAATATATATATTTGTTTTAGCGTGTGTATATTATATATATATATATATATATATAATATTTGTTTTAGTCTAGACATATATATGTGTGAGCATATATATATATATATATATTTGTTTTAGTGTGTGTATATATATGTGTGTGTGTGTGTGTGTTTTAGTTTACACATATAGGTGTATGCACATATATATAATATATATATTTGTTTTAGTGTGTGTATATTTTATATATATATATATATATATATATATAATATTTGTTTTAGTCTAGACATATATATGTGTGAGCGTATATATATATATATTTGTTTTAGTGTGTGTATATTTTATATATATATATATATATATATATATAATATTTGTTTTAGTCTAGACATATATATGTGTGAGCATATATATATATATTTGTTTTAGTGTGTGTATATTTTATATATATATATATATATATATATATATAATATTTGTTTTAGTCTAGACATATATATGTGTGAGCATATATATATATATTTGTTTTAGTGTGTGTATATTTTATATATATATATATATATATAATATTTGTTTTAGTCTAGACATATATATGTGTGAGCATATATATATATATATATATATATTTGTTTTAGTGTGTGTGTGTGTGTACACACACACAAAACACACACAGACACAAAAGTGCCCTTACTTTTGCAGGGCTGGAAGTGGCCTGGCAGCAGCAGCAGCAGCAGCAGCAGGAGCTTGCAACTTGCAAGGGCTCCTCTCTCTGACTTACCTGGGGGGACCCAGCCCTCCAATCCGGATTTTAGGAGGAGTGAGTGACTCCTGCCTGAGCCAATGGCCTAGTTCTCTGGAAGGGGGGGGGCGGGCCTTAAATGGGGGCGGGTGGGCTCCTCCCCAGGCGCGTGCACAGGAGGAGGCGCGTGCACGAGCCAGAGCCAGCAGAGAAGCAGAGCCAGGCAGCAGCAGCAGCAGCAGGAGCCAGTGAGTAGATGGGGCTCTATCTAGGTCTTCTTCTCGACTTTGGGGAGGGATGGAGGGGACCCCTGTCCCAAGAGAGGCTTTGGCCCTGAGGGTTTTGCAGGGCTTGGGGGGAGAGAGAAGGAAGGGTATGGGAATCATGCTCTTTCCAAGGGCTTTGGGGGAAGAGAAGAGGAAGAGGGGGATAGAAGAAGAAGAGGAGGAGGAGGAAGAGTTTAGAGAGGGGCTCTGGAGATGGGTTTCCCCTCCCCTCCCCTCCTCTTCTCCTTCCCTTTCTCGCCCACTTCTCCCCTCTTTGCCACCCCTCAGCCCCATTCCCTCTTTCTCTCCTTCATTCCCCCCTTCCCTCTTTCTCTCCCCTCTCACTCCTTCTCACTCCCTCTTTCCCTCCTCCTCATTCTCCAGCCCCCCCTCGTTGACTCTCGGCCCTTCAGACCCCCCTCATTTCTCTCTCTCACTCCTTCATTCCTCCTCAGCCCTCGTTCCCTCTTTCTCTCCCCCTCATTCCCTCTCATCCTCCCATTCCCTCTCTCTCCCCACACTTTCTCGTTCCCCTTTGACCCCTCTTTCCCTCTTCCTTTCCTCCTCCTTCCCTTTCTCACTCCCTCTTTCCTTCTTCCTTTCCTTTTCATTCCCTCTCTCACTCCCTCTTTCTTTCCTTTTCATTCCCTCTCTCTTTCCCTCTTTATTCCCTCTCTCATTCCCTTGAGATTGTCACACCAGGGTCAGTTCCAGAACCATCCCACCATGATCCCATTATTGGCAATGGGATAATGGTGGGATGGTTCTGGAATTGGCCCTAGTGTGATAATCTCACCTCTTTCCCTCTTCCTTTTTTCCCTCATTCCCTCTCCCACTCCCTCTTTCTTTCCTTTTCATTCCCTCTCTCACTCCTTCTTTCCCCCTTTCTTTCCTCCTCATTCCCTTTCCCACTCCCTCTTTCCTTCTTCCTTTCCTTTTCATTCACTCTCTCACTCCCTCTTTCCTTTTCATTCCCTCTCTCACTCCCTCTTTCCTTCTTCCTTTTCTCCTTATTCCCTCTCTCACTCCTTCTTTCCCTCTTTCTTTCCTCATTCCCTTTCCCACTCCCTCTTTCCTTCTTCCTTTCCTTTTCATTCACTCTCTCACTCCCTCTTTCCTTTTCATTCCCTCTCTCACTCCCTCTTTCCTTCTTCCTTTTCTCCTTATTCCCTCTCTCACTCCTTCTTTCCCTCTTTCTTTCCTCATTCCCTTTCCCACTCCCTCTTTCCTTCTTCCTTTCCTCCTCATTCCTTCTCTCACTCCCTCATTCTTTCCTTTTCATTCCCTCTCTCACTCCCTCTTTCCCTCTTCCTTTCCTCCTCAGTCCCTCTCTCATTCTTTCTTTCCTCTTCATCCCCTCTCTCACTCCCTCTTTCCCTCCCCTTCATTCCCTCTCAACCCCTTCCTCCTTCCCTCTCTTTCTGGTGCCCAGACTCTTGGTGGGGTCACTTTGGAAGCCTAAAGAGGGCAGTCCCAAAGTGAGAAGCATTAGCTGGCTTGAGAGACATCTCCAAAATTTGCAAAATCTCCTTTTTTAAAAATGGGGGGAAGCTTGAGGAAGCCTGAGAAATCCTTAGTGACCATAGGATTTGTGAGGTCTGGGGAAAAGAGGGACAAAATGTCTGGAATCCAGAACCACCTCCTTTCTGTGCTGCCACATTTTATTGCAGCATGTCCTTAGTCATGTTCCTACCATTTTGCTCAGCAGGGACAAGGGCCAGGGTTGCAAAAGCTCTCCAAAAGATGGGAACCCAATTACTTGTCAGAGCCCGGGAAAGCTTTATTTTATTTTTTCCCCTTTTTCAGCAGTTCCCAAAAGACCCTGGGACCATGCCACAGCTGGGGGATTCTGGGAGCTGTTACAATGAAATAAATAATAAAATTTGATTTATATCCCGCCTCTCTGTCCGTGACAATCGAGGCGGCTTAAAAGATGCATGCAAACCCCTATGTCCCAATAATTCCCACCCTTCCCTGAAACATCAAATTAAACAATTTAACTATTAAAAGCGTGCATTAAAATAAACTAGAGTGAGTGAGTCGGGCTACAGCACTTTTCAAAGGGACAATTCAGTTGGTTGGTGGCCGGGGAAAGGCTATTTTCCATGCTTTGCATGCCATGCTTCCTTTATTTAGTAGGTAAAATGCAAGTGATGTGGCAGTCGTGGTGTCGGTCTGGGTGTATTTTCCACCGCGTGTCGGGGAAAATGTGACCATTCACCCATTTCCTAAGCATAGCGCACTTCTTTGCAGCAGAGGGGGAAAAAAACCCCATGGTGTTTCCACTTGTGTGCAATAAATGTGTGAAGCCAGCCCTCGTGTCCAAAGGTTTCGGTGCGCTCATGGAGAGGTGATGTGTGCCATAGTTCTGAGTGTGCATTTGTGCATTTAGAGGGCTGCGTGTGTGTGTTTTTATCGGGAGGACGGTCTTTCCGGAGTGCTCCAGCGGCCTGTCTCTTGTTCATGTGCGGCCCAGCGCCTCTTGCCCCACCCTGTGTGCATCTTGCAAATAATGCGCCTGGGCGTCTCCCTTTTGCAGAAACTCCATCAAGCCCATGCGAGAAGCCAGAGAGAGGCCGGAGGCTACTTTAGCACGACATCCCTTGCCCCATAGATCTTGCCAGAAGGTAGTTGCTCCTCGTCCCAGCTGGATGGAAAGTTACTGGACTGGTGTCCAGCTGGAGGCAGGTGAGGGTTCCTCTCTTCTTTGGTGGTGCTTGATCCCAGCACTGTGATAATGCAACGCGAATGGGGTAGACGCATCAAAAGGAGACCTGAGATCCTCTGAATGCGCTCAGCACAAAATAGTTGATGCCTTTTTTTTTTGCAGTGCAATGAAATGCAAGGGAGGTAGACACATAGAAAGTCAACTTGGGATCCTCTGCATTTAGTCAGCACAAAATGGTTGAGGCCTTTTTTGCAATGCAATGCAACGCAAGCGGGGTAGACACACACCTGGAGTCCTCTGCATTTACTCAGCACAAAGTGGCTTATGCCTTTTTTTTGCAGTGCAACACACGCTGGGTTTGGTTCCAGGACCCTCCCATGGATACCAAAATTTCAAGTCCCATTAAATACAATATCATAGTGTCTCCTACATTAAACGCGGGGGGGGGGGGAGGAATCAAAGTTGACTGTTTGGAATTTATATATATATATATATTTGAAATATTTTCAAGCTATGGATGCTTGGATCCGTGGATAAAAAGCTGTGGATGCAGAGGGCTGACCTGTAGTACATTTGAACATTTGTGGATGCAAAGGGCTGGCTTGTAGTACCTTTACATTTGGATTAATTTGTTTCTAGATCCCATTTTAGGGGAAAGAAAGATGGGACCTAAATAAAGTTTGTGAAAGGATCTGCAACCTGTGCCCAGTTGGCATTGCCTCCGAGCATTGCGGACATAGTGGCTCGATGCCAATCTCAGGGTTTGTCGAACGCTCCAGTGAGGTGGGCAGGCGCTCCGTGACTCAGCCGTTGCTTTTTCCGGTCCTCCAGCCATCTGTGTGACACACACAACCTCCTCCCCACAACATGCGATGGTGGCTCAAGATTATTCCGGGCGGGAGAAGGGGGTTTGCATGCGGAAGGGTAGCTTCTGGGACTCATGAGTCTCGCTGGATTGCCCATTCCTCCATTTGCTTCCATTGCAAGGCAGTGGAATGTTGCGTGTTTTAAGTGTCTGGCTGCTAGGTCTGTTGTTGTTGTTGTGTGTCCTTAAATTGTTTCGACTTATGGTGACCTTAAGGCAAACTGATCACAGGGTTTTCTTTGCAAGATTTGTTCAGAGGGCATGTGCCCCCATTGCCTTCCTCTGAGGCTGAGAGAGTATGAAGTTTATCACACAATGGGAATTGGAACTATAATCCAATGGCAATCTGAACACAATCATGGGGTTTCACGTTATTACGTGAAAGCTGATCACATGCATTTTTGAGCAAAGGGAAGTCCTTCCGAACGCAATCGTGGGATTTCACATTATTGCGTGAGAAACTATCACACCCAATTTTGGGCAGTTCCGAATGTGATGCGGTGTCAATACACAATCACATAAATTCGCTGAACTAGCGAATTCACTCAGTTCCGAACTGGTGCCACTTTCATTTCTTTTAAAATTGAGAGAAATTCCTCCGGTGTGATAATGTCCTATGAGTTGTCCAAGATCACCAAATGAAGTTCGATGGGTGGTGTGTATGTGTGTGTTGTCTTCCTTTAAGTTGTTTCTAACCTATGGCAAACCTAAGGCGAATCTACAGTGGGGTTTTCTTGGCAAGATTTGTTCAGGAATGGGTTACCATTGCCACCTTCTGAGGCTGAGAGAGTGTGACTTGCCCAAGGTCCCCCATTGGGTTTCCATAGCCGGGCCGGGATCCAAACCCTGGTCTATGATGATGGGGGACCTACAAATGCCTAGAGGATGTTTTCCCTAAGAACTCCTAGGTCCTCCAGCACAACTCTTATGGTCAACTTCTGGCAGCATTGCACTGGAGGACCTAGAAATTAGTTTTTTTGTGGGTTTTTCAGCCTATGTGTCCATGTTCTAGAAGAGTTTATTCCTGAAATTTTACCGGCATCTGTGGCTGGCATCTTCAGAGAATGCGGATGGCGAAACGTCCGGAATAAACTCTTCTAGAACATGGCCACAGAGCACGACAAAACCCACAAAAAGCTATGGATGCCGGCCATGAAAGCCTCCGACTTTCCTAGAGATTCCTAGAGGGAACGTATTAATCGAAACCCGCAAACGACCGAACCTGCAAAAGTCAAAGGCGCAAATGCGGAGGGCCAACTCTTCTGGGTTTCTGCTTGGTTTTCTGCATCAGTATCCGTACAGAGATGGAAAAGGTCCATCACATCAGATCACATGCGCATGTGTCGAAGCTCTTTTCTTCTTTTTTGGCCGAAGGGTGTAGGCTTAGAGAAAGCAGGGCATTTAGGTGAAAAATAAAAATAAAACGACCCTGGGACGGCGGGAGGCCTGTTACAGACCACCCAGGCCTCGGCTGGCACAGACTTTGATGCTGCCTTTCCTAGTTCAGATTACCAAACTTTGGAGAAGGAGAAGCCCGAGGCTGTCATGGGAAAGATGGAGGGTGCCTCTCTTTCCTCCTGTTTCCGAGGGTGGGACCCCAACTCCTGGATTCAAATTACAAGAAAGGGGATTTCCAACTAAAGATTAGGAAAAAGAGCTCATTGCTTGCCTAAAAAAGTGGTGGACTTTCCCTTCTTGGAGGTCTTTAGGTAGAGGTTGGATGGACACCTTTTAGAGCTGCTTCACTTCTTGGTCTTTTGCATTGGGTTAGATGGCGGTTCATGAATCTCGCCACTTTATATGATTCCTCGGAAGCAGTAGTTCCCAAACTTTGGTCTTCCAGGAGTTTTGAACTGTAACTCCCAGAAGCTTTAACTCCAATAAAGCCAACTTGGTCCACAGTCAGGAATTCTGGGAGCGGAAGTCCAAAACATCTGGAGGACCAAAGTTTGGGAACCACTGGATTGAATGGAGGTGGATGAAGTGCAGATCCACAATCTGCTTGTGGTCTTCCTTGTTGTGACCCACAAACCTCCCTGAAAAATCTGTAATAGAGCGATGACAAAAAAAATGACTCGCAAACCACCTGGATTTGCAGCATGATGCACCTGAAATGTGCCCTAAAACTAAAGAATTAGAACCACAAAAGACAAAATTATCCCCCTCTTCATTCTATCTTTTTCCCAGTCTGGGACTTAGGAATGGTAGCTTACAAGAGTTAAAAAGGAGAAACCGCTTAAAAAGTTGACACTACAAAAAGCCAAACTGTAAACACCCAGTATCCAGAAAGTTTTAAGCCGTTAAAAACAACTTATCAGGAAGGAGGGAAAGTGAATGAAAACAATGTAGTGCCTAAAAGACCCTGTTTCCTAATGAGCAAACACCCCTGCCGAAATAAAAAGGACTTCAGTTGCCTATGGAAAGATAGCAAGGAGGGTTGTGTTTTACCATTTCCGGGAAGGGAATTGCAGACCCTTGGAGTCACCACCAAAAAGGCCCTGTCTCCCATGTTCCTTCCAGATATAAATGTGGGGTAAATAAAGCTGGTGTGGCCTTCACCTGTATGATTTCCCCACCATTGGACACACCATATTGAGTATACACACACACACACACATATATATGCGTATACATATGCACACACATGCCACACACAGACACACATATATATGGGGTGTGTGTGTGTGTGTGTGTATATATATATATATATACACCCTCCATATGTTGTTGGGCTACAACTCCCATCTTCCCTGGCCAGCACAACCAGTTGTGGGGGATGATGGGAGTTGCAGTTTGTTCCTCCTTTTGCAGCTCTGATAAGCATAGCCTGCTGTGTTCACAACAGCAAACCGCAGTTAAGGAGTTGCATAATCCCAGAGGAATGCGGGTGTGCAACCCAAACCGTGCTTCCTCTTTTATTTTATTTTTTTCGCCTTTTTTCCCCCTGCAGACAGAGACTATTAAATGCAACAAGTCATTTCAGATGTTGGCTTCATGAAGGAAGCATTGTTTGGGAGCACTGGGTCTCCCGGGTACAAAGAACTGGTTATAAAGATGGAGAGACAGAGGCAGGGTCATGACTGGCTTCTTCTTGCAGATCCTGTTACAGTCTTATCTCTGCTCTAATCTGCACTGCGGAAATAATTCAGTTTGACACCGCTTTAACTGCCACGGGCTCAATGCTGTGCAATTCTGGGATCTGCAGTTAATGCTGGGTTTCTATGGCCAAGTAGAGAATCAAATCCTGATCTCTACAGTTATCATCGAATGCTCAAACCCTATGAACCTTCCTTTTGGAAAAAGTGATTATATTTGGAGAACTGTTTATGTTACGGATGCCATTGCGGAGTTTAAGAAAGTAACTTTTTCCAAGCTTTGTATGTTCGGCCCAAAGACTTTCATGGACAGCGTCTTCTTGCTGGTGACTCCTGTCCTGTAACATCCCAACAAAAATGAACCCTGGTTACATTTTCATGAAGTTTCTTTTGCAAATTCTTTAGAAAAGGGGCGTTCCTCGCTATTGGTTGTATATTGCCCCCTGGTAGTATGTTTTGATAATGCTTCTTGTTTTGTTGGGTGCCTTCAAGTCATTTCCGTCGTACGGTGAACCAAACGTGAACCTATTACGGGCTTTTCTTGTCAAGTTTCTTCGGAGTGAGTTTGCCATTCTCTGAGGCTGAGAGAGTAAGACTTTCCTAAGGTCACCCAATAGGTTTCCATGGCTGAGCAAGGATTCGAACCCTGGTCTCCAGAGTCATGATCCAACACACAAACCACTACACCGTACTGACATAAATTTACAGGCAACTTGAAGACACAACCAGTTGTACACACACCAGTTTTACGCACATGCACACACACAGAGCTTTAGATCTGCCTTCTCCAACATGATACAAGAGATAATGGGACTTGTAGTCCAACGCATCTGGAAGGCTTCAGGCTTGGAAAACCTGCTTTTCACAAAGAATAGACTGATGGCAGTGGGTTGGGTTAGATGGCCCTTAAGGTTCCCTTCCACTTTCCACAATCCTATTGCTTCTATGCCCGTATATCCCTATATGTCTGAGGAAGACTGGTGCATCATTTCTCCTTCCAGCACAGTCTGCATCTCTTACCGCTGCAAACGTTTTGCATCCCCAGTTGCAACTGTCATTCCCAGTTTGCCCCAGTGCAATGGGTTACAGCGTTGCCGGTTTGTCTTCTTTGGGTCTTAGACTTGAGTCAGGTAGCTGCCAGGCTGTGTGCCAGCAGGATCTCTCTCCTCCTCTGAATATTATATATATAGTGCCAAAGTTCCCATTTTGGATACGCTTTAGCTGTTGGTTCAGCTGAGCATTTCATTTCCTTTGCCAGGAACTGAGTTGTTCCTGAGACGCGGAGGTTGCGCTGCGTCTCTCTCAGCCTCCCTACCTGTCCGCACTGACATGATCCATCTGCTAGGCTTAAAAGCAATTGCAGCTGCCAGGAACTGGAAGAAGGGAAATGTTTCATGCCAGGAACAGCTGGGCAGACTGCGGACGAAACTAATGGGCAAAGGGATTATTGAGCCTAACCAAAAGAAAGAAGTTGGTGATGTGAGCTGTCCTGGATTTGGACCCACTTCCTCAGATGCATCTAACTCATGCTTCCAACTTCTTTCTTTCTTAGTCTCAAAGGTGCTGCAAGATCCCTTTGCAGACTGATTTTCCAACTAACACAGCTATGTCTTTGAATCCTATCCAGAGAGCTGCTGTGGGTTGGTATGGAGTGTGTTCACTGAGCTTTGGCATCCCCACATTTTTTGGGTTGGAAGCAGTCTCCAAAAATATTAAAACTTCCTCTGTAGGATCTATAACATGATGTAGTGGTTTGAGCATTGGACTATGACTCTGGAGACCAGGGTTTGAGTCAATGCTCAACCATGGAAACCCACTGGATGATGTTGAGCAAGTCACTCTCTCTCAGCCTCAGAGGAAGGCAAAGACAAACCACTTCAGAACACATCTTGCCAAGAAAACACCATGATAAAGTTACCATTATTGGAATGACTTGAAGGTACCTGGCGACAGCAATGATGCTGAGTTGCATCCCCAAATGGCCAAAATGACCCTTCCAAAAAACAGCCTGAAAGATGACAAGAAGTGGTGTGTTCGCGGGTGCAAAGATATGGTCCTTCGAAGCTCCAAAGAAATAATAATTTTTAAAAATAGGGCAGCGCAGTCCTGGAAAGCCAGCGTGATGCAGTAGTATGGATGTTGTATTTTAGTCTAGAGACCCGGGTTTGAAGTTCAAAACATCTGAAGAGCCAACATTTGGGAACCAGCGCTTAAGGGTATATAGTGGCATGAGCGTTGAACTACAACTCGGGAGAGCAGGGTTCGAATTCCTATTTGGCCATGGAAACTTATTTGGTGACCTTGCACAAGTCACACTTTCTCAGCCTCGGTGGACGGCAAAGGCAACAAATCCTTTCCTAGAAAACCCCACGATAGCTTCATCACTATCGCAGCAAAGTCTCCTTGGCAGGGTTATTGTGAGGCTAAAATGCCAACTCCGATGGTGCAATACAAATATAGACCAAGCATCTTCTTAACAAGTACAATTATTTCATTTGTATTATTATAGTGTTATAATTGCATTGAATTATCATCATCATCATCATCATCATCATCATCCTGGCACCTTCCCAGTTTTTCTCATTTTCAGCAAAGGAGGCTGGTGCAACAAATGAGATTTATTGCAATAGCCGCCGTTGTCGCTGGGCGAATTTGTAGGCGGTGTTTTTTGCAAGGCACCTGTCTGCGTGAAATCCCCCCCAGGTTTTTAATTTCTCATCAATTGTGATGGAGGAAAGGCGGGGGGGGGGGCTGGTTTTGCACAGCAGTTGTTCTGCCATATGCTTCGGATATTTGTAACTCTGTCGGATGGGATGGTTAGCTTGTTGACTTAATGATGTATCAGAAGCCGGCTTTTCATCTGCCTCTTTTCCAACAAATGTTCAAAGGCGTTCCTCTTCGTTCGTTCCCCCTCCCTTCCCCGTCAAATGTTGCCGGCAGCTGCCTTGTGATAAGCAGGTGTCAAAAGCAACAACACACGCCACACGGTTAGCATATGCCGACTTGCATTCCCTCTAAGCAATCTTGGCAAAGGGGCATTTGTAAATGATTGATTTTTTGGAAGGCACCCGATCTCTAAATTAGTAACTCTGAATGCCACAGGACTTTGGAAACCCAGGCGCATAGGAAGGAGGTGTCATTTTCATTTAATCCATCAAGAGCACTTGCTTTGCATGTGCAGAAAGTCTCCACATCTCCAAATACGCTTTCCTGAGACACTTCTTCAAGGCCACAGATGATCGACTGATCACTTTAGATCTGATAGGGATCCCAATGTGCTCCATTGAGCCCAACAAGGCTGTGTCTAGATGGCCTCCCAGCATCCCATTTTTTCTTCAATACTGTATATATATATATTGCAAAGCTGCTTCCTCTTTGAAGGCCCAATGGAGCACGTATATCCAATGGGGAGCACCTTGGATAGCACCTTAAAAGTTTGCAAGAAAATCCGATTCGTACATGGTTCCACTTTTAAAAAGGCCTAAATATCTCGTACAGTATCTCTGGGATCCTAGTGGACAAAACAATTGTTGTCGTGTTGTTTTGCCTTCGAGCATTTTTCAATTTATGGTGACCCTAAGGCAAACCAATCATGGGGTTTTCTTAGCATGCATCTACTTATGTACATAATTTATATCCTTATTTCCCTTTCCCTTCCTCCTAAAACTGGGACCTGAGGCATTTTAGAAAATCCAAACAGGTACAGATTAAAACAAATGCAGATTAAAACCATAATTGGGATTTGTAGTTGGGTGCAGTATTGGAAATTCTTTGCCAGACAGCTCCACACTATAAATGCTCCATAGCATGGCAGTTAAAGTGGGGTCGAATTGCTATAGTTGCTATAATAAATATGAAGATGATGATGATGTGTGGTTAAAAATGAGACCTAAGGAGAGGGAGTGGGTAGGTTTTTAAATGGATACGTTCATGATGGATATTGATCCTACTCACTCTGAGCTGAAGCCTAGTCGGATAGAGCAAAGAGTGCATTTAAGTGACTTTTGCACCAGGATTGTTTTTTATTAAGTGGGAATTGCATCTCTTCTCAGTTTGGCATCAGTTCTTGGTTCCTGAACCCTTCCATTTCTAGAGGCTGAGATGCAACTCTTGGATGTACAGGGCCAATTGCATTTGCATTTCTTGCTGCTGCGCAGATGTCTCCAGCCAAGACAAAGAAAATGTGCACCCTTCCAATTTGGTTAACTGGTGACAGCCAGCTTGGATATTTTACTCTGGATGTGGATGCAGATAATCTGTGTGATAGCGAACACTGCGCATGGATGTTGCAAAGTGGGATCGCAAACTAGAACCCCCCCAAATCTATAAAACAGTGATGACTTTATTGGGCCAACCAGTATTGGACCTCTCTCCGGAGACATCCTGGATCTCAAAGGAAGCATCTTTTGGAAGCTAATGTTTGTTGATGCAAATTTGTTTGACAGGATTATTCTTCAGTATTTCAGACGTTGGCTATTAAAAGTGAAGAAGAAGACTAGGCAGGTTCATTTCAGTATTGTATCTTCATTGGCTTCTGCAAGTGCTTTTGCAATTCGTTGTATTTCTTCATGCTTCTTTTTCTCCTCTGCTTCTATCCTCCCCAGCAATAGGTTTCAGGTAGTCATATCTTTTCTTTCCATTGCTAAGTATTGCTAATGGAATTTAACATTTAAATGCAATTTTGATGCCGCTTTAACTGCCATGGTACAATGCTATGGAAATATAGAATTTGCAGTTTTATGAGATATTTGGCCTTCTCGGTCAGAGAGCTCTGGTGCCCCAACAAAGTACAAATCCACAGGATGGAGCCATGGCAGTTAAACCGATGTCAAAACTGTATTAATTCTGCAGTGTAGATGCAACCTCTGTCTTTGATCCAAACAGATACATTAGTCATTTGTATAGATGTTTGGATAGGAAAGGGAAAAGGAGCCAACAACTCACCACTTTGCAAAAGTTCCTCTTGCTTTGTTTTGCTCGAATCCAATGGTTCCCAAACTTTGGTCCTCCAGGTGTTTTGGACATCAGCTTCCAGAAGCCCCAACCAGATTGGCCAATGGTCAAGGATTCTGGGAGACGAAGTCCAAAACATCTGGAATACCAACGTTTGGAGACTCTCTACCAGCAAACCTGGTGTGAGACTTTTAACAATTCCTCTTATGTCAGCCCTGATTTAAATAGGGGTTTTTTTTGGAGCAGGGGCTTGGTTATGCTTTGAATGGGATCAACTTCACAGGCAAGGATTAGGTTGGCATTTTGTAAAGAAAGGAAAAACTCAAAGGGAGAGTACCGTTTCCAAAGCAAAGACTAACTCGCTCCTTCTGCGCGGTCCGTGCTGCCCACCTTCCTGCAGCCAACAAATACCAGAGGTTGAATGGATTTTCCTCCCTGCCGGTCCTGCAGATGTTATTGTATTTTAAAACCCCGAAGAAGTGAGGTCACTTTCCCTAAATAAACCGAAGATGGGGAATCTATAAATAAAGGTCGCCAGACATCAAGTCTTTTTGGAACATAATGGTTATTTTGGCCTCGCCAGAGTCTGGGGCACACCCAAGATGGGGATAATGAAAAAACAACACCGCAGCCACCCAAATCCTTTCCTGTAAAGTCAGTAGCTGTTTACTCTGGGTTCCCATATCAGCAGAGGATTCTGGAGTTAAAGGCCCTGAAGAATGCCAGCAGCTTTGGGCTGAGATTATTCAAGGAGGCCGGTTAAACATTAGCTGTCTCTGCATCTTTCCCTGCCAGGTAATTCCACTCTGCCGTTCTTTCCTAGACCTTCATTTCAATCTCTCTCTTTCTCTCTCTTTATCTCAAGGGGAAGTGGGAGTCGCAACCAGGACATTATTTAGGAATTGTTTTCATTAAAAAAAAAAAGGAATTCCAAAGTGGGTTGTAAGCACTTTTCCTGTGAGTCACCAACATGTGTAAGGGTGAAACGCACAATGCGTTGTCAAAGAGTCCATCTGCATTCAACCCAAAGACTGGCTAGTTCAGTATTTTCTTTCTATATAGACCTTCGAGTCTCCTGTCGAGTTATGGCGACCCTATGGATTATGTTGGGTTTTCGTAGGCGAGGAATACGTCTAGAAATTTAGGTTTAAAAAATGACCCAAAAATTTCAACTTATCCATAGGTCAAGTTGAGTACTGTATTATAGAAGCACTGACCCCCTTCTACTCTCTCATCCATCCAGCCTTTAGTATATGCCTCAATAATTTTATTCCTGTTGGAATTTTTTAAGTTCTTTGGAATTGCATTCCTTTACTTCATCCTTTACATCCTTTATTATACAGTGGTCCCCCAGGTTACGAAGGTAATCCGTTCCGGATTACCTTTCGTAACCCGGAAATGACCGCATCCCGGGGGAACCGCTTTAAGGGACGGACCACACGGCCGATTTAAAGGGGCTGCACGGTTTTTCCCTTTCGTTCCCTGGGGGATCCTTCGGATCCCGGGGGAATTTTTGCAGTCCCGCCGGTTTCGGACCCCGGGGATTTCGTTCCCTGGGGGATTAGTAAACCGGGGGACCACTGTATGTGCCTAACTTTTACCCTCGACTTATCCATGGGTCATGTCAAAATCCATAATTTTGGCTCCTAAAATAGTCGAGTATATATGGTAGCTGCTGTTGGTTGTGTGCCTCCGACTCATTTTTGACTTGTGGTGACACTAAGGCAACCCACTCATGGGGTTTTCGTGGCAAGATTTGTTCAGAAGAGGTTTGCCATTGCCTTCCTCCGAGGCTGAGGCAGTGTGATTTGCTTAAGGTCACCCATTGGGTTTCCATGGTTGAGCCGGAATTCGAACCCAGCTCTCCAGAGTTGTAGTTCAACGCTCAAGCCACTACATACCCTTAAGCAGTGGTTCCCAAATGTTGGCTCTCCAGATGTTTTGAGTTCTCATAATTCCTGTCTGTTGGCCAAGCTTGCGACAGCTTCTGGAAAAAGCACACAGAGGACCAGAGTTTGGGAACCGCTACTCTAAAGGCATCAGATCCTGTCTGACCTTGGAAGCTAGCCAGGGTCAGCGCTGGTTAGTACTTGGATGGGAGACCACCAAGAGTAGCAGGTGCTGGAAGCTCTCTTTCAGAGGAAGGAGCTGGTAAAACCACCTTTGAGGATTCCTTGCGTAAGAAAACCCTACAAAATTTATGGGGCCGCCCTAAGTTGACAGGTGTCTTAAAATCACACATACACAGTGGCCAAAAGCAGGTGCCTCTTGGAAGCTAGGAAGGCATTACTGTATTAGCTTTAATTTTTGAGATGGTGGGTCCTCAGCATCTCTTAATCCAAGGTTCACTGAATGCTGCCAGAGCAGAAGGGTTAGGTTTCAAAGCTGGGGGGAAAGGAGGAATTGGATCCTGCGGGCAGATCTCAAACAAAGGCAGGGATTATGGTTGGATGGCCTCCATTTAGTACAGTGCTTTGGCTTGGAGGAAAGAATCCAACCATGCAGTAATTCTAGCTGTTTTGGGGGACCATTTTGTTTGGTGTCATTTCTTTCCAAGCTCTTTCCTCAACCTTTGGAGTCCATCTCTCCACTTGAAGGGAGATTTTCCTGCAACTAACCCTCCAATTTCTTCTGAGCTACCCATAAGGATAGAGAAGAAATGGGTTCTGAGCATGCCGAAGGCTATTCCCCCCCTTAATATTTTTATTGAAAAGGAAAAAAGAAGTAATTATCAACTTGAACTACTTTTTTTAACTTGCATGCTTAATTCACTGCATGCATCTAAGGCTATGCTACTATGGCTGCATCTGCACTGCAGAAATATTCCAGGTTGACACAGTAGTGTGAAATTCTGGGATATGTAGTTTGTTGCGGCACCACCGGAAAAGCTTAATGTTTCACAAACTACCAGAATTCCATAGCATGGAGCCCTGGCAGTTCAAGCCGCGTCAACCTGGGTTATTTCTGCAGTGCGAATGCAGCCCATGTCTACAAAAGCTCACGCTACAAACGTCTCAAAGATGTTGCAAAATCCCTTTGCGTGCCGATGCTCCCGACTAACACGGCGATGTCCTTGCATTCTACACCTGTGACTCTGCTTGAGTTTGTTATGGTCCAAAAAGTGTTACTATGCCAGCTCACTTTGGAGAGGTTTAACTTTTTATTTGCCTCCTTTGTTTGGCGCATTCTTGAGATTCTGTTTTGGAAAGGCACATACTCCGGCAAATAAGTGGCAGGTCTGTTGCTCAGGCAGGAGGCCTCTTGCCTGCTTTCGCAAAGGTAAACACTTGAAGGCAAAAGCACGAACGTCGCCACCTTGCTGGCCTGTTATGGAAACACGCTGCTGGTAATGCGGTTTCCCAACTTTTCCTCTTGCAAAGTTGCACAACTATCCCCCTTATGACAACCGTCCTGACTCATCCGGAGACAATAGCCACCATCCCTGGAGGTGATCCTGAGATGGTTACCGTCATCTGCTTTTCTGCTTAGCAATGTAATACCGGTTCCTGCCATCCCACTCATTCTCTCCCAGATCTTTGCTGAGATGTCAAACCTCTGACTCTTCACCTACATACAGTTGGCCCTCCTTATCCACAGATTTGAGCATCCATGGCTTGAAAATATTCCCAAAAAGTATAAATTCCAAATAGCAAACCTTGGTTTTCCATTTTATATATGGGACACCATTTTGTTGTGCCATTATATTTAATGGGACTTGAGCATCCACGGATTTTGTTATCCATGGAGGGCCCTGGACGCAAACCCCAGCGGATAACAAGGACCCATTGTATTTGCCAGTCTGGCGCTGGGAAGGGATGCATTGGGCAACCAGCAATACCAGTATATACTCGACTATAAGTCGACCTCATGTATAAGTCGAAGGTAGATTTTGGGGCCAAAATTATGGATTTTGATATGACCCGTAGATAAGTCGGGGTAAAATTTAGGGGCATGTAATGAAGGATGTAAATGACAAAGCAAAGCAAACAATGCCAACAAACTTACAAAATTCTAGCAAACATAACTATTTGTGATCATACTAATGGATGGATGAGAGAGTAGAGGGAGGGTCTCTCGGCTTTCACCATGGGATGGTTTTATATATGTGTGTGTGTGATTTAAAATACAGTGCTTTCATTGACCCATGGATAAGTCAACTCTGTTTTTTGGGGTCAATTTTTTAACCTAAATTTCTAGACTTATACATGAGTATATACAGTATATATTTGTGGCTGGGAGAGAGAAACTAATCCCACTTGGTTGGCCCAATAAATGTCCTTTTTCTCTAGTAGATGACTTCTCAGGTGACATTTCCAACAAATTATGGACAAGGCAGATAAGTGACTAGACTTGAGGGCAACAACTTCTACCATTTGCAGGCAAAGATACAAGTGATCTAACCTCTGCTTTTGTTCTTTCCTCTGCATACAAATGGATGGATTCTGTCAAGTTCAGTTTTGCTCAGTTTCTTATTTTTCACATGTTAAGTTCATTCGCCCATCCAAGAGTTAGAATTGGGTGTTTTAGGCTACGTTTCAAAGGAAGGAACTGGCAAAACCACCTCTGAGTATTCCTTGCCTAGGAAAACCCAATGAAATTTATGGGGTTGCTATAAGTCAAAAGGCTACTTGAAGAGACACATATACACAAGTTCATTTAATCCCATATCTGTGTCCTTTTACAATTTTTTGTTTTGTGTTTTTTTAAAAAAAGCTCAGATAAAAACGCATAGTGTTTTTTTGTACACTTTGCAAAATGTGCACATTTTTGTTCTAGAACAAAACATATACATTTTCCAAAGGGGGTTTCCATAAACTAAAATAATTTTTGCATGCATTTTCCTGTAATAGGTGTGCATTTTGTGTGTGCGCTTTCCCCCAATATGTGAACTTTTGCATCCTCATTTTTCATTGCTATGAAAAATGTAAATATAGGTGCATGCGTATACATATTCCAGGTCTTGCATGGATTCAAGAAACACAAATTTGGCACGTAGATATTGCAATCTAAATTAATTTCTTCCCCATCCCTTGCTCAGTTTTTCCTCTGTTGTATTTGCTGCTGTTGTTGTTGTACGTTTCCTAGTCTGGGATTCAAGATGGCTTACAACAGTTAAAAGGAAACAGTTATAGTTCTATTTCTTGCCGAAACAATGGAGGAGAAGTGCCAACAACCTTAAAAACCCTGTAATATAATGTTTAAGACTGTGCTTTCTTTTCTCTCCCGGGGTTTGGTTCGGTCTTACTGACACCGAAATACAGAATTGTAGGTGAAAAGCACCATCTGAGCGCAGTGCAGACAAATGTCTCTCTCGGAGCCTCTAATAAGCTCTTTTCTACCCATTCATTTCCTGATGCTGACAAGCCGAACAAAGAGGGAGGCATGTTTTAAATTTAGCTCTGAGTCCCTGGCTTTACTATGTCTCAGAACTCGGGTTGAGCCTACGGAGAAGAGCTAAAGACAAGAAAATTCCTCATAATGAAAGCCAAATATACATCCGCTGCCGGCCTGCCAGGCGGCCACTTTATGGGTCGCTTTCTCTTGTGCCATTGCCCCGAGGAGAACAAATGCATCTCTTTTGCAAAAAAGGATGGAAACTCACCCCCAAACCAGAGATGGGCAAAAGTACAGCCCTGAGGCTGGATGCACCCATTGACCCCCAATCCAGACTTCTCTTCTTTGGGGCTGCGTCCACACTGCTGAAGTAATCCAGTTTCATACCATTTTAACTGCCATGGCTCAATGCTCTGGAATCCTAAGATTGTTGTGGCACCACCAGAGGTTTCTGTTAGAGAAGGCTAAATGTTTCACAAAAGTACAGTCCCTTAGAATTCCATTGCATTGAACCTTTGCAGTTAAATTGGTGTCAAGCTGGATTATTTCTGCTGTGCAGATTCAGCCTTGGAAACCTCTGGGGTGGCAGTTTGTTGTTGAAATTTCTTGCAGCTCCCATGGCACAAGAAGCCTTTGTGGTACTAGAAGCCATTTCTGAGGGCACGCAGAGAAATAAGAAGGCAGGGGTTAGAGTAGGAACACTCGGTCCCTAAAAGGTTTGCCATCAATGGTTCCCCTAGCAAAGGTTCCCAAACTCTGGTCTCCCACATGTTTTGAACGTCAGCTCCCAGAATCCTTACCATTAACCAAGTTGGCTGAGGCTTCTGAGAAAGTGAAGCCCAAAACACCTGGAGGATCAGAGTTTGGGAATCACAGCCTTAGAGTATTGCAATCCTCTCGGCTTAGGGGCTCCTCAGACTACCCCTAAGGGGTGGCCTGCCTTCATTTTTGCTGGATTGGGGCTGTGGCAACCGCATGCCGTGGCCCCTATCTGGTCTTTCCAGGGTGCAATAAGCAGCCGCAATAAGTGGCTCCTTTTTGTGCCCTGGAAAGGGTGCAGTAGCCGCGGTGCCTCAGCTATACGGCACTCCTTCAGCACTATGTCATGCGGACACAGTGCCAGAGTAGCGCCATGCATGCCGTGTGGAGCAGCGTGCGACATCATGGCACCCTGGGAGTGGACCGGGGCATGTTTCACGTGGACACGATGCCCCGACTCTGCCCCTAGGCCAGTCTTCATGGTCGGTTTGAAGATCCCCCTTAGTTACCCTTTAGTAGATGTACTAGTAGCATCCCCAATTTCAGGGGTGTTAGCTGCCAGGGAGGAGGATCGGTGCGGAGCTGTGGCTGGGGAAGGTTATACTCTGCTGTCATTCCCAAACGCTGTCATTCCCAAACTCTGTAGTATTTCTGCAGAAGGAGTGGGGCGTACCCAGGTGGAGAGAGTGAGTGAGCTGGTTTGCAAACCAGCCAAAGAAACTAAGCTTGCCCAGCTGTGCTCCAGAAAGCGGAGAGGGTGTGTCTCAGTGAAACTTAGCCTTTTCCTGCTTCTCCCCTTGTCTGGGGAAAATAATGTGGGAAGTGAGAAGCAAGTGATGTAATTTCCTATGTGTCATTCCCTCTTGGCATTACCTGTGCAGGTAGACACGGGGGCAGGTTTTGGAAGCTGGTTCCTGGCCGTTTCCAAAGCCTGATGCACTACATCCAAAGAGGGTTTTTTGTTGTTGTTTCTAGTTTGCACTTTGCAGCACGTTCTGATCTTGGCGTTTCCACTTCTGGGCCCTTCCAGGGCTCCAGGCCAGATTGCTACTGATCTGACAGTATTGAGGAAGGGCTGTGGCATTCCTTCATCTTTGCATCATAGAAACCTGAACTCCTGTGATACTTGCTGGCGCTCGGATCCCAGATACTCTAAAGAATTATTTCTTTATCTAGAGAAGGGCATTTTGGAGTTAAAGGCTATATTAAGCAGAGGATTTCAGGAAACTGGGCTATTCTGTTGCAGTACAAAGAACAATAAAATCTTTTGGCACCTTAAACTTTATTTGGAACTAGTACCAGTTCATGATGTTGACAGTTTTGCATATGATTTTAATGAAGCCAGAGTTTGACCAGTGGCACTTAATGTTTGTTTCGCACCAAATTTGATGCCATATTGACCCCAGACGGCAATTTATCATACAAGACTAAAGTAAAAGCCAGGATTTCAGGGTCTTTTGTGAAAGTTTGGGCGAAATCAATTCACAGGTGTGTGTTCTAGAACAAAATATGCAGAAATCTAAATGTTGGGGGCCTAAAGTAGATGGTGGATCAGATCCAAAATCCTCCTGCAGCTTTCATTTTGCTCCCATTAGATTGCTTACATTTGGTGACTCTGTAGTGAAGCTTATGGATTTTATAGGCAGATGCTTTACAGTGTAGATGAACGTTTGCAGATGGCAGACCACTTGATCAGATGCAAGCTAGGAATCTCCCATTTTCCCCTTTCTATTCCCATTTTAAGTCCTAATAGGGGAAGACCCATTAGATCAATGGGAACTGAGTAGGTCTGCACAAATTTGGCTGATTCCGATAAGCCAGGGGATTTAAGCAATGGATGGAAATCAAGCAGCTCTCCAGATGTTGGACCGGATTGCAATTCCCAACATTTCCCACCATTGGCTGTATTGGGAATTACAGTCCCCCAAAAATCTGATGGAAACCTTAGGTTGTGAAATCAATGAGGAGTGAAAGGGTTACACGCCCTTCCCATTGCTGCCATAAAAACCGAAGCCTTGTGATTGTCTTGAATGGAGGGGGAAATGTATCCGGTGACTGGATGATGGGATTCGTCCGTCACGTGTGATTTGGTCATTGAGAGGGAAAAGTTGCTGCCTACCCAAGAGATATTTTTAGCTACAGGAAAACTTGCACGGGACTCTTAGTAATGTCTGAAAAGGCGCATGGTTTTTCCGCACACCGTCCTGTTGCAAACGGCCCATTTGTAGAGAACAGGCTCATTTTTGGAGAGGATGGCTTGCAAAGGGGGAACGAGCTAACAGCTGGATTCTTGGCAGATGGAGAAGGCAAATTCTTCCCTTTGGATCACAACCCTTTTGTCGCAGGCAAGCACAACTGTAGCCAGCATGGCGTACTGTTTTGAGTATTGGACTACAACTCTGGAAATCAGGGTTCGATTCCATGCTCAGCCATGAAACCTTGGTGACCCTGAGCAAGTTACACAATCTCAACCTCAGGGAGAAAGCCATGGCAAATTTGAACAAATCATGCCAGGAAAACCCAAGGATAGGTTGGCCTTAGGGTTGCCATATGTTGGAAACAACTTGAAGGCACACAACAACAACAACAACAAGCTTCATTGTGGCATGGATGCTGCAAAGTGTAGGTCACAGCCTGTCCCAAAGTATCCTTTTTTTTTGCAACCCTGCACACCTCCAGGGCCTTTATATATATCTATTTACTTATATTTATTTATGTTATTTATACCCTGCCCTTCAGCCCTAAAGGCTCTCAGAGCGGCTTACAATTATTATTATTTTTAATTAGATGGTTCCCTGCCCTTCGGCTTACAATCTGAAAAACTCAGTATCATCGGATAAAAGAATAAATGCACATTATCCCTTTTCCAATATTCTAGAATAGATCACATAGCAAACAGGGAGGAAGGATTGTCATTCCCTTGCTACTGCCGAAAAACAGATTAGTGGTAGTTTATGGATTCTCTCGTGTCTGTTAGAAGGCCAGATAATTTCATTGCAACAGAAATTTATTTACCTGGTGTATAGCCAAAGTGTGAGTCTCTCTCTTCCTTGTCTTATGTCGCACAAGTACAAGATCTGTAGGTCTGCCTTTCAGGTGTGGAAATTTGTCGCTTGGAGCTATTGAATGAGTATAGTGTGTGTATGGCATGTTATTTACATAATGGAGTCTCCTGAAGCAAAGCTGCTACTGTGGCAAGGGAAAAAAGGCACACAATCAGATGCAAAACACTTTCTAGGGAAGGTGTTGCCCATGCAAGGGATGGGAGAGCAAAAAAATAAAACCCTAAAATAAAACCAGAAAAGCAAAGTGACTAGAATTCCACTTCTGGTTCTCGAAATGACCATCAGAAAGTGGAACTGGTTGAAAAGTGGAACCCGGTGCTTTAATTGTAGAAGTGCGTTTTGGCAATGTAAATAACACACTATGGGGCTTTCTAGATTGGCAGGAAAGTGTGATATGAAGTTGCCTTTTCCTTAATGCTTAGCAGCTGCATCACAGCCTTTAGATGGAGCTGTGCTGTTCCGCAGTTTTTAAAAAAGAAGCTGGGCGCTTCTTCTCCCCTAAAACGCAAAAAAAATGTTTTCATGGCACACTTTCCCTTTTTCTCATCTAAAGGCTAGACTTTCATGCAGCCATGAACACACTTCTTTTTGCCAATCTAGATCAGCTTTATATATCACATCCGAACCTACGCAAAAGCTAAATTGACACATGAGCGATAGAGATGCGTGCAAATGCACAAAGTAAAGCGCATGGGAGCAGTCCCAAGAGAGTCTTGTAGGCAAGAAAAACCGATGAAAGAGCGGACCCCCTGTCGTATAGTGGAACCTGTCTGTTGAAAGAGCGAGGTGTCAGAAAGTGAGGTGTCAAAAGGGGAGGTGAATGTGTACTGGCTTTTTGGGCGCCTGGTTGATCATCTACTATACGGAGGGAAGTGTCTAGGAAATCCTCATTGTGCTGGCTGTGTAAGGTTTTTGTGTTTGTGTAAGGATTGACACCCACGCCTTCACATCCCTCCTCCAAAAGAGCCTTGGCATATGCCTACCTATCTTGGAAAAACAGCTTCCAGAAACCAGATTTCTAGGTCATGGTTAAGGAATACCAGTCAGGAGGTGACTCACTTTCCTCCTTGATGGAGGGGTATTATTATTTTTGTCTCCTTTTCCTTGCAAGAAAAAAAACAAAGTGCTGCAAGAAAGTGTCTCGAAGCCGGATCTCTTTTGTCAATTGTGATACTTTAAACAATGCAAAGGCTTCATTCTCCCAAGCTGCGTGTGGTTAATATTGTTAGCACAAAGGAGCCCAGCCCTCCTTTCCAGAGCAGGGTAATAATGTATTTTAAGCATTTTTATCTTTTTAAAGTACAGTTGCCCCTCCTAATGCATGGATCCCATATCTGCGCCATTGAATAAACGCGGAGAGCGACCTCCACTATTTGCAATGGTGTGTGTGTGCGCCCTTGCCATGCACACAGGGGTGCGCTCCATGCAAACCAATGGGGCTTGAATGGGCACAAGCCGCCATTTCTGTGGCGGGTGGGCCAGAACGTATTCCCTATGAAAACAGAGGGCCAGCATGTCTGATATTTTAGCATTGGACCTTATCAGACGTCAGAAATTGGAAGTATAATCCAATGGCAATCCAAACGCAATCATGGGGTTCCACGTTATTGCGAATTAAAGTATCTCACGCAATTTCAGGCAAAAGGGAAGTCATTCCAAACACAATCATGGGTTTTACCTTATTGCGAATTAAAGCATCTCATGCAATTTTGGGCAATGGGGGGTCATTTTTGGGTAATGGGAAGTCATTCTGAATGCATTCTGAACACAATAGGAATTCACATGAATTCGAATTGGCTCCATTCACAATAAAGAGAAATTCCTCCCATCTGATAAGGTCCATTGAATTTGTTTTAATAATAATAATTTATTTATACCCCGCTCCTCCAAATGACCAAAGCAGCTTACAATAAAATACAATATCAATACAATATTATATAAAACATTATAGCCCTACCCCTCCCTAACCCACCCATCAATAATAGTAAAATACTGTACAATTAAATGATCAATTGTGGAAACAACCATTAATAAATCAAATCATTCAATAATTAACATTTTTTAACAATAACAAGAGTAGAGGCAACTAGGCATTTGACAACAGTCACAAATTATCAGGGCACTGATCTTAATGATTGTAGTAATTTAATCCTATTTTAACGTATTGTTTTTGTATGTTTTTAACTGCATGATTTTTTTAAAAAATGTTGTGCGCTGCTTTGAGTCCCAGTCCTGGGAGAAGGGTGAAATATAATTATAATTATAATTATAATCAAAGGCCGACGCATGAAAGAAAACATCCTGGTGCATCGTTTAGAAATAATTTTTAAGGTATAGAATGTATAGGAGTTATTTTTCTGGGTCCAATCTTTCAGAGCAATGCATGCAGATGTGTCAAGCTGCCTCCTCCTTATAGCTGAACACACTTCTGTTTTAATGCACAAGTCGAACGTCAGTGTGCAAAGCCGACAACGCCACACCCCTGGAGCTGGGATCCGTCTGCGTCAGGCAGCGGAGAGCTTTTTGCTGCTGGAGTTTTTGCTGTGTAATGCAAGTTTCTAGACAAAGTGTGTAGGGAGGGACAGCGGTCGGGGGGCGGCTTTAAATGGCTGGGCCTTCTTCGTCTTCTGTCGGCCCGCCGCCATCCCTTTCGCTGGCAGGAAATGTTGTGACTTGCTTGCTTTAGGATTACAATTGTCGCAGGAATGCTAGGCTTCCAGATTTAACTTTCTGGGCGTGGGAGCAAAAAAAGTTCCACATCGTGGCCAGGACAGGCAAGCAAACAGGTCTGCTCTCCGCTGAAATCCGGACAGGGAAAGGTAAGGAGGCCCAAAGGGATTCGAAATTGAGAATTTGGGTACGTTTTGGTGCAGTGGACTCCCCTGGAAGCGTGGCTTCCTCTCCTTATATTTAACCCATCGCCAGTCCTCTTCGGGTTTTTTTGCCGGTGTGTGAGATTGTCCATTTTTTGTGGGGTTTTTTGGGCTATATGGCCATGTTCTAGAAGAATTTATTCCTGACATTTCACTGGCATCTGTGCCTGGCATCTTCAGAGAATGGCTGGCATGGAAGAGAGTTTGTCCAGTTGCATGGAAGAATGCAAGGGATGTTGATTTATGAGGGAATCAAAGGGTTTTCTTCTATGCCTTTGCTTTTCTCTTTAGGATGGTCCCATGACGGTTAAAGTGATGTCAAACTGGATTATTTCTGCTGCGTGGCTACAGCCTTAGACCCAAAACACACTGCAGAAATAATCCAGTTTGAGACCGCTATAACTGCCCTGGCTCAATGCTAGGGGATTTTGAGAAATGTAGTTTTGTGAGACGTTGAGCCTTTCCTGTCAAAGAGAGCTCTGTGCCACAACAAACTACAGTTCCCAAGATTCCACATGACAAAGTGGTGTCAAACTGGATTATTTCTGCAGTGTGGGTACTGTATTGTTTTATTGTAGGTGGGTGGGTTTGTGGAATATTGTGATTGAAATGTTCTTTTAATATTGTCAGTTGCCTCGATCTAATTGGAGAGGTGGGGTATAAAAATTATTATTATTATTATTATTATTATTATTATTATTATTATTACACTTTTCATTGAACTAACAGGTGTGCCATTGAGATTTGTTTCCTCTTAAAAGCAAATTTGGCGCACCAGTTGTCCAACAGCAAGCAGTCCTGATGTTCCCCCACCCAAAAATGTATTATTTTTAGAGGGTCTTGTATAAGAAGACTAAGGCGCTGTACAGACAGGTGAAAAGCGCCGGCCTGTGGCTGGGCAAGGGCTGAGCATCCACACGCTTGAAGCCTTACTGCTGCCAGCAGGGCATCATTGTGGCACACGCCAGTCTACATGGCATGCACCATGATGATGCACCTCTGGCACAGCACCCAAACAGCACAGCACGATAGAGGCATCGTCATGGTATGCCACCGTGTCTATGATGCCCTTTCCATGGAGCAAGAAGGAGCCACTTTTCGCGTCCGCATGCTACCATTGTTGGCAGGGTGTTACTGTGGCGCACGCCAGTTTACATGGCGTGTGCCATGATGACGCACCTCTGGCACAGAATCCAAATGGCACAGAAAAAGGCACCATCATGGCATGCCACTGTGTCTATGACGCCCTTTTCAGGGAGCAAGAGGAAGCCGCTTTTCGCGTCCACACACTCAAAGCCCTGCCACCGCTGGCAGGGCGTCATTGTGGTGCACGCTGGTCTACATGGTGTGCACCATGATGACACACCTCTGGTGCAGTGTGCAAATGGCACAGCGTGGAAGGTGCATCATCATGGCACGCTACCGCGCCTATGACACCCCTTCCAGGGAGCAAGAAGAAGCCACTTTTCGCAGCCTCCATCCGGGGCAAAAAGGGGTGGCATCCCGCCACCTGTATGTACAGCCCCTAAGTAGGTTAATGTGAAGCATTGCAGTTTCTCCAGTTGTGCAATACTTGTACTGAGACCAACTAAAATGTTACTAAATAATGAATACGCTTTATGAATCCTCCAGAGCTGCTTCCACTTTTTGCATAACCAGGACTGTGCATAAGAAGTAGGGGAGGCTTAAAGAAGGCTCGAAAGTATCTTGGAAAGACTATCCAGGAATGCCTTTGGGGCAGCATTTTGGTGCGCATGAGCGAGTGTGCGTCTCCGGAGGGGAGGGGTGCTAAATCAATATTTTGCAGAGCTGCAGCGTGACTTATGGGTCGCATTGGCTGTCCTAGACAGGGGTGGGTTGATATTTGGAAGCAGGAATGAAACAAAGCTGTGCCAAGAGACAGGAATGCTGAAAACATTATTTTTTTGGCTGTTTTTGTTCTGATAGTAATAGGATGCACATTCTGGAAAACAAAAATGCAAAGTCAGAGCTTGGAGGTGGAGGCTGGGGAAGAAAAGTCCAAACTATAGCTTTCAGAATCCAGCTGCTGGTATGGCCAGGAGGAACTCTGGGAGTTGTAGTCCTCCAAAGGTCTCCTCTGCGATCTGTGCAATGGGACATGGGCAATGTCTATCAATCTCCCCGTTTAGTTCACAATGAGAGAACCTTAAATTGCCAAAAGTCATACGAATCCAAAAGACACATGATCGTGCCCGTTGGAAAGAAAACGAATGAAAGTATTTATTCTTGCATTACAAGGATAAGCGAACATTTATGCTGCTAGTTTTCCACGTAGCATGTCATATTACTTCCAGAAAGTAACAATCACTTTGGGGATTTGAGACTACAGTATTTCAAAGGTTTGCTTTTTCAAAAATAATTTGACTAAAAAGCAACATATCAGCAACACGTCACTCCTAAACTAAGCATCAACTCATTACCCACCTTCCTTCCAAATAGTAACGAACCCAAATATTTGGGGATTATTTTTCATTTTTATTTTGGAAAGAATAACATTCCTATCTCTGCTACTCCCCATGAGAGGAGAAAGCTTAGCAAGCAAAACCTCCTTTGGAATATATTTGAAAAGGGATGCAGCTCATTCTGCTGCATGGGTCATTTTTGTTGCATGTTCAATTCTTGGTTTTCTGCCCTTTTAAGACGGGACGGTTTCAAATGTGAACTTTCCAAAGACAATGCAGCATCGCCTCATGCTAAATTTTGGGAGAAGAGTTGTCCTTTTGGATATTAGCAAGCGTGCAAGTTTACTGGACAGACAGCGTGGGTGTGTTTCCTTTTTCTTGGTAGAGAAATAAATGTCTTTGCTGGCAATTCAAGAATTCTGTCTTCCCCCAGCTGCCCTGAGAATGTATTCTTGTGATATTTCTGCCTTCTCCTTCCTAATTCTTCCGGCATAAAGCCTTCCTCTGTTTGAATTGGAGAGCTGGGACGATGACCTTACTGGAATATATATATATATGTATGTATGTATGTATTTGAGTAGCAATATAAGCCCATTCCAGTAAAAGGTGTGCTGGAAGAGGAACGTGGAGGAAATAATAAGAGCTACCTGCTTTTCAGGTACGGGAACGTGGACAGGTTCGCTTTTTATAGCTTGGAGGGACTTTCTGCTAGCAATGACGGTTCCAAAACTCTTTGCTGTAAAAAGGTCTTCAGACTACTTACGGGTTTATTTCTCTCTCATTTTTTGTAATGGTTAATCTGTCCTTGCTGTTGTTAAAAACAGTTTAAAAGATAAGAGAGCTTAACCTTTCTGAACCTGGATTCTTCCAGCTTGAAGTCATGTGGAATGGTTGCTGTGTTGGCCGTTTAACAAATGAAGGCAAAAATCCATCAGGGATACCTTTATTGGCCAACTGAAATGCACAATATACTTGTTGCAAGCTTTCAGCCAACCGAAATGCACAATATACTTTATTGGCCAACCAAAATGCACAATTGGCCAACCAAAATGCACAATATTGTCCAAAAGAAATGCACAAGTGGCCAACCGAAATGCACAAGTGGCCAACCGAAATGCACAGTGCTGTGCATTTCAGCTTGCAACCAGTATATTGTGCATTTTGGTTGGCCAATAGAGGTATCACTGATGGATTTTTGTTTTCATGTGGAATGGATTAGAACCTGGAAAAGTTACCTTTTTCTAGACTTCCAGGAGACCCTATCTAGCGGAGCCCTGTATCATCCAAAGTTTAGAAATTAGTTTTTTTTGGGCACCTGGCTGGGGGAATTCTGGGATCTGTAGTCCGAAAAGTTACACGTCCCAGTTCTGGAACAGTTGCAGCTAAGCTTCGATAGGGTCATTCTGTATAAGAAAGAAAGAAAAAACAGACTTCTCCAAGACTGACAACCTCCCGGTATGATGGACAACACTCTTGATTCCCAGCCAGGACAGCTCAGTGAGGATCATGGGAATTGTAGTGCAGAACATCTGGAAAGCCCCCAATGAGGTGGGCAACTAAACATTTAGGTGGGATCTAACCTGTTCCATTGTAGAGGACTTCAACATGGATGACTTGGGAGTCAAAGGATGGTATAGTGGTTTGTGTGATTGACTAGGGCTCTGGAGACCAGGATTCGAATCTCAGCTCAGTGATGGAAATGCACTGGGTGACCTTGGGCAAGTCACACTCTCTCAGCCTCAGGGGAAGGCAATGGAAAACATCTGCTGAACAAATCTTGCTAGGTTCGCCTTAGGGTTGCCATAAGTCAGAAATAACTTGAAGGCACACAACAACAACAACAACAACAACAACAGATGCTGCTCCTAGGTAGGAGATAGGAGGGCTAGTAATAATAATAATAAATAAATAATATGGACCATGTAATAAGGTTCTCCAGTGTGTTATAAACCACAACTGAGGTGCTAGTAGTATGATAAGCAGAGCTTTCCACTGCATTGCCATCTTTGTTTCCACGTGTTTAGGCCAGTGGTTCCCAAACTTTTGTCCTCCAAGAGTTTTGGACTTTGACTCCCAGAAGCCCCAGCCAGTTTGGCCAATGGCCAGGAATTCTGGGAGCTGAAGTCCGGAACATCTGGAAGAGAGGACCAGAGTTTGGGAACCACTGGTTTAAGCAATGCAGGTGTTCTCTCCAAAAAAGGCAGACAGATGCCACCCCATTTTTGAAACCTAATTTACCCAACCAGGAGAAATAAAGAGTATGCCCAATATTGAAAGCGGAGTTGTGTTTGGCCTAGCAGGGTTTTTTTTCCCCCCAGAAGTGAGTGCATGTGTTTGTGGGTGCGCATGCGATTTGTTCTGGCGCGATGTATTTTTGTGTGTTTTTGTCTTGGCAAATGACAAAATAATATCTGGCTAGATGTCATTGCAGTGATGTTTTGGCATTTGTTGTAGCAGGATTGAGTTTTGTACCGGATAAACCAACAATCAGGCATACTACAATACTGAGTCTCTCTTACGTTTGGGACAGGAAGTGTTTGGGTCTGCATTTGCAGAAATAATCCAGTATGACACCACTTTAACTGCCATGGCTCAGTGCTACCATATTTTGCAAGTTCAATAAGTCTTCTCTGTCAGAGAGCTCTGGTGCCACAACAAACTACACATCACACAGTTCCACAGGATGGAGCCACGGCTGTTAAAGTGGAATCAAAGCACTATAGTTTTACATTGTGTGGAAGGATGCACCAAAGAAGCACCCAGTTTGTGCGAGGAACATGGATGAGCGTACGTAGCGTCCTTTATCCTCTGCCGCTTTGCAAAAGCTGCAATAGGAAACCAGAGAGCTGCTCACAACTGCTGCTGAAAAACAAGACAATCTTCATGGGAAATCTCCAGGGATGCTTTGCCTCTCTTTAGCATAAGGGCACCCAAGGCGTATTTGAAAACACACTGTTTCGTCAACGTTTCATGTACGTTCTTGTCTTTATGGAGCTGGTAGGAAATATAGTGCGGTTGCCTAACAGATGGGATCTCTCTATATGAGCTTGCCTTGGTTATGAGATTGTCTGAGAAGCCCTTCACAGGTACATCTGATGGTAACTGGTAGATTTATTGCCTATGGAAGACCGTAAGGTCTTCTTTGTGGTCGCTCCCATGTTCTGGACCTTCCTTTCTACCGGTGTTCACCTTGCAAGTAAAATGGTATGGCAATGGCGTGATTGTGTAGTGTGAACGTCACCAGTCTCCTTCCTAGACTATGTCAACAAAAGTAACTTTAAGACATACGGTAGTTAGTGGAAGAATGAGAATAGGTATCAAGGATGTACTCTTGTATTTCTAAGGTTATATTCGATCTGCAAGGAGAGGCAAGAAATACAAATATTATTTATTATTATTATTATATTCATGTGCCCAACTGTAGCACACTCTAAATTCCACGGCAAAGTTATAATAAAGAAAGCATTTGCACCACAACAATTACGCCTGGTATAAAGAAAGAAGAAAAAACGCCAGAATGCGCTCAACTATTCACTAACAAGTGTTTTATACACACACACACACACACACATTGCATATGTATATTATATGTATTTAAATAAAATCTCATTTCATATATCTATATCTTACTTTGTAAGTCCTAGCCTAAAGCTTGCTGGTGAATAGTTGGGTGGATTCTAGCGTTTTCTCTTATTTTATACACAGTCCTCCCTCTGTTCTCGCAGTCTTCGGACTCACGTCCCTCGCTTATGCACGAGGGACGAACGGAGAGAGAATGAATGGGGACCGCACCGCCGCACACCTGCACCTATATTCAAGCCAGTGGGGCTTGAATATAAGAAACTCCATTTTGGCGAGGTCCAGAACGGGTCCCTTGCGAAAAAGGAGGGGTGATTGTACTGTATATCTCTTTCCATTATATTGCTGTAGCAAGACCCAAACAAAAATATTACTAACATAAATAATATTAATAACAAGATAATAATAATAATATATAGCAATATTAATAACAAGAAAGTTGTATTATATTATGCTAGCAAAATAATGGTGGAAAATGGAATCACTCAAGGTGTTATGGAATTACTCAAGCAATTTCATAACATGAACTTTTAATAAACAAATGCCATACGGAATGAATATTATACAGTGGGCCCTTGGTATATGCCACAGTTTGGTTCCTGGACCACCACCCCACCTCATGGATGTTCAAGTCCCATTAAATACAATGCTTAGTAAAATGATGATCCATATAATATGACAAAATCAAGATTTTCTTTTTGGAATTTTATATACACACACACAGAGTGGACCTATTCCTTACACGGGGGATCTGTTCCAGATCCCCCTGCGTAAAGGGAATTCTGTGTATGCTTGCACCCCATTGCAAACAATTGGGTGTGCGCGCCATTTCTTTAATTGTCATGCGGCTTCAGCGTACTCGTGTAGCGCGCCTGAGTATAGCACAAATGCACTGTATATGTGTGTGTGTATAACTCTGAATATTTTCAAGCTGTGGATGCTTGAATCTGTGGATAAAGAATTGTGCATATGGAGGGCTCACTGGACGTTTGCCATCATTTCATAAGCCCTAAACTAACCCTTGCTAGTAAATTAAGAAGAGCCACCTTGGCAGGGGCTTTGATAGGCTAAATATTAACACAAGAACCAGTCGAGTGTCCTTCCCTTTGTATGTACTGCAGGCAGAAACCCAGAAACTGGAATCCTGAGTCAGGCATCCAAGAGATGAAGCTGAAAATCATTTGATCCACACCTCGTTCTGAGTCAAAACCAAAGTTGCCATTGCCCTGGTTTCTGCTCGCCTTGGTGTGCCAGTGAGTCCGATTTTAGTCAGCCTGACCTCATTGGGGTTGCCTACTACACCCACGGGATTGTCCTGAGACTTTGCGGTTGACTCCCTGCCGCACAATCTGATGGCAATCCCTCCAGGAAAAGCAGGTGCTTAACCAATTTGTCCAATAAATACTTCCTCCGGTTAAATAAATAGCAACTTTTGCACCGGCTAGATCCATCCGTCAACAGGTGGATGGGCGGATTCCGTGGGACCTGGTCCGGGACTCAGTTCCAAGTTAATCCAATCTTTTTATGGGGTACACTTTAGAATATATATTGGAAGAGGTTGTGCCCAGGCTGTTGGGGTTTGCAGCTTGTGGCAGGGATGGCAAAAGGCAAAAACATTGCATTAATTATGGGGATAGTTATAGGGATGGCGAAGCAAAATCCTAACCCTGGCTTTTGGAAACGCTGGCTTTTTCAAGACTAAGTACAGATGAGTCTCCTTGAGTGGAAGCTCAGCCAGACGAATGCTCTCCTCCAATCTTGACCCTGCAAGATCTCATTTTCTTTTTGGAGGTTGTACGGAAAGGAAAGGGAGAGAAGTGGGAGAGACACCAGCCGAGCACTTTTATAACAAACAGTGACTTTGGCATCGGAGGAATTTGGTCAACAAGGAAACGAGATTAATCCTTCGGGGCTGCAGGGAAAACAGGGGAAGGTTCATCAGGAAACATGGTCTGGTCTTGCTGGGCACCAAGTCTGGGGCAGGGATGGGAAGAGTTTATGGTCTCCATGTCGAGTGAGTTTTGTCCCTTTACCAGGAGAACCATCCCAAATTGTTTGTGCAGAAGATCTCTGCATTTTGCTTGTGCAGAAAATCTTTGCATCTTTGCATGGGGAAAATGCAACCTGTGGACCATCCATGGTCCCTGAAGTCCACTTTTGTGGCCCTTAAGGCTCCCTCTAATGCCCTTCTGCAAAACATCTTAAACCTTAAAATTTTGGGGTGGATCTTTTAGGTAATTTTTGCCTCACCTACACCAGAAAAGGTCCCCAAAATGCACGAAAATCCTCACCCATACATATGTTCAAGTCCCCAATCTCATGATAATACTTCTGTTTCTGATTGCAAACTAGCCCAGATGGCAACTGGAAGTTATTTGGCCAGGGCTATAGGTATTCTTTTAATGACTGATGTGTGTTTAATACCATGCTAGTTTAATTTCATTTTAATGCCCACTTTTGTATGTGTTTATTTCAGTCGTTAAAAATTTGTAAGCAGCATATTGGCCCATTTTTAATAAGCAGAGAAGGAGAAAGGAGATGATTAATAATAATAATAGTAATAGTAATAATAATAGTAATAGGTGGGTGTCATTCCCAGGGCCAGGATCAGAGAGAAATTGCCCTCCAGCCCTCATTCAGTTCCCCCCTCCTTCTATAGAAAAATAGTAGTAGAATCAAAAAGGTACAAAGCAGTTAAAAAGTAGCCTAGCAACTAGTTGTTGCTGTTGTTGTTGTGTGCCTTCAAGTCATTTCTGACTTATGACAATCCTATCCAGGGGTTTTCTTAGCAAGATTCGTTCAGAGCCATCCTCTGAGGCTGAGAGAGTGTGACTTGCCCAAGCTCACCCAGTGGGTTTGCGTGGCCAAGCCAAGATTCGAACCCTGGCCTCCAGAGTCATAGTCTGATACTCAAACCATGCTGCGTAGGTAATCATCCCCAGAAGTAACGTAACCGAGCTCTAGTAAGGAGTGAGTAAGGTTGTTCAAGCAGGTCTTTTCCACCTTGACAACAGGTTTGCAGCTACTGTGCGTGTCTCACACTCGGGGCTGATATAGGAGAGGGCTGTGTGGCCCTTTAGTCTTTTCCTGCCCCATTTGGAAGAGGTGAACTCCAACTCCCGAGGCTTTTGCATGCATGCCAGACATGTGCTGCTTTAATGATGATGCATTTCCCCCTTCCCTCCCATATAGAAACAACAGACGTGGTTTTATTAGCATGCCTGGCTTCCAAAAGCAAGCGCTGAGCTCACCCTTTCTCTGGGCTTTAATAGAGTCGCCCAGGCATTATTAACCAATGCATCTCTCTTTCTTTCTCTGTGTCCACCAGGCCCTGGAACTTCATAACTTACCATCAGCTTTGCTGCCTCTCTATGCGTTCCTGGCTCAAGGACTGAAACCCACCATTGCAATATAGACAGAGAGGTAAGAATTGTTCTGTATGCAACAACAGCTATCCCTATCCCTGTCCCTATCCCTATGGCAGTTCTTGAGACAAGGAGGAAAGGGGTCTCCTTCTTCTTCCTCTCTTTTCTTCCTCCCAAACCCTGTCCTCCTAAATGTTTTGGACTTGGACTTCCAGAATCCCAGGCCATTGTCCAAAACGGCTGAGGCTTCTGGGACCTGAAGTCCAAAACACCTGGAGGACCAGAGTTTGGGAATCACTGCAAGTTTACAAAAGGTGCAGCAGAGGTAGAAGGCAATCTGCTCTGCCACCTCCTGCTTCCTAGGCTTAATACCCACAATTATGCCCATAGGGATCCACTGCTTCCGGGCATGGGAGATTTTGGGTGGGCACAAGAGTCTAATGCAGCTAATGGATCCTTCCGCCCCAAAACAAAGCATGCATAACCTTGCGTCCACACATGCATGTTGCTCCTACAATCCTAGCCAGTATTTCAGTGCTGTTGGGTAGACTTTGCGGTTGCAAAAATGTGTGGATTTGAGGCTACTTCTGCTGCTTTGGGGCTGTCAGTTGTCCACTTCCCTGCTGAAAACCTGCCTCTCCTTTCAACCTTTTGCTGTTGTAACACAGAAAAGGTAGCAGCCAGCAAAGCTTCCCTGCTGTGATCTGTTGATCCCTGTGAATCCGGTCCGGTGGGGCCTGTCTGGTGGAACCGTGAGAGTTCCTGTCCTTGTGTTTACTTGCAATTTTTCCACGCTCTCCTCTTGAGCCTCTGTTTAAACTCTGGGTGTTGCTCATTTTTTTAGCTAGCCATAAACTTCGCAACTGCCACTTGCTGAGCTTAATCCACCTGTCTTTCCAGAGAAGCAGAATCTTGGGTCGCACTGTTACTTGCCCAGATTAAAAAACAGCCTAGATGGGCTTAGATGCATGGGTTTATCCAGCTCTCATGAAGCAGCAGGGCTTGAAAATGAAACATTCTCACAATAGCATTTACATTTCTATACCTCTGAACAGTGAACTCAGAAATGGTTTGCAATGGTGTAAGCCAATTGCCCCCAACAAACTCGGTATGCATTTTACTGACCTATGAAAGGATGGAAGGCAGAGTCGACCTTAGAGCCCTCTGGGATCGAACTCACAACCTTGTGGCTGCAATACCAGTATTTAACCATTATGCCACTAAGGCTCCAGAATTCAACAAATTCTGACCAACTTTTGGAAGATGCCCATGGGTCTTCGCTTTTTGTACCTTCCTGAGTCGGAGCTTTTAGGCCAGGCTTAGCCAGCATGGCATAGTGGTTTGAGAGTTGGGTTGCAACTCTGGAGACCAGGGTTCAGTTCCCAGCTTGGCTATGACCTTTGCCAGGTAACACTTTCTCAGCCTCAGGGGAAGGCTCCTCTGAACAAAGCTTGTCAAGAAAAACCCCATGATAAATTCACCTTAGGGTCACCATAAGTCGGAAACGACTTGAAGGCACACCACAATGGTGGGCCATGAAAGGACCCAAAGGAGATGGAGGGAGGATATTGGGAACCTTTGCATAATGGGACAAATGGTCAGCCTGTCAAGCCCAATTTTGGCAACACGGACTGGCAGCGTTCCTCCATGAATTCAGGGAGAAGAGGGCTTTTCTTTTCACCTGCTTCCTGATCCTTTGGGTGCAGTGAGAACTGAACCTGAGACCTTCTGCATGCAAACCATAGTTCTTGCTATAATCCCTTTTTAAATTACCTTTTGCCTTTCAAATTGCTTTTCCCTGTCGGAAGGGTGGAACCTGAAGGGCCGATCCAGTTAGTGCATTTCTGGGAAGGCGAGAAATAGAGATATTGGCTAAACATTAGCCACACAGACCAGTCTAACAAGGGAGGCTGCAAGAGAGCACCGGCAGCCTGATGTTTAATTCCATTTCCTCTGGCACTGTGTTAATTAATGAGCTTTTTCTTTAATTAATCAGGATTCTTTTCCTCCTTTCTGAAACAAAAGACTCCTGATTCATTTCTCTCCTGTCACTCCCTTTGCCAGGTACTCATTTTGATGCATAAAAATGGCCAACGTTACCCAGATATCCAAAGATGAGCTAGAGGAACTCAGAGAGGCTTTTGCCAAAGTCGGTAAGTAAAGGCGGTGAGGTTTTTGGTGACATGAATGATGCGTTTGGGCAACGGGTTGGATGTCTTCCTGGAAATATGCTAAGAGCATTTCTTGCCTTGGCCATATTTTCTCATATGCTCTTCCTGCAAGGCATTTAAGCAATAGAGAGGTCCCTTTCCTCACCCCAATATTTGCAGATTCTGATTTCAGGATCCTTATCCCATAGGGCCAGTGCCAAATAGATGTGCAAATTTCACTACCCTCAGTTTGACCGGCGTATCTGTCCAAATAATCCCAGGTTAATCATTTGTAGCTTTGAATGAAAGACAGAGGCAACAACATTTCCATGCCTTGCATCTATTGGGAAGGGGATATTTATGATCCTTCTGTGAGTATGGCTGACCCTTCGTATCCATGGATGCAAACACCCATGGCTTGAAAATATTTTTAAAATTATATAAACTCCAAAAAGCAAACCTTGATTTTGCCATTTTATATAAAGGGTGCCATTTTACTATGCCATTATATTTAATGGGACTTGTGAATCCATGGATTTTGGGATCCGGTGGTGGTGGTGGGGTGTCCTGGAACCAAACCTCAATGTTTTCGACTTCAACTCCCAGAAACCCCAACCAACTTGGCCAACTGTCAGGAACTCTGGGAGCCAAAGTCCAAAACATCTGGAGGACTAAAGTTTGGGCATCACTTGATCTACACCGTAGGAATTAATGAAATCCAACGCCACTTTAAATGCCGTGGCTGCATCCTCGATTTGTAGTTTTCCAAGGTCTTTAGCCTTCTCTGCAAAAGAGGGCTGGTGCCTTACAAAACGATAAATCCCAGATTTCCGTAGGATGGAGCGACAGCATTTAAAGTGGTGTGAAGCTGCGTTTTTTTTGGCGGTGTAGATGCACCCTTGGTGGCTTTGGGAAGCATGCTGGATGCAAAAAAGTTCTCTTCTGTTGTGTTGCCACTGGCTTGCTTGCTACTGCTCCCTAGTGGTTGGAGTTGGCCATGTGGCCCAAAAGGGATAGACAGAGCTCAACTGTTTGGCTGTAGTTACTGTATATACTCATGTATAAGTCTAGACATTTTCATCAATAAATTGACCCCAGAGCCTATGTCGACTTATCCAGGGGTCAATGTAAGCATACTTAGCCGTCCACATTTGCAGCTTGGATTATTCACAGATTTGAGTAATACGTTCTCGCTAGACTCTCTAGGTCCCCCTAGCACAAATCTGCCAGACGCTGACCATAGAGTTGCAATGGAAGACCTAGAAATTCCTAGAGAAAATATTTCTCTAGGCACGTATAGGTCTTCCAACTGGATTTTGTGTCCAGATGTCCAAACTGCAAAGGAGGACAAGGCAGTGTCTTTCCTGAGCTTAAAACCATTCATATAAATTCATGCTTCTTTGTCATGCTCCAAATGGAGGACCCTTTGGAATTCTTCCTGGGCATAAAGTTGAAATGGAGGATGTGTCCTGGAAAAGGAGGATGCTTGGTTGCACCCGACTCTTAGGCTGGAATTGGTTCCCTGCCCTTGGAAAGGATGTGTGTGCCTACATAATAGAGATATCTGTATATTGAGGGAGTTTTTCAGCTTTTTTCTCTTTTCTCTTTTGCACGGAAGATCTCAACAGCAACGGCTTCATCTGCGATTATGAGCTCCACGAACTCTTCAAGGAAGCCAACCTTCCCCTCCCTGGATACAAAGTGAGGGAGATCATTCAGAAGCTCATGATCGACGGGGACAAGAATAAAGATGGAAAGATCAGCTTTGAAGAATTCGTTTACGTAAGCATGCCACTTTGATGCTGTGTCTCTCTTTCTGTTCTTAGCACTTCAGTACCTGTTTTGGTTACAAGGAGGAGAGCAGTATTTTTGAGTATCTTGAACCATAATGGAAATGAGGCACAATATTGCACAGGGGAGCTTGTAGGGAGCTTGGACGGGTACAAAACTTTGCCGCTTTTCAGCATTTTCATTTTAAGATTTTGAACTTCTTTCCAATAGCATTAACCGCTACCTTGAATACAGATTGAGTACCCATTATCTGGAGTCCCAAAATCCAAAATATTGCAAAATCCAAAATTGTCCAAAATTGTGGTTGAGATGGCGACCTTTGCTTTCCGATGGTTCAGTGTGCACAAACTTTGTTTCATGCACAAAATTATTAAAAATCCTAAGTATAATATCACCTTCAGGCTATGTTTAGAAGGCATATACACCAATTTTGTGTTTAGACTTGGGATATCTTGCCTATTATGTATAGGCAAATATTCTAAAATCTGGGGGGGGGGGGGGGGGATCCAAAATCGAAAACACTTCTGGTCCCAAGCAATTTTGGATAAGGTAAGACTCAACCTGTATCACCTGTGTCTGCATTGCATATTTATGTCAGTTTCATGCCACTTTTAATTGTCTTGTCTCCATCCTAAGGGGATGCTGGGATTTGTAGATAGGGGGAAAATGTAGAATTCTCTGCCAGAGAGTCATAGTTCGGAAAAATAGACTCACAGCTCTGAAGAATATAACCGAGAAGCAATACATATTTTGGGTGGAAGAGCATTCGGTCATAAGATTGCAATTGGAGAGGGGATGTATAACACCATGCGAATGGCTGTCTCGTAGATCTTTCAAGAGGTGAAAAGCAGCGACATCGCCAAAACTTTCAGGAAAGCCATCAACAGAAAAGAAGGAATCTGTGCCATCGGCGGGACATCTGAACTCTCCAGCGAAGGGACCCAGCATTCCTACTCAGGTATTCTTGTGTCATGTTTGGCTGGTTTTTCTGGAGCTGAACTGAAATGGAGGCATACACTGTCTTTGCGTAGTAATGTTACCAAGGTCTCTTTCCCACTACCTTTTAAACCGGATTGCAAATCAGTTTGAAACGGTTTAAAGGACCCTGGTTCGCACTCGAGCTGAATCGCTGAATTGATTCAGAGAGTGGGGCCATGCGCTAGACCTATTTAACCTGCATCTTTTTGACATTGATTTTTTCCACGTCTTTCTGGATAAATCGATTCTGCAGAAGTGTGAACCAGATGCGGATCGGAATCGATTTAAATTTGCCCTTTGGCCGGCTGGAGTGGGCCCATTTTGAATTGATTCATTTGTGAATGTGAACCACAAGTGGGTTATTTTACAGGGAAAAAATGTGATTGGGGCAAATGTAGTGTGAACCATGCTGTCGAATCGATCCATCGATTCATATTGCAAACTGATTTATTTTTAAATTGGAATGAGGCCCTAGTTTTCTGAAAACTGAAAACAGGACACATGTGGCAAGCCAGTAGAAGGCCTCCTCAAGTCTTGCAAGATTTCAGATCTTATAGGAAGCCCAAATCTTGCAAAATGTGCAAACCTTGCAATGGCAGGGCAACCATCATAAGATTATTTATTTCCTTTCCTTTCCTAGCTGCTTGGCATTAGCCCAGTTCTCTGACAGCAAAGGCTAAACATCTCACAACCAGAGGTTATTCATTAGGGCCGTGTCTGCACTGCAGAATTAATGCAGTTTGACACCGCTTTAACTGCCGTGGCTCAATTTTGTGGGACCCTGGGAGTTGTAGTCTAGCCTTCTCTGTCAGAGAGCTCTGATGCCACTGCTTCAAATCCCAGGATTCCATAGCACTGTGCCATGGCAGTTAAAGCAGTGTCAAACTGCATTAATTCTGCAGTGCAGACACAACCCACATTTCTTATAGTTAAAAAAGAAAATTCTCAAGTCATTTTCAATCAGGGAGCAAACCTGTCCCAAGTTTTTCTGGTGAGGCACCATGGAGTTATTTCCTCCCTCCCTCCCTCCCTTTCTTTCTTTCTTTCTTTCTTTCTCCCTTCCTTCCTTCCTTCTTCTTTCCTTCCTTCCCTTTTTCTTCCTTCCTTCTTTCCTCCTTTCCTCCTTCCTTGCCTACTCCATCCCTCCTCTTTCTTTCTTTCTTTCTTTCTTTCCCTCTCTCCTTCCTTCCTTCCTTCCTTCCTTCCTTCCTTTTCCTTCCTTCCTTCCTCCCTTCCTTCCCTCCCTCCCTCCCTCCCTCCCTCCTTCCTTTTCTTTCTTATTTCTTCTTTCTTTCCTCCCTCCTTTCCTCCACTTCTTCCTTCTACTTCCTTTCCTCCTCTTTCTCCCCCTTTTGTCGCTGGTGTGACAGTGTCAGCGACAACCATCCCGCGGACTTAACAATCCCCTCTCTTCTTTTAGAGGAAGAAAAATACGCCTTTGTGAACTGGATAAACAAAGCTCTGGAAAACGACCCGGATTGCAGGCACGTCATCCCGATGAACCCGAATACAGATGATCTCTTCAAAGCCGTCGGCGACGGGATCGTCCTCTGGTGGGTTTCTGAGAGGGCCCTTTGTTGGTTCAGGTTACAAAGGATACAATGGAAAGGTGCAGGAAAGAAAGAATGGTTGCCAAACCCATATTGTAATAAGCATTTTTTTTTACACACATATGGGAGAACGTCTTCATTTAAGTAATATTCTCATTATGGAGTAATCCGAGGAGGGCAAACAGCCCCTGGGCATGTTTTTATGGCCCCCCAGGATCCTACATTTATTTTTTAATATTAAAATCAGTGCTAGTTAGTTTTATAAATATGAACAATTCGTATTTCCTTGCTAGGACATTCCCAAGCAAATTTTGATTTTTTTAAAAAATTAATTTCATTCTCAGCAATTATTCCAGGGCTTGATTCCCAGCTCAAGCCATGAAAACCCACTGACTGACCTTACACAAGTCACACTCTCTCAGCCTCAGTAGGAAAAAAGTGGCAAAGCTCCTCTGGACAAATCTTACCAAGAAAACCCATGAGCCTCAGAGTCTCCATAAATCAGAAATTATTTGAAAGAACACAACAACAATTATTCATTACAATGATTTTTTAAAAAACCCTCTGGAAGCATTGCTTTTTCCTTGATTTTCTTCAAGTCCTATTATGGGAAACATTAATAGTTTGCAAATTTATTTTAATGCAAATCTCCTTCTCTCCCCTCTGAAACCCAGTAAAATGATCAACCTTTCCGTTCCCGACACAATTGACGAAAGAGTGATCAACAAGAAGAAACTAACGCCGTTCATAATTCAGGTGGGGAATATCTTTCTTTTCATTCTCCTTTTGCCTTTTGCAGAGGGTTTAAATAATGGCACGTTTGTTCATCGCTCCCAGAGAATGGCCACCGGAGAGATGAGTTTTGTTTGCCTTTAATAACTGAAGGGGCCTTTGTGCTGCGGCTTGGTTTTTATATTGAAACGGGAGCCTTCCCTTCCTTGCTCTTTCTGCAAATATTTAATTGAAGTAGAATCATAGAATCATAGAATCATAGAGTTGGAAGAGACCACAAGGGCCATCCAGTCCAACCCCCTGCCATGCAGGAACTCCCAGTCAAAGCATCCCCGACAGATGGCTATCCAGCCTCTGCTTAAAGACCTCCAAGGATGGAGACTCTACCACACTCCGAGGGAGTGTGTTCCACCGTCGAACAGCCCTTACTGTCAGGAAGTTCCTCCTAATGTTGAGGTGGAATCTCTTTTCCTGCAGCTTGCATCCATTGCTCCGCGTTCTGGTCTCTGGAGCAGCAGAAAACAAGCCTGCTCCCTCCTCAATATGACATCCCTTCAAATATTTGAACAGGGCTATCATATCACCTCTTAACCTTCTCTTCTCCAGGCTAAACATCCCCAGCTCTCTAAGTCGTTCCTCATAGGGCATGGTTTCCAGACCCTTCACCATCTTAGTTGCCCTCCTTTGGACCCGCTCCAGTTTCTCCACATCCTTTTTGAATTGTGGTGCCCAGAACTGGACACAGTATTCCAGGTGGGGCCTCACCAAAGCAGAATAGAGTGGCACTATTACTTCCTTTGATCTAGACACTATACTTCTATTGATGCAACCTAAAATAGCATTGGCCTTTTTAGCTGCTGCATCACACTGCTGACTCATGTTCAACTTATGGTCTACTTGGACTCCTAGATCCCTTTCACACATAGTTTCATTCAGCCAGATGTCCCCCATCCTATATCTGTGCATTTCATTTTTCCGCCCTAAGTGCAGAACCTTACATTTCTCCGCATTGAATTTCATTTTGTTAGCGTTGGCCCAGCTTTCTAGTCTATTCAGGTCATTCTGAATTTCAATCCTGTCTTCTGGAGTATTGGCTACTCCTCCTAATTTGGTGTCATCTGCAAATTTGATAAGTATGCCCCCAATTCTGTCATCCAAGTCATTAATAAAGATATTGAATAGCACTGGGCCCAGGACAGAACCCTGTGGGACCCCACTGGTCACTTCTCTCCAGGATGAAAAGGAGCCATTGTTGAGCACCCTTTGAGTTCGGTCAGTCAACCAGTTACAAATCCATGTAATGGTTACCTTGTCTAGCCCACATTTTACGAGCTTGTTTGCAAGAATGTCATGGGGAACCTTGTCAAAGGCCTTACTGAAATCAAGATATACTATATCCACAGCATTCCCTTCATCTACCAAACTGGTAATTTTATCAAAAAAAGAGATCAGATTTGTCTGGCAAGACTTGTTTCTCTGAAACCCATGTTGGCTTTTTGTGATTATGGCATTGGCCTCTAAATGTTCACAGACTCTCTGCTTAATGATCTGCTCTAGAATCTTTCCTGGAATTGATGTCAGACTAACTGGACGATAATTGTTGGGATCCTCTTTTTTCCCCTTTTTGAAGATGGGTAAAAGAATAAGGGATCTGAATTACTAAGGCTGTGTATAGAGTGGATTAAAAATGGAATAGTTTTCTGGGCACAGCACTTTGGGAGAAAAATCACACCAACTTTCCCCAAACCATTTGATCGATCTATTGGTCTATCTATCTATCCATCCATCCATCCATCCATCCATTGGATCTGTCTCTATCTATCTATCATCTATCTATCTATCTATCTATCTATCATCTTCCTTCCTTCCTTCCTTCCTTCCTCTTCCTTCCTTCTCCCTTCACCCTTCCTTCCTTTCTTCCCCTTCCTTCCTTCCTTCCTTCCTCTTCCTTCCTTCTCCCTTCACCCTTCCTTCCTTTCTTTCCTTCCTTCTCCTCCTTCTTCTCCTTCTCCTTCCCCTTCCTTCCTCTTAATCCTTCTCTTTGGCTGCAGAAACAAAGCAGTTTGATGCCACTTTAACTGCCAAGGCTCAATGGTATGAAACTCTCGGATCTGTAGTATGTTGTGGCCCAGAGCTCTCAGACAGAGCAGGTTAAACATCCCACCACACTACAATTCCCAGAATTGCATAGCATTCACCCATGGTAGTGAAAGCGGTGTCAAGTTGCATTATTTCTGTAGTGCAGATGTCGCCTAAGAGAGCAGGGTTCGAATCCCTTACTCAGCCATGGAAACCCACAGGTTGACTTTGGAGAAGTCGTGCCCTTCAGCCTCAGAAGAAGGCAATGGTGGCAAATCTCTTCTGAAGAAATCTTGCCAATATTGGTGGGGGAAGTTTGGTTTTTTTTAAAGCCAGTGTGTTGCAGTGGTTTGAATGTTGGGCTGGAAATCTGGGAGAACAATCCTTGTTCAGCCGCCGAAATTCGTCCAGCAACTTTAGGAAAGTCATCCTCTCTCAGCCTTGGAGGCAGACAATGACCAGTGATCAAACTTTGCAAAGAAAATGCTACATAGGGTTGCTATAAGTTGGAGTTGTCTTGAAAGCAAACCCAACAAGGGCAGATGTCAACACTGATTCTGAATGACCAGAAAGAAGGTCTTCCTATGCTCCAAAGCCCCACGTCTTCCAACAAAGACCTCTCTCAACCAAGTCCTTTTCCTCTGCAGGAAAATTTGAATTTGGCTTTGAACTCTGCCTCTGCCATTGGATGCCATGTGGTCAACATCGGAGCAGAAGACCTTAGGGAAGGGAAGCCGCACTTGGTCCTGGGACTTCTCTGGCAGATCATCAAGATCGGCTTGTTTGCGGACATAGAAATCAGCCGGAACGAAGGTAGGCTTGTTAGATTTGTAAGCTGCTTGAGTCCCCGTACTGGGAGGAAGGCGGGAGATAAATAAACATAATAATAATAATAATAATAATAATAATATAATGATAGGTTGACCCCAGAGCCTCCCACCTGGACACTAACCACCCCGTGGATGGTTGCTTTTGCAGCTGGCAATAAGAGTTCTCTTCTGGGCATGCCACATTTTTGGTTTTTCTTTTAGAGGTCATCACTTCAGGGGGGATAAGAAAGTTTTTTGTGGGTTTTTGGGGCTATGTGGCCATATTCTAGAAGAGTTTGTTTCTGACGTTTCGCCAGCATCTGTAGTTGGCATCTTCAGAGAACGCTGGCACGAAAATGAGTGGGGTATATACATATATATATATATATATACACACACACACCTACACCCACATATACATATACACCCTGTGTGACCCTTGGTTGGGAGAAGTGATTTCCATGTTAATCTGTGTATTGTTCTGTTGTTGAACTCCTCTCAACCTGGGTTCACACAGTATATATACCTCATTCACTTCCATGCCAGCATTCTCTGAAGATGCCAGCCACTGATGCTGGCAAAATGTCAGGAATAAATTCTTCTAGGACATGGCCACGTAGCCTGAAAAACCCACAAAAAACTATGGATGCCGGCCGTGAAAGCCTTCGACTTCACAATAGACAGATTAACATGGAAATCACTCTTCCCAGTCCAGGGTCACACAGTATATACAGTACATACATACATACATACCCCACTCACTTCCATGCCATCTGAAGATGCCAGCCACAGATGCTGGCGAAACGTCAGGAATAAACTCTTCTAGAACTATGGATGCCAGCCATGAAATCCTTCAACTTTACAATACACAGATTAACATGGAAATCACTCCCCCCAACATAGGGGCTCAAAGCATATATATACCCCACTCACTTCCATGCCAGCTTTCTCTGAAGATGCCAGCCACAGATGCTGTTGAAACGTCAGGAACAAACTCTTCTAGAACGTGGACACATAGTTCGAAAAACCCACAAAAAAACTATGGATGCCGGCCATGAAAGCCTTCGACTTCAGATAAGAAAGTTGTTGGGATTATCATCGTAACTAGCTTGGACCATTGGGGAGACACAAGTTGAAATCGCCCTACAAAGCTTTTTTTAAAAAAGGAAGATAAAAATAAAAATGAAAGACATGGGGAATTCGTTCAAAGTTGGGAGCAGGTTGTAGAGTACATAAGCAAATGCTGGGGTATATTGAAAATGTGGGGAATGAAGGATTAATAAAATAATAATGGTCATTATCATCTTTGGTGGTGGTTATCTGAATGCTATCGATCCAGGAATATTTCCGGACTGACCTTCCCAACATTACAAATGCAAATGGAAATCAATTTAAAATAGGCAAGATTGGGGAGAGACTGATGCAAATTGCCCTTCGTTTGCTCAAATGTCTCTCCCCAACCTTGTCTATTTTAAATTGATTTTAATTTGTATTTATAATGTTGGTATTTTAGTTTTAAACGAAGGGATAAGGGGATATGTAATTTTAGTTATGCATGCGTTATGTATTTATTTATGTATCTTATTGTAACCCTTTTGGAACGGTGGGATATAAATAAAATCTATTGTTGTTGTTGTTGTTTAGGATGTGGTTTGTACAAATCACACATATGTTTGAATAACAGAAATTTGATAAACACTAAGCGTTTACCGGTTTGGGAAGTTAAGCTTGAATGATCAGGAATGAAGAAGAAATGTTAATAGGAGAATATGTATATTGTGTGCTAATTGTTTTTCTTTGCATTTTAAACAATACCAGAATTTAAAAAGGAAATATCCTTACAAAGCTTGATGGGTCTCCTCCATGGTGCAAGCTAGTTAAAAACCAAAAACCCGCAGAAGCAACCACAAAGGGGCCTTTGTGTGTGTGTGTATTATGTGCACCTTTTTGTCTCACTGTGATGAATTGCTGGATGTGTTCCTTTCTTAATTGAAATAATAATTGCCCAACCGCAAATCCGGGTCATTTGGGAGGGACTGGGTTGCATCTCTCCATATGACGCTTCCCTGGGTTTCATGCATGCCTCCTTTTTTCCCCTGTTTTCCTTCAGCATTGGCTGCTTTGCTTAGAGATGGGGAGACCTTGGAAGACCTGATGAAGTTGTCCCCAGAAGAGCTGCTCCTCCGATGGGCCAATTTCCATTTGGAAAATGCCGGGTGGCACAAGATCAACAACTTCAGCTCGGAGATCAAGGTACGGATCCGGCCGAGATTTGGGACGTTGCTGGGGTTTGGTTGGACAGAAGGGCAAACAGAAAGGTCTAGGAAAAGGCAATCCCAAAGTAATGCATAAGAAAGTTTTAATATCTAAAATATACACATAATGCGGCAACCATGATTTTCTGGCATCCAGGTGAACGTTGTGCCGACGAAGCAATACACTGTGCCAGAAAGCAAAAACGACAAGGAGTGTATAAGCTTCCCAAATGCATACAAAGTTTAAAATATAAATACTTCCAATATGCGTGGAAGATAAGAGGTATAGGAGTTTCCAAATAACATGCAAAATATAAAGTAGAAAACAAATCCAACATCCAAAGTGCATGGAAAAACAGAAGTATGTGCACTTCCAGAGGGCATAAAATATATAAAAATATCCAAACCCGTTTCGACTGAAAGTCTTCTTCAGTGGAAAATAAAGCTAAAACAATGGGAAATATAGTATAGTTAGTATATATTATTCACAAATGATGACCTTGTTATAAAATAATGATCTGGAAAATGTACCTGTAGTAACAGCAAAATAGTTACCCTATTTCCAGAAAGTCATCCAGTATAAGTAAGTGGAGTTAATCAGGCATAAAATTCCTTTGGAAATTTGGTTGAAGCGATACTTCCCAGAGATTTTGGGTTTGGTTGAAGCCATGCTTCCCATAGATTTTGGTTTGGAGATTTTGGGCAGGAAAGTCTTCAGAGCTGCCTGGACATTTCATGGGTTGGGGCTCCTTTGCTTTCCTTTGGAATCGGAGATAAATCCTCCATCTAACCGTCTCGATTTTCTTCTTTCTCATGCTTTCCGGATTCCTGCTTTTCTCCCTTTCTCCTCTGTCTCCCCGTCTCGCTTTGCTTTTTGCAATTTTTCATTTTGCAAGCTTACCGACTTCAATAGCTCTGTCAAGGTACAAAAGCTGTTCATACTTCTATAGTTTAATTTTGTGGCATCAAGGGTTACTGTATATACACGACTATAAGTCGACCGCCTCATATATAAGTTGAGGGCAAGTTTTGGGGCCAAAATTATGGATTTTGATATGACCCTTGGATAAGTGAAGGGTAAAATTTAAGCACATGTAATGAAGGATGTAAAGGATTAAGTAAAGGAAAACAATTCCGAAGAACTTACAAAATCCCAGCAGGCATAAATATTTGTGCTCGAAATAAAGGCTGGATGGATGAGAGAGTAGAAGGAGGTCAGTGCTTCTAAGGCAGATTAAACTTTTACCTTTCAATATATATATTACAGTACTTACATTGACCAATGGATAAGTTGACTCAGGTTTTTGGGACAAATTTTTTAACCTAAATTTCTAGACTTATACATGAGTATATACAGTATATGCATCCCCGTCGGTGTTGCAGTTGGCAAGCCAATGGGCTGACCTGTTTTTCTTCCTAATTTGAATCCTCTCCAGGACTCCAGGGCTTACTTCCACCTCCTCAACCAAATTGCACCCAAAGGACAAAAGGAAGGAGAACCACAAATTGACATCAACATGTCCGGCTTCAACGTGAGTATATTATTATTATTATTATCCCACTTCCCCCAAAAAAATTAGGATACAAAGCCGCTTGCAGTACAGCATATCAGTGTTGTTGTGTATTTGTGAAATACATGGACATCCTACATTTCTAACTTCTGGATAATATTTAATGTAGGTGAATTTCCTGAGTTGCACAGACTCACTTTTAATTTTTCTAATAGTTTGTGAAAGAGAGCAACAGCCTCAAAATGTATTTCAGAGCGGCTATATTGTAGAGTTTGGAAAGTTACTTTTTAAAAGCAATCTATTCCCATTACTGGTTTCAGCATTTCAAACGCAGCTTGATGTTGTTGCTTGATGTGGGGCATAACTTTGTACCTTTCTTGGTACACTCTGGTTGTTACTTTTCTATTTTCCATTAGCTTTTTTTAAAGAGGAAAAAGAAGAGGCTTGGGAATAAAATTATCTTAAAATTAAAAATATATATATTCACCTCCAAAATGCTCTTTGAAAGTAAATTTAGGATTTTTTAAAAATATATTTTTACTAATAAATAAACACACTATTAAAAACCATAATAACATTAGTGAAACTACATCCACATATTAAAACAAAAAGAAAAGGAAAGGGGAAAAGAAAAAGAAAAAGAAAAAAAAGTAATACAAAGCAAGTAAATTTTGAAAGTAACTAGACTGTTAACTCGTCACACCGATAAAGTCAGTCTTACTCATTTATTTATGAAATGTAACTTTATTAATTATTATTATTATTATTATTATTAATTTAATTATTATTTAAATATTATTTATTATTTATTTAATATTTTATAATCATTTCATTATTTATGAAATGTAACTTTTTTAAAGAAAAGTTAAAAACTTTAACTTTTTTTAAAGTGCCCCGAATGTGGAGGAAACATTTATGCTCCCCTTGATAAGAATATCTTAGACCACAGTCATATATAGTGAGAACTTGGTGCTGAAATAAGCCAGGGTCTGGAAATAATGTCTTACAAGTATAGTTACTCACAACTAGTTACTTTGTGGGTGGTGGTAACGGAGGTTGTTTTTAAAAAAAGTTAAAGCGGTGCCGAACTGGGTTATTTCTTCAGTGTGGATGCAGCCTTGGTGTGAAACGCTTGCTCCTAACAGGGAAGGATAGCCTCTGCGCATAGGTTTATGCATTTGCATCTTATAGGGAAATGCCACCACGAGGTGGCACTACTCCTTATTCTGTGCTTTATTCTCCTTTTTGTAAGTGTGCCCTTTGTGTGATAAGAGCGCAAGCACCAAAGGTTCAACGGCTGAAAATAAACATTGCATTGCGTGTCACTTTATAACCAACAAGTGCATCTAAATTTTTGGAAAAAATGAATTACTGTATACGCTCGACTATAATTCAGCCTCGTATATAAGTCGAGGGCAGGTTTGGGGGCCAAAATTATGGATTTTGATATGGCCCTTGGATAAGTCGAGGGTAAAATTTAGGGGCACGTAATAAAAGATGCAAAGGAAAACAATGCCAAAGAACTTACAACGTCCCAGCAATCGTAACTATTTGTATACTCTACTAAAGGTTGGATGGATGAGAGAGTAGGAAGGGTTCAGTGTTTCCAGGGCAGACTAAACCCTTGCCTTGCACCATATATTTATATGTAGTCCGAGTTAAAACACAGTAGTTACATGGACACACGGATAAGTCGACTCAGGTTTTGGGGGTCAATTTTTAAACTTAAATTTCTAGACTTATGCATGAGTATATGCAGTAACCCTAATAGATCACAGGGAGACATCACCTCCTGGAGAGGTTTTCTTGTAAAAACATTAACAACGACAACAAGAACGGTTGGTGTGAGCTAGACCCTTGGATTTGGAGTTGCTGGCCAGTCTTGTTGCATTGTTGGGGTTGAGAGAAGGAAACGAAGAGGCCCAATTGGAGCATGTTTTGTCCCGTAAATATACTCCGGAGATTGCAGGAGCACCCCTCTTTTGCTCGCTCTCCATCGCTCATTGCACCATTTCTGCCCTTTTAGGAGAAAGACGACTTGAAGAGAGCCGAGTGTATGCTCCAGCAAGCGGACCGGTTGGGCTGCCGACAATTTGTGACCCCGACGGACGTCGTGAGCGGCAACCCCAAGCTCAACTTGGCCTTTGTGGCCAACTTGTTCAACAAATACCCGGCCCTCACCAAGCCAGAAAACCAAGACATTGACTGGACTCTGCTGGAAGGTGAGACGAGCGACGCCTTCCCAAGTATAGAGTATACAGACGTCCTCTTTTTTTCCCAAGACATGTCTTTCCTTGGAAGAGAGGCGTCATTGTGGATATGGGTGGCCCCATGGTCAGAAGCGGGGGGGGGGGGGGAGTGCCAGCCACCCATAAAGAAGTTTGGGTTTTCTGAAATATTCGGGATGCTGAAATTCCAAATCAGGGAGACCCAGCGTACGGTTTCCTTAAAACCACAAATTTGTGGGATTTTGGTTTTCTTCCTTTTAGGTGAGACTCGTGAAGAGAGGACATTTCGCAACTGGATGAACTCCCTTGGAGTGAACCCTCATGTGAACCATCTCTATGGGTAGGTCTTTGGATCGCTTTTGCTGTCTTGTGAAAGAAAGCCTTTAATAAATAATAATAATGATAGTAATAATGATGATGATGTATATCCCACCTCAACCTATGGATTGAGGCGGGTTACAACAACACTATACATCAATAAAATCCATAATACATACATAAACAACACTACATAACCCCGTATTCTCTTACCTTAGAACAAAAACAACTACAGTATAAAATACAAATTAAAATTAGTTAAAATAGACATAATAATGTGTGTGTTATCATATATATGATATTATGGAAGCAGATGCGTTAACATATGTGATTAGTGGTAACTCAACAGAAGAATTTAATAAGGATTGGGAATTAGTTTTGAAATTTATAAAGGAGCAATATTGCAGTTTTCCATTTATGTGAATCAAGGCAGGCGGTTTTGCAATGTCTGGGAGTTAGAGAAGACTATTTAAAGGTAATGGTTAAGTTCAAGAACGATAATTACGGTCTAAGTTTATAGATAGAGTTTATAAAAGGCAAAGGGTGTGTATATAAAAGTCACAAAATAGGTACAAGGTGGTGGCAACTGGTATGACTGTAGGGAGGAGGAAATGGTAAAGAAGCAGCTTTGGGTGGAGAAGTTCATTATCCAGGGAGGAAAGAGAAGGAGAGAGAGAGGTGACGTATGTGAAGAAGGTACAAGGAATTGATTAGAAAGTAAGAGATGTTGTAGTAAAGGATGGGTGGAGGAAAGGAGGGTGTGAATGGATGTTTATGGAAGGAGTAAGAAAGTAGATGGGGAATGGGATACATGGAAAGGGGGAAAGAAAGTTAACCTCTCCATTCATATGTTCAGCCTTCCCTCCGGTTTTGCGGGGGATCTGTTCTGGACCCCTCCGCGAAAATGGAAAACCATGCATATTCAAGCCCTATTGGCTTCCATGGAGACACACTTCATTTTAACCCCTTCCGTTCACCTCCTGCAGATAGTCAAGGGATGTGGATCCCAAATCCGTGAGAACAGAGGGAAGACTGTATATGTTTGTTGTTAAAATACAGTTTTCCCTCCCCATATGCGGGGGATCTGTTCCGGACCCCTTCGCGTATGGGGAAAAGACGCCCCCCCCCATGTATGCTCAAGCCGCATAGAAAATAATGGGGCGCATGATCACGGCAGTGCACGCAGCACAAGGCATCCCATTATTTCTTCTGGGGGCTTGCCGTCCACATAAGCTCAAAACCATGGGAAGCAAGCCTGCCTATGGGGAGAGCTGACTGTAGATTAGTGCATTAAAACAAATCAAAATCAAATTAATAATGTGTGTGTTTGTGCAGATGGTTGTCTTTTAAAAGTGCCAAGGACAAAACCACGGCAATCCCCAACAGGGCTAACTGATGCTCTCTGTTTTAGTGACCTGCAGGACGCACTGGTGATCTTACAACTCTACGAAAAGATCAAAGTTCCCGTCGACTGGAACAAAGTCAACAGACCCCCCTACCCTAAACTTGGAGCGAACATGAAGAAGGTAATGACGGTGGCTGCTTTACACTAAAATCCAATTTTGCATCAGTTTCCAAATGTAAGGGAAACTTTGCTATGTTAGACACTTTCCTCCAATACCCCAAGGCAGGCGATTCCTCGTCTCATGGCTACTTATCCATTGGCTTTTTAACATTCATATATGATCAACTGTCTATGCAATGATACATAATCAGTTGTGAAAACTATTTAGGTATATCTGAGATTTGAATACAGGTTGAGTCTCTTCAATCCAAAATGTTGAGACCACAAATGTTTGGGGTTTCAGATTTTTATATTTTGGGGGCGCGGGGGGGATTTTGGAATATTTAGATAGATATAATAAGATATCTTGGAGATGGGACCCAAATCTAAACGCAGAATTAATTTCTGTTTCATAATCCACCTTATACACCTAGCCTGAAGGTAATTTTGTACACTATTTTAAAAATAATTTTGTGTCTGAAACAAAGTTTGTGTACACCGTTCCATCAGAAAGCAAAAGTGTTGCTATCTCAGCCACCCATTAAAAAAAAGTTTTGGTTTTTGGAATGATTCAGTTTTTGGAATTCCAGACTAAGGGAGACTCAACCAGTATTGCATTTCCATCGATGCACCAGAGGAAGTGGATTATTATCCACAAACTCTCATGCTAATATAAACGAATTGGTATTAAATATGTCCCCAAACGCTTTCTCCCCCATCTGTAGACACTGAAACAGACTAACAGGGCTTCTTCTTGGAAAACAGATCCATCTCTAGCTGGAAATATTTCATCAGTGCAAAGAGACCTAATTTCTCTCTCTCTCTGTATCTGGGATCAATGGTGCAGGTCCTACATTTGTGTTGTATAGCATAAATCTCCACATGCAGGAGCATGTGTAGATTGTGCTCTGTTGCGACACTGTGCAACCAAATGGGCAACCAAGCGTAAATCCGGATGCACAGCCAAATGGCTCAACAAAACGCACAACCAAATACAGACAAATGCAGGCTTAATGGCACCCTGAAATGAATGCACATGTTGTTGCACATCGGGCAACAGTGTCCAATGGCTTCCTTTAGGGTCCTTGCACATGTTTAACACACCAACAGGATTCCAGCCTCAAAGAGATGCTTCTGGATGAACAAGACAGTGCTAGGCTAATGAAACCGTGTCAGTATCAAGGCAGCTTTATAGCCAGATACAAAATCTAACCCTTTTTTCTCTTTTTCTGGCAAACAGCTAGAAAACTGTAACTACGCCGTCGACTTGGGGAAGCACCCGGCCAAGTTCTCCCTGGTTGGCATTGGCGGGCAAGATCTCAATGACGGGAACCCAACGCTCACGCTGGCCTTGGTGTGGCAGGTGATGAGAAGGTATCGGTGCACTTAAATGGAGAGAAATAGGTAGAAATGTCTCATTTGCTGGAGGATCCAGTCCCTGGTCGATCCCTGCTTGCACTGAGAGGTGTTGTTAGGAAGGAATTAGGATTCCCTTCTTTCTTTTAGTTTGCATTTGCAACCTGCCAGGTCCTTTTCCCAAAGTGATCCAGAAAGATGCCTCTTTTGCAGCCCTGAAAGTCACTAAGGAAATCATGAGTTGTGTCCATTGTCTTATAGTCCATTTTATGGGCGTATGCTCTTGGGTTGTTGAGCTAGTTTGCTGTCAGCTTTGTTGTATCATTTAGTCTTACTCACTTGATACCAAAAACATAATTTGATCCATACACACATGTACAGATTCATATGCATAAACATCCAAACTTCTCCATCAAGTTGGTAGAAGTTGGTAGATTCTCCACCTTTGGAGGTTGTTTCACAGAAGCTGGATTTATATCTTTCTAGAATAGTGAATAGTTGGGTCTTCTTGCATGGCTAAGGGGTTGGATAGATGGCCCTTGTGGCCCCTTCCAACTCTAAGACTGGATGATTTTATCCCATCTCCATCCCTGTCTTATGTTCCCACCAACCATACCATCTGTTATTACATTGACTTTGGAATAAAACTGGCTTAAATCCTGTTGGCTTAAACTAAAATACCCTAAGAAATGGCCTTCTAATACTGTTGATGAAGCAAACTCTTTCACCTTCCCTAGGTCTGTTCCACTGCTGAGCAGCTCTTCTCTTTGGGAAGTTCCTCTTAATCTTTCGCCAGAATCTCCTTTCTGTTGCTGTTAGGTTGCTGTGATAAGCTTCCAACCAAAGCGAAGGTTTCCCAGAAAATCCATCATGCAAGTGGCTCCCCTTACCCCATACTCTTAGTAGTAACAACACAGTACTTTAGTATATAAAGCCTGCCAGCTTTGCTTCTTGTTATCCATGGAGATCTTTGCTTTTCTCTGGTCCTTTGGCTGCGTGCCGGCTGCTAAGCTGCAAAGTACACATAGAGCCCATCTTCTCTTTGAGATCTCTCCTCCGTCTTCATATGATAAGTAATGCAATCTCTCTTTCAACTTACCCAGATATACTCTGAACGTCTTGGAAGATCTCGGCGACGGTCAGAAAGTAAATGACGATATTATTGTGAACTGGGTGAACCAGACTTTGAAAGAAGCGGGGAAATCAAGCTCCATTCAGAGCTTTAAGGTATGCAATGCATACATATTTATGATTCAGTTTTTTGACGGTATCTAATTGGGAAGTTACCGATGCATCTACACTCCAGCATTAATGCACTTTGATATTGCATTTATTGTCATGGCTGCATTTATGGAATTCTGGGATTTGTAGTTGGCTGTGGCACCAACAGGGGAGGCTAAATATCTCACAAAACTACATATCCCAGGATTATAGCATTGAGGCACGGCAGTAGAAGAAGCAGTGTCGGACTGCATTATTTCTGCAGTGCAGATGTAGCAAGAGTTATCCCTGTGCAAAGGCTATAGTAATGGGATTTTTTTTTAAAAAATATGGGATTTATAGCCTGCCTTTGTCCAAAATGGGATTCAAATGGTGTCCTGGATTGCACCACATTCCTGATGTTATCCCTCCAAATGCTATTGCACTGCGTCTCCCAAGAGCCCCTAATGGTACTGACCCCTGGATTTGAAGAATGCTAACACTTAAAATCCAGAATCATCTGGATGGTCATACTTTGTTTATCCACCTCTGATGGGGATCTTTAGCACCCTGTTTTTCCTGCGAAGAAGTGCAAGGTGCAAAATATGTATGCAGACGCATACTTTGCAAATAATGTATGCATCAGGAAGGTGACCATAGTATTTCTCAGGTGCAACATCTGCTATTTGTCTTTATCTGCAGTTGAACTGGTTTTGGGGTGGAAGGGCGCTGTGTGCATGGCATCTTCCTTAGTTTTCCTTTATGCCATTTTGCATCTCTTTCCTCCCTTTTAAGGACAAGAGTATTAGCAGCAGTTTGGCGGTTGTGGATTTAATTGATGCTATCCAGCCTGGCTGCATAAATTACGACCTGGTGAAAACAGGAGATCTCTCAGAAGAGGATAAGCACAGCAACGCCAAGTAAGCCCCTCCACTTCTTTCATATTTTTCCTGCTCTGTTTTCTAAGTGCTAACCTGCAGGTTTTCATTTGGGGCCCTGGCTCTGTGCTGACCATAATCCTAATCCTAAAACCCGTGATTCTGTATGAGGCATATTTACACATACTTAGCCACATGGAAGCAGTTGGGTGCAGTGGTACTCACACTTTTTACTCTTGGGGATCTTTACATCTACATGCGGATGTCGCCCTGCGCTCTCAGTGTATTAATAAAAATAGTTTATTTATTTAGTGCATGCATTTTCATTTGCACATTCATGCGTATTCACAGCTTAACATTTTATAAGGGAATAACATTGTTCAAATGAAAACAATATTAAGTAAACAGTTTTATTTAGTGGTTTTTTGGGTTTTGTGGCCATATTCTGGAAGAATTTATTCCTGACGTTTTGCCAGCATCTGTGGCTGGCATCTTCAGAGAATGGTGCCATGGAAGTGAGTGGGATATATATACATACATACATACATACATATATATAACCTACACACACACACACACACACACACACACATTGTGTGACCCTTGGTTGGTCTGTTGGGTTTTTTTAAATTAAATTCAGTATCTAACTCCATTTAAGCAAAGTCCAATAACTTCCAAAATCCACCAAATGGCGATACCTTTGGTGGACCAACCAAAATGCACAACATACCTTTCGAAGCTTGCAAATCCTTATACCTGTATTGGGCCAACCAAAATGCACAGTGTACCTGTTGCACGCTTTACCAAAGTTCAGAAGCTTGCAACATGTATATTGTGCATTTTGGTTGTCCCAATAAAGGCATCGCTAGGGGGTTTTTTGTGGGGTTTTTTGGGGATATGTGGCCGTTTTCTGGAAGAATTTATACCTGATGTTTTGCCAGCATCTGTGGCTGGCATCTTCAAAGAATGCTGGCATGGAAGTGAGTGGGGTATATATGTGTGTGTGTGTATATATATATAGTGTGATCCTTGGTGAAGAGGAGTGATTTCCATGTTAATCTGTGTGTTGGTCTGTTGGTTTTATTTAAGTAAATTCAGTATTTAACTCCACATGTGTAAATTTTAAAGACGGAAAAGTTTGGGAAGAGGAGGAGCGTACAGTTATCTAAGTTAAAAGCAGAGAGAGCTGACACCTTTAGTTGATAGCCAGGATTATTCATTGCTTAGAAAAGCAATTTTTGGGGACTACAGTGCACCCAACCATGGCCAGTGTGTACAAAGATTCTGGAAGTTGTAGGTAGAAAAGGTCACTTTCTCCTGCTCTGGAAGATCTCCTTGGGGTTTTGGCAAAGGTCTAAGATGTGTCCGACCTCTCCCCGTTTTTGACCCCTAGGTACGCCGTATCAATGGCGAGGAGAATCGGTGCCCGGGTCTACGCTCTCCCCGAGGATTTGGTAGAAGTGAAGCCCAAGATGGTGATGACCGTCTTTGCCTGCTTGATGGGCCGAGGAATGAAGAGAGTGTAAGACGCAGGCGCCAAAACCAAAGCATCCAAAACCTACCTACTCACCCCAGTTCAGACCGAAATGCTGTTAGTTTAAAGGACTGTCGATGCGGCTTCGTGCTTGTTTCTTTGTTTTTAAAGAAGGGACTCTCCATTTTGCTTTGCAAGGTGGGAGCATGGCGAGACTTTTCCGAGCAACTGGGAGCCTGAAAACCAACCAAAATGCTTTTCTTTCCCCCGTACATCCCCAGAGATTTTAAAAAAGGGGTTTTCTCAAGAGTGCATCTCTGTGTCTTCCAACTGAAGCATCCTTTTTCTCCTTCCTGGGATAGTCTTGGTTTTTTTGATGCCGGAGGTGGCTGGCATCCATCTTAATAGGGAAGACATCTCATTCTTCTGCCTTAAACTTACACAAAAGGAGGCCTGTTTTTTAAAAATGGTTTCTGGATGTCCAAGGTGTTGCGATGAGCTTGAGTTTTTAGCAAACTTGACGTAAGAGCGGTGACCGAAGCTGGGTAGATGCAGCCCGTTGCGAAAAGAAAAAGCAACATCTCGGCTAAAAGAAGCCACATTTTGCAGCCGCTGTAATAAATGATGCAAACTGGACAAAACTGCATAATTTCTAATGTTATGCGTAATTTAAGGCTGCGGTTTTTGAACTAGTTTGCATCCTCTATTCGGCATGGTTTTTAATCCTGTTTCTATCCCGGGGAATCTTATGTTGACTAAGAATCTGAGATTTTTAGCTGGTGTTGCCCACTTTGCATACTTGCAAATCTTATCTTTTCCTAATCCGTAAGGGTTAGGAATTTTGTTTTTTGCTTTTGTTTTTAAAGGAAGACCTTCAAGCTATCAGGAATCTGTATTCTGTGCCTGGTTATCACATGCTTTGTCTCTGGGAAATGGCAGAAAAATGCACATTTCTGCCACCGTTCGCCAGGGATGCCATCATGGGGTGGGTAAAATGGTACTTTCCAAAGATCAGCCTTTCAGCAGTATTCTCAAAATGTGGTGCTGCTTTTTCCTGTACAGCTTAACAATATTTTTTGATTACTTTACAGACAAAAAGTATAGTAGGTTTTATTCTATATATATTTTTGGCTAATTTCTTTTTTTGTATTAACCCCCTTCCTTTTTGTGTGCGAAGTACCACCTTCAGAGGCATTGCCAATGGTTTAAAACTCTGCAGAGAACCAAAACAAAAAATGCAAATTTTTTGTATATTATTTTGGTTCTGTTCATCTTTTGCCTACAAAAAAAAAAATTTTTTTTAAAACAAGGTGGTGTTCTCTTACTCCAGAATCTGCATGAAAATCCTTTTTAGATTTTTGGATTTTTAAATATATATTTAAATATATATTTAAGAGGCTGTTAGAGCTTGACAGATGGGACCAGGAAAATTGTACAAACAGCAGGGAATAGTAACTTGAAGAGCGGAATATGCCGAGATTTAAGAAACTTATTTTTTACAAATAATGATAATAATAAGGAAAAAAAGGAAACAGTTGTCACCAAAGAAGAAGGCATTTTGTGCATAGGAGCAAGCGTATTCTGGCTTTGGCAAACTGTTAGCTCGCCCTTGAGGTCATATTGCTATCCTGAATTATTCAAAGTGATGTAATGTGGTGGCAAAAGCAATAGTTGAAATAAAATCATTTAAATACAAGCTACTCTGATTTCTGTCCATAAAACCTGGTTCGAATCACAGGTGCGTTTTTATGAATGGAGGGGTGCAAAGTGAAGGCATTGCGTCTCCAAATGAGAAATGTCTGTTTCCAAGAAATCTATTTGCAAAGTTCTCATTCCCTTGCTTGCTTTTTCTGCCCCTTTTCCTTGGATGCCTAAACTGTATTTCTCAAGTTTAAAGTTACTGAGATGGAAGATTGGATCCTCCTAAATAAGGGGAGACACAAAGAGAGCTATTCCATCTCCTCTTATATTTATTCATTCATTTACTTTCCAGTCTTTCTCCAGCCAGGATGATACCCAAGGTATCTTGCAGCATAGCTTAAAACAAAATACAGTTTTTAAAATATATATATATAAAAGGAATTATTATATAAAAAGGAGTTGAAAACAATAAATAACCTAACATATTAAAATAGCACTAGTTGAAACCATCTTAAATGCAATTTAAAAGGTAACAATGAAGGTAAATAATACAGCACCTCCCATTAGAAGAACCGTCTGCAGCAAAACATATCCAGGGTTGGTTGTGTTAGCAATGTCGCAAAGTACTGCATCATCCAACATCCACAAAGCAGTGATACTTTTATTGGGCCAACCAAAATGCACATTATGCATGTTGCAAGCTTTCGAAGCTTCACTGACTTCTGCAGACCGTCTAAATAAAAAGGATCTCTGCTGTCGGTGGAAAGAAAGCAGAGGAGGAACCAGTTTAGTTCCAGTTAGTTCCATAGCCTGGGGGCTACCACCAAGAAGGCGCTCTCATGTGTCTTCCCTAGACTTTCCTGGGATAGAAGTGGGACCCAAAGCGCTCCTTTGAGGATCCCAAAACTCAAGTATGCTCATACAACCAGCTGCAGCCTTCCAACAATCTGGAAGCTGTATAGCATTTTTGTCCTCTCCTAAAGAAAACCAACCATTGGAAACATTCCTTGTTGCATCTGAAGAAGTAAACCGAATGCTCTCAAAGGGGTGGGATATAAATAAATATTATTATGATGATGATTATTAACCCAGTCTATGGAATCTAGTGCAACAAATGTATTTAAGTCTCAAAGCCTCGACAAGATCCCTTTGCATGCTTCCAGGATATGGTTTCCAGATTCCTCACTACTTTGGTTGGGCTTCTTCAGACAAATTGCAATGCAACACATCCCCAATAATAGCATAGATGCCAACAGCCCTCCCATGACTGCCGTTGAATCCTGGGGGAGGGAAAAGAGATCAAGCCCCACATTATATGTAGCTTGGCTACATCTTGCCAGTCGCAATGCCAATTTGTTTATCCCTCCTGGTTGCAACACGGCTGGGTTTGGTGTGTGACTCACGTTCTCCCTCCAAATCTTATCACAGGTTGTTCTGCTTTTTCAGCACATTCCTTCAGTACCGACCAAAGCTAAGGGTGCATTTCTGACCTTCAGAATTGCTCTGCAATCTCCATCTGGAAATCTTGGCTGTAATGCAGCTGAAAACGACAACGGGGTGATGCTACTTCTGGTGTTCTTGGATGCAACAGTGGCACCAGATGTGTGTCCCACAGTTGGATGAGAATTGCCCCCCAATACCATCCTGCTCCAGTTCTGTTCACCCTGAGATTTGGTCTCCTTGCATGGAGATCTGGAGAGGCACAGCGGTTCCCAGGTGCCCTGACCTTTGGCAACCCAGTTTGTGCCATTCAGACTGGCGGGGACCAGGCATTCAAGTGAGCACCTTCGGGTGCTATGCATCTTTCAAATTTCCATATCCAAGCACCTTTTAACAATTATTATGTGCCTTTTCACAAAGCACAGTTATAGCACCATTATTAATGGTCTTGGAACGTTCTACGAAATCCTTGGATTTGCAGTTTGGAACTCTCTTATAGCAGAGGCTTCTCTGAGTACTCTCCCTAAAGGGCAAAGCCCAGGATTTTTGTAGCATTTTTTCTGTGGCAATTAAAACGGCGTTTTAGCACACCGATTGTGTAGTGTGAAAGGACAACCAGTAAAAAGCAGCGCCGTTAGAGATTTTTAAAAACTACAGCCGTGAAGCCCTGACCTGCTGAACTTTCTGACTCCCTTAAGCGGCCCTGTCCACCTCCATCCCAGCCAACCAATGGTGACGTTAGCCTCCTGTGCGCATGCCGGTCTCATTAATTGCACTTCTGGCTAATTGAGCATGGCAGAGCCAGCCAATGCTTAAAGCATAGAGCATTTTGCCAACAAATGCCCCCTCCCTCCCCCTTTTCAATTGCCAAAAACAAGGGAATGGCTTCCAAAGCGTCTATAGCAAGAAAAAGAGATTGGAGAAAGCCGTTGAGCACCACCAGGTGAGCAGGACACAGAGTAGTTTCTCAGAAACAGCAGGCAGATGGGGTGCGCCATTGTGGCGGTGTCCATCACAGTCCTCTTCTTTCAGGAGCGTTGGTGGCGGTGGGCAGTTGGCGAAGGCCTCCCGGGCACGGTGGCCAAGCAGAGACGTGTCATTGACAGCCGGCAAGGCACAGTGGAGGCCTTCGATCACCCCTTGGTAGGTGAGGAGCCAGGTGGCAAACCACAACATGGCGCAGTCGCACTCCCAGGGGTTGTGAGACAAGAAGATGTACTGCAGCTTGGGAAGGTCTGCAAAGAGATGGCTGGAGAGGTGGCTCAGGTTGTTCCTGTTCAAGTGAAGGAAATCCAGCTCCTTCAAGGAGGAGAACGCAGAGCTGGCGATGAATGCAATGCGGTTGTTGTTGAGGTAGAGCTTCCTCAAGTTGTGCAAGCTGTCAAACGGGCAGCTGATCCTGGTAAGCTGGTTTGCCTCAAGGCGCATGGTCCTGAGCCGCGTTAATCCGCCGAAGAGCTGATTAGGCAAATTGGAGAGACGGTTGTGTCCTAAATTTAACACGGTCAGCCTGCCCAGTTGGCGGAACACGTCCTTCTGGATAGTCCAGATGCGGTTCTTCCGGAGATTCAAGTCCTTCAGGGCCACCATGTCTTTCAAGGAGTCCCTCCCGACGGCTTCGATGTGGTTGCTCTCCAGGGAGAGCCTCGTGAGATGCGTCAAGCTCCGGAAAGCTTCCGGGACATAGCGCATGTTGTTGGAAGCCAGGACCAGCGCTTCCAGAGAAGGCAGGTGGGAGAAGACGAAAGGGTGGATCTCAAAGAGGTTGCAGTGGGAGAGGTCCAAGCTGATGAGGTTCTTCAGGCCTTCAAAGGTGTTGGCGTGGAGGTAGGTCAGCCGAGGGTTCCTGCTGAGGTGGAGCACCCTCAGGTTGCAGAGGGATTTAAAGGCTCCGGGATACAGGAAAGTCAAGTTGTTGCGGCTCAAGGAGAGGCTGTTGAGGTAGGTCAGGTTGCTGAAGGCATCGGCGGTCAGGAGTCGGAGGAAGTTGTTGGAGAGGTTGAGCGAAATGGTGGAGGCCGCAATATCCTTGGGGAGGCGCCTGAGCCCGGCTCCATCGCAGGAAATGATGGCGTCAGGTGAACATTTACAGGAGGGAGGGCATGGCAGGTGGGTCACGGCCCCTCCAGACCCCAAGGGACTGGTCACAAGAGAGAAGAGGAGAAGGAGAAGGGAGACACGCATATCCTTGGCATAGGGCAAAGAGCACGGATGGCACTATGCAGGGAGAAACGGCGGATGGGAGATTGGCCGGGCGAAGGGCAAGGTGCTGGATAAAAGAAATGAGACCTAGGAAGCTTATGCCAGCCACAGGCCAGCCAAGGAGGCTGAAGGTCTTAGGCAAATGAGGGCTACTAATCTCCTCTCTGTGTTTCCAAGAACCGAGTTGTTGGGTCAAATGCCTTGTCAATCACAGGGAAGGGGAGAAAGTAAGATTATAGTTGCAGATGTTCTCTAATGCAACTGGAGGCATATCATGATTTGAACCCACCACATTCCCTATATATAGTGTCATCCCTGTTAAGGTCACTTGCATTGTTACTTTTCCAACACTGGAATGTTCTCCCGCTATAAGAACCCATGTCTTCTTTCTTGGAGATAAGGGCTCAGATTGTCTCCATCCAATGAGAGAGAGACAGAGAAAGATAGAGAAGATTTCTTGGTGCTATAATCCGCTGCTAATTCCTCTAGGTCTAGCTCAGACGTGTCCATTTACACATCATTAACAGACACAGAAACACACACAAACAAAAGAGGGAAGACGGATCAGACCAAAGACCTATCAATCCATTTATTCACTTATTGATTGGTTTTTGTGTCACACAAGACACCCTCCCCATACCATCTTAACTAAGGGCAGAAACAATAAAATGCAGACATCTTACTAACATCTCCCCTGTTTGGTTTGTAGCATCTTGCCTGATGATGAAGAAGCCAGTGGAGCTCCGAAAGCTTGCAACAAGTATATGGTGCATTTCGGTTGGGAAATAAAGGTATCACTGTTTGGTGGAGTTTTGTTTGAATTTAATAAACGGCCAACACATGTAACTTTGGACAGTTTGGGTTTATGGTGGGATGTCCGCACTGCAGAAATAATGCAGTTGGACACCATGGCTCAATCCTATGGAACGCTGGGATTTGTAGTTCTGGGAGACATTAAACTTTCTCTGCCTGGTGCCACAAGAAACTACCATTTTCAGACTTCCATAGCATTCAGCTGTAGTAGTTCGAGCGGTGTCCAACTGGGTTATTTCTGGAATGCGGACACAGCTTGAAAACTCCCCAAATGAGCCAACGATCTACATTCGCAGCTTGGAAATGTCACTCTTTTAAAAAAGAAAAAGAAGAAAGACTACAGCTCCCAGAATCTCCAGACAATCTGGACCCAATCCTGGCTGGTTGGCTGCAATATTCTGAGAACTGTCCTCCAAGAGCATTTTTTTCCCCTCCAAGCTTTATTTATTTTCTGGGGGAAAGTCCAGAGAAGTTTTTAATCCTGCGTCTCCCCTGGATTTTTCCTTGAAAATGAGGAAAGTTGAACTCGCAAAATGCTTCCTGTGGTTGGATGCCAGACCGAGGACTTGGCACAGCAAGGAGGCCTTTTGCTCAAAAATATGAGGGGATGCTCTCGCCAGGACGTTTTGAAATATCGTACAAGTGTTTGGAATATTCCACGAAAAAACAAAAGCCACTTCTAGCCAGGCAGAAATGCAGACGTTGAGACATATGGGTTGCTTTTGAAGCAGAGAGGAAGTCAACTTTCGGAAAAACGTTCTTTCCAATTATATTTCTATTATAGATACATCAATATATGTTATCGTTATTGTTATTATTATCGCAATGTCTTAGTTTCACAATCTTTCGCTCCTCCTCCTCATTTTTCTTCCTATTATTATTTACCTTCGCACTATATAATAATAGCACCATGATTCCACTTTGGACGCCAATAGTGGCACCAGTTTTTCTTACATTATTTGCAAAGGCAATGTGGGGAGGTTGATTATTCTCGAAAAGGAGGAATAAACTGAATGCAAAAATTGGGATGCTTGCCTGGAACGGCGCACAAAGTTAGGAAGGATAATCTGGAGAAGTGGGAGCTCTCAAGGCTTAGAGTCCTGATAAGTAAGAGGAAGATTAGAGGAGAAACATCAAGAGCATTATTCCAAAGTCATCCCAGGTTATTATGGTTCTTGGGTTTTTTCTTTTCCATCCTAACATGCCTGAGGTTTATCTTACTCCCTTGTGCTAAAATTAAATAATTGTAATTAAAAAAATTATTCCTAGAGAAGTTTTTAAAAAACCAAACTGCAATTAACTGGAAATTCAATTAAAAAAACCACAAGGTTAAAACAATATACACTTGGACCTCCATATATATATATATATATATATCTATGGATTTTTTTATATATCCACGGATTCAAGCATCCATGGCTTGAACATATTTTTTAAAAAATTATTACTGAAATTATTATTGTCGTCCAGGCTCTGAACTGGTCCATAATAAGTGCGTTTGCCTTCCATCCTTTCATAGGAGAAATCAGGGGCTGTACAAGTTGCCCTTTTTAGCGCCAGGTCGGGGTGGTGGCAACTGAACGCCGTGGCACTGATCTCGCCTTTCTGCGGTGCAAAAAGGAGCCACAAAAAGCAGCTCCTTTCTGCACTGTGGAAAGGGTGCAGCAGCTGCTAGTGCCGCCGCAGCTTTTTGGCACTCCTTTGGCACTACGTCATCTAGACGCAGCGCCAGAGGAATGCCATGACACTGCCCACCATGTGGGGCAGCGCATAGTCTCACGCCAGCGCAGGGATGGAGTCGGGGCATGCGTTGTGTGGACACCATGCCTGACTTCACCCCCAGGCTGGCCTTAATGGCCAGTCTGTATAGCCTCTGAGTACCCAGCTTGTTGGGGGCAACTGGTTTACAGATTGTAAACCGCTTAGAGCAGTGGTTCTCAACCTTCCTAATGCTGCAACCCTTTAATACAGTTCCTCATGTTGTGGTGATCCCCAACCATAAAATTGCGGTGTCTCAGTTCCAATGACCATCAGAAATATGTGTTTTTCAATGGTCTTAGGCGACCCCTGTGAAAGGGCCGCTCAATCCCCAAAGGTGTCACGACCCACAAATTGAGAACCACTGGCTTAGAGAGTCATAGCAGTATAGAAATATAGGTGCTATTGCCGTTCAAAGAATTTCATAGCATGGAGCCACGGCTGTTAAAGTGGTGTCAAGCAGGATTATTGCTGCAGTGCGGATGAGACTGTGAAACAGAAAGGAGGAGGAGGAGGAAGAGGGAGTGGAAACACTGAAAAGTGGTGCAAAAGCGACGCTGCAAGAGGCATTCTCGGTCTCCTTCCAATCGGCTGCACTTGGAAAAGGGTCTGTCATCCACCTCCCAGGCTTTTCTTTCTCATTGGCCATGAAGTGCAATGGATGTCTCTGTTAGTCCTGCCTCCCAAAGTTGCAAACTTGGCCCTACGTCTGCCTGAGGATGCCTTAACTTATGCTCACAGAGGCAAGAGCATATTTTGCTGCCTTCTCACATTCCCACGTTCTCTCTTTTGCATTCTGAGTTGCTTTTTGCAAGTTTTGGAAGTAAAAAAAATAGGCATCTGGGCTCTCCTTGAGCAGAACTGAAGCAGCCGAGAAAAGAGTTTTCATTTGCCAATGGATCTGCAGACTGGAGAGATTGCGGCGGTGCTTTTGTTGGACGCAGTTTGGACCCGAACCCGATAGCGCCTGAATGTTTCCAAGGTAAATGCCCACTTCTCTTCCTTGAACTCGCGACTGAGTTTTATTTGTAAAGGATTTTTGCTCCTTCAAAGGAAAACATTGTTCAGCTTTAACACAAACTGCTGTGCGCAGCGTACAGGAACATCTGGAACGTATCAGTGCTTTAATGAGCGGTTTTCTTCCCTGCAATTAGATTTTATTATTGGACTATAGATATCCTTATATCGAATCACTCAAAGAAACCGGCAGAGCTAATTGGAAGATTTCTTTCTAATGTGAAAGTTTCATTCTAGCATAAATAGATGCTAAACTTTTTTCTTCGTAATTCTAGCTCTTCTTGATCCCTTGTCTAGTGTACATAGGAGTTAAATTTTAGCTTTCCCCTATTATTCTACTAGTAAATGTCCTAGATTTTATTGACTCCCACTTCCTATATACTTAATAAGATAAATAAATTCAAGAGTGTTCCTAAATAACTTGCAAAGAGATATGGTTTGGGAAGAATCGTAAACTTATCCAAGTGTAACTGAAAATGTTTCAATAAGTTCTTTGCATTTTTCTTCTGTTAAGTATTGCCATCATTACAAATTGCAATCATAAGGGGAATTCGTTAATGGGAATCCTTCTGGATGAAGTTTGGGATTAAAATCACATTTTTTGAAAAAGCATTATAAGCTTTACACAGGTACTCACAAACACATAACCCTTAGGCATTAAAAGTTGTGCTACCTAGGAGTTTAGTTTTTAGATTACAGCAGCGCTCTTGTGATAAACAATTATGTCCTTCATAGTCAATGTCCTTCATAGTCAAATTACCAGATCTTAGAAAATTTACTTTTTTGTACTACAACTCCCACAGTCTTCCCGCCAGGATGAGCCATGACCATACTGACAGGGCAGCCAAAAAATAACTTTTCCCAAGTTCTGAAAATGGCAATATAGCTTTTTGTGGGTATTTTTGGTCTATGGATGCCAGCCATGAAACCCTTTGACTTCACAATGGCAATGTACTTTGCAAGTGTGCATCTCACAACTCCATTATCTTTTCTCATGTTGGCTGGGGAATTTTAGCAGCCCAAACAGTAACTTTTCCTAAGTTCTGACAACAGCAATGCACTTTGCAAGTGTGTAACTCATGATTCCATTATCTTTTCTCTCTCTTTAAGAACAAGAAAGCCTTAGCGTTTGGATAGCATCGAGCAAACTCTCCCTTGCCTGAGAACTCACAACAACCACATCTCTTCTTCGGACACCATCATGCATTCTGGTAATTCCTCCATGACCATCACTACGGAAGAGACACCACGGGATCTTCCCTCGTCCCCAACCAACGTCTCCACCTGGCCTTCCCCTTGTCATATCCTCCTCTCCAACTACCAGTTTGTGGTCATCCCAACCCTCTACTGTGTTATCTTTATCCTTGGACTGGTGGGGAACAGCATCGTCGTTGCGGTGCTGTGTTGGCAACGGAGCCCAAAGACAGTGGCCAACGTCTACATTGTCAACTTAGCGGTAGCCGATCTCCTGGCTCTGGCCACAGTCCCGTTCTGGGCAGCATACTACGCTTACGGATACAACTGGCTCTTTGGCTCGGTGATGTGCAAAATTTCCAGCTCGCTCCTTTCCCTGACCATGTTTGCCAGCATCTTCTTCATCACCTGCATGAGTGTGAACCGCTACCAGGCAATCGTCCACCCCTTTAAGTCTCAGCAAGGGACACCCCGCCAAGCGTCCGTTGTGGTCCTCTTCGTATGGGGTCTGGCCGCTTTGACTTCCCTGCCCACTTTCTATTTCCGCGACACCAAACACGTCCAAGAGTTGAACGTGACCGCTTGCATCATGGCCTACCCGTTGGAGAAATATGCCAAGTGGTCGGCTGGAACAGCTTTGGCGAAAAACACGCTTGGCTTCCTCATCCCTCTAGCCATCATCACCGTCTGCTACATTTCCATCAGGGTCCACTTGACGAAGAGCCGAGGTTTCCGGAAAACCAAGCGGATGAGGGACCACGTCTTGAAGCTGGTGGCTGCGGTGGTGGTGGCCTTCTTGATTTGCTGGCTCCCCTTCCACATCTTGACTTTTCTGGATGCCCTGTTTTGGATGGACGTGGTTAGCGACTGCCAGGTCACGTCCTCCCTTGATGCCGCCTTGCCTTTCGGACTCTTGATGGGGTTTGCTAACAGCTGCGTCAACCCGTTGTTGTACTATTTCGTCGGCAGACAGTTCCAGGACAAACTCCCACATCTGCTCAAAGTGAGCCTCTTCCAGTTCAACAGCAACCGGGAAATCTTTTGTTCTGGCAAAACGAGTTCAGTCAAAACCGCAGAGTCTTTGGTGGATGCCGAAAATGGTGGAGACGCCGAAAGGCCTCAGACCGACCCATTATGGATCCCCTGAACTGCATGAGGAGACAGTCAAGAGGACGTTCTGCTCTCTTTTCTATGTCCCTCTCCTGTTTTTTTCCCCCTGATCTCCCCTCTTCATATCTTCAAAAGTACAAACTGTCCAGCGGAAACTCTTGTTTTGAATTTTTTGGTTAAGGGAGTGATTCTCTTTCTTTGAAAAGAGCTGTCATATATTTTAATGGTGTCATTCTAAAATAAATAACCAGGGATGTAATAATCCATCTTCCGTAAACAACTGAAGTACGTTAGGAACCCAGCCACTTTCTGAGACGAAAGCTTGTTTTTATTGCCACTGGGGGAAAAGTCTGGGATTCGAGACGTATGCGGACATTTTCCAGCTAAAGGATGCCCTCTTAACTTTCATTGTATTAAAAGTCTGTCTGGGACAAAGTGTGGTAGGAATTCTTGGCAGCTCAAGTTAGCCCAAGTTATAAGAAATACAAGGATTTCACAGACGCTTTAGGCCACCACCCTGCCTTATCCGCTGAATTTTAAAGGGGCTTCACGTAATGTTGTCCTCCGCTTGTAAACCTCTTTTGTGGGTTTGGGATTTATTTATTTTTGTTGTTGCTTGTGCTATTTCCCCCCCCCCCCTAACTCTTAAGGTGGGAGATGGGAGAGTTGCTCCGTATCTTACAACCGTTTGTAACTTCAAGGGTGTAGCTACGGTGGGATGCAAAATGAGGACATTGCATTTCTAAATAGGAATTGTGGCCCTCGCCATTATTAAATCTTCCTTCAGTCCTCACGTTTCTAGCACAGCAGAAGGTGAGATGTTTCTAACTGAAAGTAGAGTATTTGTAGGGGACTTACCTTGAAAATGCAAAACCATGGATAATAGCAAGCCTTATTAAAGTGAATGACTTCTAGGAGAAGTTGACATAGAGTCATACTGGAAGATCTAGATATTCCTAGTGAGAATATCTCTCTAGGCATTTCTAAATTCTCCAGAATAACTATATGATCATCCTTTGCTGGAAGCATACCATATAACTATGCTGGAAGACCTAGAAAATGCCTAGAGGGAACATATTTTTTCAGATGTAGGTAAGTGAAACCATGGATATTGGTCCAGCAGATATGTGTTTGCAGAGAATATGATGTTTTCTGTATGGCTTGAACTATACTCAAGTGAGCCAAGGAAGATATCAGGGTGAGTAGCGGTGGAAAGTATATTTGAAAAGGTTCAAATAAGTAACAAAAAACAGGTTCCTGACTGTTGGGAAGCTCCAACAAAGAGAGGACTGGAGGAGCAAAAATCTTTGCAGTTATTCTTCATGAGCAATGCATATGGGTTTCTTGCACAGAAACAAGATTTCCAGCACAGAAACAAAAATTGTTGTGCAGAAAACACCATATTCTCTGCAAATACAGTGTTTTTTTTTCTTTTCATGTTACAAAAAAAAACAAACAAAGCCGAAGTCCCAACCACAAAGAGTCCTTGCGATCGGCGCAGCTCTTGCGGAATCCATCTCAGAAGGAGGAAAATGGGCAAAATTATTCCTTCCTCCTTAGAAGAATAAAATTTACAAATCTTTGCATCCTTATCAAATTGCAAGCCCCGTGTAAATCCCTGCAAGTTTGTTCCGCTGTTGACCATTCAGAAAGGATGCCCAGATTAGAAAGCGGAGGCCAACCATCCGCACTCGGCAGGGAAGGTTTTGCACGGTCAGCAAAAAAGATGGGGCTTGTTTGTCTACAGTGTGCATACCGTGAGTAAACATGGTTTGGGGACAACACGTTCCCTCTCCCCCCCAAAACACACACACACACATCCCATGCAGTTGCTGCAACCTCTCTTGGCTCCCCGGAGGCTGTCTCTTGATTTATGGTGTGGAGAAATGTGGACTTGTGCCACACATCTGCGGCCAGCTGGACCTTTCCTCCCTCTCCTCCTCCTCCCTGGAATTAAGGATGTCCACATTTCAAAATCCAAAATTGATAGCATCGCAATGCCTTCACCAGGCTGGCCCAAGGGAGTGTGAAAAATCCCCAAAACAAACCTGTGCAAACTTTGGAGAATCTCAGATCTCTTCATCAACATCTATTCCACCCATACCCAAAACAAAAGAGAACAAGAAGGGGAGATAGAAAAAGGAAAAAGCAATCCACATGAGGATTTTAAAAGCCTTCCTGCCCCCATTGTGTTATGAGTTGCAAAAAACATTCCAAGGGACCAGAGTTGTGATTGTTGTTGTTGTTGTTAACTGCCTTCAAGTTGACTTTGACTCATGGAGACTCCATAAGAAACATTTCAAGGGACCAGGGTTGTAGTTGTTGTTGAGACTCTACACCTCCAAGTCTTACCATTCTCAACCTTGGCCATGATCTTCTCAACTGAGTCCATCCGTCTGGTATGTGGTCTTCCTCACTTTCTACTACTTTCCACTTTTCCTAGCATCATTTCTAGTGAGTCATGTCTGATGTATCTGAAGTATGAGAGTCTCAATTGGAAGCTGTTACTCAGCAATTTCAGGTTATTTCCAATTTATGGTGACCCTCCTGCAAACCTATCAGAGGGTTTTCCTGGCTAGATTTATTCTGAGCGGGTTTGTCTTTGCTTCTTCTAAAGCTGAGAGAATGTGACTTGCCCCAAGGTCCCACACAGGAAAGAAGAAAATGTTTGCTGTTTCTTGGTTTCTTTGGTGGGAAGGAGATTGGGATGGCTTTGCATCCCTGAACCAGAGCTGTAAAGCTGTCATCTCTCATGAAATAACCAGGAAACCTCTTCCAAATCCATCAGTCTCTCATGCTTTCTCTCACTCTGTCTGCCTCTCCTTTTTCTCCCTTTTAATCCCCTGCATCCCTCCTCCTCTCTCAGCCCATCCTTCTCTTTCTCACGCACAGATATTTGCTGGTCTTTTTCTTAGATGACCATTCTCGGCTATTGCAAAAACCTTCTCTAGTGGCTTTTGGCCTTCCTCTCTCTGTTTTTCCTAATGGTTGCTCAGGAATTTGGCCTCTTCCCAGCTCTCCAAATCAGGGTTAGTGGGCCATTGCTGACAGAGCTTTGCTGCTCATAAGACGCACAGTTTTCTGCTTTCAAGTGAATCATTTTGGAGCCTCAAAGAGCATCTCTTGGGGGAAAGACAGCCAGCGTGCATCTCCGTGGGTTCTTTGACCCAGGAATGATCCAGTTTGCATCTGGCCCTGGGTGGGGTTTCAAACAAGAAGTCCAGGTTTCACCCCAAGGGAAAAAAACCCAGCTCTTGGAGAAGAGAAGTAGCATTTAGTGTTGCAATGGTTCTCACAGCAACTGGACCGACACAGCACACACAAACACAAACACACACTTGCAGAACATCCCCTTTTGGCCTTGCAATACAGAAAGCATGAACTCAGAGGGAAGCAAATGTCAATAACCCCAAATGCACCCAATACTTCTTTTCCATCAGCACAAAAACCCAATACCGACTGTCTTGGTCGGTAACATTACAGCTAGTTAGTTGTTTGTTGTTGTGTGCCTTCAAGTCATTTCTGACTTATGGTGACCCCAAGGTGGACCTATCATGGGGTTTTCTTGGCAAGATTTGTTCAGAGAAGGTTTGCCATAGCTTCCTCCTGAGGCTGGCAGAGTGTGACCAAGGTCACCCAGTGGGTTTCATGGAATCCGGGAATCGAACCCTGGTCTCCAGAGTCATAGTCCAACACTCAAAGCACTACTCCATGGTGGTGCTCAACAGCTAGTTAGCAATGGGTTGGAAATAACTGTTGCTTCTGGCCCCAGCTAGTTAGTAACCATTACTTCTGGGCCTATCTTAGTGGGCTGGTGAATCTACTCTGGGTTTAAGTCTGAACTGTGAAGTTGCTGAGCAACCCTGGCAGAGGCTTCAAAGCTTACGTGGTTTCAGAATAAATGCAAGATGAATAAATGGAACTCTATGATTCTAAGATGTGGATTGAAGCTATACTTCCAGGCTTCCAAACCAAGTCTTTGCATGCATAGTCCCTCAAGGTGAGTCCCCATCCCTAATATAGGCTGAGCAGGTTGGAGAGCTCCCTTATTCAGGCTGAAACCCAGAGCTGACATGATGGCCACCAGATGAATCCATAGAACACCTCGGTGTCATGGACTGCCCTGGGCCTGACTTAGAAGCCCAGTCAAAGGACTCAGACCCTGAAGACATGGAGGAGGTTGAAACATACAGATCTGGGGCTGCCTGGATCTGCAGGCCTAGAGGAGGTTCAAGATTCTGCAGAGAGAGAAACAGACTCTATGGACTCAAGGCTGCAGGTGCCAGGACCTGTGGAGCAAAGACAGGTCAAGGAGTCTCCTATTAGGAAAGCTAATAGGTTTCAGCTGAGAGAAGCAGAGGCCTTTTAAAAGATCTCCAGCTGTAGAGGTTCTTTGCAGCTAACAACCAGTCTTGCAGTCCTGTTGTTCCTTGGTTTGGATCCATGACTCTGGTTATCTGACCTCTGGACTTGCCTTGTGTCTATGCTCTTGGTTCTGCCCTTTGCCATGACTGACTGACTGGTATTGTGTGACCTTTGGACTGGACCCTGGACTATTCCTTGTGTATTCCTCTGCTGTCCTCAGTAAAGGTAAGCAGGACACACCACCCCATGCTGAAAATCCCATGGGTCAATCATCTGACCTGTTTTATGTCCAGACGTCCATGTTTCTTGCTCATCTTCCCCACAATTTGAACTCTCTAGTGGTTCCCAGCCTTTGGTCTTCCATTCTTTTTTGGACTCCAGATCCCAGAAACCCAACTTGGCCAACAATCAGGAATGATGGGGTATCCCTAAATTGACAGACAACTTGAAGATACAAACACGCATACAATCCAACCAGACATTAAGAATCCTAGAGTTGGAAGACACCTCTATGGGTCTTGAGTCACTCTGTTTAACGTCTTTACCTGTTTTTAATTTTGGTGATAGCTTAATCGCTTTTGCATTTTCTGAATTTTTAGACCACTTTTTTGGTTTTGGCTTCAGTCTGTTGTAAGCTGCCTTGAACTGGGGAAAAGATGGGATATAAATAAAGATAAGGAGGAAGAGGGAGGGCAGGAGAGAATACAAATATACTTCTATATTTTTATTTTTATTTTGGATGCAAGGTTGGAGTGGGAGACCTGGGTTCTTAATTTTATGGAGATGCAATTGTGCATTTCCGTCGCTCATAACGCCGTCTCATTTGGAAGCAAAATAGCTCTTCTTGAGTGTGAACTCTTTTCTAGCTTGTTAGGGACTAAGTGGAAAAGCTCCCTCAAGGCTCAGCCCTTCCCAGCTGGATGGCCTCTTTAAACAAATAACGGTTTCATAGCTCTCACGTTGGTTCGGAATAGCAAATGACTTTGCCGCAGGACTTCCCAGGCCTCAAACTGGGCCTCTGGGAATGTAAACAAAATGTCAGGGTTTAGTTTTAAAAGGGGGAAAGATCTGTGATAAAATACACAGAATTCAGTGAGGTGCATTTCGAGGGAGGCCAAAGCAAGGAGACCACGGGAGACCTTCTGGAAGGAGTATATTGAGAGATCTCGTGGCACCTTTGAGACTAATTGAAAGAAAGAGGTTGGCAACATTAGCTTTCCTAGACTGAAGGCTACTTTCTCAGATACATCTGGAAGGAGGTCACAGCTGTGCTCCGATGGAGATGGATTTCCCCCAGAAACAATGGCTTGAATCCCTTTTGTTAGCCCTCAAGTCATATCTTACTTATGGCGACCCTAAGGCAAGGCTATCATGGGGTCTACGTGGCAAGATTTCTTCAGTTTGCCACCATTGTCTTCCTCTGAAGCTGAGAGAGTGGCACTTGCCCAAGGTCACCCAGTGGGTTTTCATTGCTAAGCGAAGATTCCTGGTGTCCTAGTCCAACATTCAAACTGCTATACCACTGTGACTCCTTGGTGACATAACTTGGGGTTGTCTATGCCTTTCTTTTCAATGAGGGGAACACAACAAGAAAACTATGGACCCCAACATTTGGAGGAGTCACCTTTGGGGGATACCCAGTCTTTGTGTCCATCTGAAAGGCATCAGTTGAAAAGTAACTTTCCCAAGCTCTGGTTATGGAGCCTTCAAGCCTTGCCAATGCTTTGGCTCAACTGCAATGGAAACCAGGCACTGGGTTCAGTTGTCCTTGGGTCTGGCCAAGAAGGATTCTGCTCAAGTCCATAAGCTCTTGCCCTTAGAGTTAAACTCAGGATCCAGCTAGCTGTGCTCCTTAAAACTCACTCCACCGGATGAATGTCAAGTTCTTAATCCTGTTGTGTGTCTCAGCCAGAGTAGACCCATTGAGTCGATGGGGTTTACATAAATGTCAGCCCATCATTGAACAATTGGTTCCATAGGTTTCCTCTGGATAAGACTCCCAATAGGATTCAGGTCTGTGTCTATTATTTTCAACCACTAGAGAGCAGCCAAGTCCTTAGCCTTCTAACTCGCAGAAAGTTGGATCCCAACAAATCAGCAATATAGGTATCTTGCAAAGAAATTGGTTTGGGACCTTTCAAGTAATACAATTTTAGCGTACATCCTGGAATCCTATTTCTCTTACCTGAAATGAGCGATGATGATGTGTTCTCTCCAGGAATCTGTAGGTCCTGCAGCGCAGTTCTATGGCCAACGTCTGGACCTAGAGAATACATATATATCCCGAGCAAGTATTGCCTAAAGCAAGGGTGGGCAATAGCATTAGGGGGCAGAGACTAGTTTTCACCTTCCATGTCCTGCGACCACCAGCAATGCTCCCAAATATCACTGTTTTCACTGGAGACCTTCTTAAAATGGAGACCTTCTTAAAACTAGATCTTCCCGTTGACATTTTGAGAAGGCGTCCAATGAAAACAGAGCCATATGAGGGCTCAGGGAGAGTTGTCTCTGGGATGCTTTTTGTGTTTGGTGAGTCCTTCTCCATTTTGATGAAGGAAACCAGAAATCACATTGAATATATTGTATACATTTTTAACAAATCCAGAGGATTTGAAGGACTAGTGGAGGTGTCAGGGGCACAGATCAGCAAAGCCTAGGGCCACATCAGTTGCACTTTGTCCATCCCTGGTGTTGGGGATCCTGGGAAGTACATTTAATATTTGCAAATCGGCAGAGTTTGGGAAAGCCACTTATTTGGGCTTCGTCTCTCAGAAGACCTCTGGGAGCTGGTCCCCAAAAGTTGCTTACCCAAACCGGGCAAAGAAGGTTCAAGCCTGGAGAGGCACTGCCATTCAAAGTAGGCTGAGAAATTTATTTATTTATTTACTTATTTATTTGGGGGATGGGGGGAGGTTGTAACCCTTTCTCCAAAAAAGTCAATTTCCCAGCCTACTTTGAATGGCAGTGTCTCTGCAAAGTCCAGATTTTCCATCAGAACCCTCTTTTGCCAGCTCTGTTCTCCAAGAAAGCAAGAGGCAGGTCCCCCGGGGCCTTCTGCATGCAAGGAATGTCTCTTGCCAAAGAGCTCTGGCCCCTCCATCCCTCCTCAGCCCCACATTGGAATGTCTACCCGTCTGACCTTGCCTTGCAGAGCCCTCCAAAGAAGGCCAGAGTTGGCAGCTCACAGACAAGTTGGCATCAGCCTCCTTCTCTTTCTTCCCCAGGGGGTCAGTCCAGGGATCGGCTCAGCTCTTTGTGCCAACTCTTGGAAAATTCTCAAGGGTTCTTCAGGTTTTGTTGTTGTGATCTGCCCTCGAGTTGGTTCCGACTCATGGTGACCCTGTGGATGAGACATCTCCAAGAATCCCTATCTTCCACTGCGTTCTTGCCCAAATCCTGTAATAACCCCCTGCCCATAATAACCCCCCTGGTTGAGTTTATCCATTTTGTGTTCTTCCTCTCTTCTACCTTTCCTAGGAGTTTATCAGATGGGAGAAATTTCTCTTTATTTCGAATGGAGCCAATTGGAGCCAATTCGAATTTACGTGAATTCGCTAGTTTAGTGTACTTACATGAATTCCAATTGCGTTCGGAATGCGTTCAGAATGATTTCCCATTACCCAAAAATGACCCCCCCATTGCTGGAAATTGCATGAGATGCTTTCATACAAAATAACATAAAACCCATGATTGCGTTCGGGATGACTTCCCTTTTGCCCAAAATTGCATGAGATACTTTAATACGCAATAACGTGAAACTCCATGATTGCGTTCGGATTGCCATTGGATTATACTTCCAATTTCTGTTGTCTGATAAACTCCCTAGCATTATTGGAGGCACAGCTAGACATATACAGTAGGCACCAGACCCCATCCGCTTTTGGAAGCTAAGCAGGGTCATCCCTAGTTGGTACTTGGATGGGAGTCCACCAACAAATACCAGGTGCTGACGTTCTATTTCAGAGGAAGGAACTGGCAAAACCACCTCTGAGGATTCCTTAGGTAAACCCTATGAAAGTCATGGGTTGCCATAACTGGACAGGTGACACACACAAACACAGGACACCGGATTCTGTCTGATTTTGGAAGCTAAGCAGGGTCAGCACTGGTTAGTACTTGAATGGGAGCCTGCCAATGAAGACCAGGTATTGTAGGCTCTATTTCGGAGGAAGGAACCGGCAGCCAGCATGGTGTCAGTGGTTTGAGTGTTGGACTACGACTTTGGAGACCAAAGGTTTGAATCCTGGCTCAGGGTTCGAATCCCAGCTCAGCCACGCAAACCCACTGTGTGGCCTTGGGCAAGTCACACTTTCTTAACCTCAGAGGATAGCAATGGCAAGCCTCTCCTGAACAAATCTTGCCCCGAAAACCCATTCATAGCTTCGTGTTAGGGTCACCATAAACCAAGACAGACGTGACAGCACACAGCAACAAACAACAGGCTTAGAAGTCACACTCTCTCAACCTCAGAGGATGCAATGGCAAACCCCCTCTGAACAAACCTTGCCGGGGAAAACCCCATGACAGGTTCTCCTTGGGGTCATCATAAGTTGGAAACCACACACAACGCACACAACAAAGGAAAGATTTTACCACTAGAGCAATTTCCTTGAAAAAAAAAATACCCTTTGTTTCCTCTGTCTCTGAATTTCCTTCTTATCGAATCTGCCCAGGAATGAAAAAACCTCTTGAATAAGTTCCAAAGACCAAGAGAGCATTCATTCTTTCTGAGAAAGGGAGACAAAATTAGAAGGAGAGAAAACCTCATGACAGCTTCCTCCTCTTTCTCTTCCTCCTCCTTGACATCATCATCATCATCATCATCATCATCATCATCATCATCACCATCATGTTTGTTTCAATCTTCAGTCTTCTGGCAGGGATGGGAGGGACGCAGGAACTGTGGTTTGCGGTATCTCAATTACAGCCTTTGCTTGTAAATAATATTTTGGCATGTGGGACTTTTCCCAAGTAGCAAACAAGCATCCTAGCCAATTATATCATTGTGCATTTAGTATTTGAAAAGCATTTTGGTGATCTAGGAGATTCGCAACAGGTTTATCAAGGGATCCTTCTTCATTTGCCCCGGTCAAACTATACAGCTGGAAAGATCCCTAGAAATAGCTCCATTTCTCTTCTCCAGAAAGAAGATCCAGCATTTAAGCTCTCACTTGTGAGCTGTGTATTTAAATTAACATTGCTTTACTTCATATTCTGTCTTTTCTCCAATAATGTGACACAAGACAACTGGTTGTTGTTTTGTGTGCCTTCGGGTCACTTCTGACTTGTGACGACCCTAAAACAAACCTATCATGGGGTGTTCTTTGCAAGGTTTGTTCAGAGGAGGTTTGCTATTGCCATCCCCTGTGGCTGAGAGAGTGTGACTTGCCCAAGGTCACCCAGTGGGTTTCATAATAGGATGTTATAAGGACATTAAGGCGACAGGAAAGGGGCCATTTTCAGATACGATAGCATTTCAACATCTCGCTTTTCTGGGAAGATTTTGAAACAGCAACAAAAATCCTGCATCAAGCATCAGTAAAGGTGGTGCTCAGTTTCAGAAATTTCTTTGTGGTCTGACAGTGTCCTAATCTTTAATCCTAATAACCTTTTTAGGATTTAAAAAAAATTCCCGGTTTGCAAAACTCCAATGAAAAATACCACAAACTTTTCCGGCGATGTAAATCGTCTTCCTTTCAGGACATTGCCTGATATGTACAAAGCCGGGGATTTCACTGCTATAAATTTTCCTCCATCTGGTTAGAAATGCCCACGTTCTCCAGTAATCCCTTAGTCTTCCTCAAAGTTCAGAGTGTTACGTTTTTAAAAACCAATGTGTTTATTTTGCTATTTGTAGTGTCCATTGGGTATTTCATTGCCATTACTCAAAGTCATGGGAGTTTGGTTTCAACACGTTCACCGGCATCCTCATCTTGACCTCATCTGTGTCCATTTCTGGTCACCACAATTCAAGAAGGAGATGGACAAACTGGAGCGTGTCCAGAGGAGGGTGGCCAAAATGGTGGAAGATCCGGAAACCACCAAGTGCTATAAGGAGCTGCTTTGGGTATGGTTAGTCGGCGGAAGAGAAGAGTAATTGGGGGACATGATAACCTGTTTAAATATTTGAAGGGATGTCATGTTGAGGATGGAGCAAGCTTGTTTTCTGCTGCCCCAGAGAACAGGACCCAAAACAATGGATGCAAGCTACAGGAAAAAGAGATTCCACCTAAAGATTAATAAGAACCTCCTGATGGTAAGAGATGTCCAACAATGGAAGACACTGCATGGTGTCTCATTCTTCGGAGGTTTTTCTCCAAATTCCTCTAAGACATTTAAGAGTGACTGTATGTTTTTTTTTCAGGATCCTCTAAAAAGATGACAAGGTCATCCGCGTATGCCCAAAGTTTGTATTTGGATTTGGAGGTTTTTAAAAGGAGGCTGGATGGTCCACTATTGGGAATGGTTTAATGGTGTCTTCCTACATGACAGAATGAGGTTGGATTGGATGGCCAATTGTAAAACCAATTGGAAGAGACCCCAAGGCCCGTCCTTGTGCGAATCAGAACCAAATGGCAATAAAGCAGAGAGGGAATCTGTGGCCCACTACGGTTTAAACCGGATCGTGATTCAGTACGATCCGGTTTAAATGAGCATGGTTCTCTCTTAATCCGAATCATTGAAACGATTCTTAAAGGGGGGGGCATGCTTTTGACCCATTTAACCCACATCAAAAAGATGCTTTTTTCCCAGGTCTTTTGGGCTGAATCAATTTATTTTGACATAAGGGATCTGAATCCGCCCCAGCCTTCTCAGCCTTCTTGCGGCCTTCCTGGACTCTCTGGCACCAGCTTTCTTCTGGCGCAAACTTAGTGAGAACCACACTCGCTGCTGAACCAATTCCTGGATTTGGTTCAGAAACCCATTTAGCAGTAAGTGGGAATGAGGCCTGTGTCAAACAGAAAAGCAAGGGATGAAGAAAGAGAAAAATCCCACTTACTGCTGAGACATTGTGTGCAAGACTGTGAGACACTGTGTGCAAGGCTGAAGCCATCATTTCCAAAACTACGCAGGATGCATCCAGATTTTGCACCATGGAGCAATGACTAAGTGTCTTGAAATTCTTTGCCCTTCCTTGTTGGCGTGTCCCTTCGAGGATCAACCTGGATTTGGTTATTTGAAATGTGTGTGATGAACAAGCAGGAGGACAGAAAGATGCAGGAGGAAGTCCATTGAGTTGTCACGAACAATGAAGTCATCGCAAAGTTTGTGACTCTGGGTGTGATCCGTCTTCATCCAGAAAAGGCAAAGTTCTTCTGCTTCATGACTGTCCACCTTGGCACATGGACAATTTCTCACCCCATGTGACTAAATTTGGAAGTTTCCAGGATGGAAAGAGGTTGGTGTTGGGAAACCACAACGGAGCAACCAACTACGTGGTTGATTCATTCTTCCTTGCACTGAAGGTTCGCAGCAAGTTCCTGGTTTTGGAACAAGGACATTGTCATTCTGGAGAGAGTGAGGCTCTTCTTTTTTTGCCACAGTCTGATTATTTGTTTTGTCTGTTATTGATGCAACCTCTAATATATATATATATATATATATATATGAATTTTGTGCTGAACTTTTGACACAACTTTGTTGTTCCTCTTCCTCTCTTAAGTGAACAATGCACTTGGTTCATGCCCTCCAATATTTCACAGATGATAACCAAGACACATGTTGCTGAGCCACATCAGTGTGTCAAAAGAGTGCGGACACGCAACAAGAGGACATGAGTTATTAATAAGGAAGGACACACAAAATGACTATTTTAAGATGAGAGATTGTGTAATTTATATACTGAGATTGGTGAAAAAGGGGGAAACCCAAATGAACCAGTTGAGAAAGGCAAGACTCTTGCCTCTCCTTTTCCTCCAGCTGAGTTAAGGGACTAGAAACTACTTTTTTTCATTTTGAGCTCATTTTGCAGCAATGGAAGGAAGCTGAGGACTAAGGAGGAAAGGAGAGGAGAGGAACCAGGACATTTTAAAAGCAGCTAAGAAAATGAGACAGCAGAGGATTAACTGGGACCATCCTTGCTAAACTGGGACGGTTGGAGGATATGTTGGTTCCCTTCTTCTCTTGGGTGCAGTTATGCAGGGGGCAAAATGAGAGCATTGCCATCCAAATAAGAATTCTGGCCCCCAATGAAATTTTCCTTCGCTTCCAAAATTTCTAGCAGGCCAGTAACTTAAGACTTCATCTAAATGTTTAGGCAGCCAAGGAAAAGGGGCGAAGCAATACCAAGGGAAGGTTAACACGGCAAAAAGAAGAGCTCCAGGTGCGAATGACTATAACGTCTCACTCTTTGCAATGCTAGAAATTTGGGGACCGAAAATAAATTCCAGGGAAGGGGGAAGCCCTCGTTTTTTTCCAGTGGAATCGAGGAGCTAGTGTATAACCCTTTGGGCTACATCTAAAACATGACAAAACAAAGCATGCAAATCACTTTGCTCTAAGACCTATTATTACTATTATTATTATTATTCAGTGTAGTTACTCACCACTGAATGACAGTGGTATTACTGCTTATGTTGTTGTTGTGTCCCTTCAAGTCATTTCCGACTTACAGTGACTCTAAGGAAAACCTATCACAGGGTTGTCCAGGCAAGATTTGTTCAGAGGGGGCTTGCCCTTGCCTTCCTCTGAGGCTGAGAGAGTGTGACTTGCCCAAGGTCACCCACTGCATTTCTATGGCTGATTCGAACTCTGGTCTCCCAGAGTCCAACACTCAAGGCACAGTTTCCTAGTTACTTTAAAAGTGTATGAAGTCACAGGTCAAGTGGTTTGAATTTTACAAATGCTTGTGAGACAAGCATCTCTTCTCCTGTTTGCAATTCCAGATGCTGGTTCCCATGATCTCACACCTTCCTCCGACTAAACCTTCCAAGAAGACACTAAAGCTAGAGTCACTCTTCTTTTATGGGTACTAACACCGCACAAAGACTTTCACATGTCACTTTCCATGCCAGCACTAATTCAACTGAAAGTAAACATACGGACACAGAAACTACTTCACTGGATCAGGTCCAAAGGCTCTTCTTCTGTTTAGTCTCCAAGAGGAGCAGCACCAGCAAACATTTACCTTTCAACAAGCGCCAGCTTCCCAATCCGCTCATTGTGGAAATGTTTCCGGAGAGAGAATCCACATAAAAAATGGGCCAAGAATCCCGGTAAAACCCAAGAAACTAAGCAATATGGGGACCCCATAGCCTCCAACAGTTCACAGACAGAAAGCTGGACACCTATGTCCAACCAAGTGTGGTCAAGATGGCCAAAATTATGAATGAGAAAGGATACAGACAAACTAGGAGAGGCTGCAGCGGTTTGCTTTCGCCTGAGTCGACAGGGAAGGGCAAGGTTCTGCTATGGCAGTGAAAGTGGTGTCAAACTGCATTATTTCTGCAGTGTATTTTAAACTCCATCAAACTCCCAGAAGCCTCAGCTGGCTTGGCCAACAGTCAGGAATTCTGGGAGCTGAAGTCTGAAACATCTGTCGGACCAAAGTTTGGGAACCACTGAGTGAGAGAGCATCTCCAGAAAAGGTTGCTTTCCGGCACTATTTATATTTTCTGGGTTTGTAAAGGTCTGTTGTTAATTGAACTATATTTTTCATTTTTGTATGTTGAATGGCTCTTACTATCAAGACGTTCTTCCTAACGTTGGGGTGGAACCTCTTGACCTGTAGTTTGGATCCATGTCCTAGTCTCTGGAGCTGCAGAAAACAAGCTTGCTCCATCCTACGATGCTCTTCATAGGACTTTATAGTTTCCAGACCTTCCAACATTTTGGATACGCTTCAGCTTCTCAACGCCCTTCTTGAATGGCAATGCTCAGAAATGGGCCCAGTCCTTGCAAAAACCCTCGGGGCAGTTCTTGGAAATGGGTGTCTCTCCTGTGGTTCTCTTTGCACCAGAATAATCCTTTGCTCTAAACAGGATCAAGACTTGAGTCATTGTTTGCATTGAACCACAAAGAGAACAGCCTTGTTTTTCCAGCAATTGGGGGTTGCTCATTGGCACACTTACCTAAACTGAACCTCCAAATGTGGGGAAGATACGTATCTGTGGTTTAGGGCCAGCCTTCCGTGATTCATTTGTTTTTAAGCTATTGAGATACACAATTATTATTTTTTTAAAATATATATATATAAAAACACAAAACAAAACTATTAGGGAAGCCGGATTCATGGATGGCGCTGCTCCGGTTTTTAAGTTGGAGTGACTGAACCTTTGTCCATTTAATTCTCGCAGACAAAGACGAAAGGGTCTTTAAATTCCTCTCCTTGCTGTGAAAAAGTCATTGAAATTGGTGCAGTTTTCCGAGACCGTTTTTGCCATTTGGAAACCGTTCTGTGCAAACCAACCAACTGACCACACTTTTTGTGCAGAAAATAAATTTCCCGCACAGAAAACAACTTTTCTTTTTGTGGTCTCCAGAGTCATAGTCCATCGCTCAGATCACTACATCATGCTGGCTCTCATTTTCAATCTACTCCATTCGATTTTGGAGGCACCTACGGCCCTTTATAAAGATCCTGAAGACCTGGATCCTGCCTGATCTTAGAAGCTAAGCAGGGTCAGACCTGGTTAGCACTTGGGTGGGAGACTGCCAATGAATACCAGGTTCTGTAAGGTGTATTTCAGAAGAAGGAAACCATCTCTAAGAAAACTCTATGAAGTTTATGAAGTTCCCATAAACCGGCAGGTGACTCGAAGGTACATGCGCACACAAGCCCCAAGCAGAAGACTAATTTTTAGTACATGAAATTCAATTTTTCTGTGCTGAAAATCATGTCCATTTTTCACACAGAGTTTACCCCCAAAGTCTTGACCGTCTTCGATTCTCCCCATCAGGGTTTTCAGACCCTTACGAAATCTGCTTTTGGATTATTTTTCTTTTTTCATATCTTTTTATTATTCATATCATTATCACACAGTAAAAGCTTATTTTACATTAAGATCTCTATCACACATTTTCTTCCCCCATTATTATCTTCCTTCATTCATTGTTACTATAGATTTATCTTTGTTTCCTTTTCTTCATTATCTTTTTCCTATATCACCATTCCTCTACATCTTTAAGTTATGTTTTGTTCTTCCCATTTCTCTATTCTTCTTTTAAAAGAACACTCTGCTTAATCTAACTCAAATGCTAATTTATAATCTCTATTTCCTTCATAAACATGTTCTCATTTTTTATCCCTTAGATTCTGCTCTAAATTTCACAGTTCCTTTCTTCTTTATTTTGTTTTTAACCTTGGATTGCAACCCTAGTTTCCCAACAATTTCTTGTCTGTCCCCCAAATTTCTTCCCAATATTCTAAAACTGGTTGCCATTCTGTTTCTATTTTTCCTATATTCTTATTTCCTATATTCTTATATGTCAATCTAGTTCTCTGAACTTGCTCAATGTAAGCATCCATTCCTCCTTTGTAGGTGGGTTGGATAATTTTTCCAAAAGTTTGCTAACAAGCTTTCCACCCCAATGGAACCCGGCTGCTCTTGGCTGAAGTTTTATATTGAACCTGGGCCTGAATCATTTATTTGAGCTTAGTATTGTGTGCAGTACACAGAAGGGTTTTCTCCTAGGGTTGTCACCTAAGTCTCTCCTAGGCATCTCTAGGGGCATGCAAGGAGTTCGAATCTCACCAGGCGTCACATAAGAGTCTGGAAAAGGCTGGCGAAGAGAGAGGTGTGTGTTTAAAAATGAACCACACCGAGTGCCAAATAATACTAAGTACACCACCGATGACTGCAGAAACTGTGAGACCTTTTGCATGCAAAGTTAGTGCTCCACCAGTCCTACTTTTTTCCTCCTTTTTGCTTCCTTGGAGGCTAAGCAACAAGACGTTTGTCCTGATTCACCTCTCCTTGGACTCCTTGTACCCATTGCAAGTGACAAAGGCGTAGAAGGGTGTGTGGTTGTATTGTGTGTGTTTTTTTTTTCTTGCACATACAATGAGGTGAGGCAGGCAAGGATAGATGGATGGATGGATGCAGAAATTAAACCTTGCCGTTCGTCTTGGTGACTAAACCAGCATTTCTCCGGGGAAGATAAATCACCTTTTCTTTTCTCTTTTGCACCCAAGAGGTGCCAGAGAATGTTAGTTCTGTACATTTTGCTTTTTTTGTTTTAGGAAACTGGCAGAGAACAAGAACATGCGGCGAGGACCGAGTTGCTTCATCAAGACATTCCTGAATTAAGTGCCTTTTACCTAACCGAGGGTGTGAAAAATGCTGGGCATTCCCACTGGCGTGAGGATTTACATAACCTGGGACAGCAAGGTGGATAAGAGGATTCTGTGAAATAATAATAAAAATAATAAGAGCGGAGAAGACCTTCGCGGAAGCAGAGATTACAAATTGCACCACGATTTTCCTAGACGTTTTCATCCCAAGCAAATGTTCTCAGAATGTCTGGCGTAACAAAGCCCTAGAACTGAATGCAACATTTCAAAACATTTCAAAAATTCCCAGATCTCAGCACTTGGCCCTGAAAATGACCGTATGTACTCGACTGTAAGTCCACCTCATATATACATGGAGGGCGGGTTTTGCGGCCAAAATTATGGATTTTGATATGACCCGTGGATAAGTCAAGGGTCAAAGTTAGGGGGATGTAATGAAGGATGTGAAGGACGAAGCAAAGGAAACCAAACAACTTGCAAAATCCGAGCAGGCATAAATATTTGTGCTCATCCTAAAGGCTGGTTGGAAGAGAGAGTAGAAGGGGGTCAGTGCTTCCAGGGCAGACTAAACGCTTATCTTTCACCATATATTTATATATAATATCAGTTAAAATATGGCCCAAAAAATGACAACCCAAAGGGCAAGGAGGTTTGCGCCAGAAAGAAAAGTTAGGGAGCCATGTGTCCAAGATGTCTCTCCATCTCTTTCTCTGCTTTCATTGTTTGCTGGCTTTGAGGTAGCAAATGAGGCGAAGTTGGTGTCATAAAGCATCCCAAGCCTGGCCAAAGAAACCACCTTGAGGGACAGGATTTTAAAAAAGGCCCTGAATCAAAGGTTGCCCACTTGGCAAGAAATGGACCATCTAAGGGGACAGGATCTAGGATATCGTTTTTAAAAAAATAGTTTACCAAGAAGCCCACTCTGCCATGACCAACCCCTGACGCTCTCCGAGGGACTAAGAAATATATAGTTTTGGGTTTGCCAACTATCTCAGTGCCCTCCTTGTTGCATTTTTATTTTGCCACGTATTTAGAAAGTAGAAGACCCAGCCGATACTTCCATGTTAGGTCAGCTAGACACTAAGGTGGGTCACCTCTCCCAAGTTGTACTTTGGGGATTTGAACCCAGAATCCTTGTTGTGGGACATGTCCATTCTTACCCTCTATTTGCTCCAGACAGTACTTTGGGATTCCCTTCGCAAGATGTGGACAGAAAGTCTACTGTTGCTCCGGAAAATCCAACGCTGGAGATGGGAAGATGCTTCAGGACAAGGCCGCCAGGCTGAGAGGAGTTCGCCAGCTTCAAAAACCAGGGAATGTGACCAGGTAGGTATTTGACTGGTCTCTGGAGAAATGGAGTTTCATGGGTGACATTGCTGCTGCTGCTGTTGTTGTGTGCCTTCAACTCATTTCCAACCTATGGTGGCCCATAAGGATCACAGGGTTTTCTTGGCGAGATTTGTTCCGTCGTTGGCCTTTGCCTTCCTCTGACGCTGAGAGAGCATGACTTGTCCAGGATCACCCAATGCATTTCCATAGCCAAGCAAGGTTACGAACCCTGGTTTTCAGAGTCTCCAACACTCAAACCGCTACACCACACTGGATCTTTTCTGGGTGACATGCACAAGGCAAACTGCACCTACGTATGTCCTTTTCTGGTTGCTGTCAATGGATGTACAGCCAGCCCTCCCTAGCCATGGATTCTGCATCCATGAATCCAACCATCAACCATGTTGCTTTAAACCCCCCAAAAGCCAACTTTGATGTTGCCATTTTATATATGCTGATGTTGCCATTTTACCATGCTGTTGTATATAAATGGACTCGAGTATCTACAGATTTTGGTATCCATTATCCTGAAACCAAACCCCAATGGATACCAAGGATCCGCTGTAGTTGGAATCTCCATCTGCAATGGCTCTTTACCCTCACCACCTCCTTGAGTATAACCCGGTGATCATTTAGTAATCTCAGCGATGGAGTGATTTAGTGATAGAGTGGTTTAGCAAATCGTGTCATGATTTAGGATGCTGGGCAGCATCCAGCTGTGGCCTTGCAACCAAGAAGGAGAAGGATCGGGCATCCTCATGGATGTCTCAGGCATCCTTGGCAATGGTGTCGCTAGAGTCAGTGCCAGCCCAGTGCCACAACTCTCACACCAGCAGCCCATTCTGGGTCTGGTTTGGCTGCTTGGTGAGTGAGAAAGGGACGCAATGCTCTTTTTCATTGCCAGTTCTAGAAAGGATTTGGGTAGCAGACGTGCCCCATTCCCACCAATATCTGCAGCCAATGGGCAGCAGAGGTACCCAAAGAAGGGTGGCGAGGGGTCTTCAGATAAATGGGAACAACAGCCCTACCAGGGATTCACAGATATTGAGGTGTCACCCAGAGCGGTATGCATTCCCCGCACCCCCTAGTGATGCCCCAATCCTCAAACAACAACAACAACTTTATTTATAGCCTGCCTCTCCCAAAAGGATTGAGATGGGTTACAACAGTAAAGTACACCAATAACATATATAATGCATACATAAATAAACATTTCATAATCCCCTTGCCCCACTATTATAAAACTAAAACAGCAACATAATGTTATAAATACAAATTAAATTAATTTTAAACACACATAATTAAAATGAGGCATCTTAGGTCAGACAAGGGCAAACCATATTGATACAATGGCAAACCAACCAAGGGCCAACCATATCAAATGACTCTTCTTCTCTGGAGATCTAGAAAGAGGATGTCCTCTTCCTATGGTTCAATTGCAGAAAATGTGCCAGACCTTTCCCCTGGCCACTAAATGTCCAGAGGACAAACCTGCTAACCAAAAGAAAAGTGGCACTCCCAGGGCGAAAGTACGGGACCACAAGGATGCTTGGCAGGACTTTATGCTTCTCTGTATCAATGGAGCATCCCAGTCTGTATGCACCCCCATGAACTTTTGGCAGGAGCCAAGGATGGTGTATCATTAAGAAGGTGAGGCTGAGGAGAGATGGAAGGGTGCCAACCAAGTGGTGGCAGAGAAACATGTTCTTCCAGCTCTTCGCTGGCTCTGTTGGGCCCGGTGCCACATAGGAGGTGGCGAAATTACAGTCGGGCACACAATGTTCCCCTTGGCACCTGTGCCAGCTTGGTGTCGAAGCTAGATGGCAAGATAGGCCCTGGTTCCCTCTGAAGATGACAGGGAGATGCAGCCTGAGCCACAAAATGCGGAGGCATGTTTGCATGTTATTGTTGTTGTTGTGTGGCTTCAAGTCGTTTCCGACTTGTGGCGACCCTAAGGCAACCCTACCATGGGGTGCTTTTGGCACGTTTCTTCAAGGGGGGTTTACCATTGCCATCCTCGGACGCTGAGAGTCCTAGTCCAATGCTCAAACCACAACACCATTCTAGATCTCTTGGCATAGCAAATTGGAACCTCCTGTGTCCAACTCAAAACCCAGAGGATGTTCAAGGAGTTGTGATGTTGCTGAGCTTGGAGCTGAAATTAGAGTCATGCACTCGCCTTAACCACACATAGTCAAATGGCTGAGCATCAGTTTTGATGCTCCAGGAAAACCAAATAGACACACAAACACATGCACAGAGTCGCATAGGAGTGCAGGGGAAGCACCATGATCACGAAGGTGGTTTGCCCAGGGTGACTGCGTGAGGTTCATCCATTGCGATTTCCCCCAAATGCAGGAAACTCAACTGCACAATTTCCCAGAGCTCTGGTGACACAGTTAAAGCGGTGTCGAACTGCACTAATTCTGCATTAATTCTACCTGAAAGATATATGCTGCCCCATTTGCACCAACACCTTTGGACATGAATGGCGTGAGTCTTTGGACCAAATGACCACAAAACACAAGTGCAATTGCAGAAATGCAGATGGATCATCATCTGGTTGGAAAACACAGCAGGGGCTCCTCTTGTGAGGATGGATCATCCAATGTCATGGTCTATTACTGTCGCACAGATTGCAGCAAAGTTCTTGGGTATTGCAATTCTGGAGACCAGGGTTTGATTCCTTGCTTGGCCACCAAACTCATGTCATCCATGTCCGAGGGCATGGTGCAGAAGAGGCAGCATATATCTTTCAGGCTAGTTCTTTTTCCTTCTTCCTTTGACTTCTGAAACTGGATGCAAAACACTCGGCGCTAACGCAACAGTCACTGTGGCAGCTGGCCAGTTCTTGGTTTAATCTTGCTGGGAAATCACTCGGTGATTCATTTTCTAATCCCCCTTTCTGTGTGCCGGCCCTTTGAGAGAACAAAACCTGAATTCAAGGAATTTGACATCTCTGAACATCCACTGAAAAAAAAATGTTTCCGAAGAGATGATTCAGCAGAGGACTCCCATGTTGGTGGTGCACCGAGGGTCCATCGACACCAGCGATTCCCAAACTTTGGTCTTCTAGGTGTTTTGGACTTCAGCTCCCAGAAGCTCCAGCCAGCTTGGCCAATAGTCAGGAATTTGGGGGGGATGAAGTCCAAAATATTTGGGGGACCAAAGTTTGGGAACCACTGGTCTACACTGTAGAAATAATGCAGTTTGACGCCACTTTAAGTGCTGTAGCTCCATCCAATCGAATCCTGGGGGTAGGTAGTTTTGCAAGGTCTGTAGCCTTTTTTGCCAAACAGTGCTGGTGCCTCACCAAATTGCAAATCTCAGGATGTTGTAGGATGCAACCAAGGCAGTTAAAATGGTGCCAAACTGCATTATTTCTACAAAGTAGATGCTCCAGCTTTCAGTTCACCCCTCAAAGGAACTATCCAAAGTCCTGAAAGCATGAAACCAGAGCCTTGAAGTCAATGGATCTGATGGGAATAATTTCACTCAACCGAACCCATCCCATGCCCCATAGAGCTTTTTCAAACTGTATGATTTTAGCGCAAACATTTGTACTCATGTCTCGTTGTCGTTGTGTGCATTCAAATCATTTCCGACTTGACCTTAGGGCCAATCTATCACAGGCTTTTTTTGGAAAATTTCTTCAGAGGAAATTTGCCATTGCCATTCTCTGAGGCTGAGAGAGTGTGCATTAACTGCCCAAAGTCACCCAGTGGGTTTTTATGCCTGAGCAGGGATCTGAACCATGTGCTCTA